>NC_069406.1:10547479-10622521 GCF_026875155.1 Cherax quadricarinatus
ACACTGTGTGGCACAGGGCCCTTGGGACTACTGCTGGTGGGCAAATGCCCGGGACTACTGCTGTGTGGTAAGTGCCTGGGAATACTGTGTGGGTCACAGTGCCCTGGGACTACTGCGTTGGGGGACAGTGCCCTGGACACTGCGTGTGGGTCCAGTGCCCGGGGCACTACTTGGTGGGCACAGTGCCCCGGGGACACTGTTGGGGGGCACGAACCTATTGGTTTTAAAAATTTACCCCCCCACCCCCCCTCTTCTTCCCCCCAAGGGGGGTTCCTTGCGCGGGGGGAGCTCTTGACTAAGGAATTGGGATCTCTGCTCCATTCCCTAATTAATCCTGAATAAATTCCCAAACCTCAAAAAAGGGGTGGTTTATTAAAATAATTTAAAAAATAATAATAATAAAAAAATAATAATAAAAAAAAAATAAAAAAAAATATAAAAAATGAAAAGTTTCAGTTTTTTTAAAATGATTAACCCGCCCTCTGGCAAGACAGTAGGGGTGAATGATGGGGAATTTTTTTTTTTTCGGGGGCCCCCCTGCCTTTGGGGGAAACGGCCGATGTGTTAATAAAAAAAAAAAAAAAAAAAAATAAAAAATAAATAATAATAATAATAATAATAATAATAATAATAATAATAATATAATAATAATCTCTCACTTTCTCAGGAATCTATTACATTATATGAGTGACATGTAATATACCAATGATTCTGCTACATAAATGTGATGAGTGTCATGATGACTCATCACGAAGCAATGACTGGCTGCCACATCATGCCCACACACCAACCTCACTTGACCTGTTAATTAATACCCACCTCAGTTTTCACCCCTCCAGCCCCTCTCCCACACCTCACCCCTTCTCCCACACCTCAGCCCCTCTCCCACACCTCAGCCCTTCTCCCACACCTCAGCCCTTCTCCCACACCTCAGCCCTTCTCCCACACCTCAGCCCTTCTCCCACACCTCAGCCCTTCTCCCACACCTCAGAGGACAATTTAACCGCTGGGATTTGACAGGAGGGAGGGAGGAGGAGGAGGAGGGAGGGAGGAGGAGGAGGATACTGATGATGAGCAGGGATCAGTGGGGAGGGTAGGAGAGGATGAGAATAAAGGGAGGTAGAGAGGGAGGGGGTAGAGGAGAAATGGTTAGGGAATGGGAGGCAGGGGAAAGAAGTTGAGGAAGGGAATGCATGGAAAAAGAGAGAAAGTCATTAGGTTTAACCTGAGGGAAAAATAAAAAAAACAGACGTAAATGTAGCACAATGCGCCCCCCCCCCTTTTTTTTTTGACAACATTTCGCCCATAGTGGGTTTTATAAAGCCACAAATGTTTTGCTGACAAGGTAATCTTCTGTAGCTAAATACAGAGGAGAATTAAAATGAAGACATCAGAACTGGCGAAATAAAGATGAAGTGACCAGTTTTTCAACCTTAAATTAATTTTTGAGGTCAGTCTGTTACGCAGGATGCTGCAGAAAAATATTTTGCAAAATAATGCTCCATAGTTCTGGGATTGTACAGAATCAGGACGCTCTGGTGGCCTGGTGGTTAACGCTCTCGCTTCACACGGCGAGGGCCTGGGTTCGATTCCCAGCCAGAGTAGAAACATTGGGCGTGTTTCTTTCCACCTGTTGTCTATGTTCCCCATCAGTAAAATGGGTACCTGGGTGTTAGTCGACTGGTGTGGGTCGCATCCTGGGACACTGACCTAATTTGCCCGAGATGCTCAGCATAACAAGTGGCTTTCTATGTAGTAGTATGTCATTGTTGTCAGCTAGGACTGTATACCATGTACATGTACTTGTATTAAATAAAGATTATTATTATTATTATTATTATTCCTGGTCAGTCAGGCAGTGGCCAGGAGACAGGAGCAGACTAGATGTTTGTGAGTTAGTACTACGAGACGGGCGGTGATGGGTGAAGTTATCATGGTTTGTGCGGTAGTGTGAGTAGGTAATTTTGGTATTTTTTTTAGTGTATACTATAATTTTGGTAGTGTTTAAGCTCTCATGTTTTTTTGTAAGGTCTTAGTGTGTGCAAGGGCCTGTGTTTTGGAGAGTATTTAACCTTATAACTGTAGTAGCCTGCAGGAAGGAGGGAGGTGTCGTGAAGCTTTCCTGTTTATATATTTTGTCTGCTCGCTAGTAGCAGTGTGCTAGTGAGTTAACGTGAACTGGAGTTAAGGTGATGTTGTAATGTAGTAGTTTGTTAGTTATATATAAGTTACTATTATTAATATATATGTATATTTAATATGATTGCATGCTGACCCTAGAGTGGCTGTGTGTTTTTTTTTTCACTGTAATTTAAATGCCCCTAGCCAGCAGACTGAGCAGCCATTTAGGAGCCAGGACCATTTTATTTAAGTTACGATATCGAAGTCGTAATATGGGCTCCCGGACAGGTCCCCACCGCTAGACACAACCGATCACCCCAGCCAGCAACACACCCAGCTACCCAGTATAACTACGCCAGTGTTCCCGGTGTCTTGTCGGGCTACTCGCCGTCTACAACACTGTGGTGATCAGAGGATAAGTTTTGAGGATAAGGTTTTGACAACGAAGAGCTGATATACTTGGCCCATTAGTTCAGAAAAGAAATTGGTTCCTTTATCAAAGAACATTTCAGATCACGATAAATTTTTCAGTAACGCTTCGGCTACATCTGTGGATATAAGTGACTTCCTTTGTAAAGCTTTGGGAAAGCCTCCCGATGATCATGAAATTAAAGAGCCACTTATATCCATGGTTGTCTTTCAAAAGGCATCATAAAAGTGGGGTTTTCTCCATTAGTACTCTCCTCGTACGGCTCTTAGAAGCTACAAGATGACAAACTTTGCATGATTGACAGTATCGTCGGATGTCTTCCTTCAGTACTGGGCCAAAAAATAGACAACTTAAATTTTAAAAGCGTTTTTCCTATAAAAAAGGACCAGATCCTGGAACATTACGATGAATCTTCAAAACTGTCTCCCGACACTAGCACAGAATGGCTAGTGTCGGGAGACACTAACCTCCTAATAATTGTCCTTCGGTAATGAGTAATGGAGAATGGAATCCCTATAGCAATATATATAAGCACCAAATTTCTGTTAATGGTTTCGATACTGGTGACTACAACATGAATACCTTTTAAGGGAGAGAATCTCTTTTATAACAAAATCGTCTCTCGACAAATCTAGAGGATTATAATCGGGAAATTTTAGATGATTCACGTCTTTTTTTTTTTTGGACTGACCTCCCGTCAAGATACTTGCGGAGTCACCAGTATGTGATATGGACTCTCCGCATTTAGATGCAGACTAAATTGTAGTTTCTGTAACTTTTTTTTGTTATATCAAGAAGTTCAGGTGCCTAGTTACAGTGCTCATCAGTTGAAACATTAGAGTTAAAACTAGGAGTTTTAGATTTAGGATTAAGAATGTAATTAGATTCTCCAGCTAAACACGATCTTATCTTAGCTAGGACTGTCTCATTCCAACCCATAAACCATTTGAATGTACGTACATAGTATCTTAAGATAGAAAAAGAGTCACTGTATCTTGGTAGTCAGTGTTCTAAATTTGCACTGAGAAGGCACCTAAATGTTAAAGTAGGTCAGTAGGAGAAGCATTTAGAGAGGGTGTGGTAGGTAAATTTGGGGTGCTAGGTGTAAATGATAATGGGAGCCCTTTGATTGAACTGTGTATACAAAGGGGTTTGGTGATAGATAATACATATTTTAAGAAAAAAAGGATAAATAAGTATACAAGATATGATGTAGGGCGTAATGACAATAGGTTATTGGACTTCAGGATGTACATGTTTATACAGAGGCCACAGATATATCAGATCACGTTTTAGTTGTAGCTACAGTGAGAGTAAAAGGTACATGGAATACAAGGAAAATAAAAGCAGCAAGTAAGAGAGAGATGAAGGTTTATTAATTAAAAGAGGAGGCAGTTAGGGCAATATATAAACAACTATTGGAGGATAGATGGGCTAGTGAGAGTATAGGCAATGGGGATGAAGATGTATGGGGTAGGTTTAAGAATATAGTGTTAGAGTGTTCAGCAGAAGTTTGTGGTTACAGGAAAGTGGGTGTGGGAGGGAAGAAGAGCGATTGGTGGAATGATGTAAAGAGAGTAGTAAGGGAGAAAAAGTTAGCATATGAGAGGTTTTTACAAAGTAGAAGTGATGCAAGGAGGGAAAAGTATATGGTGAGAAAAAGAGAGGTTAAGAGAGTGGTGAAGCAATGTAAAAAGAGAGCAAATGATAGATTGGGTGAGATGTTATCAACAAATTTTGTTGAAAATAAGAAAAAGTTTTGGAGTAAGGTTAACAAGTTGAGGAAGCCTAGGGAACAAATGGATTTGACAATTAAAAATAGGAAAGGAGAGTTATTAAATGAAGAGTTAGAGGTATCGAGGAGACAGAGGGAATATTTTGAGGATTTGCTAAATGTTGATGAAGATAGGGAAGCTGTGATTTCGTGTATAGGGCAAGGAGGAATAATATCTTGTAGGAGTGAGGAAGAGCCAGTTTTGAGCGTGGGGAAAGTTCGTGAAAAGGGGTAAGGCAGCTGGGATAAAGATAGAAATGTTAAAGGCATGCTCTCTGCTAAGGGATTGACAGAGAGCATACATAGTTCCTTTGTATAAAGGCAAAGGGGACAAAAGAGAGTGCAAAAATTATAGAGGAATAAGTCTGTTGAGTATACTTGGTAAAGTGTATAGTAGAGTTATTATTGAACGAATTAAGAGTAAGACGGAGAGAAGGATAGCAGATGAACAAGGAGGCTTTAGGAAAGGTAGGGGGTGTGTAGATCAAGTGTTCACAGTGAAGCATATAGGTGAACAGTATTCAGATAAGGCTAAAGAGGTTTTTGTGGCATTTATGGATTTGGAAAAAGGCGTATGACAGGGTAGATAGGGGGGCAATGTGGCAAATGTTGGAAATGTATGGAAAAGGAGGGCAGTTGCTGAAAGCAGTGAAGAGTTTTTACGAGGATAGTGAGGCTCAGGTTAGAGTATGTAAGAGAGAGGGAGACTATTTCCCAGTAAAAGTAGGCCTTAGACAAGGATGTATGATGTCACCATGGTTGTTCAATATATTTATAGATGGGGTTGTAAGAGAAGTGAATGCGATGGTTTTGGCAAGAGGTGTGGAGTTAAAAGATAAAGAATCAGACACAAAGTGGGAGTTGTCACAGTTGATTTTTGCTGATGACACTGTGCTTTTGGGAGATTTTGAAGAGAAGTTGCAGAGGTTGGTGAATGAATTTGGTAGGGTATGTAAAAAAGGAAAATTAAAAGTTAATAAAGGAAAGAGTAAGGTGATGAGGATAACAAAAAGATTAGGTGATGAAAGATTGGAAATCAGATTGGAGGGAGAGAGTATAGAGGAGGTGAATGTATTCAGATATTTAGGAGTGGACGTGTCAGCAGATGGGTCTATGAAAGATGAGGTGAATCATAGAATTGATGATGGGAAAAGGGTGAGCGGTGCACTTAGGAGTCTGTAGAAACAAAGAACTTTGTCCTTGGAAGTAAAGTGGGGAATGTATGAGAGCATAGTTTTACCAACGCACTTACATAGGTGTAAAGCATGGGTAATGAATGTTGCAGCGAGGAAAAGGCTGGAGGCAGTGGAGATGTCATGTCTGAGGGCAATGTGTGGTGTGAATATAATTCAGAATATTCGTAGTTTGGAAATTAGGAGGAAGTGTGGAATTACCAAAACTGTTGTCCAGAGGGCTGAAGAGGGGTTGTTGAGGTGGTTTGGACAAGTAGAGAGAATGGAACGAAACAGAATGACTTCGAGAGTGTATAAATCTGTAGTGGAGGGAAGGCGGGATAGGGGTCGGCCTAGGAAAGGTTCGAGGGAGGGGGTAAAGGAGTTTTTGTGTGTGAGGGGCTTGGACTTCCAGCGGGCATGCGTGAGCATATTTGATAAGAGTGAATTACCTGGAGTTTGCCTAGAGAGGCTTTCGGGGGTCAACGCCCCCGCGGCCCAGTCTAAGACCAGGCCTCATGGTGGATCAGGGTCTGATCAACCAGGCTGTTACTGCTGGCCGCACGCAAGCTGACGTACGAACCATAGCCCAGTTGGTCAGGTACTGACTTTAGGTGCCTGTCCAGTGCCTTTTTGAAGACAGCCAGTAGACTATTGGTAATCCCCCTTATATATGCTGGGAGGCGATTTAACAGTCCTGGGCCCCGGAGACTTATTGTGTTGTTTCTCAGTGTACTCGTGGCGCCCTTGCTTTTCATCGGGGGAATGTTGCATCTCCTGCCGAGTCTTTTGCTTTCATATGGAGTGATTTTCGTGTGCAGGTTTGGTACTAATCCCCCAGGACCTTCCAAGTGTACATTATCATGTATCTCTCTCGCCTGCGTTCGAGGGAATACAGATCAAGGACCTTCAACCGTTCCCAGTAGTTTAGGTGCCTTATCGCACTTATGTGTGCCATGAAAGTTCTTTGTACACTCTCCAGGTCTGCAATGTCGCCAGCCTTGAAGGGGGCTGTTAGTGCACAGCAGTGTTCCAGCCTAGAGAGCACAAGCGATTTGAAGAGAATCATCATGGGCTTGGTGTCCCTAGTTTTGAATGTTCCCAATATCCATTCTATTATTTTCCTAGAGGATGAGGTAGATATATTGTTGTGGTCTTTGAAGGCGAGATCCTCTGACATTATCACTCCCAGGTCCTTTACATTACTTTTCCGCTCTAATGTATGGTTAGAATTTGTGGTATACCCTGACACATTTTTAATTTCCTCAAGCTTTCCATATCTGAGTAGTTGAAATTTCTCCTCGTTGAACTTTATATTGTTTTGAGTGTCCCATTCGACGATTTGGTTGGAGACATTGTTTTTAATACTTGACGTGCTGTTGGAGTGTGAGTAACGTTTATGAAGCGATTCAGGGAAACCGGCAGGACGGACTTGAGTCCTGGAGATGGGATGTACAGTGTCTACACTCTGAAGGAGGGGTGTTAATGTTGCAGTTTTATAACTGTAGTGTAAAGCACCCTGGCAAGACAGTGATGGAGTGAATGATGAAAGTTTTTCTTTTTCGGGCCACCCTGCCTTGGTGGGAATCGGCCGATGTGTTAATAAAAAAATAAATAAGGCATGATATTGGTAAATAACATGAGATATTAAAACACAGAAACATGGTCAAAGTAGATACGTACAGCCCCTTAACGTTCCTTATGTGGAAATGAACATTTGCGTTCATTTCTGAGAAGCACCTTTCAACATTCTCATTTTCCTCTGGGCATTTTGAGCTATCCATTCTCAGTTATACCATTTGACAATAAATACAAATATTCTTATTAGAATTGAACTTTCTAGACTTTACTGGTCTCTGTAATCTGGATTTAAGTCCCTTCCCCAGAGGCATCTGCTCTATCAGCTGTATCCGAGGAAGTAGTCAGATCTCGTTCCTTAATTATTAATTAAAGTATGTATCTCTGGAGGGACTTCCCTCAAAAACTGATCATTGACAATAAAGTCAGGTTAAGAATTATTGTCGTAATCAGTCCCAGAGCTATCTGTCCAGAAATCAGAGTCGAAATGAGTTTGCTAGGAATTGCATGATACTAGACCTACAAAATTCTGATAAATGGGAGTCAGCGGCCTTCATGAATACTTTGAGCAGAGAACTTTTCAGAAGTTTACAATCACTAGTTATTTCAGGCGTCGAGGGAGCGGAGACGTTAAGAACTGTACCAGAAAATAATAAAGTTAGACGTGTTGGCATAAAGATGTGGTATTTTCAAACCTTATTATGTATAACGTTATGTCTTCCCTCTCTGTGAATAGTGAAGTATTTTGATAATAAAGATTTATTGTTATGAATACTGTAATAAACACTTTCGTAAACTTTCTGACTGGAAAACTCGAATTTCTGACGGTCACTATCTATTTTTTTGTTTTTGGTTCAAACTAACATCCATCTTCCTCTGAGCAAGTCTCCGTCTCAGACTCTAAATATTCTTTCTTTCTCAGATTTTTTCTAGTTCTGTTTCTTTCCTTACACTGTAATCGTTTTTCTCCTCTCTGGCTAGGTTTACCTTTTCCCTCTGTTCTTTATCCTTTCCTTAATTTCCTTCACCTGTCTAACACAACGATTCTCTACTTTTATGGATACGAAACTCTAAAACTCTCTGAAACTCTCTAAAACTCTCTGAAACACTCTAAACTCTCTGAAACTCTCTAAAACTCTCTGAAACTCTCTAAAATCTCTAAAACTCTCTAAAACTCTCTGAAACTCTCTAAACTCTCTGAAACTCTCTAAAACTCTCTGAAACTCTCTAAAACTCTCTGAAACACTCTAAACTCTCTGAAACTCTCTAAAACTCTCTGAAACTCTCTAAAACTCTCTGAAACTCTCTAAAATCTCTAAAACTCTCTAAAACTCTCTGAAACTCTCTAAAATCTCTGAAACTCTCTAAAACTCTCTGAAACTCTCTAAAACTCTCTGAAACTCTCTAAAACTCTCTGAAACTCTCTAAAACTCTCTGAAACTCTCTAAAACTCTCTGAAACTCTCTAAAATCTCTAAAACTCTCTAAAACTCTCTGAAACTCTCTAAAATCTCTGAAACTCTCTAAAACTCTCTAAAACTCTCTGAAACTCTCTAAAATCTCTAAAACTCTCTAAAACTCTCTAAAACTCTCTAAAACTCTCTAAAATCTCTAAAACACTCTAAAACTCTCTAAAACTCTCTAAAAGGTTCATGTGTCCATGATGAAGAAACTAGACATTCATTTACAATTATAGACTTATTAAAACTATTAGGAGATTTTTTTGCCTTATACAAAATAAAGGGTAAATTAAAGTACCAAAAATACATCACAGAAACAAATACATATAACATGAATAATAATAATAAGTCATAAGTGGAGAGAGTGAATCCGTGACACCAGAGGTTAACTCTTCTTATATCACTAGAGAGAAGCATCGTGGCATTAAATAAACTTACGAGAATCCTCTGCACCAGCATAATACTGGTTCATTGGGGCAAGTTATCAATGGAGTCTCCTGGGTCAATATTGGAAAGATGCCCGAATATGCTGCAAAACCAGAGATAGCTAAATATATTTTGATCGCAGAGCGAACTGAGAAAGGCATCCCTGTATTCCATAACCCCAGTCCATTGTGCCTTAATGTAAGCGATTGGAATAGTGCAGAGTGCGTCGAAAGTTGATTGTGCAGTTGTATATTAGCTTTGATGATTTGAAGGAATCAGAAGAGGCATTCTCAAGACATAATATGGAAACCTATGTTCAGATTGAGACACTTATGCAGCATATGGGAATCTTTATTCAGGAAACGTTTCGCCACACAGTGGCTTCATCAATCATCAATCTTGTACAAGATTGATGGACTGAACACATCGACTCCAGGCTGAGGGACTGATTACCTAATACTCCTCCTCTCCTTACGCCTTCCTCTTTGTATTGGACTGATGAAGCCACTGTGTGGCGAAACGTTTCCTGAATAAAGATTCCCATATGCTGCATAAGTGTCTCAATCTTCAACTTGTCAGTTTTTCAAACCATTCATCACAATCACAATTATTTTTGTGTGTGTGAAGTAACTGGAGAATATCTCTTATAATCAGAAATATGACAGTTTGACTTTACTGGTTATCCAGGGAGGATAAATTTTGTGTACACATAACATCAATGTGCTTTCAAGACCATTGTAAAAAATTACATGTTATGTATTCAAGGATTATATTGAACTTAATTTACATACACACATACTTTCTTACAACTTCTTTAAAGTTATTTAAACTTTGAAGACTTGCTCAGCTTTACTTAGAAAAAAAAAGTTTTAGTTGGTTTTGGTCTGTGTCCGAATTTGACTTATTTCTTCCACAGAAGAAACTGCTAAAATAAAATAATAACTTTGAACCGAAAATTTTTGAGTGAGTTGTTGTACCGGGTTCATCTTTGTACTCTGATAGCTAGATGATGCAGATGTTGAGTAACGTTAAACTTAATGTATTGGTGCACTGTAGGATACTGGTGTCTCTGAGATAACAAAACAATGCCTCTTTACCTTGGCTTCAAAGTTGGTGATTCTTAGTGGAATGTTCGAATTATTGCTGGGCTGTCTAGGTCCTAATGTGCAATTTTTCATTAAAATTATGATAGTGTCCATGTGATAACTTGTGAAGTCCTCTCTTGATTCCGCTCAAATATTCAGTGTTAACATTAAACTGCATTAGAACTTATGCCGTACTTTGCACTACTCATTTCGCGTGCACTGGCGCACAGGGGGCAGGGGGGGGGTCTCTTATGCGGAATATCTTTCTCGGAGCGCGCAGCGACTTAAATACGTCTAGTTCTCCTGGTTTTTATGTCAGCAATGGCCGGAGGGAGTGAGGGGGATTGAGGAGAGAGCCTTCTGCTTTAAATTCTTCGTCCCAAACACCTAGATAATATACGATTGTCCATAATCTCTGTCTCTGTCTCTCTCTCTCTCTCTCTCTCACTCTCTCTGTTACCACTTTCACTGTGATAAAGTTGGTAGAATTACCGACAATATGTAAAGTAAAAGGACACAAGTGCAATTAATGTGACATTTATTGTGGCAACGTTTCACTCTCCAGGAGCTTTATAAAGCTCCTGGAGAGCGAAACGTTGCCACAATAAATGTCACATTAGTTGCACTTGTGTCCTTTTACTTTACACTTTCACTGTGTTTCTATGTACCACCTCCTGTAAGAAGTGCCTCTACCACCATCACTACCTTCCTGGGGTTATCATTCAGGAAGCTGTGAGTTATCTATATTTAAAACATTTAATACCGTCTTGTATTCTTCAAGGAAGAATACATATTGCCCCGAGGCTGGAAAAAATTCTCAGGCATTCCAGATCTCGACAGAAACGTTAAACGATATTTGGATCCATCCTGAGGGCGGAGAGAAACGTCGTCTAAAATTTATCTTTTGAGCTAGTTATGAATTAAAAAATCATGTCATGCTTCCTCTTTATTCTGTTCCAGAGTCATTTGGGAAGGTCTTCCTGGACACCTGTGATCTCTCTAGTCCTTTAAGACAACTTTTTCGGTTATTTACTTGAGAAAACAACTCACAAGAAGACTATAAAACTGAAGATAAGAATTATTTATTTCAGCTTCACACTGAGGCCCTCTGTAGCAGCCTTAAGAAGAGGAACTCACATTGAGTTCTTCGTTAGCAGACAGAAGAGGGGCTCACACTTAGGTCCTATTTAGCAGACTGTACAATTGCTGACATTCATTCATTTTTCCCACCAGCGGAGCATAAATGAGTGGGCAACCTTGCTGGGGTCCATTCTATTAAGAAAACAAATTCCACTAGGAACACCATGGCCTTGCCTGCTCTCCCTGGGGTAATGTGGCTCGCACCTGCCTCCTCCTTCCCTAACAATCCCCGTATTTTACCTCCCGTCAGAGGGAGTGAGACCTGTCAGCCCGGGGGTCAGGTCAAGCCTCTCCTAATGACCTCAAATGACCTGTCTGAGAGCCGTCCATCACTGGGGTCTTTCGCTCGAGCTCCGACGCACTTGATCCTTGTAATTGAGTTCTCTGGGCCATCACCGCAGGAAATTATCAATCAGTTTCTGTGAGGTTAATGGCAGTAGATGTGTTTATGGTGTTTTGCTGTAGTGGCTGCCTTCTGATATTACTGGCGCCTCCACACTTATTATGTAAAATATGTGAAGGTCTCTGGTGATGTGCTGATGTTATTATTAGTTGTTGTTGATGTTGAAGTTGCTGATGTTGATGAAGTTGATATTCTTGTTGTTGTAGTTATTGTTGTCGATGCTGATATTGTAGTTGAGATTTTTTTTTAGCTTTATTAGTAAAGACCTTGTCCTTGTTGCTTGCAGAATTGCAAGTTTCATAACCATTGATAATAAGTCGACCCATCTACTGTATTAACGTAGTCATCTGTTAGTCAGCTGTTATATTAATGCAGTATCTGTTAATCATATCAAGACAGACCTTCCCTATCGAAGGGATAATTTTCATGAAGGTAAAGTTGAATTCCTTCTCTTCACGGCCAAGTGGGATTGCTTCTCTTAAAAGCTACTGGAATTCTTACAGTGCTGTAGAGATTCTTTTCTTTCTCGGGCTAGATTTTTATTGCAATAAAGTTGGTAGAATTACCGACAATATGTAAAGTAAAAGGACACAAGTGCAACTAATGTGACATTTATTGTGGCAACGTTTCGCTCTCCAGGAGCTTTATCAAGCCATTAGCTTTATCAAGCTAATGGCTTGATAAAGCTCCTGGAGAGCGAAACGTTGCCACAATAAATGTCACATTAGTTGCACTTGTGTCCTTTTACTTTATAGATTTTTATTTTTTACCTTACGAGACAAATGGAATCCATGTCATGTAAATAAGACAAAATGCGGGTTATGGTATTTTAATGTGAAGACGTTTCGCCAACCAGAGACTTTTATTGGACATAACCACATGGCCAAATATCCCTTAATTCTGAGTGGGCGAAGGCAAAGTAAAAGTAACAAATTCGTCAGTTTGAGTGATGTTTATGATACCTGGAAGATGTTTATGATACCTGGAATATGTTTATGATACCTGGAATATGTTTATGATACCTGGAATATGTTTATGATACCTGGAATATGTTTATGATACCTGGAATATGTTTATGATACCTGGAATATGTTTATGATACCTGGAATATGTTTATGATACCTGGAGATGTTTATGATACCTGGAATATGTTTATGATACCTGAAATATGTTTATGATACCTGGAATATGTTTATGATACCTGGAATTTGTTTATGATACCTGGAATATGTTTATGATACCTGGAAGATGTTTAGATACCTGGAATATGTTTATGATACCTGGAATATGTTTATGATACCTGGGAAAAATGTTTATGATACCTGGAATATGTTTTATGATACCTGGAATATGTTTATGATACCTGGAATATGTTTATGATACCTGGAATATGTTTATGATACCTGGAATATGTTTATGATACCTGGAATATGTTTATTTATACCTGAAAATATGTTTATGATACCTGGAATAGTTTATGATACCTGGAATATGTTTATGATACTGGAATAGTTTATGATACCTGGAAGATGTTTATGATACCTGGAATATGTTTATGATACCTGGAATATGTTTATGATACCTGGAATATGTTTATGATACCTGGAATATGTTTATGATACCTGGAAGATGTTTATGATACCTGGAATATGTTTATGATACCTGGAAGATGTTTATGATACCTGGAATATGTTTATGATACCTGGAATATGTTTATGATACCTGGAATATGTTTATGATACCTGGAATATGTTTATGATACCTGGAATATGTTTATGATACCTGGAATATGTTTATGATACCTGGAATATGTTTATGATACCTGGAAGATGTTTATGATACCTGGAATATGTTTATGATACCTGAAATATGTTTATGATACCTGGAATATGTTTATGATACCTGGAATATGTTTATGATACCTGGAATATGTTTATGATACCTGGAAGATGTTTATGATACCTGGAATATGTTTATGATACCTGGAATATGTTATGATACATGAATATGTTTATGATACCTGGAATATGTTTATGATACCTGGAATATGTTTATGATACCTGGAATATGTTTTGATTACCTGGAATATGTTTATGATACCTGGAATATGTTTATGATACCTGGAAGAGTTTATGATACCTGGAATATGTTTATGATACCTGAAATATGTTTATGATACCTGAATATGTTTATGATACCTGGAATATGTTATGAACCTGGAATATGTTTATGATACCTGGAATATGTTTATGATACCTGGAAGATGTTTATGATACCTGAATATGTTTATGATACCCCGGAAATGTTTATGATACCTGGAATATGTTTATGATACCTGGAATATGTTTATGATACCCGGAAGATGTTTATGATACTGGAATATGTTTATGATACCTGGAATAAAGTTTATGATACCTGGAATATGTTTATGATACCTGGAATATGTTTATGATACCTGAATATGTTTTGATACCTGGAATATGTTTATGAAACCTGAAATATGTTTATGATACCTGGAATATGTTATGATACCTGGAATATGTTTATGATACCTGAAATATGTTTATGATACCTGGAATATGTTTTTTGATACCGGAATATGTTTATGATACCTGGAATATGTTTATGATACCTGGAATATGTTTATGATACCTGGAAATAGTTTATGATACCTGGAAGATGTTTATGATACTGGAATATTTTTTATGAACCTGGAATATGTTTATGATACCTGGAATATGTTTATGATACCTGGAAGATGTTTATGATACCTGGAATATGTTTAGATAACCTGGAAGATGTTTATGATACCTGGAATATGTTTTTTGATACCTGGAATATGTTTATGATACCTGGAATATGTTTAGGATACCTGGAATATGTTTTATGATACCCGGAATATGTTTATGATACCTGGAATATGTTTATGATACCTGGAATATGTTTATGATACTGGAATATGTTTATGATACCTGGAAGATGTTTATGATACCTGGAATATTGTTTATGATACCTGAAAATATGTTTATGATACCTGGAATATGGTTATGATACCTGGAATATGTTTATGATACCTGGAATATGTTTATGTACCTGGAAGATGTTTTGATACCTGGAATATGTTTATGATACCTGGAATATGTTTATGATACTGAAATATGTTTATGATACCTGGAATTGTTTATGATACCTGGAATATGTTTATGATACCCGGAATGTGTTTATGATACCTGGAATATGTTTATGATACCTGGAATATGTTTATGATACTGGGAAGTGTTTATGATACTGGAATATGTTTATGATACCTGAAATATTTTATGATACCTGGAATATGTTTATGATACCTGGAATATGTTTATGATACCTGGAATATGTTTATGATACCTGGAAGATGTTTATGATACTGGAAAATGTTTATGATACCTGGAATATGTTTATGATACCTGAAATATTGTTTATGATACCTGGAATATGTTTTGATACCTGGAATATGTTTATGATACCCGGAATATGTTTATGATAACTGGAATATGTTTATGATACCTGGAAGATGTTTATGATACTGGGAAAATGTTTATGATACCTGGAATATGTTTATGATACTGGAATATGTTTATGATACCTGGAATATGTTTATGATACCTGGATATGTTTATGATACCTGGAATATGTTTATGATACCTGGAATTGTTTATGATACTGGAATATGTTTATGATACTGGAATATGTTTTATGATACCTGGAATATGTTTATGATACCTGGAATATGTTTATGATACCTGGAATATGTTTATGATACCTGGAATATGTTTATGATACCTGGAAGATGTTTATGATACCTGGAATATGTTTATGATACCTGAAATATGTTTATGATACCTGGAATATGTTTATGTACCTGGAATATGTTATGATACCTGGAATATGTTTATGATACCTGGAATATTTTATGATACCTGGAATATGTTTATGATACCTGGAATATGTTTATGATACCTGGAATATGTTTATGATACCTGGAATATGTTTATGATACCTGGAATATGTTTATGATACCTGGAAGATGTTTATGATACCTGGAATATGGCTCAACATTATGATAATGAAATTTATTTTCGGTCACTGACGTTTCGTCACTTTTCCTGTGAGAATTACAACTGCGAGTCACAACCCGCCATAACTCCCATTTTCTCTCTTATTTATATATTTTGAATAAATGGTTTAGAGAACCGACAGGTTGATGGATGAGACACTCTCATCAAGACTGATGGACTGAACATATCACTCCAGGCTGAGGGACTGATTATCTCAAACTCCTCATATTCCACCTTTCTCTGCATGGGACTGAAGAGGCCACTACGTGGCGAAACGTTTCCAGAATAAAGATACCCAAATGTTGCACAAGTTTCTCCCATTTATCAACTTGTGGGTTTTCGAAGCCGCTTATTTACAAACTTAACCCAACCTAAAATAACCAAACTTAACTTAGCCTTGCTCTGCCAGCATTAGAAATGGGAATAGTGCGCCCTTGTTTACGTTCGATGTATTTTTATTGACACTGCTGTGATTGGCCAAGTGCGTCACACGACTGAATACTAATCGCTGATTGGCTTTAACCTGTCAGCAGCAACAGCTTGATTAATCAGGCCTTGATCCACTTGGAGGCCTGCTCTGGGACCGGGCTGCGGGGGCGTTCACCCCCCTGGAAGTATCCTTTAGGATCTTTCAAATATAGTTCGAAATAAGAATTTGCACGAGTAATAACAAGTGTTGTAGGGTGTAGATAACAAGTGTTGTAGGGTGTAGATAACAAGTGTTGTAGGGTGTAGATAACAAGTGTTGTAGGGTGTAGATAACAAGTGTTGTAGGGTGTAGATAACAAGTGTTGTAGGGTGTAGATAACAAGTGTTGTAGGGTGTAGATAACAAGTGTTGTAGGGTGTAGATAACAAGTGTTGTAGGGCGTAGATAACAAGTGTTGTAGGGTGTAGATAACAAGTGTTGTAGGGCGTAGATAACAAGTGTTGTAGGGCGTAGATAACAAGTGTTGTAGGGTGTAGATAACAAGTGTTGTAGAGTGTAGATAACAAGTGTTGTAGGGTGTAGATAACAAGTGTTGTAGGGTGTAGATAACAAGTGTTGTAGGGCGTAGATAACAAGTGTTGTAGGGCGTAGATAACAAGTGTTGTAGGGTGTAGATAACAAGTGTTGTAGGGTGTAGATAACAAGTGTTGTAGATTGTAGATAACAAGTGTTGTAGATTGTAGATAACAAGTGTTGTAGAGTGTAGATAACAAGTGTTGTAGGGAGTAGATAACAAGTGTTGTAGAGTGTAGATAACAAGTGTTGTAGACTGTAGATAACAAGTGTTGTAGAGTGTAGATAACAAGTGTTGTAGATTGTAGATAACAAGTGTTGTAGAGTGTAGATAACAAGTGTTGTAGGGTGTAGATAACAAGTGTTGTAGGATGTAGATAACAAGTGTTGTAGGGTGTAGATAACAAGTGTTGTAGGGTGTAGATAACAAGTGTTGTAGGGTGTAGATAACAAGTGTTGTAGGGTGTAGATAACAAGTGTTGTAGGGTGTAGTATACGAAGTGGTTGTTAGGGCTTGTAGGATTAACAAGTGTTGTGGGTGTAGATAAAAGTGTTGTGGGTGTAGATATACATGTGTTGTAGGGTGTAGATAACAAGTGTTGTAGGATGTAGATAAACAAGGTTTTGTAGGTGTAGAATAACAAGTGTGGTAGGGTGTAGATAAACAGGTGTTGTAGGGTGTAGATAACAAGTGTTGTAGGGTGTAGATAACAAGTGTTGTAGGGTGTAGAAAAGTGTTGTAGGGTGTAGATAACAAGTGTTGTAGGGTGTAGATAACAAGTGTTGTAGGGTGTAGAGGAACAAGTGTTGTTGGGTGTTGTTAGATAACAAGTGTTGTAGGGTTGTAGATAACAAGTTTTGTAGGGCTGTATAATAACATGTGTTGTAGGGATGTAGATACAAGTGTGTAGGGTGATAGATAACAAGTGTTGTAGGGTGAGATAACATAGGTGTTGTAGGATGTAGATAACAATGTTGTAGGTTTTGTAGATAACAAGTTGTTGTAGGGTGTTGATAACATGTGTTGTAGGGTGTAGATAGCAAAGTGTTGTATGGGTGTAGATAAAATGTGTTGTAGGTTGTAGATAACAAGTGTTGTAGGGTGTAGATAACAAGTGTTGTGGGTGTAGAAACAAGTGTTGGTAGTGTTGAAGATAATCAAGTGTTGTAGGTGTTAGATAACAGTGTTGCAGGGTGAATGATTAACAAGGGTTGTGGATGTGTTAACAAGTGTTGTAGGGGTTGTGTAGTACAAGTGTTGTTAGGGGTGTATCAACAATGTGTTGTAGGGTGTTTGAGATAACAAGTGTTGGAGGGTGAAGATAAACAAGTGTTGTAGGGGTAGATAACAAGTGTTGTAGGGTTTGTAGATAACAAGTGTTGTCGGGTCTTGTAGATAAACAAGTGTTGTAGGGTGGTAGTTAACAATGTTGTAGGGTGTAGGTAACAAGTGATGTAGGGTGTTGTAGATAACAATTGTTGTAGGATGTAGATAACAAGAGTTGTAGGGTGTAGATAACACGTTGTTGTAGGGTTTGTAGATAACAAGTGTTGTAGGGTGATATCTAACACAGTGTTGTAGGGTGTAGTAAGATAACAAGTGTTGTAGGGGTAGATTAAAAGGTTGTAGTGTTGTAGATACCAAGGTGTTGTAGGGTGTAGATAACAAGTGTTGTAGGGCGCAGATAACAAGTGTTGTAGGGTGTAGATAACAAGTGTTGTAGGATGTAGATAACAAGTGTTGTAGGATGTAGATAATAGGTGTTGTACGGTGTAGATAACAAGTGTTGTAGGGTGTAGATAACAAGTGTTGTAGGGTGTAGATAACAAGAGTTGTAGGGAGTATCTAACAAGTGTTGTAGGGTGTAGATAAGTGTAGTAGGGTGTAGATAACAAGTGTTGTAGGGTGTAGATAACAAGTGTTGTAGGGTGTAGATAACAAGTGTTGTAGGGTGTAGATAAACAAGTGTTGTAGGGGTAGCATATACAAGTGTTGTAGGGTTGTAGATAACAAGTGTTGGTAGAGTTGTAGATACCAAGTGTTTGTAGGGTGTAGATTTACAAAGTGTTGTTATAGGGTGTATGATAACAATGTGGTTGTAGGGGGGTAGATAACAAGTGTTGTAGGGTGTAGATAACAAGTGTTGTAGGGTGTAGATAACAAGTGTTGTAGGTGTAGATAACAAGTGTTGTAGGGTGTGATAAACAAGTGTTTGGAGAGTGTAGATAACAAGTTTTGATAGGGTTGTGATAAACAAGTGTCTTGTAGGGTGTAGATAGGATAACAATGTGTTGTAGGTGTAGATATCAAGTGTTGTAGGGTGTAGATAACAAGCTTTGTAGATCGTAAGATAACTCTATAGTTTGATGGGTCGTACGATAACAAGTGTTGTAAGTGTAGAATAAACAAGTGTTGTAGGGTGTAGGTAAAATAAGTCGTTGTAGGGTGTAGATAACAAGTGTTGTAGGGGTTGTAGATAAAAGTGTTTGTAGGGTGTAGTTAAACAAGTGTTGTAGGGTTGTAATACACAAGTGTTGTAGGGTGTTAGATAACACGTGCTGTAGGGTGTAGACAAAAAGTGTTGTAGGGTGTAGATAACAAGTGTTGTGGGTTGTAGATATCAACGTGTTGAGGGTGTAGTTAACAAGTGTTGTAGGGTTTGTAGATAACAAGTGTTTGTAGGGTGTTAGATAACAAGTGTTGTAGGTGTAGATAACAAGTGTTGTAGGGTGTAGTAACAAGTGTTGTAGAGTTAGTAACAAGTTTTGTAGGGTGTAGATAACAAGTGTTGTAGGGTTGTAGATAACAAGTGTTTGTAGGGATGAGATAACAAGTGTTGGTAGGGGGTAGGATAACAAGTGTTGTAGATCGTAGATATCATGTGTTGTAGGGTGTAGATAACAAGTGTTGTAAGGTGTAATAACAAGTGTTGTTAGGTTTGTAGATAACAAGTGTTGTAGGGTTTGTTGATAACAAGTGTTGTAGGGTTGTAGAATAACAGTGTTGTAGGGGTGTTGTGTAGATAACAAGTGTTGTAGGGTGTAGATAACAAGTGTTGTAGGGTGTAGATAACAAGTGTTGTAGGGTGTAGATAACAAGTGTTGTAGGGTGTAGTTAAACAAGTGCTGTAGGGTGTTTGTAGACAACAAGTTTAGTAGGGTGTAGATAACAAGTGTTGTAGGGTGTAGATAACAAAGTGTTGTAGGGTGTAGATAACAAGTGTTGTAGGGTGTAGATAACAAGTGTTGTAGGGTGTAGATAACAAGTGTTGTAGGATGTAGATAACAAGTGTTGTAGGTGTAGTAACAAGTGTTGTAGTGTCGTAGATACAAGTTTTTGTAGGGTGTAGATAAAACATGTGTTGTTAGGGTGTAGATAACACAGTGTTGTAGGGTGTTAGATAACATGTGTTGTTGGGTGTAGATAAACAAGTGTTGTAGATCGTAGATAACATGTGTTGTAGGGTGTAGATAAACAAGTGTTGTAAGGTGTAGATAACAAGTGTTTAGGGTAGTGTGTTTAACAAGTGTTGTAGGGTGTAGATAAACAAGTGTTGTAGGGTTGTAGATAACAATGTGTGGTAGGGTTGTAGATAAGACAAGTGTTGTAGGTGTAGAATACACAAGTGTTGCTAGGGTTGTCAGATAACAAGTGTATGTAGGTTGTAGACATAACAAGTGTTGTAGGGTGTAGATAACAAGTGTTGTTAGGGTGAAGATAACAAGTGTTGTGGGTGTTTGTTAACAGTGTTGTAGGGCGTAGATAAACAAGTGTTGTTTGGGTGTAGATTAGATAACAAAGTGTTGTAGGGCGTAGATAACAAGTGTGTAGGGCGTAGATAACAAAGTGTTGTAGGGTGTAGATAACAGTGTTGTAGGGTGTTGATATCCAAGTGTTGTAGGGCGTAGATAACAAGTGTTGTAGGATGTAGATAACAATGTTGTAGGGCGTAGTAACAAAGTGTTGTAGGGTGTTAGATAACAAGTGTTGTTGAGTGTAGATAACAAGTGTTGTGGGTGTAGATATCCAAGTGTGTGGGTGGTAGATACAAGTGTTGTAGTGGTGTAGATAACAAGTGTTGTAGGGTGTAGATAACAAGTGTTGTAGGGTGTAGATAACAAGTGTTGTAGGGTGTAGATAACAAGTGTTGTAGGATGTAGATAACAAGTGTTGTAGGGTGTAGATAACAAGTGTTGTAGGGTGTAGATAACAAGTGTTGTAGGGTGTAGATAACAAGTGTTTGTAGGGTGTAGAAAAAGTGTATGTAAGGGGTAGATAACAAGTGTTCGTTGGGTGTAGATAAACAAGTGTTGTAGGGTTAAGGTGTAGATAACATGTTTTGTGGTGTAGAAAACAAGTGTTGTAGGATGTATCGATAACAAGTGTTGTAGGGGTGTAGATAACAAGTGTTTGTAGGGTGTAGATAACAAGTGTTTGTAGGATGTAGATAAAAATGTTGTTAGGGTAGTAGGATAACAAGTGTTGTGGGGTGTTAGATAACAAGTGTTGTAGGGTTGTTGGATAGCAAGGTTGTAGGGTGTAGATAACAAGTGTTGTAGGATGTAGATAACAAGTGTTGTAGGGTGTAGATAACAAGTGTTGTAGGGTGTAGAAAACAAGTGTTGTAGGTTGAAGATAACAAGTGTTGTAGGGTGTAGATAACAAGTGTTGCAGGGTGTAGATAACAAGGGTTGTAGGATGTAGATAACAAGTGTTGTAGGGTGTAGATAACAAGTGTTGTAGGGTGTATCTAACAAGTGTTGTAGGGTGTAGATAACAAGTGTTGTAGGGTGAAGATAACAAGTGTTGTAGGGGTAGATAACAAGTGTTGTAGGGTGTAGATAACAAGCGCTTTTGGTAGGGTGTAGATAACAAGTGTTGTAGGGTGTAGATAACAAGTGTTGTAGGGTGTAGATAACAAGTGTTGTAGGGTGTAGATAACAAGTGTTGTAGGATGTAGATAAACAAGAGTTTGTAGGTGTACGATAACAAGTGTATGAGGGTGTAGATAACTAGTGTTGTAGGGTGTTATCTCACAAAGTGTTTTGTAGGGTTTAGATAAACAAGTGTTTTGTAGGGGTAGATAACAAGTGTTGCTGGGTGTTTAGATAACAAGTGTTGTAGGGTGTAGATAACAAGTGTTGTAGGGGCAGATAACAAGTGTTGTTGGGGTGATGTAGATAACAAGTGTTGTAGGATGTAGATTAACAAGTGTTGAGGATGAGATAATAGGTGTTGTACGGTGTAGAAAAAAAAAACAAGTGTTGTAGGGTGTAGGATAACAAGTGTTGTAGGGTGTTGTAAGATAACAAGAGTTGTAGGGAGTACATAACAAGTGTTGTAGGTGTTGATAAGTGTCGTAGGGTGTAGATAACATGTGTTGTTGGGTGTAGATAACAAGTGTTGTAGGGTGTAGAATAAAAAGTGTTGTAGGTTGTAGATAACAAGGGTTGGAGGGTTTAGCTTCAAGTGTTGTAGGGTGTGTGATAACAAGTGTTGGTAGGGTGAGATAACAAGTGTTGTAGGGTGTAGATAACAAGTGTTGTAGGGTGTAGATAACAAGTGTTGTAGGGTGTAGATAACAAGTGTTGTAGGGTGTAGATAACAAGTGTTGTAGGGTGTTGATAAAAAAGTGTTGTTAGGATGTTAGATAACAAGGTTGTAGGGTGTAGATAACAAGTGTTGTAGAGTGTAGATACAAGTTTTGTAGGGTGTAGATATCAAGTGTTGGTAGGGTGTAGATAAACAAGTGTTGTAGGGTTTGTTAGATAACAGGTGTTGTAGGGTTGTAGATAAACGTGTTGTTGATCGTAAGTTAACAAGTGTTTGTAGGGTGTAGATAACTAGTGTTTTGTAAGGTGTAGATACACAAGTGTTGTTGGTTGTAGTAAAAGTGTTGTTGGGTGTAGATACAAGTGTTGTTAGGGTGTAGGATAACAAGTGTTGTAGGGTTGTAGATAAACAAGTGTTGTAGGTTGTAGATACAAGTGTTGTAGGGTGTAGATACAAGTGCTGTAGGGTGTAGACAACAAGTGTTGTATGTTGTAGATAATCAAGTGTTGTAGGGTGTGTAGATAAAAGTGTTGTTGGGTGTAGATAACATAGTGTTGTAGGACGTCGTAGATAAAAGTGTTGTAGGGTGTAGATAACAAGTGTTGTAGGGGCGTAGATAACAAGTGTTGTAGGGCGTAATAACAAGTGTTTGCAGGGTGTAGGATACAAGTGTTGTAGGGTGTAGATATCAAGTGTTGTAGGGCGTAGCGATAACAAGTATTGTTAGGATGTAGATAACAAGTGTAGTAGGGCGTAGATAACAAGATGTTGTTGTAGGGTTGTAGATTCCAAGTGTTGTAGAGTGTAGATAACAAGTGTTGTAGGTGTAGATAATACCAAGTGTTGTTAGGTGTAGATAACAAGTGTTGTAGGGTGTATTAAAAAAGTGTTGTAGGGTGTGATAACAAGTGTTGTAGGGTTAAGATAACAAGGTGTTTGTATGGGTGTAGATAAACAAGTGTTGTAGGATGTAGATAACAAGTGTTGTGGTTGTAGATAAACAAGAGTGTTGTTAGGCAGTGTGTAGATAAATGTGTTGTTGGGGTGTAGATAAACAAATGTGTTGTAGGGTGTAGATAACAAGTGTTTTGTAGGGTTGTAGAAAGTGTTGTAGGGTGTAGAAAAAGTGGTTGTAGGGATGGAGGTAACAATGTGTTGTAGCGGTGTAGATAACAAGTGTTGTTGGGTGTAGATAACACAGTGTTGTAGGGTTTAGATAACAAGTTGTTGTAGGGTGTAGATAACAAGTGTTGTAGGGTGTAGATAACAAGTTTTGTAGGGTGTAGATAACAAGTGTTGTAGGATGTAGATAACAAGTGTTGTAGGGTGTAGATAACAAGTGTTGTAGGGTGTAGATAACAAGTGTTGTAGGGTGTAGATATCAGTGTTGTACGGGTAGATAACAAGTGTGTAGGGTGTAGATAACAAGTGGTGTAGGGTGTAGATACAAGCTGTTGTAGGGTGTAGATAAACAAGGGTTGTAGGGGTGTACGATACACATGTGTTGTAGGGTGTAGATACAAGGGTTGTAGGGTTGTAGATAACAAGTGTTGTAGGATGTTGTAACAATGTGTTGTAGGTGTAGATAACAAGTGTTGTTAGGGTGTAGATAACAAGTGTTGTAGGGTGTAGATAACAAGTGTGTAGGAGTGTAGATAACATCGTGTTGTGAGGTGTAGATAACAAGTGTTGTAGGGTGTTGATATGTGTTGTAGGGTGTAGATAACAAGTGTTGTAGTGGTTTGTATCTAACAAGTGTCTGTAGGGTGTAGATAAAAAGGGGTTTGTAGGGGTAGATAACAAGTGTGTAGGGTGTAGATAACAAGTGTTGTTAGGGCGTAGATAACAAGTGATGTAGGTGTTGATAACAAGTGTTGTAGGTTGTAGATAACAAGTGTTGTAGGGTTGTAGATAACAAGAGTTGTTGGGTGTATATAACAAGTGTTGTAGGGTGTTAGATAAGTGTAGTAGGGTGTAGATTAACATGTGTTGTGGGTTGTATCTAAGACAAGTGTTGTAGGGTGTAGATAGCAAGTGTGGTAGGGTGTAGATATACAATGTTGTAGGGAGGGTAGTTAAGTGTTGTTAGGGTGTTGTAGATAACAAGTTTTGTTAGGGGGTAGATAACAAAGTGTTGTTAGGATTGTAGTTAATAAAGTGTTGTAGGGTGTAGATAACAAGTGTTGTAGGGCGTAAATAATAGTGTGTTTAGGTGTGAGGATAACAAGTGTTGTAGGGTGTAGATAACAAAGTGTTGTAGGGTGTAGTAACAAAGGTTGGAGGAGGTGATAACAGTGTTGTTTTTAGGGGGTGTTAGTAGATAACAAGTGTTGTAGGGTTGTAGATAACAAGTGTTGTAGGGTGTAGATAACAAGTGTTGTAGGGTGTAGATAAGAAGTGTTGTGGGTGTAGAGAGTATGAACAATTGTTGTAGGGTGTTAGATAGCAAGTGTTGTAGGGTGTTGATAAACATAGTGTTGTAGGGCGTAGATAACAAAGTGTTGTAGGTTGTAGTTAACAAAGTGTTGTAGGGTGTAAATAACATGTGTTGTAGGGTGTTGTAGATAAGTGTGTGTAGGGTGCAGATAACAAGTGTTGTTGGGCTAGGGTAGCTATAACAAGAGTTGTGGGGGTGTAGATAACAAGTGTTGTAGGATGTAGATAATAAGTGTTTAGGGTGTAGATAACAAGTGTTGTAGGGCGTAGATAACATTGTGTTGTAGGGGTAGATAACAAGTGTTGATAGGGTGTAGATAACGAGTGTTGTAAGGTGTAGATAAACATAGTGTTCTATGGTGTAGATATACAAGTGTTGTAGGGTGTAGATAGTGTTGTAGGGTGTAGATAACAAGTGTTGTAGGGTGTAGATAACAAGTGTTGTTGGGTGTAGTATAAAAGTGTTGTAGGATGGTAGATAAAACAAAGTGTTGTAGGGTGTAGATACAAGTGTTGCAAGGGGTGTAGGTATAAACAAGTTGTTGTAGGTGTAGATAACAAGTTGTTGTGTAGGGGTGTAGATAACAAGTGTTGTAGGCTGGAGATAACAAGTGTTGTAGGGTGTGATATATAGTGTGGCAGGGTCGTAGATAACAGTGTTGTAGGGTGTAGATAACAGAGTGTTGAGATGTAAGATAATAAGGTTGTAGGGTGTAGATAACAAGTGTTGGTAGGGGTAGATAACAAGTGTTGTAGGGTTGTAGAAAACAGTAGTGTTGTAGGGTTGTAGATAAACAAGTGTTGAGGGTGTAGATAACATGTGTTGTAGGATGTAGATAACAAGTGTTGTAGGGTATAGATAACATGTGTTGCAGGGTGTAGAGTTAGAACAAAGTGTTGTAGGATGTAGATAACAAGTGTTGTGGGTGTAGATAAACAAGTGTTTGCCAGGGTGTAGATAACAAGTGTTGTAGGGTGAGAGATAACAAGTGTTGTAGAGTGTAGATAACAAGTATTGTAGGGTGTAGATAACAGTTTGTTTGTAGGGTGTATAATAACCCAAGTGTTGTAGGGTGTTAGATAACAAGTGTTGTAGGGTGTGATAACAAGTGTTGTAGGGGTGTAGATAACAAGTGTTGTAGGGATGTAGTTAACAAGTGTTGTAGGGTGCTACGATAACAAGTGTTGTAAGGGTGTAGATAACGTGTTTGTAGGGTTGTAGGATATCAGGTGTTGTAGGGGGTGTAGATAAACAAGTGTTGTAGGGCGGAGATGTATGTAACAAGTGTTGTATATGAGGGTGTAGATAACAATGTTGTAGGGTGTAGATAACAATAGTTGTTGTAGGGTGTAGATACATAGTGTTGTAGGGTGATAAAAACAAGTGTTGTAGGGTGTGTAGATAACAAGTGTTGGAGGGTGTAGATAACAAGTGTTGCAGGTGTAGATAACAAGTGTTGTAGGATGTAGATAAAAGTGATGGTAGGGTGTAGATAACAAGTGTTGTAGGGTGTAGATAACAAGTGTTGTAGGGTGTAGATAACAAGTGTTGTAGGGTGTAGATAACAAGTGTTGTAGGGTGTAGATAACAAGAAGGTGTTGTAGGTGTAAGATAATTTTGTTGTAGGGTGTAGATAACAAGTGTTGTAGGGTGAATCTAACAATGTGTTTGTAGGGTGTAATTAACAAGTGTGGTAGGTGTAGATAACAAGTGTTTGTGGGGTAGATAAACAAGTGTTGTAGGGTGTAGATAACAAGTGTTTTTGTAGGGCGTAGATAA
The DNA here is from genome assembly GCF_026875155.1 of Cherax quadricarinatus. Classification (NCBI taxonomy): domain Eukaryota; kingdom Metazoa; phylum Arthropoda; class Malacostraca; order Decapoda; family Parastacidae; genus Cherax; species Cherax quadricarinatus. The sequence continues at coordinate 10,573,937 of NC_069406.1, forward strand.
CAAGTTTGTAGGGTGTAGATAACAAGTGTTGTAGGGTGTAGTAACAAAGTGTGTAGAGGATGTAAGATAAAAGTGTTGTTAGGGTGTGTAGATACAAGAGGTTGTAGGGGTGGTATTAAACAAGTGTTGTAGGGTGTAGATAAAGTGTAGTAGTGTGTAGATAACAAGTCGTTGTGGGTGTATATAACAAGTGTTGTAGAGGTTAAATAGCAAGTGGTGTGGGGTAGAGTAGATAAGTGTTGTTTGGGTGGTAGATAACAAGTGTTGTGGGTGTAGATAACAAGTGTTGTAGGAGGTAGATAAACAAGTGTTGTAGGGTGTAGATTAACCAAGTGTTGTAGTGTAGATAATAACAAGTGTTGTAGGGTGTAAGTGATACAAGTGTTGTTAGGGTGTAGATAACAAGTTTGTAGGGTTGTAGAAACATGTGTTGTAGGGCGTAGATAACAAGTTGTTGTAGGGTGTAGATAAGTGTTTGTGGGCGTAGATTATAGATAACTAGTGTCTGTAGGGTGTAAAAGAAAATAAAAAAAAAACAAAGTGTTGTAGGTGGTGTAGATAACAAGTGTTGTAGGGTGTAGATAACAAGTGTTGTAGGGTGTAGATAACAAGTGTTGTAGGGTGTAGATAACAAGTGTTGTAGGGTGTAGATAACAAGTGTTGTAGGGTGTAGATAACAAGTGTTGTAGGGTGTAGATAACAAGTGTTGTAGCGGTGTTATATAACGAGTGTTGTAGGTTCCCCATGGGGTGTAGATAATAAGTTTGTAGGGTGTCGACAACAAGTGGTTGTGAGGGGTGTAGATAACAAGTGTTGTAGGGTGTAGATAACAAGTGTTGTAGGGTGTAGACAACAAGTGTTGTAGGGTGTAGATAACAAGTGTTGTATTATAGAAACTTGTGGAAACTTGAGTGAGGAACTTCAGTTAGAATATTAAAACTTGAATGCTAAACTGAGTGGGAACTTGGGTAAGAACGTGGGAACTTGGGTAAGAACGTGGGAACTTGGGTAAGAACGTGGGAAGTTGCGTAAGAACGTGGGAACTTGCGTAAGAACGTCGGAACTTGGGTAAGAACGTGGGAACTTGGGTAAGAACGTGGGAACTTGCGTAAGAACGTGGGAACTTGCGTAAGAACGTGGGAACTTGCGTAAGAACAGGGAGCTTGTGCTGGGATGAAGTAATTTAAGTGGAATTTTGGTGAGAGTTTTAATGCAGATCGTAAGGCAAAACCTGAGTGTAGAACGTGAGTGAGTAACGCGAGTGGGAAACGAGAGTGGGAAATGAATGAGGAACGTGAGTGGACAGCGAGAGTGGAGAACGTAAGGAACATTTGTGGGGAACGTAAGTGAGGGACGTGAGTGAGGAATGTAAGGAACGTGAGTGGGGAATGTGAATGAGGCACCTGAGTGACCAACGTGAAGGAGGAACGTGAGTAAGGAACATAGTGGGGAGCAAATGGGGAACATAGGGAACGTGAGTGGGGAACGTGAGTGGAAAGCGTGAGGAACGTGAGTGGGAATGTGAATGGGAAACGTGAGAGGGAACATAAGTGGAATATGACTGGGTTTAAAGCTAGGTTTCTTTCCCTGTGTAACTGTCACAGAATTGCGTGGTAAGAACATAAGAAAGAGGGAAGAGGCAGCAGAACTACCGAGCTGTGCCAGGCAGGTCCATGTTATACCCAGTTAAGAAGGTACTAAAATAATGCTTACTTATCCAATATTTGCTTAATTAAAATGCAGTTCTTCACTCCCTGTCATATACCCATCACTAAGACCACCCTCACCCCACATCCGTCACCCCACACCCCTAACCCCGCACCCGTCACCCCGTACCCCTCACCCCTTACCCCGCACCCCTCATATAGTCATGAAGACCCCACACAGGTGAGACTGGAGTCAGCGGCTGTCGTTCACCATCAGTGGGATTAACGTGTCAATAAAAAGGCGACTAATGGAGCGACACTAATGTTCCCAAACATGATTGAGGGTCTCCATGACACACTCCTGACTGACACCTGAGGTGGTGGTGCGGGACTGACACCCGAGGTTGTGGTGCGGGACTGTCTGACACCCGAGGTTGTGGTGCGGGACTGACACCCGAGGTGGTGCTGCGGGACTGACACCCGATACGGTGGTGCGGGACTTCTGACACCCGAGATGGTGGTGCGGGACTGACACCCGAGATGGTGGTGCAGGACTGTCTGACATCCGAGATGATGGTGCAGGACTGTCTGACACCTGAGATGGTGGTGCAGGACTGTCTGACACCCGAGGTGGTGGTGCAGGACTGTCTGACACCCGAGGTGGTGGTCCAGGACTGTCTGACACCCGAGCGAGGTGGTGGTGTGGGACTGCCGGACACCCGAGATGGTGGTGCAGAATTGTCTGACACCCGAGATGGTGGTGCGGGACTCTCTGACACCCGAGGTGGTGGTGCGGAACTGTCTGACACCCGAGATGGTGGTGCAGGACTGTCTGACACCCCAGATGGTGGTGCGGGAGTGACACCCGAGATGGTAGTGCGGGACTGTCTGACACCCGAGATGGTGGTGCAGGACCGTCTGACATCCGAGGTGGTGGTGCGGGACTGTCTGACACCCGAGATGGTGGTGCGGGACTGTCTGACACCCGAGATGTTGGTGCGGGACTGTCTGACACCCGAGATGGTGGTGCTGGACTGTCTGACACCCGAGATGGTGGTGCGGGACTGTCTGACACCCGAGATGGTGGTGCGGGACTGTCTGACACCTGAGGTGGTGGTGTGGGACTGACACCCGAGATGGTGGTGCAGGACTGTCTGACACGCGAGATGGTGGTGCAGGACTGTCTGACACCCGAAATGGTGGTGCGGGACTGAATGACACCCGAAATGGTGGTGCGGGACTGTCTGACACCCGAGATGGTGGTGCGGGACTGACTCACGCCCGAGGTGGTGGTGCGGGACTGACACCCGAGGTGGTGGTGTGGGACTATCTGACACCCGAGAAGATGGTGCGGGACTGTTTGACACCCGAGGTGGTGGTGTGGGACGGACTCACACCCGAGGTGGTGGTGCGGGACTGTCTGACACCCGAGGTGGTGGTGCGGGACTGACACCCGAGGTGGTGGTGTTCCCTTACTGTGTCCATGGAGCCTCCGCTTCTCATTTCTTCTATGTTGCATTTCCTCTCTTATCTCTAACTCCTGTAAGTTGTAATGATTGAGTGCAGGTTTGGGATCAGGCGCTCTAGTATATTCCATATATAAATTGTCACGTATCTCTCTCACTTTCTCTTCAGAGAGCACTTTTCTAGTTCTATGAGGTGTTCCCAGTTGTTTTAAATGCTATGTTGCCACTATGCTAAGGTTAAATACGCTTTGTTTTACCATCAAAGTCAAACAGCGAGAGAGTACAGGTGATGTGAATGGTGTCACCGTTGGTAACGTTTATCCTGTTTTGAAAGTTCTCATTATGCATCCTGTTGTTTTCCTTGCAGAATTTGCTCTGTGTTCTTTAAAACATAAATCAGCTAACTTTATTGCTCGCAATTTTTTTTTTTCACATTTTTTGTTCTTCCACGGGGTGAGCTTCCAGTGTTGAGTATACAGTTCCCCTTTTGGGTTCCTCATTCTTTCCATATGAGAGAAATCATGATTCGTTCCTATTAATCATCACGTTATTGTGTACCGCCTGCTAGAAGACTTTCCTTATATCCTCTTGGAACTTTTCGGCTTCTTCTACGAGGTGCCTTTGATACTAATTTTTATATCATCCGTAATGGTCAGACCAAGATTTATATTTTTTCTCTTTGTTTTGAGGTTGACAAACAGTAAAAGATCTTGTCCTGGGTGAACTTAAATGTTTACGTTGCTAACGCTAGTATTTTACATTATTTACTACGACTTTTCGTATTCTGTCCGCTAGAAAACTGAATCTCCATTTGTCAACTTTTCTTGTTATTCCCCGAGATCTTATTTCTTGTGCAATGACCCTCATGATACACGCTTGTCCGATGCCTGCGCGACGTCCGTGTAAACCAAAGACGCATTCTGCAAGTCTTCCAAAGCCTCCATTATTTTGTCATAATGATGCAGTAGTTGCGACAAGCATGATCATCCTACTCGACAGTCTTGTTGACTTCAGTTGTGAAGGTCATGTTTTTCCATGAAGTTTGTAATTTCGCGTCTCACCACAAGGAAAGAGACGAGGAAAGAAGATATGAAAGAGAGAACATGAAATCAGAGGACATGGATGGAGAGGACAAGGAAAGAGATGACACTGAAAAAGAGGACATGGAAGAGAGGATATGGAAGGTAAGGACAAGGAAGCAGAGGACAAAGAGGGGATAGACATGGAAAGATAAGACGAAGAAGGAAAGAGCAGGGAAGGGGAGGACAGGCAAAGATATGGCAATGAAGGAGAGGATAAGAAAAGAAAGGACAAAAAGAGAGAGGAGGACAAGGAAAATGAAGAACAGGAGAGGACAAGGAGAGGACAACAGGGAATGTATATTAGGAAGGATAGCGACTGTACAGGAAGATTTAATGTCAGTGAAGGAAGAACAAGAGAAGGGGGAAGGAGAGAGAGAGGAGGAGGATAAGAGAGGAAGAGGGGGGAGGGGAGGGAGAGTGAGTGATGTGTACTTCTTCCACTCAAAGCTGCTCTGTCAGGCGGAAAAAATCGAAACTTTGAATTGTGAAGTAAGGTGTGAGTGACGGCAGGTTGGCGCTCAGGGCGCCTCCCTTCCTTCCTCAGACCACACACGTATCCCACTACGAGAAACAACTCTCTCTGTCTGTGTGTGTCTCTCTCTGTTTCTCTCTCCCAAGGAAGCTACTTAATTTGTAGACGTTTCGCCATCCAGTGGCTTTCTCAATACAATACAAGGACATAATGTGAAGACTGCAGAAGTATATACAAAAGACGAGGTAGTCAGTCCCTCAGTCAATGAGTAAATGAAGAGATTCTTCAAGACTAAGGTGCTCAACACCTACTCCAAGGCTAAGGCACTGATTACCTTGCCTTTTGCATATACTTCTGTAGTCTTCACATAATGTCCTTGCATTTTTTTTATAAAACCACTGGATGGCGAAACATCAATAAATAAAGAAACCCAAATGTTGCACATGTGTCTAATTCTTCAGTTCCTTTCATATCCACTCCAGAAGCCTTCCAGTGAAGGACGTGTAACGACATATTGGTGCACACAGCTCCAGGAACTAGGCACTAGAAGGGAGGGCCACATGTATTACAGAATATTCATTGATATTTCTAATATAATTTACAATATTCAAAAAAAAAAAAAACAATTTTATTCTAAATGTTCCTCGTAGTGTCGACTGACCTATGGCTGTGTGTGAGGTTGCAACAGTACGGATCACAGGATGAACGTAAGGTTGCAACAGGATGGATGGCAGGATGAGGGTAAGGTTGTAACAGGATGGATGGCAGGATGAGGGTAAGGTTGCAACAGGATGGATGGCAGGTTTAGTGCGAGGATGGCACAGAAAGTATAATAGGACGGGGGTGATGCTTGAATAGGATTACTCACACTTCCGTCCTAAGATTCAAATGTTAATTTAATGTCAGACCTCCTGATAAACGTCTCTAGTTTTTCATAAAGTAAACGTTTTTATATTTTACTTAAAGTAAAAGTTTTTATAGTTTTTCTTAAGTTTAACTTTTTATATTTTTAATTAAAGTGAACACTTGTACAGTTTTTCTTAAAGTTTAATGTGATATGGCACGTCAAAGAAACCTCTTTTTCACGTCTTAACACAATTCAAAAATACGACATGTAAACGAAGCATAAATGTGGGTGCACTCAACTATAAATTTTTTTAATTAAATCCCAAAATATATCCTCATGCTACAGTAAGTAAATAAGGTTTGATTTAAAATATATATATATATATATAAAATAAGGTTTGATCCACTATACTATGTTGACCTAGATCCTCTAGCCAAACACTATATTTATCTAAATTCTCTGTCCAACACATTATGTTCCCCTAAATTCTGTCCAACTCATTACATAGTCTAAATACTCTATCTAAATCACTATATAACCTAAATCTTCTATCCAACACATTGTTCACCTAAATCCTCTATACAACATACTAAACCCTCTACAATACACGGTACATTCACCTTAATCTTCTGTCCTACATATAACGTTCACATAAATCTCCTCTCCTACTTTAACATTATTTAGGGAGGTGAGTGTAACAGAATATCTTGAACACAACCTTGTGTGAACGCTGGAAAGACAGGAGAGTGAATTTGTTCATCACAATACAAGAGCTTGTTCAACAACCTGCGTATTTTTTTGCTTTTAAAACATTGAAGCGTCCACATGAGGCCGTAAATCTTCCTTAATCCGTATGTTCCAATGTTTCAAATTTACTTGTAATACATGAAACATAAATATAAATCCAAAAGTAATCCGGTTTTACTCTTTGGATGCCTAGTGCCTAGGCGTCCAAATGGTAAAAATGCAATATAATGCAATTCTTTTTTGACTACGTTTCACTCACATAATAAAAGATCACATTATATTGCATTTGTGTCTACTTTTCTATCGTTTCTGTATTTTATACCATTTATCTTCATCGTTTCCACATTATCTCGTCGTGCCGTCTCAGGATGGTTGTTGCTAGGCTCCACAGTTATAACTATCCACTTTCAATGGCCAAAAAATCTTAAATATCTATCTCTCTACATTTTTAATATTCTGCTAATGTTTATAATTCTGTAGATATTGACATTTTTGTCTGCATAATTCGTCTTCAGATTTTTATTTTATTGAAAGTGTTTTCCTTTCTGCAAATCTGTATACTTCTGTAGCTTTTAATTGTTCCAATCTTCATGCCCCCCCCCCCTCCTCGAAAAAAAGTTTTAAATTCTATGTTTTTCTTCTACAAGTGTTTATTCTTATGTATTTTTTTACTTGTAAAGTTTATTCTCCAAGTCTATAGAATATAAATATTCCTTCTTCTAAAAATGTTACTTTTTTTGTATGATTATTCTTATGCACTGGTTATCTATCTGCACCCTTTTATCTATCTTTCACATAAACACCTGTGGTTTTGAATGTTCCTGTGTGTGTAGAGCGTGATGTGTCAGGTGTACACCAGGACAAGTAGATCCTGTTCCATCCATTCCATTTCCTTAATGAGAGAGAGAGAGAGAGAGGGACAGATAGATAGATAGATAAACAGATAGATAGATAAATAGATGGATAGAGAGAACAACGTATCTCTGGAATTTTTTTTAAATAATTTCCTAAATGTAGAACATATAAATGAATAATATAATAATTGTGTAATAAAATATGATGCTATTTTTACCTTTTCGAGAAATTTCGAGGGAGGAGGGTGTAGAACAGCTGCTAAGTGACGCCAGGGAGACGCCATATTGAATTTAATGTGTAGTGCAATGTAATGAGGCATTTTCGAAGGTCAATTGGGGGTTTTCGGCCTGAATTTGTGATTAGGAACCCGTGTCAATGTCTCCTGTTGAAGAATTGGGATAGGAAATTTGTGGGACCTCAAGAATTACGTGTGGATGGTGGAAGATAAGGAACATCACTCACAGGGAGGTACACCATTATTCCTTGCATTTAGATCACTAGCTGGTCATTATAGGGTCTAGGTGTTAGGCAGGTGTTGTGGTGTGATTCATCTACAGTAATTAAATGGTAAGAATTAGCACCAATTATACTTTGTATACCCAGCAGGCCAAATCACATACAGTCCACATAATTTTAATTTACCAGAGTAGCTGGCTTTATTATTAGAATTATTAATTTAATGTCAGGTCTAGCTTTTTGTGAGAGTGGAGGGAGTGGGTTTCGAGGGAGTGACAGTTTGGCGACCTGCTGTGACTAAATCCCACTTACCTTACCCAAATTACTTGCAGGTAATAATTAAGGTAAGGTCCTGTAAACCTCCTGCAGGTGATTTGCTCACAAATAAATAATAATAATAATAATAATAATAATAATAATAATAATAATAATAATAATAATTTTCAAAAGCATCTTTCCTACAAGTTCATTACGTACGTATAAAAAATCAAGTTATAATCAAATATTTGAAGCTCAAGTTATGGTAGGCTCAGGCAGGATCTAAAGTTCTAACTTCCAAGTCCCAGAGAACTCCTCAAGTTGTGACTTTACACTTTCAGTAGATAAAAAAAGGTTGCAGTGTTAAAGTGCCGGTGATGAACAGAAGTCAAACCTCAGTTAGGACTGCCAGATGAACATTTGTCAATTTCTTTAACTGGCCTGACCTGATTTTTTGTTCTAACTGCGAAATAATTATTTATTGTTGGTTAAATACTTCCTGGTAAGATATCCAGTTTTCCTGTCACAATATTTTATAAATCTGGTATATTTTCATATATTCACATAAGTTTTATAATAATCAGTCAGTAGACCCCCCCCCCATTACTGTCCCGACCAATGAGCTGACGAAACATAACTGGGTTTGATTGGCGTCATTGGGTACGGGAGTTATTTCTAGGGAAGCTTTAGGTAGTAGTCGTTTTGATAAGGACCTGCCTCGCATGGGCCAGTAGGCCTTCTGCAGTGTTCCTCCATTCTTATGTTCTTATGTTCTAAATATATTTGTATACTAGTGACATATATGTACGCCTAACTACGTTGCGAACCTGAGTTTACACAGTAGGTAGCAGAGAGTATGTTAAGGTCTCGGCTATTAGGTGCTGGCAGTCAGGTATACATATAGACAGAAATGATAGACAGATGATGTGAGGTTGTTTACACGAGACGCTTGTGCTGTCAGGATCTTTATATAAGTGAGTTTAACTGCAGCTCGTCTAGCCACACACTGGTCTCTCCTACGCTGTGTGGCTCAGATGGTTCTGCTGCAAACTTGAAATTGCAAAGACGCCAGGTCGGTCCCCGGTACTTGTCACAGTGTTATGAGATATGAAGCGTAACGCCAAAAAAAAAAAAAATATGAAAAAAAAGACGATCATAGGTGCCATTTTCACTACCGTTATTGCCACCATAAAAGGCCCAAGAATATTATCAACGACAACTACTTAAAGAACAAAAAAGGCACAATACCGCGACTGGAACAATGCTCAGATAACCCGCACAGACATTTCGGTTTGACTTGGACCGTTGACTAGTCACACACTATTAAGGTACAAGTCTGACCGAAACGTCGTTATAAGCTTCTTTCTATATGCGGGTTATCTGTGTATTGTCCACCTACTTATACACATACAAACACATAAAAAAACTCCTCGTTCTTTACAAACTACTTACTCTTAGTATCTTTACAATAAACGTTACGGCCGTGTGGGTCACTCATCACAAGAAAACAAGGCTCCATATTGCCTTTACTAATTATGAAAAAAAAATATTCTTGCAGGCAGAATTTCCATATTTTTTTTTCTTTTTTGCTAACCAGAGTTCTGGTCCAGCCGACTAAGAATAAGGCGGCTGGCCCGGCTGGCCCGGCTGGCCCGGCTGGCCCGGCTGGCCCGGCCTCAGGGTGAGTTCCTAACCCACAATGTGCAATATAGCAAAACCTGTAATTGACGTCTCCCAGCCAAGGCAATAGCGATAATGAGAGAGCGATGAGACATCAATGTGTCGAGACTGACGACTCTGTGGCAAGTATCGGAGGTGATGCTGACCCGTCTGAGATGACGAGAAGACAAGAACGACAGAGAAGACAAGAACATCAGAGAAGACAAGAACCACAGAGAAGACACGAACGACAGAGAAGACAAGAACGACAGAGAAGACACGAACTTCAGAGAAGACACGAACCTCAGAGAAGACAAGAACCACAGAGAAGACACGAACCTCAGAGTAATTGTCGTGTCTTCGGTATAGATGAGTAAGAGTATTGTGACTGTTGATGACGAGTATGATGATGATGATGATGATGATGATGATTGATGGTGATGATGTTGATGATATTAAGGATGATGATTGTTGGTGATGAATTATTCTGATGCTGTTCCTATTAATACTACTCCTGGTGCTGCTACTACCACTACTACTACTGCTACGACAGCTGTTACTACAGCTGTTTGCTCCGATGCTGCTACTGATCCTGTTACTGACGCTACTGCCGCAGCAGCTGCTGTTGTTGTTACTACTACTGCAGCTGCTGTTGTTGTTACTACTACTGCAGCTGCTGCTGTTGTTACTACTACTGCAGCTGCTGCTGTTGTTACTACTACTGCAGCTGCTGTTGTTGTTACTACTACTGCAGCTGCTGTTGTTGTTACTACTACTGCAGCTGCTGTTGTTGTTACTACTATGCAGCTGCTGTTGTTGTTACTACTACTGCAGCTGCTGCTGTTGTTACTACTACTGCAGCTGCTGTTGTTGTTACTACTACTGCAGCTGCTGTTGTTGTTACTACTACTGCAGCTGCTATTGTTGTTACTACTACTGCAGCTGCTGTTGTTGTTACTACTACTGCAGCTGCTGTTGTTGTTACTACTACTGCAGCTGTTGTTGTTACTACTATGCAGCTGCTGCTGTTACTACTACTGCAGCTGCTGTTGTTACTACTATGCAGCTGTTGTTGTTACTACTACTGCAGCTGCTGTTGTTACTACTACTGCAGCTGCTGTTGTTGTTACTACTACTGCAGCTGCTTTTGTTGTTACTACTATGCAGCTGTTGTTGCTACTACTATGCAGCTGCTGATGTTGTTACTACTACTGCAGCTGCTGTTGTTGTTACTACTACTGCAGCTGCTGTTGTTGTTACTATGCAGCTGCTGTTGTTGTTACTACTACTACTGCAGCTGCTGTTGTTGTTACTACTACTGCAGCTGTTGTTGTTACTACTACTGCAGCTGTTGTTGTTACTACTACTGCAGCTGTTGTTGCTGTTGTTACTACTATGCAGCTGTTGTTGTTACTACTATGCAGCTGCTGTTGTTGTTACTACTACTGCAGCTGCTGTTGTTGTTACTACTACTGCAGCTGCTGCTGTTGTTACTACTACTGCAGCTGCTGTTGTTGTTACTACTACTGCAGCTGTTGTTGTTACTACTACTGCAGCTGTTGTTGTTGTTACTACTATGCAGCTGCTGTTGTTGTTACTACTGCAGCTGCTGTTGTTGTTACTACTACTGCTGCTGCTGTTGTTACTACTATGAAGCTGTTGTTGTTGTTACTACTATGCAGCTGCTGTTGTTACTACTATGCAGCTGCTGTTGTTGTTACTACTACTGCAGCTGCTGTTGTTGTTGTTACTACTACCCACAGTTACTAAAAACAACAGACATAGCCCCACTCCACAAAGGGGGCAGTAAAGCAACAGCAAAGAACTACAGACCAATAGCATTAACATCCCATATCATAAAAATCTTTGAAAGGGTCCTAAGAAGCAGGATCACCACCCATCTAGAAACCCATCAGTTACACAACCCAAGGCAACATGGGTTTAGAACAGGTCGCTCCTGTCTGTCTCAACTATTGGATCACTACGACAAGGTCCTAAATGCACTAGAAGACAAAAAGAATGCAGATGTAATATATACAGACTTTGCAAAAGCCTTCGACAAGTGTGACCATAGCGTAATAGCGCACAAAATGCGTGCTAAAGGAATAACAGGAAAAGTCGGTCGATGGATCTATAATTTCCTCACTAACAGAACACAGAGAGTAGTCGTCAACAGAGTAAAGTCCGAGGCAGCTACGGTGAAAAGCTCTGTTCCACAAGGCACAGTACTCGCTCCCATCTTGTTCCTCATCCTCATATCCGACATAGACAAGGATATCAGCCACAGCACCGTGTCTTCCTTTGCAGATGACACCCGAATCTGCATGACAGTGTCTTCCATTGCAGACACTGCAAGGCTCCAGGCGGACATCAACCAAATCTTTCAGTGGGCTGCAGAAAACAATATGAAGTTCAACAATGAGAAATTTCAATTACTCAGATATGGTAAACACGAGGAAATTAAATCTTCATCAGAGTACAAAACAAATTCTGGCCACAAATAGAGCGAAACACCAACGTCGAAGACCTGGGAGTGATCATGTCAGAGGATCTCACCTTCAAGGACCATAACATTGTATCAATCGCATCTGCTAGAAAAATGACAGGATGGATAATGAGAACCTTCAAAACTAGGGAGGCCAAGCCCATGATGACACTCTTCAGGTCACTTGTTCTATCTAGGCTGGAATATTGCTGCACACTAACAGCACCTTTCAAGGCAGGTGAAATTGCTGACCTAGAAAATGTACAGAGAACCTTCACGGCGCGCATAACGGAGATAAAACACCTCAATTACTGGGAGCGCTTGAGGTTCCTAAACCTGTATTCCCTGGAACGCAGGCGGGAGAGATACATGATTATATACACCTGGAAAATCCTAGAGGGACTAGTACCGAACTTGCACACGAAAATCACTCACTACGAAAGCAAAAGACTTGGCAGACGATGCAACATCCCCCCAATGAAAAGCAGGGGTGTCACTAGCACGTTAAGAGACCATACAATAAGTGTCAGGGGCCCGAGACTGTTCAACTGCCTCCCAGCATACATAAGGGGGATTACCAACAGACCCCTGGCAGTCTTCAAGCTGGCACTGGACAAGCACCTAAAGTCGGTTCCTGACCAGCCGGGCTGTGGCTCGTACGTTGGTTTGCGTGCAGCCAGCAGCAACAGCCTGGTTCATCAGGCTCTGATCCACCAGGAGGCCTGGTCACAGACCGGGCCGCGGGGGCGTTGACCCCCGGAACTCTCTCCAGGTAAACTCCAGGTACTGCAGCTGCTGTTGTTGTTACTACTACTGCAGCTGCTTTTGTTGTTACTACTAGTGCAGCTGCTGTTGTTGTTACTACTATGCAGCTGCTGTTGTTGTTACTACTACTGCAGCTGCTGTTACTACTATGCAGCTGCTGTTGTTACTATGCAGCTGCTGTTGTTGTTACTACTACTGCAGCTGCTGTTGTTACTACTATGCAGCTGCTGTTTTTGTTACTACTACTGCAGCTGCTGTTTTTGTTACTACTACTGCAGCTGCTGTTTTTGTTACTACTATGCAGCTGCTGTTGTTGTTACTACTACTGCAGCTACTGTTGTTGTTACTACTACTGCAGCTACTGTTGTTACTACTATGCAGCTGCTGTTGTTGTTACTACTATGCAGCTGCTGCTGTTGTTACTACTATGTAGCTGCTTTTGTTGTTACTACCACTGCTGCTGTTGTTGTTACAACTATGCAGCTGCTGTTGTTGTTACTACTATGCAGCTGCTCTTGTTACTACTATGTAGCTGCTCTTGTTGTTACTACTATGCAGCTGTTGTTGTTACTACTATGGAGCTGCTGTTGTTGTTACTACTATGCAGCTGCTGTTGTTACTACTATGTAGCTGCTGTTGTTGTTACTACTATGCAGCTGCTGTTGTTGTTACTACTATGGAGCTGCTCTTGTTACTACTATGTAGCTGCTCTTGTTGTTACTACTATGCAGCTGCTGTTGTTGTTACTACTATGGAGCTGCTGTTGTTGTTACTACTATGCAGCTGCTGTTGTTACTACTATGTAGCTGCTGTTGTTGTTACTACTATGCAGCTGCTGTTGTTGTTACTACTATGGAGCTGCTGTTGTTGTTACTACTATGCAGCTGCTGTTGTTACTACTATGTAGCTGCTGTTGTTGTTACTACTATGCAGCTGCTGTTGTTGTTACTACTATGCAGCTGCTGTTGTTACTACTATGTAGCTGCTGTTGTTGTTACTACTATGCAGCTGCTGTTGTTGTTACTACTATGGAGCTGCTGTTGTTGTTACTACTATGCAGCTGCTGTTGTTACTACTATGTAGCTGCTGTTGTTGTTACTACTATGGAGCTGCTGTTGTTGTTACTACTATGCAGCTGCTGTTGTTACTATGTAGCTGCTGTTGTTGTTACTACTATGCAGCTGCTGTTGTTGTTACTACTATGGAGCTGCTGTTGTTGTTACTACTATGCAGCTGCTGTTGTTACTACTATGTAGCTGCTGTTGTTGTTACTACTATGCAGCTGCTGTTGTTGTTACTACTATGCAGCTGCTGTTGTTACTACTATGTAGCTGCTGTTGTTGTTACTACTATGCAGCTGCTGTTGTTGTTACTACTATGGAGCTGCTGTTGTTGTTACTACTATGCAGCTGCTGTTGTTACTACTATGTAGCTGCTGTTGTTGTTACTACTATGGAGCTGCTGTTGTTGTTACTACTATGCAGCTGCTGTTGTTACTACTATGTAGCTGCTGTTGTTGTTACTACTATGGCAGCTGCTGTTGTTGTTACTACTATGCAGCTGCTGTTGTTGTTACTACTATGCAGCTGCTGTTGTTGTTACTACTATGCACGCTGCTGTTGTTACTACTATGTAGCTGCTGTTGTTGTTACTACTATGCAGCTGCTGTTGTTGTTACTACTATGCAGCTGCTGTTGTTGTTACTACTATGCAGCTGCTGTTGTTGTTACTACTATGCAGCTGCTGTTGTTACTACTATGTAGCTGCTGTTGTTGTTACTACTATGCAGCTGCTGTTGTTGTTACTACTATGGAGCTGCTGTTGTTGTTACTACTATGCAGCTGCTGTTGTTACTACTATGCAGCTGCTGTTGTTGTTACTACTATGCAGCTGCTGTTGTTGTTACTACTATGTAGCTGCTGTTGTTGTTACTACTATGCAGCTGCTGTTGTTACTACTATGTAGCTGCTGTTGTTACTACTATGCAGCTGCTGTTGTTACTACTATGCAGCTGCTGTTGTTGTTACTACTATGCAGCTGCTGTTGTTGTTACTACTATGCAGCTGCTGTTGTTACTACTATGTAGCTGCTGTTGTTGTTACTACTATGCAGCTGCTGTTGTTGTTACTACTATGCAGCTGCTGTTGTTGTTACTACTATGCAGCTGCTGTTGTTGTTACTACTATGCAGCTGCTGTTGTTACTACTATGTAGCTGCTGTTGTTGTTACTACTATGCAGCTGCTGTTGTTGTTACTACTATGGAGCTGCTGTTGTTGTTACTACTATGCAGCTGCTGTTGTTACTACTATTCAGCTGCTGTTGTTGTTACTACTATGCAGCTGCTGTTGTTGTTACTACTATTGCAGCTGCTGTTGTTGTTACTACTATGAGCTGCTGTGTTGTTACTACTATGCAGCTGCTGTTGTTACTACTATGCAGCTGCTGTTGTTGTTACTACTATGCAGCTGCTGTTGTTGTTACTACTATGTAGCTGCTGTTGTTGTTACTACTATGCAGCTGCTGTTGTTACTACTATGTAGCTGCTGTTGTTGTTACTACTATGCAGCTGCTGTTGTTACTACTATGCAGCTGCTGTTGTTGTTACTACTATGCAGCTGCTGTTGTTGTTACTACTATGCAGCTGCTGTTGTTGTTACTACTATGTAGCTGCTGTTGTTGTTACTACTATGCAGCTGCTTGTTGTTACTACTATGTAGCTGCTGTTGTTGTTACTACTATGCAGCTGCTGTTGTTGTTACTACTATGCAGCTGCTGTTGTTACTACTATGTAGCTGCTGTTGTTGTTACTACTATGCAGCTGCTGTTGTTGTTACTACTATGCAGCTGCTGTTGTTACTACTATGTAGCTGCTGTTGTTGTTACTACTATGGAGCTGCTGTTGTTGTTACTACTATGCAGCTGCTGTTGTTACTGCTATGTAGCTGCTGTTGTTGTTACTACTATGGAGCTGCTGTTGTTGTTACTACTATGCAGCTGCTGTTGTTACTGCTATGTAGCTGCTGTTGTTGTTACTACTATGCAGCTGCTGTTGTTACTACTATGTAGCTGCTGTTGTTGTTACTACTATGTAGCTGCTGTTGTTGTTACTACTATGCAGCTGCTGTTGTTACTACTATGTAGCTGCTGTTGTTGTTACTACTATGTAGCTGCTGTTGTTACTACTATGGAGCTGCTGTTGTTACTACTATGTAGCTGCTGTTGTTGTTACTACTATGAGCTGCTGTTGTTGTTACTACTATGACTGCTGTTGTTGTTACTACTATGTAGCTGCTGTTGTTACTACTATGGAGCTGCTGTTGTTGTTACTACTATGCAGCTGCTGTTGTTGTTACTACTATGTAGCTGCTGTTGTTGTTACTACTATGTAGCTGCTGTGTGTTACTACTATGAGCTGCTGTTGTTGTTACTACTATGAGCTGCTGTTGTTGTTACTACTATGAGCTGCTGTTGTTTTACTACTATGAGCTGCTGTTGTTACTACTATGTAGCTGCTGTTGTTGTTACTACTATGGAGCTGCTGTTGTTGTTACTACTATGCAGCTGCTGTTGTTACTACTATGGAGCTGCTGTTGTTGTTACTACTATGTAGCTGTCTGTTGTTACTACTATGCAGCTGCTGTTGTTGTACTACTATGAGCTGCTGTTGTTACTACTATGGAGCTGCTGTTGTTGTTACTACTATGTAGCTGCTGTTGTTGTTACTACTATGTAGCTGCTGTTGTTGTTACTACTATGCAGCTGCTGTTGTTGTTACTACTATGCAGCTGCTGTTGTTACTACTATGTAGCTGCTGTTGTTGTTACTACTATGTAGCTGCTGTTGTTGTTACTACTATGAGCTGCTGTTGTTGTTACTACTATGCAGCTGCTGTTGTTGTTACTACTATGCAGCTGCTGTTGTTGTTACTACTATGTAGCTGCTGTTGTTGTTACTACTATGCAGCTGCTGTTGTTTACTACTATGCAGCTGCTGTTGTTGTTACTACTATGCAGCTGCTGTTGTTGTTACTACTATGCAGCTGCTGTTGTTGTTACTACTATGCAGCTGCTGTTGTTGTTACTACTATGCAGCTGCTGTTGTTACTACTATGCAGCTGCTGTTGTTGTTACTACTATGCAGCTGCTGTTGTTACTACTATGCAGCTGCTGTTGTTGTTACTACTATGCAGCTGCTGTTGTTGTTACTACTATGCAGCTGTGTTGGTTGTTACTACTATGCAGCTGCTGTTGTTGTTACTACTATGCAGCTGCTGTTGTTGTTACTACTATGCAGCTGGTTGTTGTTACACATGCAGTGTTGTTGTTACTACTATGCAGCTGCTGTTGTTGTTACTACTATGCAGCTGCTGTTGTTGTTACTACTATGCAGCTGCTGTTGTTGTTACTACTATGCAGCTGCTGTTGTTGTTACTACTATGCAGCTGCTGTTGTTGTTACTACTATGCAGCTGTTGTTGTTACTACTATGCAGCTGTTGTTGTTGTTACTACTATGCAGCAGCTGTTGTTGTTACTACTATGCAGCTGCTGTTGTTGTTACTACTATGCAGCAGCTGTTGTTGTTACTACTATGCAGCTGCTGTTGTTGTTACTACTATGCAGCAGCTGTTGTTGTTACTACTATGCAGCTGCTGTTGTTGTTACTACTATGCAGCAGCTGTTGTTGTTACTACTATGCAGCTGCTGTTGTTGTTACTACTATGCAGCTGCTGTTGTTGTTACTACTATGCAGCGCTGTTGTTGTTACTACTATGCAGCGCTGTTGTGTTACTACTATGCAGCAGCTGTTGTTGTTACTACTATGCAGCTGCTGTTGTTGTTACTACTATGCAGCTGCTGTTGTTGTTACTACTATGCAGCTGCTGTTGTTGTTACTACTATGCAGCTGCTGTTGTTGTTACTACTATGCAGCAGCTGTTGTTGTTACTACTATGCAGCTGCTGTTGTTGTTACTACTATGCAGCGCTGTTGTTGTTACTACTATGCAGCTGCTGTTGTTGTTACTACTATGCAGCTGCTGTTGTTGTTACTACTATGCAGCAGCTGTTGTTGTTACTACTATGCAGCTGCTGTTGTTGTTACTACTATGCAGCAGCTGTTGTTGTTACTACTATGCAGCTGCTGTTGTTGTTACTACTATGCAGCTGCTGTTGTTGTTACTACTATGCAGCTGCTGTTGTTGTTACTACTATGCAGCAGCTGTTGTTGTTACTACTATGCAGCTGCTGTTGTTGTTACTACTATGCAGCTGCTGTTGTTGTTACTACTATGCAGCTGCTGTTTGTTGTTACTACTATGCAGCAGCTGTTGTTGTTACTACTATGCAGCAGCTGTTGTTGTTACTACTATGCAGCTGCTGTTGTTGTTACTACTATGCAGCTGCTGTTGTTGTTACTATACTATTGCATGCAGTTACTGTTGCTTGTATTACATATGCACTGTAGCTTGTCTGTGTACTACTTACTGTTGCTGCTGTACTGTTACTTGCTGCTGCTACTGTTACTGTTATTGCTACTACTACGTTAGTGTTCTAGCAGCTGCTGTACGTTGCTGCTGCTGCTACTGTGCTCTACTGTTACTGTTGTGTACTACTATGTTATGTTGCTGCTGTCTGTACTGTTACTCTGCTACTGTTACTGTTGTGCTGTCTACTGTTACTGTTGTGCTACTACTATGTTATTGTTGCTGCTGCCTACTGCTTACTGTTGCTTGTTATGTATCATTTAACTGTAAGCTTATACTGTTACTGTTGCTGCTTCTGTCACTGTTGCTGCTGCTGCTACTGTTACTGTTGCTGCTGCTACTGTTACTGTTGCTGCTACTACTACTGTTATTGTTGCTGCTACTGTTACTGCTGCTGCTACTGTTACTGTTGCTGCTGCTGCTACTGTTGATGCTACTGTTACTGTTACTACTGCTGCTGCTACTGTTACTGTTGATGCTGCTGCTACTGCTACTGTTGCTGCTACTGTTACTGTTGCTGCTGCTGCTACTGTTACTGTTGCTGCTACTGTTAATAATATTAATCCTACTATTGATGACGATGAAGCTGTTGCTGCTGCTGTTGTTTCTTGCTGCTGCATCTGGTAGAACTGTTAATATTATGAAAGCTGCTGCTACTACAGTTGTTGTTACTGCATTTAATAACCAAGACACTTTTATTGCGGCTGCTGTTTCTCTTCTATGTGCTGCTGCTGTTGCTGCTGTTGCTGCTGTTGCTGCTGCTGTTACTTCAATGAACATTGCTAAAACTATTACTTCCATTGCTACTACTGCTACGGCTGTTGCTGCTGTTATCACTGTTAAAACTGTTGCTGCTGTTATCACTGTTAAAACTGTTGCTGCTGTTATCACTGTTAAAACTGTTGCTGCTGTTATCACTGTTAAAACTGTTGCTGCTGTTACTACTACTGATGCTATTACTAGTGCTAATGCTACTAATGCTGCTATTACTGATGCTAATGTTATTTCTACTGCTGTAAATAGTACATGACGCCAGTAGTAGTAGTAGTAGTATCAACGAAAAACAACAGCAATTATAAAAATAGCAACTATAAACGTCAAAAGCAGTTACGAAAAACAGGAGATGTGGGAACAGCAGCAAAGAATAAAAACAGCAGCATTAATAATAAAGGCGACAGCATAAGCAGCATTAGCAACAATAGCAGTAACCTCACAAAAGCAACACCAGCTGCATAAGCAGACGTAATAACATCAGTTGAAGCAGAAGCATTAACAGCAGCATCAACAATAGCAGCAGTAATATCAGAAGCAACGGTAATAGTAGCAGCAACAGCAGCAGCAACTCTCCTATACCACCAAAAATAACTTCATTAGCAACAACAGTACCACTCATAGCATTTACAGCTGCAGTATCAACAGCAGCAGCAGCAGCAACAGTGAGTAGCAGCATCGAGAGTCAAGCCAACTAAATATAGTTCTACCTTCTCTAATTATTATATTCAATACATTTCTGTAAAACAATGACTAGTATCATACAGTGCAGCAACACAGGGACACTGTCATGAGCAGTATCATGCAGAACAGCAACACAGCGACACTGTCATGAGTAGTATCATGCAGTACAGCAACACAGCGACACTGTCATGAGTAGTATCATGCAGTGCAGCAACACAGCGACACTGTCATGAGCAGTATCATGCAGAACAGCAACACAGCGACACTGTCATGAGTAGTATCATGCAGTGCAGCAACACAGGGACAATGTCATGAGTAGTATCATGCAGTACAGCAACACAGCGACACTGTCATGAGTAGTATCATGCACTGCAGCAACACAGGGACACTGTCATGAGCAGTATCATGCAGAACAGCAACACAGCGACACTGTCATGAGTAGTATCATGCAGTACAGCAACACAGCGACACTGTCATGAGTAGTATCATGCACTGCAGCAACACAGGGACATTGTCATGAGCAGTATCATGCAGTGCAGCAACACAAGGACACTGTCATGAGTAGTAGTATCATGCAGTGCAGCAACACAGCGACACTGTCGTGAGTGGTATCATGTAGTGCAGCAACACAGGGACACTGTCATGAGTAGTATCGTGCAATGCAGCAACACAGGGACACTGCCATGCGCAGTATCATGCACTGCAGGAACACACGGACACTGTCATGAGGAGTATCATGTAGTGCAGCAACACAGAGACACTGTTATGAGCAGTACCGTGCAGTGCAGCAACACAGCGACACTGTCATGAGTAGTATCACGCAGTGCAGCAACACAGAGACACTGTCATGAGGAGTATCATGTAGTGCAGCAACACAGCGACACTGTCATGAGTAGTATCACGCAGTGCAGCAACACAGGGACACTGTCATGAGCAGTATCATGCAGTGCAGCAACACAGCGACACTGTCATGAGTAGTATCATGCAGTGCAGCAACACAGCAACACTGTCATGAGTAGTATCATGCAGTGCACCAATACAGCGATACTGTCATGAGTAGTATCATGCAGTGCAGCAACACAGAAACACTGTCATAAGTGGTATCATGCAGTGCAGCAACACAGGGACACTGTCATGAGTAGTAGTACCATGCAGTGCAGTAACACAGCGACACTGTCATGAGTAGCATCATGCAGTGCAGCAACACAGAGCCACTGTCATGAGGAGTATCAAGCAGTGCGGCAATACAGGGACACTGTCATGAGTAGTATCATGCAGTGCAGTAACACAGCGACACTGTCAAGAGTAGTATCATGCAGTGCAGCAACACAGGGACACTGTCATGAGTAGTACCATGCAGTGCAGCAACACAGGGACACTGTTATGAGTAGTACCATGCAGTGCAGCAACACAGGGACACTGTTATGAGTAGTATCATGTAATGCATAAACACAGGGACACTGTCATGAGTAGTATCATGCAGTGCAGCAACACAGGGACACTGTCATGAGTAGTATCAAGCAGTGCAGCAACACAGGGACACTGTCAAGAGTAGTATCATGCAGTGCAGCAACACAGGGGCACTGTTATGAGTAGTATCAAGCAGTGCAGCAACACAGCGACACTGTCCTGAGTATTATAATGCAGTGCAGCAACACAGCGACACTGTCATGAGTGATATCATGCAGTGCAGCAACACAGGGACACTGTCATGACTAGTATCATGCAGTGCAGCAACACAGCGGCACTGTCTTGAGTAAATGAGAACATAGCATAAGAACATAAGAAAGAAAGAACACTGCAGCAGGCCTACTGACCCATGCGAAGCAGCTCCATGTCCCCCCCCCCCGATTAACCCAATTACCCACTTAATCAGGTCACTTCCACTTATGGAAGGAGCACCGCATCAGACCTAGTAGCACAAACTAGTCAGGTCCAACTCACACCCAGCTACACCCACTCATGTATTTATCTAACCTATTTTTAAAGCTACACAACGTTTTAGCCTCAATAACTCTTACCAAACCAGTGCTTTCCTATATCCTTCGTGAATCTGAATTTTTCCAGCTTGAAACCATTGCTGCGAGTCCTGTCTTGGCTGGAAATTTTCAGCACGCTATTTACATCCCCTATATTTATTCCTGTTTTCCATTTATACACCTCGTTCATATCTCCCCTAATTCTACGCGTTTCGAGAGAGTGCAAATTCAGGGTCCTCAGTCTATCCTCATAGGGAAGAGTCCTGATACATGGGATCATCTTTGTCATCCTCCTCTGTACGTTTTCCAATGCATTTATATCCATTCTGTAATACGGTGACCAGAACTGTGCAGCATAATCTAAATGAGGAATAACGAATGATATAGAGTTGAAGAACAACCTGAGGACTTCTATTATTTAGACGTCTAGATATGAAGCCAAGAATTCTGTTAGCTTTATTGCCAACACTAATGCACTGTTGTCTTGGTTTTAGATAACTGCTAACCAGAACTCCTAAATCCTTTTCACAATCAGTAGCATTAAGATCTACATTATTTAGTTTATATGTGACATGGTTATTTTCCAGTCCAACATTTAGAACTTTGCATTTGTCTATATTAAACTGCATCTGCCACTTCTCCGACCATTGCATCAATCTGTTCAAATCATCCTGAAGTGCTCTATGGTACTCATTAGAATGAATTGAACGGCCTATTTTGATGTCATCAGCAACACAGCAACACTGTCATGAGCATTATCATGCAGTGCAGCAACACAGCGACACTGTCATTAGTAGAATCATGCAGTGCAGCAACACAACGACAGTGTCATGAGTAGTATCATGCAGTGTAGCAACAGCAACTCTGTCATGAGCAGTATCATGCAGTTCAGCAACACAGCGACACTGTCATGAGTAGTATCATGCAGTGCAGCAACACAGGGACACTGTCATGAGCAGTATCATGCAGTGCAGCAATACAGGGACACTGTCCGTCATTCACTCTGAAAATGTCACAGAAAAAAACGCTTTGAGAAATACGAGTTAAGAAGAATATGTTGGGAAATACTAGTTTAGAAGAACATGCTGCGAAATACGAGCGCAGAACCGACAGCTCACGTCGCTCTTTTTGAGTGCGAGCTAATTATATCCTTAATAAACAATGGGAGACTGGCCAGGGATGCTGGAGAGGATGGAGGGAGGTGGGAGTCGGAGGAGGAGTTGGAGGAGGAGGAGGAGGAGGAGGGGGAGTAGGAGGAGGAGGGGGAGTAGGAAGGGGCGGAGTCGGGTACTGGAGAATTAAGGATATCATGCCCCAGATCTGTATCCTTTAGGATTTTGGGTCACTAGGAGGCGCTACTGGCTTTTGAGTCAGGGGTAAGCTAGGGCCAGGGAAGGGAGCAGGGACGAAGGGCAAGTGGTTTCAAGTTTCTTTAAGAGTGAATTTGAGGGTATATTTTAGAGACCAGACTGGAAGTTATGTCTCCCCTGGGATGATGGTCTGCCTGGTACATCCTGCAGGAGGCAGTACAGGATGATGGTCTGCCTGGTACATCCTGCAGGAGGCAGTACAGGATGATGGTCTGCCTGGTACATCCTGCAGGATGCAGTACAGGATGATGGTCTGCCTGGTACATCCTGCAGGAGGCAGTACAGGATGATGGTCTGCCTGGTACATCCTGCAGGAGGCAGTACAGGATAATGGTCTGCCTGGTACATCCTGCAGGAGGCAGTACAGGATAATGGTCTGCCTGGTACATCCTGCAGGAGGCAGTACAGGATAATGGTCTGCCTGGTACATCCTGCAGGAGGCAGTACAGGATGATGGTCTGCCTGGTACATCCTGCAGGAGGCAGTACAGGATGATGGTCTGCCTGGTACATCCTGCAGGAGGCAGTACAGGATGATGGTCTGCCTGGTACATCCTGCAGGAGGCAGTACAGGATGATGGTCTGCCTGGTACATCCTTCAGGAGGCAGTACAGGATGATGGTCTGCCTGGTACATCCTGCAGGAGGCAGTACAGGATAATGGTCTGCCTGGTACATCCTGCAGGAGGCAGTACAGGATAATGGTCTGCCTGGTACATCCTGCAGGAGGCAGTACAGGATGATGGTCTGCCTGGTACATCCTGCAGGAGGCAAAAGTACAGGATGGTCTCCCCATGCGGGTTTAGCTCTTCACCTAACATCAACATCCAACAGGTCTTCATCCTGAAATGTGATCAACTGGCATCATGAAGAAGCGAGAAACCAGTCGGCGTCATACAGCGCAATAGGAATTTAAGACAATTAGGTTTAATCCAAGGAAAGGATGAATAACTAAGATTCGTTGGATCAAGAGCCCTTTATTAGGGCCATGGTACTCCTCTCGAATGTTGCTGTCAGCGGTGGTGACACACTAGACAGTCGTGGTGATCTACTAGTCAGACTGTCAATGGTGGTCATCCACTAGGCACTGTCAGTGATGATGACCCACTAGACCTACTGTCAGTAATGGTAATCCACTAGACAGACAGACAAGCCCGTCAGAGAAACACAAGAGGATTAAGAACCAATCTCACTAATCCCATCAGTGGTTGCTCTGGTAATCCCCCTGGTGAGAGGGAGGCACAGACAAATTAACCACTGGCTGGACGTCTACCATAGACCTGACACTAATCTTGGTGTGGTGGACGCTGCTCTCTCAGATGAAGACTTGAGTGATGGCACTCAGGGTGACAAGTGCAACCATACATGGTGCTTTGTTACACCTGGGGCCATGTCTATGGGCCTGTTTTGGCCCCTTTCCGTAACAAGACGTCGAATCCAGCTCTTTTCTAGTTGTCCTTAGACATGTGTCAATTTAATAAGGGGATTATCATTAGGAGACTGATCCGACTAAATAAAATGTGATCTTTATTATAAAAGAATCCATATAAAACTTAGTATATGATACAAAGTTCTCTCTCTCTCTTGTAGTGTTATACATAAAAGTACACGTTGTCTGGGACTAAGTAATCTTCTAGAGCGAGGGAAGGTATTAAAGGCTGAGTGCCTGAATGTGCTCAGAAGAGTATATGAACAAACTCTGAGAGTGTGTGGAAACCTACTCAGAGCAAGGGCAAGGGCTGAGAACCTGCTCTGAGCAAGGGCTGAGAACCTACTCAGAGTAAGGGCTGAAAACCTGCTCTGAGCAAGGGCTGAGAACCTACTCAGAGCAAGGGCTGAGAACCTGCTCTGAGCAAGGGCTGAGAACCTGCTCTGAGCAAGGGCTGAGAACCTACTCAGATTAAGGGCTGAAAACCTGCTCTGAGCAAGGGCTGAGAACCTACTCAGAGCAAGGGCTGAGAACCTGCTCTGAGCAAGGGCTGAGAACCTACTCAGAGTAAGGGCTGAAAACCTGCTCTGAGCAAGGGCTGAGAACCTACTCAGAGCAAGGGCTGAAAACCTGCTCTGAGCAAGGGCTGAGAACCTACTCAGAGCAAGGGCTGAGAACCTACTCAGAGCAAGGGCTGAGAACCTGCTCTGAGCAAGGGCTGAGAACCTACTCAGAGCAAGGGCTGAGAACCTACTCAGAGCAAGGGCTGAAAACCTGCTCTGAGCAAGGGCTGAAAACCTGCTCTGAGCAAGGGCTGAGAACCTACTCAGAGCAAGGGCTGAGAACCTGCTCTGAGCAACGGCTGAAAACCTGCTCTGAGCAAGGGCTGAGAACCTACTCAGAGCAAGGGCTGAGAACCTGCTCTGAGCAAGGGCTGAGAACCTACTCAGAGCAAGGGCTGAGAACCTGCTCTGAGCAAGGGCTGAGAACCTACTCAGAGCAAGGGCTGAGAACCTGCTCTGAGCAAGGGCTGAGAACCTACTCAGAGCAAGGGCTGAGAACCTACTCAGAGCAAGGGCTGAGAACCTACTCAGAGCAAGGGCTGAGAACCTACTCAGAGCAAGGGCTGAGAACCTACTCAGAGCAAGGGCTGAGAACCTACTCAGAGCAAGGGCTGAGAACCTGCTCTGAGCAAGGGCTGAGAACCTACTCAGAGCAAGGGCTGAGAACCTACTCAGAGCAAGGGCTGAGAACCTGCTCTGAGCAAGGGCTGAGAACCTACTCAGAGCAAGGGCTGAGAACCTACTCAGAGCAAGGGCTGAGAACCTGCTCTGAGCAAGGGCTCAGAACCTACTCAGAGCAAGGGCTCAGAACCTACTCAGAGCAAGGGCTCAGAACCTACTCAGAGCAAGGGCTCAGAACCTACTCAGAGCAAGGGCTCAGAACCTACTCAGAGCAAGGGCTGAGAACCTGCTCTGAGCAAGGGCTGAGAACCTACTCAGAGCAAGGGCTGAGAACCTGCTCTGAGCAAGGGCTGAGAACCTACTCAGAGCAAGGGCTGAGAACCTACTCAGAGCAAGGGCTCAGAACCTACTCAGAGCAAGGGCTCAGAACCTACTCAGAGCAAGGGCTGAGAACCTGCTCTGAGCAAGGGCTGAGAACCTACTCAGAGCAAGGGCTGAGAACCTACTCAGAGCAAGGGCTGAGAACCTACTCAGAGCAAGGGCTGAGAACCTACTCAGAGCAAGGGCTGAGAACCTACTCAGAGCAAGGGCTGAGAACCTACTCAGAGCAAGGGCTGAGAACCTACTCAGAGCAAGGGCTGAGAACCTACTCAGAGCAAGGGTGTTGTACATTCTCTGAGCAGGTGCTGTGAACCTACTGCCGGTACCACTGAGTGGTAAGCCGACGTCACGTTGGTCACGTGACTGAGGGAGACTTAAGTACCTGAAGTGCTAACCGGCACTTACACTAGTGGTTTCCCACTACATGACAATATTAACAACTGCTAACAAATCATAATATAATACAATATTAACATTAACATATTCTGTTATAAAATATGACGGGTATGACCATACTCGTAACATGCTTAAATGTCAATTGTATGTCTCTTCGTAGGAGAGCAGCGAGGTACACACGAGGGAGCGAGGCCCTAGCGAGGTACACACGAGGGAGCGAGGCCCTAGCGAGGTACACACGAGGGAGCGAGGCCCTAGCGAGGTACACACGAGGGAGCGAGGCCCTAGCGAGGTACACACGAGGGAGCGAGGCCCTAGCGAGGTACACACGAGGGAGCGAGGCCCTAGCGAGGTACACACGAGGGAGCGAGGTCCTAGCGAGGTACACACGAGGGAGCGAGACCGTGACATACTCTGAGCCTGAGCAGTTTTTCATGTCTATCGAAAGCCAGGCTTGAGCTTCGTGATGACCACTCGAGCACTGGGAGACATTGGTTCGTACACCATTATATTACATCGTGAAAGCGGCAGTGCTTGGTGCATATAACTGTATTCCAGCCAAATGTAGGCGGCAATCCAAGTTAAGCAAGCGTCATTTGAGTCAGTCCCATGTGAACTTTGTTCATCCACAATCTGGAACTTTCACCAAATGGTACAATATCACTGGTGTCTCGAATTTCAGTGAACTAGTGCAAATGATCCTTATTGACAATCTTCTTAAGTCAGTTGGGCGAGAGGTAAGGTTTTAAGAAGACTACTCTGTGGCAACTGCTATAAAGGCAGCTAAGCTTGCACACACATTTGTGGTTAACCGTTGCTTGATTGAGCGATCTCTTAACCTTTCTTCTCACCATCTTGTCATGGAGAGAGATCGTCGTGGACGTACCTCTGAATGTCGTCCGAAGATGGAAGCTGAAGTTGAAAAACGACGTTTGCCTCAGAACCTGCAAGGAGCACGAGACAAGGCTCCCGATCCCACAACCTGCTACTACTGCAGTAAGCCTGGTCACATCAAGGCCACCTGTTCCAAACTAGTAATAGTGACAAGTCTATATCACAGCCAGGGACAAATAACTATCCTTATTGATGAAGCAAATCATCGAGTTATAGATGCCTACATGGCACCTTTTTAAAGTAATAGCCAAATCTCCCTTAAGGAGCAGGAATGACCCACTGAAGTATCTACCTTCAGGGATACTGGGGATTATTGCTCCATCTTACAAGAGGGAATACTTCCAGTTTCTGAAGAGACTTCCTTAAACTCCTCAGTGTTGTTAAAAAAATATGGAGGCAGTCTTTTCTGTTCCTCTGCATAGGATCTTTATTAAAATCCAGTATTACACTGGGTATATAACATAGGAGTGTCCGGGGGTGATTCCCCATGAAAAATGCTTTATTGATGCTTGGCAATAATGT
Source organism: Cherax quadricarinatus (assembly GCF_026875155.1). Classification (NCBI taxonomy): domain Eukaryota; kingdom Metazoa; phylum Arthropoda; class Malacostraca; order Decapoda; family Parastacidae; genus Cherax; species Cherax quadricarinatus. The sequence continues at coordinate 10,601,765 of NC_069406.1, forward strand.
TCTAAATTTTAAATGCTGTCCCGAGCCTATCGTAACCACAGAAACCTCTTCTCCAATGTTGACCATAGTTCGGGCAATGTCCAAAGAAAAGTCTGAAGAGAATGCTGACCTTTGGAGGACTGCGATCTAGGGCTAGACAATGTGTTTTACGAGGAAAACTGGCCAGGGCCTCGGAAATCTAGTGAAAAGTCCTTGATCAAGCCTTCCTATTCCGGGGTTGCAGATTACCAAACGTTTCTGTTTCGGTGCCTAAGAGACTGACTTTTCGAGAAGAGCAACAAATCGACCTGTCTCTTGACTTACGCTCTTAAAACTGTTGTTGAATCCAATTCTAGTTATTCTGCTAAATATATCATGAACAATCTCCTATTATTTAGTCTGGCTACTGGTAAGGAGGTTGGGGGGGGGGGGGTGTTAAAATCAGAAATTCAACCTCAGGTCCTGAAAGCAGCTCACAATTCGTCCTTGGGAAGACATTTAGGTGTCACTAAAACCCTTTACAGGGTACTCCAACATTTTTATTGGCCAGGTGTAAGACAAGAGGTGCGGAATTACATCCGATCCTGTCGTGAGTGTCAGCAAGTGGGTAAACCCGGACACTACATTAAACCTACATTACTTTGTTCCATATCTATTGATGGAGAACCAATTTGCGGACCTAATCATCGACTGTGTGAGACCCTTACCTATGGCCAAATCAGGTAACCAGTATCTGCTTACTATTATGCATAAAACTACTGGGTATTCTGAGACAGCACCTATGTGTATTATTATTACTAAAGCTCTCATTAAGTTTATTTCCCACTTTGGCATTCCACGATTATACAAAGTGACCAAAGTATTAATTTCAAAGCAAAAGCATTCAGAGAAGGTTTGAAACGTTAGTAATTAATTAAAAACTCTCAGGAGCCTAACATCCTCAGTTCCAAGGCGCCTTGAAAAAGATTTCATCAAACCGTATTGCATGCATTTTCCTTTCTCAAACAGTTCAGGGGTCAGCTGGGTGCAGTCTTTTTGGGCTGATTTCTGGGAACAAGGTGAGAAGTGCACTATACGTGTTTAAGGAAGAATGGTTTGGAGAAGACATCTGCAAGACTCCTTACGAACCTATATCAAGACTGCACGTTGATCGTCTTAAGGTCAACCTAATAATCACTCAAATCAACATGAAACAGAGGCATGCCAATAACTTCTAAATTTTGCTCCTTCAACCCAAGGGACGAGGTGTTGGTCCAGGAACCTGTGCCTGGTCACACCTTAAAAGCGAGTTTTATGGGACCGATGTAACTGATAAAAAATCAGATTTAAATGTGGTAGCACTTCTGAGTAAACCCAACTTGATTAAAGTATTCTTTGAGTCACCTAAGGTCCCAGTAATGACTTGATCCTCCGTTCCTGTTAACGACCTTGATTCCCTGTACACAGTTCCAGAGGTTTAAAAATGGCTTTTCAACTTTGCCATCCTCCAGGATCCTCGCCCTCTTATATCTGGACTTGATGAAGCTCAAATAATAGCTGTCACTATCCTTCTGCAAATTTATCCCGATATATTTTCGAATGTGCCGAAAAAGCGCAGTCTGGGTTGTTACGATGTGGACGTGGGAACGGCTAAAGCTATTAAACTCTCTCCTTACAGATCTAATTCCTAGAACCAGAAACTACTTCAGCAGGAAGTAGAATTTCTGCTAGAACATGGATTGGTGGAAGACTCGTTCAACCCGTGAACTTCACGTGATACTTGTCAAAAATCTTGATGGAGGTTTTCGGATGAGTACAGATTACCGCAATGTAAATGAGGGCACAATACTGGATGCTTACCCTCCTCTGCATAAGGACGTATAGTGGACTTTGTGGTAAGGTTAATTTTGTATATAAACTAGACTTCTTTAAAGCGAAGAAGATTTCTAGATTTAGGATGCACAATTCGCCTGCCTTGATTTTAAAATTGATCCATCAGGCTATTAAAGGACGTATAGGTACCGTGGTCTACCTGCACGATATAGTTGTGGTTTCTGATAGGTGGAATCAACATGTGTCCCATCTTAAAAATTCTTCGTAAAGTTCAGAAGATTCAAACTAACTATTCACCTTAATAACTCATTTTCTGGCCAGTTTACTATAACTTTCTGAAGTACATAGTGGCAGAGTGGCACCAAAATCTGCCAAAGACTAGGCTATTCAAAATTATCCTATTCCCAGGATAAGAAGTCTTTGCAAAGATTTTTAGGAATGATAGGGTTTTATAGGAAATTTTGCTGCAACTTTGCAGATATTGTAGCCCGCTAACTTTCCTTACTAGTAATAAAATTAAGCTTAGTTGGTCTTCTAATTGTCAAGAGGCCTTTGACAGGGTTAAATGTCTGTTATGCACTGCTGCCATACTATTGTCTCCAGATTTTTCAAAGCCATTTATCTGACAGGATAATATCTGCGATTCTGGAGTGGGGCTGTGTTGCTTCAAGCATCTGGTGAGGGAGATATGCAGCCCATGGCTTATTATACATATTATTCAGTCAAATACCTAGCCTATCAGAGAGCTTATTCCACCATTGAAAAGAAGGCAGCCTCCTGCCCCTCACTGCGTGCCAGAACAACGTCCAGGCAGCCACCTGCCCCTCACTGCGTGCCAGAACAACGTCCAGGCAGCCTCCTGCCCCTCACTGCGTGCCAGAACAACGTCCAGGCAGCCTCCTGCCCCTCACTGCGTGCCAGAACAACGTCCAGGCAGCCTCCTGCCCCTCACTGCGTGCTAGAACAACGTCCAGGCAGCCTCCTGCCCCTCACTGCGTGCCAGAGCAACGTCCAGGCAGCCTTCTGCCCCTCACTTCGTACCAGAGCAACGTCCAGGCAGCCTCCTGCCCCTCACTGCGTACCAGAACAACGTCCAGGCAGCCTCCTGCCCCTCACTGCGTGCCAGAACAACGTCCAGGCAGCCTCCTGCCCCTCACTGCGTGCCAGAGCAACGTCCAGGCAGCCTCCTGCCCCTCACTGCGTGCCAGAACAACGTCCAGGCAGGCTCCTGCCCCTCACTGCGTGCTAGAACAACGTCCAGGCAGCCTCCTGCCCCTCACTGCGTGCTAGAACAACGTCCAGGCAGCCTCCTGCCCCTCACTGCGTGCCACAGCAACGTTTAGGCAGCCTGCTGCCCCTCGGCTGTGTGCCTAGCTAGGGACCAGCCAGGGCACAGGGCGACCTTCCCGGATGTGTGCCTAGCTAGTGACCAGCCAGGGCACAGGGTGAGCTTCTCTATGGTCAGTCACTCCTGGCTGAGACACTCACCGCCTCAAAAACTGCTTTTTCAAGGTTGATAGGCTGATCACACCATCTTAACCTCGCCACTACTACTGCTTTCCCAATATTCAATTTCTGTATTTGACTGAAGAAGTCTGATGTGTAGACTGTGAAACTTTTCAACAATAAAGATTTCTAATGGTTGGACATTAGTCTAACTGGTCTACTTGTCGGTACTGAATATCATTTTCATAATTGTGTGCGTGTGTATATACTCACTTGTATGTGATCTTGGTGTTGAGTCTCAGCTCCTGGGCGCACCTCTTTGTCAGCCGCTCTCTCTGGCTTCGAGAGCCTTATCGTATCACTTCTTAAAGCTATGTATGGATCCTGCCTCTACCACTCCAGTGTCCCCATCGTTCCACTAACTGACTACTCTTAGATTGAAGAAATGTTTCCTAACATCCTGTGACTCATCTCTGTATCAACTTCTAGCTGGGCCTCGTGTATCTGTCTCCCGTCTCACGAGCAGTCTCCCCCTGTCCACCCTCTCAATTCCTCTATTCTGTATGTTGGTATTATATCAGCTCCTAGTACCTCTTTCCACTAGTGTCATCAGGTGTAACTCCCGTAATCTCTCCTCCTTTTACATTCTCATTAACTCGGGAAACTAGTCTCGTTGCAAACTTTTGCACTTTCTCCAAGTTTTTAAGAAGCTTGAACAAAATGTGGGTTTCACACTGGTGCTGCATACTCCTAGATGAGTCTAAATGTGTCGTATACAATATCTTTAAGGGCTCTTGTTAGGTTTCTGTAAGCTGTCATAGATTTGCCAGAAGCGCATTTGCTGCGCCTAAGGCGATATGCTCGGTACTATGCTTACCCCGAGGTCCCTCTCCTTGACGAAGATTTGCAGCCTTTGCCCCTCGATCCTGTACTCTGTTTATGGTGTTCTTTGCTCTTCCCTAATCTTCATTATGTTGCGCTTGCTGGGGTTGAATTTTAGCAACCACTTGTTAGACCAGTCCTTCAAACTGTCCAGGTTCATTTGTAGTCTTTCCTGTTCCTCACCTGCTTGTATTCTCCTCATTAGTTTCACACCATTTGAAAACAGGGATACTTCTGACTATCCCTTCCGTTATGTTTATGCAAGAAACAGTGAGGATCTTAGTACTGACCCTTGTGGAACCCCACTCGTCACAAGCGCCCATTCCGACACCTCTTCTCGGAAAATTATTTGTTGTTTCCTTTCTGTTTATGGGTTGGATGGAGGGATAAAGGAGGTTTCGAGTGCTAGAAGCTTGGACATCCAACAAGTTTGTGTGAGCGTGTTAAATAAGAGTGAGTTGAGACAAGTCGTTTTTTTTGATTTGACGGTTGTTGGAGTATGAACAAAGTGATGAATGACGGTGAAAGTGTTTCCTCCTTTACGGCTCACCCTACCTTGGTGGGAGACGGCTGGTTGATCAAATAAAATTCAGGGCTGACAACATATTTCTTTAATGTTGCCAACACATTCCCTTTATATGTAGCCAAAATAACCAAACAATGTTGCCCACATATTCCCTCGGTGCTACTATGTATTCCTTCCCCCCCCCCCTCCAGCACTGCCAACATAATCACATAACTCTGCCAACATAATCACCCAGCACTAGCAACATAATCTTTCAGTACTGCCAACATAATCTTCCAATGCAGCCAACATAATCTTCCAGCACTGCCAACATAATCATTACAGTTGTGCCGTCAACGTAATACGGTGTGATGTTCAATTTAGCGTCTCCTCCTGCAGACTGTCTCCCCAGGCACTTACAGCGCCGCCTTGATGACGCTATCACCAGATGAAGACACCAGCATCCAGCATCCCGTTGATGCCTCTCATCTTGATGCTGCTCATCTGGAAGATGGTGGTGATCTTGAGGATGGTGGTGATCTTGAGGATGGTGATCTTGAGGATGGTAATCTTGAGGATGGTGGTGATCTTGAGGATGGTGATCTGATGATGGTGATCTTGAGGATGTGTGGTGATCTTGAGGATGGTGGTAATCTTGAGGATGGTGGTGATCTTGAGGATGGTGGTGATCTTGAGGATGGTGATCTTGAGGATGGTAATCTTGAGGATGGTGGTGATCTTGAGGATGGTGGTGATCTTGAGGATGGTGATCTTGATGATGGTGATCTTGAGGATGGTGGTGATCTTGAGGATGGTGGTGATCTTGAGGATGGTGATCTTGAGGATGGTGATCTTGAGGATGGTGGTAACCTTGAGGATGGTGGTGATCTTGAGGATGGTGGTAATCTTGAGGATGGTGGTAATCTTGAGGATGGTGATCTTGAGATGGTGGTAATCTTGAGGATGGTAATCTTGAGGATGGTGGTAATCTTGAGGATAGTGGTGATCTTGAGGATGGTGGTGATCTTGAGGATGGCAATCTTGAGGATGGTGGTGATCTTGAGGATGGTAATCTTGAGGATGGTGGTGATCTTGAGGATGGTGGTGATCTTGAGGATGGTGGTGATCTGAGGAGTGGTGATCTTGAGGATGGTGGTGATCTTGAGGATGGTGGTGATCTTGAGGATGGTAATCTTGAGGATGGTGGTGATCTTGAGGATGGTAATCTTGAGGATGGTGGTGATCTTGAGGATGGTAATCTTGAGGATGGTGGTGATCTTGAGGATTTTAATCTTGAGGATGGTGGTGATCTTGAGGATGGTGGTGATCTTGAGGATGGTGGTAATCTTGAGGATGGTGGTGATCTTGAGGATGGTAATCTTGAGGATGGTGGTAATCTTGAGGATGGTGTAACTTGAGGATGGTGGTAATCTGTGGATGGTGGTAATCTTGAGGATGGTGGTAATCTTGAGGATGGTGGTAATCTTGAGGATGGTGGTGATCTTGAGGATGGTGGTAATCTTGAGGATGGTGGTGATCTTGAGGATGGTGGTGATCTTGAGGATGGTGGTGATCTTGAGGATGGTGATCTTGAGGATGGTGGTGATCTTGAGGATGGTGATCTTGAGGATGGTGGTGATCTTGAGGATGGTGATCTTGAGGATGGTGGTGATCTTGAGGATGGTGATCTTGAGGATGGTGGTGACCTTGAGGATGGTGGTAATCTTGAGGATGGTGGTGATCTTGAGGATGGTGGTAATCTTGAGGATGGTGGTGATCTTGAGGATGGTGGTAATCTTGAGGATGGTGGTGATCTTGAGGATGGTGATCTTGAGGATGGTGGTGATCTTGAGGATGGTGGTGATCTTGAGGATGGTGATCTTGAGGATGGTGGTAATCTTGAGGATGGTGGTGATCTTGAGGATGGTGGTGATCTTGAGGATGGTGGTAATCTTGAGGATGGTGGTAATCTTGAGGATGGTGGTGATCTTGTGGATGGGTAATCTGAGGATGGCGATCTTGAGGATGTGGTGATCTTGAGGATGGTGGTAATCTTGAGGATGGTGTGATCTTGAGGATGGTAGGTAATCTTGAGGATGGTGGTGATCTTGAGGATGGTGGTAATCTTGAGGATGGTGGTGATCTTGAGGATGGTGATCTTGAGGATGGTGGTGATCTTGAGGATGGTGGTAATCTTGAGGATGGTGATCTTGAGGATGGTGGTAATCTTGAGGATGGTGGTGATCTTGAGGATGGTGGTAATCTTGAGGATGGTGGTGATCTTGAGGATGGTGGTAACCTTGAGGATGGTGGTGATCTTGAGGATGGTGATCTTGAGGATGGTGGTGATCTTGAGGATGGTGATCTTGAGGATGGTGGTGATCTTGAGGATGGTGATCTTGAGGATGGTGGTAATCTTGAGGATGGTGATCTTGAGGATGGTCGTGATCTTGAGGATGGTGGTGATCTTGAGGATGGTGATCTTGAGGATGGTGGTGATCTTGAGGATGGTGGTGATCTTGAAGATGGTGGTAATCTTGAGGATAATGGTGATCTTGAGGATAATGGTGATCTTGAGGATGGTGGTGATCTTGAGGATGGTGGTGATCTTGAGGATGGTGGTGATCTTGAGGATGGTGGTGATCTTGAGGATGGTGGTAATCTTGAGGATGGTGATGATCTTGAGGATGGTGATCTTGAGGATGGTGGTAACCTTGAGGATGGTGAACTTGAGGATGGTGGTGATCTTGAGGATGGTGGTGATCTTGAGGATGGTGGTGATCTTGAGGATGGTGGTGATCTTGAGGATGGTGGTGATCTTGAGGATGGTGATGATCTTGAGGATGGTGGTGATCTTGAGGATGGTGATCTTGAGGATGGTGGTGATCTTGAGGATGGTAATCTTGAGGATGGTGGTGATCTTGAGGATGGTGATCTTGAGGATGGTGGTGACCTTGAGGATGGTGGTAATCTTGAGGATGGTGTGATCTTGAGATGGTGATCTTGAGGATGGTGTGATCTTGAGGATGGTGGTGATCTTGAGGATGGTGTTCTTGAGGATGGTGGTAATCTTGAGGATGGTGGTGATCTTGAGGATGGTGGTGATCTTGAGGATGGTGGTAACCTTGAGGATGGTGGTAATCTTGAGGATGGTGGTGATCTTGTGGATGGTGGTAATCTTGAGGATGTGATCTTGATGATGGTGTGATCTTGAGGATGGTGGTAATCTTGAGGATGGTGGTGATCTTGAGGATGGTGGTAATCTTGAGGATGGTGGTGATCTTGAGGATGGTGGTAATCTTGAGGATGGTGGTGATCTTGAGGATGTGATCTTGAGGATGGTGGTGATCTTGAGATGGTGTGTAATCTTGAGGATGGATGATCTTTAGGATGGTGGTAATCTTGAGGATGGTGGTGATCTTGAGGATGGTGGTGATCTTGAGGATGGTGGTAAGCTTGAGGATGGTGGTAATCTTGAGGATGGTGGTGATCTTGAGGATGGTGGTAACCTTGAGGATGGTGGTGATCTTGAGGATGGTGATCTTGAGGATGGTGGTGATCTTGAGGATGGTGATCTTGAGGATGGTGGTGATCTTGAGGATGGTGGTAATCTTGAGGATGGTGATCTTGAGGATGGTCGTGATCTTGAGGATGGTGGTGATCTTCAGGATGGTGATCTTGAGGATGGTGGTGATCTTGAGGATGGTGGTGATCTTGAGGATGGTGGTGATCTTGAGGATGGTGGTGATCTTGAAGATGGTGGTAATCTTGAGGATAATGGTGATCTTGAGGATGGTGGTGATCTTGAGGATGGTGGTAACCTTGAGGATGGTGGTGATCTTGAGGATGGTGATCTTGAGGATGGTGGTGATCTTGAGGATGGTGGTGATCTTGAGGATGGTGGTGATCTTGAGGATGGTGGTGATCTTGAGGATGGTGGTGATCTTGAGGATGGTGGTAATCTTGTGGATGGTGGTGATCTTGAGGATGGTGGTGATCTTGGGGATGGTGGTGATCTTGAGGATGGTGGTAATCTTGAGGATGGTGATCTTGAGGATGGTGATCTTGAGGATGGTGGTAACCTTGAGGATGGTGGTGATCTTGAGGATGGTGGTAATCTTGAGGATGGTGGTAATCTTGAGGATGGTGATCTTGAGGATGGTGGTAATCTTGAGGATGGTAATCTTGAGGATGGTGGTAATCTTGAGGATAGTGGTGATCTTGAGGATGGTGGTGATCTTGAGGATGGTGGTGATCTTGAGGATGGTAATCTTGAGGATGGTGGTGATCTTGAGGATGGTGGTGATCTTGAGGATGGTGGTGATCTTGAGGATGGTAATCTTGAGGATGGTGGTGATCTTGAGGATGGTGGTGATCTTGAGGATGGTAATCTTGAGGATGGTGGTGATCTTGAGGATGGTAATCTTGAGGATGGTGGTGATCTTGAGGATGGTAATCTTGAGGATGGTGGTGATCTTGAGGATGGTAATCTTGAGGATGGTGGTGATCTTGAGGATTTTAATCTTGAGGATGGTGGTGAGCTTGAGGATGGTGGTGATCTTGAGGATGGTGGTAATCTTGAGGATGGTGGTGATCTTGAGGATGGTAATCTTGAGGATGTTGGTAATCTTGAGGATGGTGGTAATCTTGAGGATGGTGGTAATCTTGAGGATGGTGGTAATCTTGAGGATGGTGGTGATCTTGAGGATGGTGGTAATCTTGAGGATGGTGGTGATCTGAGGATGTGGTAATCTTGAGGATGGTGGTGATCTTGAGGATGGTGGTGATCTTGAGGATGGTGGTGATCTTGAGGATGGTGGTGATCTTGAGGATGGTGGTGATCTTGAGGATGGTGGTGATCTTGAGGATGGTGATCTTGAGGATGGTGCTGATCTTGAGGATGGTGATCTTGAGGATGGTGGTGACCTTGAGGATGGTGGTAATCTTGAGGATGGTGGTGATCTTGAGGATGGTGGTAATCTTGAGGATGGTGGTGTCTTAGGATGGTGAACTTGAGAATGGTGTGTGATCTTGAGGATGGTGTGAACTTGGATGGATGGTGATCTTGAGGATGGTGGTAATCTTGAGGATGGTGGTGATCTTGAGGATGGTGGTGAATCTGAGGATGGTGGTAATCTTGAGGATGGTGGAATCTTGAGGATGGTGGTGATCTTGGATGGTGGTAATCTTGAGGATGGTGATCTTGAGGATGGTGGTAATCTTGAGGATGGTGGTGATCTTGAGGATGGTGGTAATCTTGAGGATGGTGGTGACTTGAGGATGGTGGTAATCTTGAGGATGTGGTGATCTTGAGGATGGTGATCTTGAGGATGGTGGTGATCTTGAGGATGGTGGTAATCTTGAGGATGGTGATCTTGAGGATGGTGGTAATCTTGAGGAGGTGGTGATCTTGAGGATGGTGGTAATCTTGAGGATGGGGTGATCTTGAGGATGGTGTACTTGAGGATGGTGGTGATCTTGAGGATGGGTGATCTTGAGGATGGTGGTGATCTTGAGGATGGTGATCTTGAGGATGGTGGTGATCTTGAGGATGGTGATCTTGAGGATGGTGGTAATCTTGAGGATGGTGATCTTGAGGATGTCGTGATCTTGAGGATGGTGGTGATCTTGAGGATGGTGATCTTGAGGATGGTGGTGATCTTGAGGATGGTGGTGATCTTGAGGATGGTGGTGATCTTGGAGATGGTGGTGATCTTGAAGGATGGTGAATCTTGAGGATAATGGTGATCTTGAGGATAATGGTGATCTTGAGGATGGTGGTGATCTTGAGGATGGTGGTAACCTTGAGGATGGTGGTATCTTGAGGTGGTGATCTTGAGGATGGTGGTAATCTTGAGGATGGTTGATGATCTTGAGGATGGTGATCTTGAGGATGGTGGTAACTCTTGAGGATGGTGAACTTGAGGATGGTGGTGATCTTGAGATGGTGGTGATCTTGAGGATGGTGGTGATCTTGAGGATGGTGGTGATCTTGAGGATGGTGGTGATCTTGAGGATGGTGGTGGGTCTTGAGGATGGTGATGAACTTGAGGATGGTGGTGATCTTGAGGATGGTGATCTTGAGGATGGTGGTGATCTTGAGGATGGTGGATCTTGAGGATGGTGGTGATCTTGAGGATGGTGATCTTGAGGATGGTGGTACCTTGAGGATGGTGGTATCTTGAGGATGGTGGTGATCTTGAGGATGTGTGATCTTGAGGATGGTGGTGATCTTGAGGATGGTGATCTTGAGTGGTGATCTTGAGGATGGGGTAATCTTGAGGATAGTGTGATCTTGAGGATGGTGGTGATCTTGAGGATGGTGTGTAATCTTGAGGATGGTGGAATCTTGAGGATGGTGGTAATCTTGAGGATGGTGGTGATCTTGGGATGGTGGTAATCTTGAGGATGGTGATCTTGAGGATGGTGGTAATCTTGAGGATGGTGGTGATCTTGAGGATGGTGGTATCTTGAGGATGGTGGTGATCTTGAGGATGGTGGTAATCTGAGGATGGTGGTGATCTTGAGGATGGTGATCTTGAGGATGGTGGTAATCTTGAGGATGGTGATCTTGAGGAGCTGTGGAATCTTGAGGATGGTGGTGATCTTGAGGATGGTGGTAATCTTGAGGATGGTGGTGACTTGAGTGATGGTGTAATCTTGAGGATGGTGGTGATCTTGAAGATGGTGGTAACCTTGAGGATGGTGGTGATCTTGAGGATGGTGACTTGAGATGGTGGATGATCTTGAGGATGGTGATCTTGAGGAAGGTGGTGATCTTGAGGATGGTGATCTTGAGGATGGTGTGGAATCTTGAGGATGGTGATCTTGAGGGATGGTCGTGATCTTGAGGATGGAGGTGATATCTTGAGGATGTGTGGACTCTTAGATGGTGTATCTTGAGTATGGGTGATCTTGAGGATGGTGGATCTTGAGGATGGTGGTGACTTGAAGAATGGGGAATCTTAGGTGATATCTTGAAGGATTGGTGATCATGAGGATGGTGGTAACCTTGAGGATGTGTGATCTTGAGGTATGGTGGATTTGAGTATGGTGGTGATCTTGAGATGGTGGTGATCTAGGATGTGGTGATCTTGAGGATGGTGGTGATCTTGAGGATGGTGGTGACTTGAGGATGGTGGTGATCTTGAGGAGGTGTAACTTGGATGTGGTGATCTGAGGAGTGGGATCTTGAGGATGGTGGTGATCTTGAGGATGTGTAACTTGAGGATGGTGATCTTGAGAATGGGGATCTGAGGATGTTGTTGATCTTGAAGATGTGATATGAGGATGGTGGGATCTTAAAAAGTAACCTTGAGATGGTGTTGACCTTGAGGGTGTTGGAACATGAAGATGGTTTATAATTTAGTGGTGCTGATCCTGAGGATGATATTGGGGATGGTGTTGACCTTGAAGATGGAGATATTGAGGATGGTGGTGACCTTAAAGATGGTGATAGAGAGGATGGTGGTGACCTTGAGGATGGTGGTGACCTTGAAGATGGTGATATTAAAGATGGTGACCTTGAGGATGGTGGTGACCTTGATGATGGTGATCTTGAGGATGGTGGTGATATTGAAGATGGTAACTTTGAGGATGGTGGTGATCTTGAGGATGGTGTTGACCTTGAGGATTGTGAAGGCTTACTCAGCCCCGTAACAACTTCAGACAGTATTACGAAGGCTGGCTCCTCCTCAGGAAAATTAGTGAATAGAAAAAGAAATAACAAACAAACATAAACACTTTATTATTTAGAAAATATAAAATATAAAACACTTTAATATGAAATATTAATCCTACATTAAAGAAAATGAAAAATGAAAAATATAAATGATAACTGAATTCAACGCTAATATGTATAGGGGTGTCTGGTGTTGGTGACACTGTGTTGTTGAAATCGTAGCCGTTGCGGATGATGGAGGGGGGGGGGTCGCAGGTGTTGGTTACGACCCACTGGCTAGTTCTTCACAGTAGAAATAGCCTTGAGTAGTATCCCGATGACAGAAAAGCAGGTTCTTTACCGCTGCAATGATGTGGGGTTACGTCCTGCAATTTCATACAGGTGCACAGGTAATTAGATCCAAAATGGGACGTCTCCAGGACGTTAATCCGTCTCCTGTTCTTCTCGTTGATTGACAGGTGACCCTCACTGTCATCCAAGCTGAAAAGATAGACAGGTTACCCACTGCTTAAAGAATCACTCTCCATGGCAAGTACAATACTCAAAAGACGTGGTGATTATTACAACAGTCAACCTAGAGCAAGACTGAAAGGACTAAGTTTATTATTGGTCAAAATTGAAGCTTTTAACCAATAAATCCACTAGAATACAAGGCAGGCATGTACTTACAGTAGTGTTGGGAGCTGTGAGTAGAGTGATTTACTGTTTGACCAGAGCCCCACACGTCACCTTTCGGGGGGGGGGGGGGGAAGAGGGGAAGGGATAGCGGGAGCTAGACTGACCCTACGTTAACAAGCAGCCGGCAGTCAAACTATCACTTTCGGGGAGGGGGAAGAAAGGTGGGAGCTTGACTTGCCCTACCTTAACTAGAAGCCGGCAATGAAACTATTGTTACTATATTGCTACTCCTATCTGTTGAACTTTTCCCTCACACTCCCCCATTCCAAGACTTATAGTCAAGGAGTATAAGAAGAATAGGCGAGGAAAAAGTTCTAACATGTGGAAGTCACGTAAGGCAACAAATCTTCTATTGACTGTCACAACTTAACCAGTCAGAGAAATAATTGGATAAATTATTGATATACACAATATGGAACTTAAAAGCCTGGAGTGCCAATGTCCACCTCAAGAGGCGACTGTTGGTTCCCTTAAAAGTTTCTAGGTATACCAAAGGTTTGTGGTCCGTTTCTAAAATGAATTCTTTTCCCAGCAAATAAAATTTAAGTTTGGAGATACCCCACACAAGGGCCAAACATTCCTTTTCTATGGTGGAGTATCTCGTTTCTGCGGGAAGGAGTTTCCGGCTTAGGAAGCATACAGGGAAGGGAGTACCATCATGGTATTGTAGTAACACCGCACCTAAGCCAGTATTGGAGGCATCAGTTCTTAAACAAAATGTTTTATTAATATCTGGAATCTTAAGTATAGGGTCTTTCGAAAAGATGCTTTTAATCTCATTAAACTTTTCCCGAGCTACGTCGGAAAGTTCAAGAGGTTCCTTCACAGACTTTTTAAGGAAGTCCAAATAAGATGCCTGTAAGATCAGTAAGGTTCGGGATTTAAACCGTGCATAAATAATTTACAGAACCAAGAAAGCTACGCATGAGCTTCTTGGTTTTGGGGAATTTAAATTCTAATAAAGCTTTGATTTGCTGGGGAGAGGCTGCAGAGAGTTATTAGAAAGTATCAGTCCAAGATCTCTAAATCTTGTTATACCCAAGAAAGCATTTCTTCGGCTTGGCAGTGAGGCCATGTGAGCATAACCTACGCAAACTGATGTTAATGTTTGGATATGTTCGTACCACGTGGATGTCATTACGTAAATGTTATCAAAATAAACTGAAACATTTGGCATTTTAAACCCAAGACCTTTCTCATAAAGTCTAAACGTAGGTAGCACAGGCAGTTACCAAACCGAAGGGCATAGTTCTATACTGCATCAGTCCTTGGTGTGTAGGAAAAGCGGTGTACTGCTTAGAAAAAGGGATCTAACATTACTTGATGATATGCCTGTGCAATATCAATCTCTGAAAAGAAGGAAGCGTCATAAAATTTGTGTAGATCGCTATCTATTAAGGGCATAGGCTCAGCATCCCACCGAGTTATAGCATTAAGGCCTCTGAAGTCAATAGCAAGTCTATATGAATTATCCTCCTTCTTAACCATGACTACTGGTGAACAATATGAAGATACTGAAGGTTCAATGATCTTTAGTTTTAATAATTTGTCTACCTCTCGGTCAAATGCATCCCTAAGGTGAACTAGAACTGGGTACAATTTTCGTTTGATAGGATTGTCCGTCACTAAGTCAATCTTATGGACTACCGTGGAGGTAACACCTGGAATATCAGTAAAGACGTCTGAAAAGTTACTCACACATTGAAGTAGTTCATGTCTCTTATGGTCATCCAAAGATTCATTAATATTAATGTTGGTTGCATCTGAGTGGTCAAGAGTCACCAAGTCATGTAGTTCTTCATCATAGTCTAAGTGAGAGGTGTCAATTATGCACACTCTACATTCTTCAGTTGTCTTATCAAGTTCGTGTGGAAAAACTAAGTCAAAGTTATTAAGGCAGTTAACCGAATTTCTTCGGTAATATTTCTTAAGGATGTTGATATGATAAAGCTTAGGTTTCCCCTTGACTTCTATGAGGTAGTCAACTTTCCCACAAATTTTTAATGCTTTATATGGACCTTTCCATGCTACTAATAATTTATTTGACTTGATAGGCAAAAGTACAAGAACTTCATCTCCTACGTTAAAACTTCTCCTCTGACTTTTGGAATCAAAATAGGTTTTGTACTGGTCCATTGACAAGCTTAGGTTTTTCGAAACTATGTCAGAGGTCTCCTCAAGTTTGGATCTAAGGTCAAGGAGAAGCTGGTAAGAAGACTGAACCTCAGCATTTACCTCCTCATTAGTCCATAAGTCATGAAGGATGGACAATGGGCCTCTGGCCTGTCTACCATAGAGAAGTTCAAAAGGTGAAAACCCCAAAGAGTCACTGGGAACTTCCCAGCAAAGCACAGGGTAGGTAACGATGCCACTCCTTAGGTTTAAGGGAGCAAAGTTTCCTTAAAATGGACTTGAGAATCGAATGCTGGCTCTCAATCCTCCCATTACAGCTGGGATGATAGGGTGTGGTGAAGAGAGGCTTCACTCCCAGAAGTTGGTATAGATGTTGCATTAAGTCAGATGTGAATTGTGTCCCACGGTCAGACAAAATTTCTCTAGGGATGCCCACTCTGGAGAAGATGGACAAAAGGGCTTCAGCTACCTCTGTAGTAGTTATGGTCTTTAAGGGAAGAGCTTCAGGGAAACTCGAAGCATAATCAACTAATGTTAATATATATCTATGTCCCGCAGATGAAAGTGGAGATAAAGGACCAACGATGTCAATAGCTACTCTTTCAAACGGTACCGTAAAGATAGGCATTTTGACCATAGGTACTCGCCTGGTACCTCGGGAGGATGACAGTTGGCAAACTTTACATGATCTACAATAGGTAGTGACATCTGAGGACATTTTTGGCCAAAAATAGGTTTCCCTAATTTTATTTAAGGTTTTACGATGCGAGAAATGTCCGGCCACTGGCAGGTCATGAGCCATTTTAAGAACAGTCTCTCTGCATTGACTTGGAACAACTAAGATGGAATAGTCTATCTCATCTGAATTTAATTTGAGTACTGACTTGTACAAGATACCTTTTATATATTCAAATTTATATGAAAAATTTTTCCTTTGGATAACTTGATTTTGTTTAGCGGCATTATGGCAATTCTGAAGAGAAGGGCAATTACGTTGTAAATTGGCAAAGGAGTCCTTCGATACATCTAAAGGCTTAAAGTCAGGGAAAATCAAAGGATGGACAGTAGGAGAAACCTGGGCTTTGGTTTGAGCCCTAGTCAAGACATTTATGGTATCGGAGGTGATACCTTCACTTTCATCTAAGAAGTGAACCGGTGATCCTACTACCTCGCTTTCGAGAGTAGCATCACTGGTTTTTAATCCCACATGAATCTCACGAGACATTGTCTCATCTGAACTTTCGAGGGGCTTCTCCGACTCTACAGGAAGAGGATCTGAAACACCTATGTCCATCTTTGGTGATGAGAGGTCAACCTCAGAAGGAAGAATGGCACCTTTTACATTACCTATTAGTACGGAGCAAGAAGTGATGGGAGCTAGTACGGCTTCAGACCAACCTGTGAACCATTTAGACCTAATGTAACAACGGATGGTAGGAAAAGTGTCTGTACGGCCCAAGTAGTCTGAAAGTATAGCAGAGGAATGAGTTTCTTTAAGATTAGGGAACAGCTTATCAGAAATTACTATACATGTGCATCCAGTGTCTCGTAAAATGGTAGATACATTAAGTCCATTAACTGTTCCTGAACAGAAGGGTGCTTGATCATTACAGTCTTTAAAACATCTTCCAACTTTTTGGACCTTCTTAGAAGG
Source organism: Cherax quadricarinatus (assembly GCF_026875155.1). Taxonomy (NCBI): domain Eukaryota; kingdom Metazoa; phylum Arthropoda; class Malacostraca; order Decapoda; family Parastacidae; genus Cherax; species Cherax quadricarinatus. The sequence continues at coordinate 10,618,535 of NC_069406.1, forward strand.
ACAATCTGGACGTTTATGTCCCTTAACACCACACAAATGACAAACAGGAATAAAAGACGTCATTTTACTTTCCACTAGAGGCTTTGATTTCTTCAGGTTTGATGAACCCTTGCCCTTAGGGTTCGATCCCTTTAGGTCTTTATAGGAATTATGAGCCTCAGCATACAGGTCAGCAGCCTCAGCAACTTCCTCAGCTTTAATCAGGTTACGTTCTCTGATGAATGTTCGTATCTGATGGGGAAGAACTGTCAGGAACTGGTCAGCAACCATGAAGTCTCTAAGAGATTCATTTAAATGTGATCAATTCCTGAACTCTATCCAAAAGTCGAACAAACGAAAGAGTGTTACCTGTAACTGCTGAAAGTTCTGGCCAGGCTGTAAGGTGGCATACCTGAAATCTTTCCTGTAAGAATTAGTGGTTTTTTGATATGCTTTAAGGATTGCCTTCTTCAGTAGGTTATAATTACATATATCCTGTGACAAAGTTGCATAGATATTCAAGGCTGTACCAGAAAATAACATTCCTAACCTGGTAGCCCAGGTGTCAGTAGGCCATTCACAGAGGGTAGCGGTATTTTCAAACCTGATAATGTATGAAGTTATGTCTTCCCCCTCTGTGAAGGGAGGTAAATTAGGTGTTGGAATATGTGCACTGATTGCACGTTGTTCCATTACTCCTTCCTCTAATTGTTGTTGTGTAAGAGTTAACTTTTTATTCTCCAATTCAAGGCGAGATTTTTCGAGCTCGCGATCCTTTTCTCTCTCTATTAACTCATGCTCTCTAGCTCTTTCCTCACGTTCTCTAGCTTTTTCCTCAACTTCTCTATCCTTTGCTCTTTCCTCAAGTTCTCTTAATTTAACCTGTTCCTCACGTATCTTAGCTTGTTCCTCACGTTCCCTAGCTCTTTCCTCACGATCAAGTCTATCACGCTCTTTTTGGTCTTCTCGCTCTCTTTCTAACTGTCTTTCTTGGATTTCTCTCTCAATTCTCTCTCTCTCCTTTTTCTCCTGTCTTTCAAGGTTCTCTTTCTCCTTTTTCTCTTCTCTTTCGATTCTCCCTCTCTCTCTCTCCTTTTCTTCTTCTCTTTCCCTTTCTGACTGTCTTTCTTCTCTCTCAATTCTTTCTCTTTCAAGTCTTCCCTGGATCTTAGCACTAATGAAAGATTCTAAATTTTTCCCTGTTATTCCTAACTTACTTCCAGCGTTCATCCAAAACTGGTATTCCTCCATGCTTGCAAGAATAACTTAAACTATCAGGGGAAATGAAACGGGTATTAAAGAAAACGGAGGGTTCAATTCCTGCTCCGTTCAAACTGTAAATAAACCAGAGGGCTCGATCCCTACTTCAATTAAACAATATGTATTAATGAAAATGAAGGGTTCTATGCCGGCTCCGAGCAAACAGTAAGTAGAATGTGGTCCCTTGACCATCCAATCTTCTCACCAATAAATCAAGAGTGTCCTATGACAGTTCCCTTGATATAATAAAGAGCTTAATGAAACAAATTGTCACTGGAAAATCTCGGGTCCCTAGAGTCTAATCCTCCAAAGTGTTTCAAGCTCACATAAAAAAGTGGCAGAATTAAATATTATATCCTGCCTGACTTACAATAAATTGAGACTATAACAATCACCAAATCTTTTAAATACCTGTACCATAGTCCTACCATAGAGAATGATTACTCATGGCTGGTGGTAACCTTCTGTGGTATGCGGCGTTGAAGTTCCAATGGTAGATTCGAGATGGAGTTGAATCTTGATTCAGTAGAGTTGATCCTGGCAAGGTCGCCACTTGTGAAGGCTTACTCAGCCCTGTAACAACTTCAGACAGTATTACCAAGGCTGGCTCCTCCTCAGGAAAATTAGTGAATAGAAAAAGAAATAATAACAGACAAACATAAACACTTTATTATTTAGAAAATATAAAATATAAAACACTTAAATATGAAATATTAATCCTACATTAAAGAAAATGAAAAATGAAAAATATAAATGATAACTGAATTCAATGCTAATATGTATAGGGGTGTCTGGTGTTGGTGACACTGTGTTGTTGAAATCGTAGCCGTTGCGGATGATGGGGGGGGGGGGTCGCAGGTGTTGGTTACGACCCACTGGCTAGTTCTTCACAGTAGAAATAGCCTTGAGTAGTATCCCAATGACAGGAAAGCAGGTTCTTTACCGCTGCAATGATGTGGGGTTACGTCCTGCAATTTCATACAGGTGCACAGGTAATTAGATCCAAAATGGGACGTCTCCAGGACGTTAGTCCGTCTCCTGTTCTTCTCGTTGATTGACAGGTGACCCTCACTGTCATCCAAGCTGAAAAATAATGGTTACCCACTGCTTAAAGAATCATCTCCATGGCAAGTACAATACTCAAAAGACGTGGTGATTATTACAGCAGTCAACCTAGAGCAAGACTGAAAGGACTAAGTTTATTACTGGTCAAAAGTGAAGCTTTTAACCAATAAATCCACTAGAATACAAGGCAGGCATGTACTTACAGAAGTGTTGGGAGCTGTGAGTCCAGTGATTTACTGTTTGACCAGAGCCCCACACGTCACCTTTCGGGGGGGGGGGGGGAAAGAGGGAGGGGAAAGGATAGCGGGAGCTAGACTGACCCTACGTTTAACAAGACGGCAGTCAAACTATCACTTTCGGGGAGGGGGAAGAAAGGCGGGAGCTGAATTGCCTACCTTAATAGTAGCCAGTAATGAAACTATTGTTACTATATTGCTACTCCTATCTGTTGAACTTTTCCTCACAAGGATGGGTGATCATGAAGATGGTGATCTTGGAGGGATGGTGGTGATCTTGAGGATGGTGATCTTGAGGTTGGTGGTGACCATGAAGATGGTGGTGACCTTGATGATGGTTATCCTGAGAATGGTGGTGATCTTGGGGATGGTGATCTTGAGGTAGGTGGTGACCTTGAGGTTGGTGGTGATCTAGAGGATGGTGGTGATCTAGAGGATGGTGGTGATCTTGAGGATGGTGGTGATCTTGAGGATGGTGGTGATCTTGAGGTTGGTGGTGATCTAGAGGATGGTGGTGACCTTGAGGTTGGTGGTGATCTAGAGGATGGTGGTGATCTAGAGGATGGTGGTGATCTTGAGGATGGTGGTGATCTTGAGGATGGTGGTGATCTTGAGGATGGTGGTGATCTAGAGGATGGTGGTGATCTTGAGGATGGTGGTGATCTTGAGGATGGTGGTGATCTTGAGGATGGTGGTGATCTAGAGGATGGTGATGATCTTGAGGATGGTGGTGATCTTGAGGATGGTGGTGATCTTGAGGATGGTGGTGATCTTGAGGATGGTGATGATCTTGAGGATGGTGGTGATCTTGAGGATGGTGATGATCTTGAGGATGGTGGTGACCTTGAGGATGGTGACCTTGAGGATGGTGATCCTGAGGATGGTGATGATCACTAATGGATTTTATGTTTTTTCTCTTTTTATAAAATAAGTAGCAGTTTGTACTGTGTATTTATGAGCATACAATCTCTTGGTTGCTTAAACGACAGTGTTTTTTTTTTGTAATATCCATGACAGCTTTACTTAGACAAAGCAGAGAAGAAACATCCCGATTCTTATGAAAACACTCTATTTTTCCCTGTTTGGTGTGAAGATCGGAGATCAGGACAAACTGTGAGGTACCTCCCTTGTGTTATGTACTTGTTACAGTCCCTTACGTGAGTGGTGTGCTGGAAGTCATGCCATTTACAGTCCAGCAACTATGCAAGGAACCTCAGAATCTCACAAGAAATGTTATTTTCTGAATCACAAGAGGGGTCGGGGATTTTCAACAAAAAACAAATACAAATAACGTATCCTGATCTTCCTTCTGCACTCGGACTGGTGACCCATTCAGAGGATCTTCCTGTTCCACTACCATCATCCTGGCGATGCTGAGGCGTCCTAACAAAATGAAGTACGTTGGTCTTTATCGTGAATGCTATTCAGGTCATTTTTAATTTCAGTT
>NC_069406.1:10623021-10646750 GCF_026875155.1 Cherax quadricarinatus
TAAAACTCAAAAGGGGGTGATTTTTAAAAGTAAACTAGGAAAGCTAAAAGGACTAAGTTTATTACTGGTCAAAGTGAAGCTTTAACCAATAAATCCACTAGAATACAAGGCAGGCATGTACTTACAGAAGTGTTGGGAGCTGTGAGTAGAGTGATTTACTGTTTGACCAGAGCCCCACACGTCACCTTTCGGGGGGGGGGGGGGGAAGAGGGAGGGGAAAGGATAGCGGGAGCTAGACTGACCCTACGTTAACAAGCAGCCGGCAGTCAAACTATCACTTTCGGGGAGGGGGAAGAAAGGCGGGAGCTTGACTTGCCCTACCTTAACTAGTAGCCAGTAATGAAACTATTGTTACTATATTGCTACTCCTATCTGTTGAACTTTTCCCTCACAAGGATGGTGATCATGAAGATGGTGATCTTGAGGATGGTGGTGATCTTGAGGATGGTGATCTTGAGGTTGGTGGTGACCATGAAGATGGTGGTGACCTTGATGATGGTTATCCTGAGAATGGTGGTGATCTTGGGGATGGTGATCTTGAGGTAGGTGGTGACCTTGAGGTTGGTGGTGATCTAGAGGATGGTGGTGATCTAGAGGATGGTGGTGATCTTGAGGATGGTGGTGATCTTGAGGATGGTGGTGATCTTGAGGTTGGTGGTGATCTAGAGGATGGTGGTGACCTTGAGGTTGGTGGTGATCTAGAGGATGGTGGTGATCTAGAGGATGGTGGTGATCTTGAGGATGGTGGTGATTTTGAGGATGGTGGTTGATCTTGAGGATGGTGGTGATCTAGAGGATGGTGGTGATCTTGAGGATGGTGGTGATCTTGAGGATGGTGGTGATCTTGAGGATGGTGGTGATCTAGAGGATGGTGATGATCTTGAGGATGGTGGTGATCTTGAGGATGGTTGGTGATCTTGAGGATGGTGGTGATCTTGAGATGGTGATGATCTTGAGGATGGTGGTGATCTTGAGGATGGTGATGATCTTGAGGATGGTGGTGACCTTGAGGATGGTGACCTTGAGGATGGTGATCCTGAGGATGGTGATGATCACTAATGGATTTTATGTTTTTTCTCTTTTTATAAAATAAGTAGCAGTTTGTACTGTGTATTTATGAGCATACAATCTCTTGGTTGCTTAAACGACAGTGTTTTTTTTTTTTGTAATATCCATGACAGCTTTACTTAGACAAAGCAGAGAAGAAACATCCCGATTCTTATGAAAACACTCTATTTTTCCCTTGTTTGGTGTGAAGATCGGAGATCAGGACAAACTGTGAGGTACCTCATTGTGTTATGTACTTGTTACAGTCCCTTACGTGAGTGGTGTGCTGGAAGTCATGCCATTTACAGTCCAGCAACTATGCAAGGAACCTCAGAATCTCACCAAGAATTGTTATTTCTGAATCACAAGAGGGGTCGGGATTTTCAACAAAAAACAAATACAAATAACGTATCCTGATCTTCCTTCTGCACTCGGACTGGTGACCCATTCAGAGGATCTTCCTGTTCCACTACCATCATCCTGGCGATGCTGAGGCGTCCTAACAAATGAAGTACGTTGGTCTTTATCGTGAATGCTATTCAGGTCATTTTTAATTTCAGTTTTGATGTTTATGTTGTGAGTAGGACTCTCAGGTGCTTGAAGAGTAGTGGTGTTTAATATATTGGTGGCGAGCGTCAGTGCAGTAAGGTCTTTTAATGTTAGGCTGAGCCGGTTAATCAGCCTAATACTGGAGGGAGAGAAGGTTTGGTAGGAAGCGAGGGAGAACAAGCAGTGTATGGGAGGCGCTGACTGGTCCTTCTTTTGTTTCAATAAGCTTTTCACACTCACAACCAACGCCTAAATGTTGTTTTACCGTACACTGGCGTACATTCACTGCGATATTAGACCCGTTCAGCATGATGTACGAGGAAGATGTGTATGTGGGTTTTTGGAGTCTTGCACCACACACAGCTCTTCCCTCACCCTCCACGCTACTAATATATATATATATATATATATATATATATATATATATATATATATATATTATATATATATATAATATATATATATAATAATATTTAATGTATGTATAATATCCAAATTTCTCATCCACTCTCCCTCTATCTGCAGTTAAATATTATGACCTGCAAATTCCACTTCCCTGTCCCCCTCTTTTTCCTTTGTCTTCTATAAATAATTTTTCTTACCTTTATTCTGGGATGATGGCGATATCCTCATAAATAATCAATTTGTCCTGTGAGGGATGGTAATTCCCAAGTGAGAGCAACTCCAGCTACGCTGGGACCGAACCTTATAAGCTCCCGTAGCTGATGAACCGTTAGTGGAACACATGAAGACATTCTCATTGTCCTGTTAAGTCTCCCAGCTCAAACTGACAGATTTCAGCACTAAGTATGAGCCCCATCCTGCGTGCTGGAATATGGCTGGGAAAGAGTTAGCCTTTGTTCCCACCGAGTAACTAGTTCAGTCTGTTTATGTATCAAGTTTTGTTAAATAAAATAAATATCTGCCTTCTCTGTCTATGCCCATAAACATTCAGCCTCTTGAAGAAACTGCTCTACACTTCCTTCAACATTAAGCTAAAACAACGAATTGAAGTTACTTCTTGCTGCTTTGGACTATTTTTCTCTCCAGTCTGTACTAAGTCTGCCTCGTCTTGATTAACGTGCTGCTTTTAAAAGCAGCACGTTAATCAAGGGTTGTCTTTTAAAAACCAGTGTGCTAATTGAGGACTTTCTTTAAAAACCAGCACGCTAACCAGGGGCTTTCTTTAAAAACCAACACATTAATCAAAGGTCTTTCTTTAAAAACCAACAGGTTAATCAGAGGGACCTTCTGTAAAAACCACGAGGTAGCCCTTCACCCGTGTGAAGGAGGGCAGGCACCGGGGCACTGATGGTGAGCTTTGGTCTGCTGGTAGTTACATACTCAGTATTATACAGGTTGTTTCACTCGTAGGAGGCCCCGAGTTATGGTTTACTACAGACATAATATACAAACAAAAGAGTTGCAACTACGGGAGTATCAACTCGGGGCTTCCTGCGAGTGAAACACCCTCTAGCATCCAAATTTCTCTCCCTTCCCAGACACCTCTTTTTCTACTCTCTTATGCATGATATTTGTTGCCTCCCGCTCTCTGATGGAGATATCTTCATCAAAATTACATTTCTCAAGTGTCTGGATTATGCCATTCTGAGAGATGATAATTCCTAAGTAATAGTATCCTCAGTTCTGCAGGAAGGACATCTTTAATGCTCCCGTACCTGATAAAATGGTAAAGAATTATTAACGATAACCTCACCGTCCTACATTAGTCTCCCAGCTCAGGCTGTCAGATTTCAACACTATGTATGTAACCCATCCTGTGTGATGGAATGAGACAGATGAAACATAGCTTTTGTTCCCATTATGTAACTCTCATATGGAATAGTTTAGCAACAAGCTACTGATGTGTCCGTTTTGGTGAGTTTAGTGATGCTGGTGAGCTTGAAGCTGCTGGTGATGCTGGTGAGCTTGAAGCTGCTGGTGATGCTGGTGAGCTTGAAGCTGCTAGTGATGCTGGTGAGCTTGAAGCTGCTAGTGATGCTGGTGAACTTGAAGCTGCTAGTGATGCTGGTGAGCTTGAAGCTGCTAGTGATGCTGGTGAGCTTGAAGCTGCTAGTGATGTTAGTGAAGCTGGTGAGCTTGAAGCTGCTGATGTTAGTGATGCTGGTGAGCTTGAAGCTGCTAGTGATGCTGGTGAGCTTGAAGCTGCTAGTGATGCTGGTGAGCTTGAAGCTGCTAGTGATGCTGGTGAGCTTGAAGCTGCTAGTGATGTTAGTGAAGCTGGTGAGCTTGAAGCTGCTGATGTTAGTGATGCTGGTGAGCTTGAAGCTGCTGGTGATGTTAGTGATGCTGGTGAGCTTGAAGCTGCTGGTGATGCTGGTGAGCTTGAAGCTGCTGGTGATGTTAGTGAAGCTGGTGAGCTTGAAGCTGCTGGTGATGCTAGTGATGCTGGTGAGCTTGAAGCTGCTAGTGATGCTGGTGAACTTGAAGCTGCTAGTGATGCTGGTGAGCTTGAAACTGCTAGTGATGCTGGTGAGCTTGAAGCTGCTAGTGATGTTAGTGAAGCTGGTGAGCTTGAAGCTGCTGATGTTAGTGATGCTGGTGAGCTTGAAGCTGCTGGTGATGTTAGTGATGCTGGTGAGCTTGAAGCTGCTGGTGATGCTGGTGAGCTTGAAGCTGCTGGTGATGTTAGTGAAGCTGGTGAGCTTGAAGCTGCTGGTGATGCTAGTGATGCTGGTGAGCTTGAAGCTGCTGGTGATGTTAGTGATGCTGGTGAGCTTGAAGCTGCTGGTGATGTTAGTGATGCTGGTGAGCTTGAAGCCGCTGGTGATGCTAGTGATGCTGGTGAGCTTGAAGCTGCTGGTGATGTTAGTGATACTGGTGAGCTTGAAGCTGCTGGTGATGTTAGTGATGTTGGTGAGCTTGAAGCTGCTTGTGATGTTAGTGATGCTGGTGAGCTTGAAGCTTCTGGTGATGTTAGTGATGCTGGTGAGCTTGAAGCTGCTGGTGAGCTTGAAGCTGCTGGTGATGTTAATGAAGCTGGTGAGCTTGAAGCTGCTGGTGATGCTAGTGAAGCTGGTGAGCTTGAAGCTGCTGGTGATGCTAGTGAAGCTGGTGAGCTTGAAGCTGCTGGTGATGTTAATGAAGCTGGTGAGCTTGAAGCTGCTGGTGATGTTAGTGAAGCTGGTGAGCTTGAAGCTGCTGGTGATGTTAGTGATGCTGGTGAGCTCGAAGCTGCTGATGTTAGTGATGCTGGTGAGCTTGAAGCTGCTGGTGATGTTAGTGATGCTGGTGAGCTTGAAGCTGCTGATGTTAGTGATGCTGGTGAGCTTGAAGCTGCTGGTGATGTTAGTGATGCTGGTGATTATGATGATCCTCTGGGGATGAAACAACACGTGGCAGAGATTTGAATGTGACCATAAAGAACTTTACTAGGCCTACTCTCCATACAAGTGTTGCAGACCTTTACTAGGCCTACTTTCCATACAAGTGTTGCAGACCTTTACTAGGCCTACTCTACCTACAAGTGTTGCAGACCTTTACTAGGCCTACTCTCCATACAAGTGTTGCAGACCTTTACTAGGCCTACTCTCCATACAAGTGTTGCAGACCTTTACTAGGCCTACTCTCCGTACAAGTGTTGCAGACCTTTACTAGGCCTACTCTCCATACAAGTGTTGCAGACCTTTAGTAGGCCTACTCTCCATACAAGTGTTGCAGACCTTTACTAGGCGGCCTACTTTCTATACAAGTGTTGCAGACCTTTACTAGGCCTGCTCTCCGTACAAGTGTTGCAGACCTTTACTAGGCCTACTCACCATGCAAGTGTTGCAGACCTTTACTAGGCCTGCTCTCCGTACAAGTGTTGCAGACCTTTACTAGGCCTACTCTTCATACAAGTGTTGCAGACCTTTACTAGGCCTACTCTCCGTACAAGTGTTGCAGACCTTTACTAGGCCTACTCTCCATACAAGTGTTGCAGACCTTTACTAGGCGGCCTACTTTCCATACAAGTGTTGCAGACCTTTACTAGGCCTACTCTCCATACAAGTGTTGCAGACCTTTACTAGGCCTACTCACCATGCAAGTGTTGCAGATTTTTACTAGGCCTGCTCTCCGTACAAGTGTTGCAGACCTTGATAGCCACAGTTATTGTTACTAACGTGGTGAGTCACAATGATGCGAGACAGATATCAAGTGAGGCTGTTAAGAACAAAATAGACTGTACAATCCATTGAATATACATTCTTTATGAAGTAGTATACTACTAAGAGGTATATTTACTAAGAAGTATACTTATTAAGAAGTATATTTACTAAGAAGTATACTTACTAAGAAGAATATTACTAAGAAGTATACTTATTAAGAAGTATATTTACTAAGAAGCATACTTACTAAGAAGTATATTTACTAAGAAGTATACTAATTAAGAAGTATATTTACTAAGAAGTATACTTATTAAGAAGTGTATTTACTAAGAAGTTTACTTATTAAGAAGTATATTTACTAAGAAGTATACTTATTAAGAAGTATATTTTCTAAGAGGTATACTTATTAAGAAGTATATTTACTAAGAAGTTTACTTATTAAGAAGTATATTTTCTAAGAAGTATACTTATTAAGAAGTATATTTTCTAAGAAGTATACTTATTAAGAAGTATATATACTAAGAAGTATACTTATTAAGAAGTATATATACTAAGAAGTATACTTATTAAGAAGTATATATACTAAGAAGTACAGAAGATTAATTCTTCTTGAAGTATTTGTAGTACTACGTGAATATTAGCGTTTCGGCGAAAATTCAGTCATTATTATGAGAATTTATTCCCCAGAAACACACTTACACACTTATTAATGTCGGATCTAAATCAAACACACAAAAATCCTGTCCAAGTTTCAAAGGAGTCAGGTCCAGGCAACCATCTTAGAATGACAGCACTCCAACAGCACCTCAAGGCATACACACCACTTGTCTCCACTTATTCCTGTCCAACGCGTTCACATAAGCTTGGGTAGAATAGTTTGTTGGTGGGTTGTGTGAAGGACCTGTCTAGTTCGGCCGGCGGGCCTGCTGTCTCGCGTCAGGTGTTTCTTTGTTGTGGGATCTGATAGTGAGGTGTGGGCTACCCCTTTATATACCTTCCTTTGATGCTTTACTTTCATTGTTCCTTGATAATGTGAGTAGTCACGAAAGCGCTTGGAATTTCTCTATTCTTTCACAGTGGTTGTTTTGCATATATATTATATTATAATATATATATATTTTATATATATATATATATATATATATATATATATATATATACACACACACACACCACAACACACACACACACACACACACACACACACACACACACACACACGCAGGCACACGGGGCTAGGAGCTATTATTCGACCCCTACAACCACAAATAGGTGAGTACACACACACATACGACACAACTTTCTCTGATATACGCTACACTATACTACTCTACAGTTGTCAACAACAAACAAAACGCCTGTCCTTCACAGTTATAAATCTGTCAGCGTGTGTACACATAGTATTAGTGTTCTATAAGTACTTATTACTTTTTTCTTTCAATGTGGGTGTGTGCATAGGAACCAGGAAAATGACGTGACTGATTAGTGTAGTTCAGTCACGATATGACCTCATGAATCAGTATATAACATAAAAATGCTAAAGGAACCCAAAAAAATAATTCGTGGTGACACGCACATCACTTTGGAGACAGATGATGTTACTTCTTTTGTGGCATGTGTTTACAAGACGACTGCCTGTCCTCAGGGAAAAGCCAGAATCCCATCTTGTGGTAATATAATGCGTGTTGAGTGAACACATACACGAGTATGATGTGGTGTGTGTGTGTGTGTGTGTGTGTGTGTTTTGTGTTTTTATGCAGCATGTTTTATATATATACTTCCTGTATATTGCCGGACATTGAGGATAATTCTGTATCAGTTACGACATGGAAATATGTTGGACTGGAAGTGCGTGTGAAAGTGTGTGTTGAAGTGTGTGTGTGTGTGTGTGTGTGTGTGTGTGTGTGTGTGTGTGTGTTGTGTGTGTGTGTGTGTGTGTGTGTGTGTGTGTATCTGTGTGTATTAAATTCGTCTGAATGCATGTATTGAAGTTTCTGTAAAAGTGTGTATGGAACTGTGCATGGAAGTGTGTTTTGACTTGTGTATATGGAAGTGTGTATGAAAATGGAAATGGAAATGGCATAAAAGTTTTTATGGAAGTGTGTGTGTACACAGCCACATACACGCACACTTATTCATCAATTCCCACATGAGCAGGGCAACCACAGAGTGACTTGGATAACCTAGAGCCACACAGGGAACCTGAAACATGGAGGACTAAGATGATACAGGTGGTAATGAAGACCTTCATGCTTTGGGACAACCAGAGAGAGACAGAAAGGGTAGGATGAGCCAACGAGGCTGGACTTTGAATTCACCCTGAGTGCTTCAGATATAGGGGATATTATGTGTGAAAGGTTCCTTGGCTGGTGCTGGCTACCACACGGTACTGAATTTCGAATACCTTGTGGAAATAACAGTGGAGAGAGAAGCACCCTGGGAAGGGTGTGAGAAACATCAGCTCAAAAGAGGGAATTGGACAGGCATGAGGCAATTCCTGTATGAGGTGCAGTAGGAAAGAAAACTAGAAGGGAAGACAGGAAGATGATGGAGTATGTGGCTGGAAAGTGCAAGGAGGCAGAGAAGAGCTTTTTATCCAGTACCCAAATTTTTTTTTTTTTTTTTTTTTTGGGGGGGGGAGATCAGAGTGTGCCCATGGTTTACTCGGAGGTGTAAAGAGGCCAAAACCAAGTGTTTCAGAGCATGAAAAAAGTACAGAAGGCAAAAGACTCAGGCAAGCAAGGAGTTGAGCAGAAGAGCAGAAGTGCCTATGTATGGGTAAGAGGAGAGACTCAATAGCATACTACCTAAAGCCAAATCTGCTTTCATAAGTGTGACATGCAACGAGTATATTGCAATTTATTCAGCGTATGTACACCCAAATAGGCTGCCTCCCAACCAGCGAACCGGGTGCTAAGGGTTTAATGACTTTTAGGGTACCCACTATTAAATCAGTACCTTGGTTCATTGTCCAATCACAGGCAAGCCCGCCAAATGCTGAGGCGACGTGGTTCACTTACGGTCAGCATTTGTCACACTTGCTTAGCTGGTTGATTATGGTGATCTCTCTCTCTCTCTCTCTGTCTCTCTCTCTGGCTTCTGTTTGTCATTCTTTGTCACCATGTAGTACATTTATATTCAACTCCTGTACATAGTATGCATAAATGTACACAATTGTATATATATATATATATATAATATATATATATATATATATATATATATATATATATATATATATGGTGAAGGAAATTCGAGTTAAATATTACTGCTGAGTTTGTTTTGCTTCAAAAACCCATTACTACCAGATTACCTGTGTTTGTAATATGGGGGCCTGTCTGGGAGCTGGAGCTGGTCTTAGTATCGTTGGGAGCTGGAGTTGGTATTAGTGCCGTTCAGATAGCCTTGCTATCACTTTTGGCATTGTGTGTCAACCTTGCTATCACTTTCGGCATTACGCCTTGCTATTGCTTTCATTATTGAATGTCAGCCTTGCAATTGTTTTCATTATTGCATGTCAGTGTAGCTACTGTGTGTGTGTATCCCGCAAGTTGTACTCTGCTATTGCTGCTTGTTGCATGCATTACAAACAGCATGTTATGTTGGGTTAATGCCACCTACACGGGTCAGACGGTTGATGTCTGAATATACTCTACTAAATCTGCCCAAACTATCTTTACAGCGCTGCTGGTGAATTTCTCGTTCTATTGGCATAGAATATCAGTGAACCCTCAGTGCTGCACAGCTTTGTGACATTAATTGTACAAAAATTAAGGGTTGAAGCAACTATGGCACACCAAACTGAGGTAACTCCCGCTACAGGAGCTGTTAATCGCCGATCCCACTTAGGTCCCTTCATAATGTGGGAGGAATAACACCAGAGCAATCAGACCAGCAGTCTCGTGAAGCAGGTGGTTCACCGGGCTTGTCTCAGGGCTAGTCCACTTCATTGGCACTTGAGTTAGCCAAATTCAATCTTGAAACAACCAGGGAATCGCGAATATTTGTTAGAGAGGAGTTTGATAGAGAGAAGGAGAGGAGGCAGCTTAAGCAGACTGTGGATGACTGCTTTAATGTGCAAAAGGCAGTGTAGCTAGTTCCACGTTTTGCTGAAGCATAGCCTGAACAGTTTTTCGAGGCATTTGAAAACCAGGCTTGAGCAATAAGGTGGCCTGAGGAGCATTGGGCAGCATTAGTGCATACAACATTGTACTGTAAAGCACAAGAGTTCACAGTTGTTTTAAATAATGAAGAAAGTGTTAATTATCGAGTTGTTAAAACAGTGGTTCTTTGAGCATGTCAGTATATTCCCGCCAAATACATGAGGGAATTCAAACTGGGCAAGTGTCAGATGGGTCAGTCTCGTGTAGACTTTATAAGGCAGCAGTCGAAATCTCTCACCAATTCGTACAAAGCAAATGGTGTCGCCAACTTGAGCGACCTAGTTCACCTACTTTTGGTGGATAACCTGCTGGAATCTGTTGGACCAGAGGTTAGAGTCTTTCTTGAAGATCATTTGTTGACCATTGCATTGGAAGCAGCCAAACTGGCTGACACTTTTGAGACTAACTTCTCCTTGTCTGAGCAGTTTAATCTTTCTTCCCAACAGCCTGGCATGAGTAAAGATCGTCAAAGATGAGTTCCTGACTGGAGGACGAAGTGGCAGGACGAAAGTGAACAACAACGCCAACCAAGACATCTGGTGAACCACAGTATCAAACTCGCGGCCAGCCTGGTGAGTGACAACTTCAAATTCATAGTCAACATTGTGAACCATGACGCCAGTACATAGAGTGGTACCAGCCACAAAATCAGCAGGGAGCCAAAGTAAAACACGAGGTAACATGTTTTCATTGCCATGAACCCAGCCATATGAAATCAAACTGCCCAGTTAAGTCCCAACCTTTAGGTAAAATAAATATCCTCCCTTTTGAGATGAATCAGAAAGTAGTAGTGTTTGGTATGGGCCCATTCTTGCCATATCTTCCTTCAGGAGAATTCAAAGAAAACTGAAGTAAGAACATTTAGGGATACCGGGGCTTATTGTTCCCTTATAAGAGAGGGAGTACTTCCCTCTCTCTGAGAAAACGTCATTGCACTCGTCAATTCTTTTAGAAGCATTTGGAGGAACGGTATTCTCTGTCTCTTTACATAGAATATACATGAAGAGTAAATGTTACACTGGATATTTGACTGTAGGTGTTTCTGAAGGATTTCATATGAAAGATGCTGTGTTATTACTGGGTAATAACATTCTTAATTCCACAAAATGTCCAGAACCTATTGTGACATTCTTTTCCGATGTGAACAGACCCAGATCAGGCCTTCCTATTCCAGGGTTGCAGGATTGCTGGAGAGCTGTTTCTATGCCCGAGGGACTGTCCTTATGGGAAGAACACTGAAAAGTTCCTTCCTGGAATTTCGCTTTTCAAGCAGCCATGAGTGAATCCCACTCAGATCACCCAGTCAAATAAAAAATTAAAAACGATTTCTTGATCTGCACAGAGACTGGTAAGGAGGTAGAGAGAAGGCAAAAGAAAGAAATTTTGGTAGTTCCTAGAAAGTTTAGATCACAAATTTTAAATATAGCCCATAATTCTTCGTTAGGAGGTCATTTAGGAATTACAAAAGCCTTGTGTAGAATACTAAAAGAATTTTGGTGGCCAAAAATAAGGTAAGATGTGAAGAATCACACCCACTTTTGTAGAGAATGTCAGCAAGTAGGAAAACTTGGACACCCCATTAAACCTGCGCCACTCCATCCCATACCTGCAGACTGAGAACCATTTGCAGAATGAATTATTAATTGTGTAGATCCATTACCTAAGTCCAAGTCTGGAAACCAGTACTTATTCACCATCACGGACAAAGCTACTAGGTATCCAGAAGCAGTCCCAGTGTGCAGTATCAATACCAAAGCCATCCTAAAAGCCTTAACTTTATTTATATCCCATTTTGGCATTCCTAAGTCTATCTAGAGTGACCAGAGTGATGTCAAAGCGTTTAGGGAAGCATTAACTAGGCTGGGAATAACTCATAAATTATCCACTGCCTATCATCCTCATTCCCAAGGCGCCTTGGAAAGATTTCATCAAAAATAAAAATCATGATGAGAACTTTTGTATGCATTTCCAAAAATACGGGAAAACGAATCCTTCCTCTGCTGCTGTTCGCAATGAGAGAAACTGTGCAGGAGTCCACAGGGTACAGTCTGAGCTAATCTTTGGGAACAATGTACGAGGTGCTCAAGGAAGGATGGATGGGGGAAGACGCCTGCATAACACTCTACAACCCTTCTTCAAGGTTGCAGGTGGCCCGTCAGTGGGCTAAGGCTAACTTAAAAAACTGATCAAAACACCTATGAGATAGAGGTATGACAGAAACTGAAGTTTCGCTCCTTCAATCCGGAACAAGGTGTTGGTGCAGGAGCCTATACCTGGCCACACCTTAAAAGCTAGATTTACGGGACCTATGCAAATTATAAGTAAACTATCTAATGTAAATTATGTGGTAACTCCCCTTGATAAACCCTCAAAGAGTAAAACGTACCACATATATATCAGACTAAAGCATTTAATGGTCCAAATAAAGTCTTAGTAATGATTCTGTCCTCTGTCTCTGTAGACGACCCTGACTCCTTGCACCCTGTTCCTGAAATTCAAGTAAAGCTTCCCAATTCTGTCCTCTTCAAGAACCCTAGCCCTTTAATGATGGGGCTGTCTAAGAATCAAGTAATAAGTTTAACTGCACTCTTGCAATCTTACCCTGACATATTTTCGGATGTCCCGAAAAAATGTACATTAGGATATCTCTACTTACAGAGTTAATCCTAAAAAACAGAGGCTACTTCAGCAGGAGGTAGCATTTCTGTTAGAACAGAGATTAGTGGAGGAGTCATCGAATCCGTGGGCATCACCGTGCATCCTTGTTAAGAAGTCTAAGGGAGGTTTTCAAATATGTGCGGACTACTGGAAGGTGAATGAAGTCACTTTTCCAGATGCTTACCCTCTGCCCGTTTAGTGATGTAGTGGACTCTGTGGGTAAGGCTACTTTGGTGTCTAAACTCGACCTCTTAAAGGTTACATCAGGTACCTCTAACAGACGGGTGAAGGAAATCCTGCCTTCATAATTCCAGGAGGTCATTATCAATACACAGTAACCCCATTCGGAATGTGGAACTCATTGGCAGTGTTAGGAAAGCTGATCCATCAGGCTATTGAAGGACTTGAAGGCACAGCAGCTTATCTAGATGATATCGTAGTGGTGTCCGATACATGGGACCAACATTACCCAGACTTAAAGCTATCTTTGAGAAATTTCAGAGTTTCCAGTTAACTGTTAATTTAAGTCATCTTTTGCCCGGTCTACTATTACTTTTTTGGGCCATGAAGTAGGTAATTGTAAAGTGGCCCCTAAATTTGCTAAAATTCTTGCCATTAAAAATTATCCCGTACCCTCATGTAGGAAATCCCTTTAAAGTTTCTTAGGAAAAGGGAAGGTTTTACAGACGATTCTGTAAGAACTTTTCAGAAATTGTAGCCCCCTTTAAACCCCACTTACCAGTCACAAAAAAAAATTTTCAATGGACCGCAGAATGCCACGATGCTTTTAACAAAGAATACAGCTACTTTGTACTGCACCGTTCTCTTGTCTCCTGATTTTTCAAAACCTTTACATTACAAGCTGATGCTTGTGAATCAGGGGTAGGGGCAATACTCTTACAAAAATCTGGGGAAGAGTGCTTGAGCATGTGGCTTACTTTCAGCCAAGTATCAATCTACAGAGGGGCCCACTCCCCAATAAAAAGGCGCCCTCGCTCTGATCCTGGCATTAGAACATTTCGAGGTCTATGTGGGACAGTCGTCCAAGTGGTCACAGTGATCAAAACTCCACTAGTCTGCCTCAACTCCATGAAGAACCACAATATACATCTGATGAGATGGAGGTTCAGGCTGCAACAGTATAACATTCACATCATACATATTGCCAGCAAGGATAATAAGCTGACTGATTCCCTTTCCCATATTTAAATTAGGTTAGGATGTGTTGGGGGACTATATGGTAGCCTAGCTCTTTTTTTCCCCTTTTGTTTATATAAAATGTGTTTTAATGATTTTTTTTTTTTTTTGGCGGGGGGACATTCTGCTACCTTCTGCAGGTGTCTTGAAAAAAACATTAGCCCTACTGTCTGCTGTCTCACTCTGGATATAGTTTGATTTTTGTCTCGAGAAAAGTTGAGCCTTATCTAATGGGTTGGATGGTTGAGAAGAAAGGTGGTTCCATTATTGTTCAGTGCCATGGTGGTATGCTACCCATGGAGGTGGAAGCTTAGTCCTGGCTATTGGGAGCTCTTTTGGAGTGGGGTGTGTCATGCAAAGAGTATGTTACAATTTATTCAGCAAATGTACACACTCCCATATAGGCTGCCTCCCAACCAGCAAACCAGGTGCTAAGGGTTTAACAATTTAGGATACCCATCATTTGGGTTCATTGTCCAGTCACAGGCGAGCCCACCCCAAATTTCTAAGGTGATGTGGTTCACTTGCTGTCGAATTTGTCAGACTTGCTTAGTGCTGGTTTGGTTTACGGTGTTTGCTCTCTCTCTCTCTTCTCTTGGCTTTTTGTTTGTCATGACTCAGGAAAATCGTAATGACACAATTGCAAGCAAAGCATGCCACAGGCGGGGTTAGAACCCGTGACCAGAGAGTCATTAAAACTCCAGACCGATGCGTTAGCCACTGGGCTAGCTGGCCCAGTGGCTAACGCATTTGTCTGGAGTTTTATGACTCTGGGTTCTTAACCCAGCTCGTGGTGTGGTTTCTGTTTGCCATTCTTTGTCCAAACCCTGTGGTACACTTATATTTATCTCCTGTACATAGTGTACGTAAGTGCACATAGCTGTATATATATCTGGTGAAGAAAATACAAGTTGAAGAGAACTGCTGAGTTTTTTTGCTCCAAAAACCCATTACGACCGGGTTACAGGCCAAATGTATTACCTGGTTATAATAAAAAACGAAATATTGAGGGACATTTTGCCATGCAGCATATGTATGCAGCACAAGAATACACCCATCATTTTTTAAATGCATACATTTTCTAAGAATACTAAACAGTATTAAAAATAAACTTGCCATAGCAGATAAATGAAAATAAGATAGACGTGTAATTTTGCTTTCGATCGGACAGAACATGAAGGAGAGGGAAAAAGTGAGGAAAAAGAGAAGGAGAGAGAGAGAGGAGAGAGAGGAAGGAGAAGAGGGAGGAAGAGAGGGAAAAAGAGGAGGCAAAATACATAAAATTCTTCCATGCGCCAACTCCCCCCTTTTTTTTTCCCTTTGTCACATAACCCAAAATAAGCCATGCCCCACTCCCACCCAATTGCTGAAACCTTACAGCTGCCCCTCACCCCCTTCCCCTTTCCCTTTTTATCTATACCCTTTCCTACCCCTTCTAGCACTACTAACTACCCCCCATTTTTTCCCTAACTTCCACCACCCTTTTAACCCCTGTCAACAACCAAAACATAGAAAACCAAGAACCCTACACAGTAACAGAGAGGAAAATAAAAGAATGGAAAATAGATGCATATACAGAATGCAGTATACAGAGCCTCACAAAGACAAATCCACAGAAAAAATAACAGAGCATATTCCCGGGTGGTATCAGTTATGGGGAAAAGGGGAACAAGGTGGATAGCGCTGTTAATCAGAAACTAGTAGAGATTTGGATGAGGAAAAATAAGCTGCAAAAAGGTAAATGATCATATAGACACACTCAAACCGGAGTCCCAAGGGGGTGAGAGCAGGTTGTATAACCCCTACTAAACATCGGGAATCAACAAAAGCTACAATGACAGCAAAAGAGGAGATGAACACAACTGGAGGTGACCAAAAAGCTCACACGGGCACTGGAAACGCTGATGTGGGAGCTTTAATGACTGGTAGAACATGAGTTAATGGAAGACCCGAAACGTGGTGGGAAGGGAAACTTAAAAGAAGGGGTAAAATAGCAAGGGGGACCTTGTATTGCCCGGCATTCGGAAACAGGAATATTTAATATGAAAGACTCCTGGGTTATGACCACACAGTCCTGTTTTTAAATTCTTTTTGGAAATATATTCAGAGAGATGACAACACAGGAAGGATCACGGAGCTGTGGGAATTCCTGGGAAAGGGAAAAACCAAATGAAATGATGACAGAATAGTAGCAAGGAATGCAAGAGGCAGAAGAAACATTCATTCCTAGAAACAAAAGAAACAGTGGAGGGAGCAGAGTGGGCCAGTGGTTCACCCAGAAGAGCAGAGAGCAACAGTTAAAAGGGTACAGAACATGGAAAAAAAAGAAGGAAAAAAAAACAAGAAGAGAGGCACTCGATAATTCCATTATGACATAGCTAAAGAAGAAAGAGGGATGCTACAGAGAGCCGAGTTGTAAAGTGCACCATCGGTGCGGTAAAAATACATACAAGAAGAGAAGAGGTGATGAAAATATGCGCGAGCAAAATGCCTCGAAGACAATGGACAGATAATACTCCCCCTGGGCCCTGAGAGAGGGAGCAAAAAAACACTGTATAAGTCACTAGTCACAATCTTTAATAAATCACTCGAACAGCGCAATTTACACTTTGGCACAGTTACCCTTTAGCAATGATGACATTGATTTATCTAATTTTAATACTTATGACCCACTGCCATAAAATTGGTGATTATAATTGTTTATGAAAACAGGCCTTCACTTTATTCATGTCAACGCAAGATCACTTCTTCCTAAATTGGCAGGGATTAGGATTCTAGCTAACAAAATTAGGGCGGAGCTAAACCCATCTCTGAATCCTGGTTGGATGATACGGTGAGCGACGACGAGGTCAAAATAGATGGTTACAATAAAAAACGCTTAAATGGGAAACCCAGAAAGGGTGGTGAGTATGTGCCTACATTAGAAATAACTTAGCTTGCAACCCAAGACCTGATTTAAATAACAATAAACTGGAGATTCTATGGTTTGAAGTTCTGTTTCCCAAGACCAAACCATCTTAGTAGGAACTAGTTACCGCCCTCCTACCGGGACCAGTTCTTAAAGAATTTTCCAGAGTCTTGTCCGGACTTGAAAACAATTGCGAGACTAATACTGGGCACTTCAATTATATGTTTTCAGCAGCAAAATAACGGGGCTATGCAAAAGGTATAAGCAAATTCTAGGTTTAAATAGTTTACACTCAACTAATTAATACACCAACCCGGATCACACAGTTCTCAGCCACCCTAATTGACCACATACTTGTAACCGCGCTGAGAACATTAGTCAGTCAGGCGTCATTCCCACAGGTCTTAGTGATCATTTCATTATTTACTGCACCGGGAAAATCACTAGGGATAGGATAGGCCTACACGGGACAATAAAATGAGGTCAACTAGAAACTACAGAAAAGAAACACTGGTAAATAGGCTACACAATTGTGACTGGACAGAGATAACAAGTTGCACGGACGTAACCGATGCCTGGGAAAAATTCAAAACAATGTTCACTGCCATCCTTGATAATATTGCACCAGTTAAAGAGGTTAGGATTAAACGAAGAACTGAACCCTTGATGACTACTGAGATATTAAAATATGAAATTCAGAGACAAGTTGCTAAAAAGATTAAAGCAAACAAACAGGATATTGCAGCACTAAATGAATTCCAAAGGGTGAGGAACAGAGTGCAGAGACTTATAAAAGGAGCAAAGGCAAAGCACTATTGCTCAAAATTTGAAGAGTATAAGCATAACCCCAGAAAGCTCTGGCAAACAACTAAAACAGTTGGGGTATAGCCATAAACCAGTAGATAGGTCTAAATAGTACTCACTATCGATAACGATGTATGCACGAAAAATCTAAGGTGGCAAAATTGTTTTAATTTCTACTACACATCTGTTGCATCAACACTAGTAGTAAACTACCAGCTGCATCAAATACCCTTTAACACAGACTCTGATAAGTTTCAAACATACTATACCAATAAAGGGGGAACCCCAAACAGTTGTCAACTATTAAGTGATCTCATGATTTATTCAAAAAGACTAAACAGATTAAACCCAACTAAGAGCACAGGCCCTGATAACACCCCTCTAAGTTCCTAAAAAATGGTGCTTCTGAACTGTCAATCCTACTTTCTCACATAATAATATATCAATCACCACTAATACCGTACCGGATGGGTTCAAGGAGGCCGATTACTCCTATCTTCAAGAAAATAGTAGGTCTGATGTAAGCAACTATAGGCCTGTTAAATATACTCAGTAAAAATATCCAAAATTCTAGAGAGGGCGGGTGTACTCTCAAGTAGTTAAGTACCTTAATGACAACAACATTTCCATAGCTATCAATCGGGGTTAGAAGATCTTATTCAACCGACACCCCCCTATTAATCTGATGGGTTACCTGAGAACTGAAATGTCAAAGGTGAACCCCATAGGGAAAGGTAACCTTAGACCTACAAAAGGCCTTCTGTCAACCCCAAAAATTTTTATGTAAGAAAATTCAAGCTATCGGTATGTTCTGTAGATGGTTTAAATCCTACCTTAGCAACAGGAGACAAATTGTCAAAATCAAAAAAACGAATGAGAAAACCCCGCCGATAGCATGTGGAGTTCCCCCAAGGGAGTATTTGGGTCCCTTATTATTCTTATGTTATGTCAATGACATGCCTATCAGTGTCAAGTGCAAACTTCTACTGTATGCAGATGACAGTGCTCTGTTAGTGTCAGGTGAAGACCCATAAGATATAGCTAAAGTTTTAAAAACTGGGAAATGGAGTCCTGCAGCAAATGGTTAGTAGACAACAAACTATCATTACAAACCCCGGGAAAACTGAAGCCATTCTCTTTGGCACGAAACATAAACTGAGAAGGGGAAATAATTTTAATGTCCAGTGTAAAAGGGGAGCCCATCACTTTGGTTTATCAGTAAAAAAATCTGGGAATCCCTTTGGCTCATTCATGTCAGGAGAATTGATTGGGATCAGTGTAGTAAAAAAAGCGAATGCCAGACTGAAACTCCTGTATAGACAAGAACAGTGTCTACCTACTGAGGCTCGCAGGACCCTATGTCTAGCCCTTATACAATGCCATATGGATTACGCTTGCTCTTATGGTACTCTGCCTTGACAAAAAAACTGAAAGATAGACTGCAAATCACCCAAACAAAATCGTAAGATTCATCCTGGGGCTGGGACCAAGAGAACATGTAGGCCGGGGAATTACGCAGTTGGATATGCTGAATGTTGAAGACAGGTAAAACAACTGAAGCTAAATCATGTTTACAAAATTGCTCACAAACAATGTCCAGAATATCTTGCTGTTAATTTTGTCAAGGTTTTTTTAACCAAAGCAATCATAGTACTAGGGGGAGAGAGCCAACTTTGTAGTACCCACAGTCATTGGCCAGGCGTCAAACACCTTTTAATTGTACCAGCAATAAAGAAATGGAACAGACTGCCTGCACATGTCAAACCCAGTCATAGCATGAACCTTTTAAAGAAGAGTCCCAAAAAGGTGTTAAAAGAATGTAGCTACAAAAGGGAGGGGAATGATTTTCATTTTTTAGCAAACAACGTGTAAATTTGCCCTTATTCCTAGAAAAGACCCTCGTTTTGTAGTAGTCTTAAGCCCCTCTGTAGTAGTATCTTTTTGTATGATAATAAATTTTATTTTCATTAAAAAAATAATAAGAAAATATTAAAACCCTTTTAAAATTTAAATAATAAGGAAAAAGGACCCCAAGGGAAATAAGTCACTCGTCTGACTTTTTTGGGCCCCGGGTTCTCTACAATATGCGATAGTATGTAATTCTTGTAAAAAAATTTGTGTTCCTGATAAACGGGCTTACTTACTTAGCGACCCGTAAAACCCCGGGCCGGCTAAGTAAAATAGGTCACGGCTAAATAAGTTTCACCAATAGGTATTTTTAAAAAGTAGGGGGGTTAGCATGGCCCACCACGTGACGAATATCATTTGCTTTGTGGTCACATTGGGACCTGTGCAACCTCCTATGGTTATAAAAAACCCGGGAAAATTTTAATGTTGCAGCGGGCCTAGTGATTTACGCACGGGCCCTGGAATTTTACTATTCCTCGCCGGGGTTCTAATCCCCCCAGTACTGTGTTGGAAAGGCACTGTAATGAATCAAGGAAAAAAAAAACGGAAGAAATAAAATTTGGGCTGTACGAAAAGGATGTCGGAAGGGGAACGTGTGTAAGGGATTTTCCCAAGAACCATACATGTGTATAAAAAAATTGGAAAGGGTATAGAAATCATGATTAAAGTAATGAAAAGAATATCAACGACTACGGTTTTAACCCCCAAAATGCAGAGAAAGAATTTTGGGGAAGGGGAAAAATAAAACCGCAGATGGAAAAAAGCTCAAAAAAAAAAAAAAGCTGAAAAACCCACTCTAGTAGGACACTGGGGTGGCACTGCATGAGCTATCGCCAGAGGGCACATTAATGAAATAGCTGATGCAGCAAACGCATCTGGGAAATATAAAGATCATCTTTTTTGGGTTTAAACTGGGGTCATTCACGACCTGTGTACGGCATTTCAAGATATCTAGAATGCCCCCCAGTATGGGAAACCCAAATACTTTAAAGATGTCAAGAAAAGAATTGCTGAGGCTTCATCAAGACAGTCCCAGCTGAAGGAAATGTGAAAACTCAAATGGTCAAGGATGTTTGGGAGGGAAAAGACTCTAGGGAGTGGATGTAAGGATCCATACAAGATTTAAAAAAGGTACGATATAGCTATCGAAGTCAGAACATGGTACGGGCACGAAGAAGGGGACCAGAGCGAGACCAACTCCCGTAATACATACAGCGGTCCATACATTTACAATAACATACACATCACACATACATATACACGCGCCCCTTAGCATACAATTAAAAATAATTTTTCACCAAAAGAAAGCTAAAAAAGCGTAAAATTTTGAGCTTTTGGGGGTGATTGTAAAAACTGAATGTCTGGAAAAACGAATGGCAGTTCAAATTTGACTATTTAAAAAAAACCCCTAATGTCCCCGACCAAAGACCATGAATCCACCCCTAAAAAGTTTTACAACGGTTTACGACAAGCTTGCAAGTAAACCGCCATACATATAATGGGGATCCCCCCATTTAGAACACCAAAAAATTTTTGTCTCAAATCAGGGAAAAAAAAACAAGGAAAAAGACAACCCCATACTAAAGTCAACAAAAAAAATAATCCCCCGAAAAAATAAAAAAATATACCCCTTTTAAATTTTTTTCGAATAACAAGATCCTTAAGCCATCAATCAACAACAAAATATGATATTTGGGAAAATTTGCTCACAGACTGGGAAAAAAACAGACAAGGATAACTTTGCCTCTCTGTCAAATCGTAGCTTATTTTTACAGTCAAATTTTAAATCACAAATTTATATAGTAAAAAACTTGCTAGTCAAACTGTAATTTAGAACCTAGTTACTGCACTATCGAAACCCTGAGATGCAGCTTTCCCCAGTTAAAAGCCAGCTATGGAAAATCGAACACAAGAAAAAATTTTTTTCGGGTCTTCCTATATTCCGAGGCTTGTCTTTTTTTATCGTTTAAGACATTAAAGAGGAAATTGCAGCAAAACCTTTAAAAGCAGACAGTCCCAGGGCCACCGGTTGACAAGTCCACCTGAAAGTCTAGTCAAAAATCTGCCTAAATTTTTCATACATCCAAAAAAATGATGGCAAAAAAAAAAATAAAAATTGTATTAATTTTTTTTCCCCCCGAGGGGCTGGGACGAAAAAAAACGGTATCAAAGGTATCCATTAAATAAATAAATAAATAAATAAAAAAAAATAATATATATATATATATTTTATATTTTAAAATATTTTTTATATATATATAATATATATATATATTATAAAAACCACTGTGAAAAAAAATAGTGAAATTCTAATCGCTTTCGTGAT
This sequence comes from Cherax quadricarinatus, assembly GCF_026875155.1. Classification (NCBI taxonomy): domain Eukaryota; kingdom Metazoa; phylum Arthropoda; class Malacostraca; order Decapoda; family Parastacidae; genus Cherax; species Cherax quadricarinatus. Next base: position 10,644,691 of record NC_069406.1, read on the forward strand.
TCTCTTGATAATTGAGAAATCATGAAAACGCTTAAAAATTTCAACCATTTTTTCACAGTGGTTATTCTCCCTATTGAGAATTAAACACATCAACATACTCACCTATGCACTCTCACACATATACTTATAAACACACTTAACATATGTAAGTGCACAAACTACATTTTTGCATAAATATGCACATGCACACATCTGCACAAACTATGTGCACATATACACATACGTGCAATAAGATCACAGTAAAACAGGTGATTTCAAAATATGCAAAACAACCACTCTGAAAGAATAGAGAAATTTTCCCAAACGCTTTCGTGACTACTCACATAATGTGAGTAGTCACAAAGCGCTTGGAATTTCTCTATTCTTTCAGAGTGGTTGTTTTTGCACACATTTCACCTATTTACATATTACATGCCCCACGTTCATATACATACATATATCCATAAATATACATTGCACACGCATATATATAATATTTTTACATAAGAATATACAAAAAACATACATATATGTATTTGTGTACATAAATTCTCACATATACATATAAATACTGTACACACATATTTTTTATGTTGCTCTGGGAAATTTTTGACCACCCTCCACTACTCCTTTTCCATTCCATGCATTGAGGAACAAGAGGTTGGGTTTAAGGAATACAGAAATACATCCTCAGATCGCGCAGCGAGCGATTTTTATATATATATATTAAAATATATATATATATATATATATAATATATAATATATATATATATATTTTATATATATATAATATATATACTTTAAATTTTTTGGGATTATTTTTTTTTCATTCACTAGGGCAATTTTAGGCCCACTTTTTCAGTCGTGTGTATCCAAAATCTTCGCTATGCAGTATCAGTGATTAAGAGTGTTGAGTGTATATTGGCCCCGCCTGAGCTTGTGGCAGTAAACCGACTACAACCTTGAGGCGCCGAAGTAAAGGGGAAAACTTTGATGAGGAAAGAACTTCAGCCACCCCGAGGAATATACTAGCACGCACGCACACACACCGTGTGGACGTAAATACGCGTTCAAAAACACCCCGTACACACACACATACACTCAAAATAAATACTCTCACACACATACACTTTTTGCGCAGACCGACACTTGGTGCGATAGAAAGTTTTCTCTGAAAAAAGTAAGTTTTCTTCTGGCTGTAGACAGCACACGCTGTTTAGACTCACGCTGCTGTGGTCGAACATAAGTCAAGACGTTGTTTACTACAAACACACGTTTTAAGACGAGTTGTCTCCTAAACAATTGATTTTAGATGCTGCTGTGCTCTAAACAGATGTTTTAATACACTGCTGTGCTCTAAACAGATGTTTTAATACACTGCTGTTTCTGAACATATGTTTTAATACACTGCTGGCTCTAAACATATGTTTTAATACACTGCTGTGTCTAACAATGTTTTAATACACTGCTGTGCACTGAACAGATGTTTTTAATACACTTCTGTGCTCTAAAATTTTTAATATTGCGGCGACGGTTTTAAACATTCTTTCCGGACTGGTTTTAAACATTTTTCCAAATTTTTTATATTCTGGGGTTTTTAACGTGAAACCGTGGGGTTAACTGAAGGTTTTTAAACTGCTTGAAAAATTTTTAAAACTCGTGCCTTCAATTTTTAATAACCGTGTCTTCAGATGGTTTTTCACCCTCCAAAATTTAAAAGAGGCCCGGCTCCCCAACCCTTTTCCCGGAACTTCCAAAAATTCCACTTTTAATTTTAATTTTCCCTGCAACCCCTTTTCCAAGGGGAAAATAATTATTAAAACCAAACTGTAAATTTTTTTTCTTTTGAACCTTTCTGATTACAATTTTCCCCCTTTAAGCTTCCCAAGGGCCCAACCCCCTTTTTCTTAAATTGCAGAAAACCCCAAAAAAGTAATCAATTTTTAAAATCAATTATTCCGGGAACAAAAGGGAAAAAATTTTTTAAAAAAATTTAAATTTCAAAAAAACCTGAAATTATCCATTTTGAAAAATAAAGGGGGGGGCAAACCCCCCCCCCTTATAAACCCTGGTTGGGGT
>NC_069406.1:10647250-10663701 GCF_026875155.1 Cherax quadricarinatus
GGACCAGCCAGGGCCAACAGGGCGACTTCCCGGATGTGTGCCTAGCTAGTGACCAGCCAGGGCACAGGGTGAGCTTCTCTATGGTCAGTCACTCCTGGCTGAGACACTCACCGCCTCAAAAACTGCTTTTTCAAGGTTGATAGGCTGATCACACCATCTTAACCTCGCCACTACTACTGCTTTCCCAATATTCAATTTCTGTATTTGACTGAAGAAGTCTGATGTGTAGACTGTGAAACTTTTCAACATAAAGATTTCTAATGGTTGGACATTAGTCTAACTGGTCTACTTGTCGGTACTGAATATCATTTTCATAATTGTGTGCGTGTGTATATACTCACTTGTATGTGATCTTGGTGTTGAGTCTCAGCTCCTGGGCGCACCTCTTTGTCAGCCGCTCTCTCTGGCTTCGAGAGCCTTATCGTATCACTTCTTAAAGCTATGTATGGATCCTGCCTCTACCACTCCAGTGTCCCCATCGTTCCACTAACTGACTACTCTTAGATTGAAGAAATGTTTCCTAACATCCTGTGACTCATCTCTGTATCAACTTCTAGCTGGGCCTCGTGTATCTGTCTCCCGTCTCACGAGCAGTCTCCCCCTGTCCACCCTCTCAATTCCTCTATTCTGTATGTTGGTATTATATCAGCTCCTAGTACCTCTTTCCACTAGTGTCATCAGGTGTAACTCCCGTAATCTCTCCTCCTTTTACATTCTCATTAACTCGGGAACTAGTCTCGTTGCAAACTTTTGCACTTTCTCCAAGTTTTTAAGAAGCTTGACAAAATGTGGGTTTCACACTGGTGCTGCATACTCCTAGATGAGTCTAAAATGTGTCGTATACAATATCTTTAAGGGCTCTTTGTTAGGTTTCTGTAAGCTAGTCATAGATTTGCCAGAAGCGCATTTGCTGCGCCTAAGGCGATATGCTCGGTACTATGCTTACCCCGAGGTCCCTCTCCTTGACGAAGATTTGCAGCCTTTGCCCCTCGATCCTGTACTCTGTTTATGGTGTTCTTTGCTCTTCCCTAATCTTCATTATGTTGCGCTTGCTGGGGTTGAATTTTAGCAACCACTTGTTAGACCAGTCCTTCAAACTGTCCAGGTTCATTTGTAGTCTTTCCTGTTCCTCACCTGCTTGTATTCTCCTCATTAGTTTCACACCATTTGAAAACAGGGATACTTCTGACTATCCCTTCCGTTATGTTTATGCAAGAAACAGTGAGGATCTTAGTACTGACCCTTGTGGAACCCCACTCGTCACAAGCGCCCATTCCGACACCTCTTCTCGGAAAATTATTTGTTGTTTCCTTTCTGTTTATGGGTTGGATGGAGGGATAAAGGAGGTTTCGAGTGCTAGAAGCTTGGACATCCAACAAGTTTGTGTGAGCGTGTTAAATAAGAGTGAGTTGAGACAAGTCGTTTTTTTGATTTGACGTGTTGTTGGAGTATGAACAAAGTGATGAATGACGGTGAAAGTGTTTCCTCCTTTACGGCTCACCCTACCTGGTGGGAGACGGCTGGTTGATCAAATAAAATTCAGGGCTGACAACATATTTCTTTAATGTTGCCAACACATTCCCTTTATATGTAGCCAAAATAACCAAACAATGTTGCCCACATATTCCCTCGGTGCTACTATGTATTCCTTCCCCCCCCCCTCCAGCACTGCCAACATAATCACATAACTCTGCAACATAATCACCCAGCACTAGCAACATAATCTTTCAGTACTGCCAACATAATCTTCCAATGCAGCCAACATAATCTTCCAGCACTGCCAACATAATCATTACAGTTGTGCCGTCAACGTAATACGGTGTGATGTTCAATTTAGCGTCTCCTCCTGCAGACTGTCTCCCCCAGGCACTACAGCGCCGCCTTGATGACGCTATCACCAGATGAAGACACCAGCATCCAGCATCCCGTTGATGCCTCTCATCTTGATGCTGCTCATCTGGAAGATGGTGGTGATCTTGAGGATGGTGGTGATCTTGAGGATGGTGATCTTGAGGATGGTAATCTTGAGGATGGTGGTGATCTTGAGGATGGTGATCTTGATGATGGTGATCTTGAGGATGGTGGTGATCTTGAGGATGGTGGTAATCTTGAGGATGGTGGTGATCTTGAGGATGGTGGTGATCTTGAGGATGGTGATCTTGAGGATGGTAATCTTGAGGATGGTGGTGATCTTGAGGATGGTGGTGATCTTGAGGATGGTGATCTTGATGATGGTGATCTTGAGGATGGTGGTGATCTTGAGGATGGTGGTGATCTTGAGGATGGTGATCTTGAGGATGGTGATCTTGAGGATTTGGTGGTAACTTGAGGATGGTGGTGATCTTGAGGATGGTGGTAATCTTGAGGATGGTGGTAATCTTGAGGTGGTGATCTTGAGGATGGTGGTAATCTTGAGGATGGTAATCTTGAGGATGGTGGTAATCTTGAGGATAGTGGTGATCTTGAGGATGGTGGTGATCTTGAGGATGGCAATCTTTAGGATGGTGGTGATCTTGAGGATGGTAATCTTGAGGATGGTGGTGATTTGAGGATGGTGGTGATCTTGAGGATTGGTGGTTGATCTTGAGGATTTGGGGGTGATTTGAGGATGGTGGTGATTTGAGGATGGTGGTGATTTGAGGATGGTAATCTTGGAGGAATGGTGGGATCTTGAGGATGGTAATCTTGAGGATGGGGGTGATCTTGAGGATGGTAATCTTGAGGATGGGTGATCTTGGGATTTTAAACTTGAGGATGGTGGTGATCTTGAGGATGGTGGTGATTTTTGAGGATGGTGTTTAAATTTGGGATGGTGGTGATCTTGAGGATGGTAATCTTGAGGATGGTGGTAATCTTGAGGATGGTGGTAATTTGAGGATGGTGGTAATCTTGGGATGGTGGTAATCTTGGGAGGTGGTGATCTTGAGGATGGTGGTAATCTTGAGGATGGTGGTGATTTGAGGATGGTGGTATCTTGAGGATGGTGGTGATCTTGGGATTGGTGGTGATCTTGAGGATGGTGGTGATCTTGAGGATTTGGGGATCTTGAGGATGGTGGTGTCTTGAGGATGGTGATCTTGAGGATGGTGTGATCTTGAGGATGGTGATCTTGAGGTGGGGGTGATTTGAGGATGGTTGATCTTGAGGATGGTGGTGACCTTGAGGATGGTGGTAAACTTTAGGATGGTGGTGATCTTGAGGTTTGGTGGTAATCTTTAGGATGGGTGGTGATCTTGAGGATGGTGGTAATCTTGAGGATGGTGGTGATCTTTAGGATGGTGATCTTGAGGATGGTGGTGATCTTGAGGATGGTGGTGATCTTGAGGATGGTGATCTTGGGATGGTGGTAAATTTTTAGGATGGTGGTGAAACTGGGATGGTGGTGATCTTGAGGATGGTTGGTAATCTTTAGGATGGTGGGAATCTTGAGGATGGTGGGATCTTGTGGGGTGGTGGTAATCTTGGGGCGGAGTGGTGATCTTGAGGATGGTGGGTATCTTGAGGATGGTGGTGATCTTGAGGATGGGTGGTAATCTTGAGGATGGTGGTGATCTTTGAGGATGGTGGTAATTTTTGAGGATGGTGGTGTCTGAGGATGGTGATTTGAGGTGGTGGTGATCTGAGGATGGTGGTAATCTTGAGGATGGTGATCTTGAGGATGGTGGTTTAAACTTGGGATGGTGGTGATCTTGAGGATGGTGGTAATCTTGAGGATGGTGGGTGATCTTGAGGATGGTGGTAACCTTGAGGATGGTGGTGATCTTGAGGATGGTGATCTTGAGGATGGTGGTGATTTGAGGATGGTGATCTTGAGGATGGTGGTGATCTTGAGGATGGTGATCTTGAGGATGGTGGTATCTTGAGGATGGTGATTTGAGGATGGTCGTGATCTGAGGATGGTGGTGATCTTTAGGATGGTGATCTTGAGGATGGTGGTGATCTTGAGGATGGTGGTGATCTTGAAGATGGTGGGTGATCTTGAGGAATGGTGGGAATCTTGAGGATGGTGAAACTTTAGGGTGGTGATCTTGAGGATGTGGACCTTGAGGATGGGGTGATCTTGAGGATGGTGGTAATCTTGAGGAGGTGGTAACTTGAGGATGGTGATCTTGAGGGGTGGAATCTTGAGGAGGTAAAATTTTTGGGTGGTGGAAAACTTTAGGGTAGTGGTGATCTTTTGAGGATGGTTTGGGGTGGGGTCTTGGGAGGAAATTTGGGGTTTTGGGGATCTTGAGGATGGGGGTTATCTTTAGGATGGTGGTGATCTTTGGAAAGGGGATGGTGGTGATTTGAGGTTGGTGGTGTCTGAGGATGGTACTTGAGGAGGTGGTGTCTTGGGAGGAAATTTGGGGGGGGTGATCTTGAGGGTGGTAATCTTTGGGGTGGTGGGTCTTGGGAGGTTTCTTGAGGTGGTGTGATCTTGAGGATGGGGTGATCTTGAGGTGGTGGTAAAACTTGAGATGGTGGAAAATTTGAGGAAAAATGGTGATCTGGGATGGGGGTGATTTTGAGGATGGTGGTAACCCTTAGGTGGTGGTGTCTTGAGGATGGTGATCTTGGGGGGTGGTGATCTTGGGATGGTGGTGTTTTTGAGGTGGTGGTGACTTGGGAGGGTGGTGATTTGAGGAGGGTGGTGATTTGAGGATTGGTATCTTGAGGAGGTGGAAAACTTGTGGATGGTGGTGCTTGAGGATGGTGGTGATCTTGAGGGGGTGGTGTTTTGAGGATGGGGTAATCTTGAGGATGGTGATCTGAGGTGGTGATTTTGAGGTTGGGGGTGATCTTGAAGTGTGATTTTTGGGTGGTGGTGATCTTAAAAATGGTAACCTTGAGGATGGTGTTCCCTTTGGGGGTTTTGGTGCTGAAAGGTGATATTGAGGTTGGTGTGACCCTGAGGAGTATTGGGGTTTGGTTTTGTTGACCTTGAAGTGGAGATTTTGGGGGATGGTGGTGACCAAAAAAGATGGGATGAGGGATGGTGGGCCTTGGGGATGGTGGTGCCCTGAGATGGTGATATTAAAGATGTGCCCTTTGAGGATGGTGGTGCCCTTGATGATGGTGATTTTGGGGATGGTGGTGATATTAAGAGGGTAAATTTGGGGATGGTGGTGTTTGAGGTGGTTTTTGCCCTTTGGGATTGTGAAGGCTTACTCAGCCCCGTAAAAACTTCAGCGTATTCGAAGGCTGGCTCTCCTCGGGAAAAATTTTAGTGAATAAAAAAAGAAAAAACAAACAAACATAAACACTTTATTATTTAAAAAAATTTAAAAAATATAAAACTTTTTAAATATGAAATATTAACCATTAAAGAAAAAAAAAAATGAAAAATATAAATGAAATGTTTTCAACGCAAATATGTTGGGTTGTCTGGTGTGGTGACACTGTTTTGTTGAAATCGTAGCCTTTGCGGATGTGGGGGGGGGGGGGTCGCGGTGTTGGTTACGACCCCGGTATTCTTCACAGTAAAAATACCCTTGGTTATCCCGTGAAGAAAAGCGGTTCTTTCCGCGCAATGTTTGGGGGGTTACGTCCTGCAATTTCATACGGGTCAAGGGTAATTGATCCAAAATGGGACGTCCCCGGGACTTTAAATCCTTTCCCCTGTTCTTTCGTTGATTGCAGGTGACCCTCACTGTCATCCAAGCTAAAAAAGAAGAAGTTACCCAGTTAAAAAATAACTCCCCAGGGCAAGTACAATACCAAAGAGTGGGGATTATTCAAAGCAACCAGAGCAAGACGAAAGGAAAAAAGTTTATTTTTGGTAAAAATTTTGAAGTTTTTAACCAAATAAACCCACTAAATACGGGGCAGGCTTTTATTACATAGTGTTGGGAGCTGTGAGTGAGTGATTCTGTTTGCCCAGAGCCCACACGTCACCTTTCGGGGGGGGGGGAAGGGGGGAAAGGGGGTGCGGGAGCTAGATCCCCCTACGAAAACAAGCAGCCGGCAGTCAACTATCCTTTGGGGGAGGGGGAAAAAAGTGGGAGCTTGATTTTGCCCTACCTTAACTAAACCCGGCAATGAAACATTTTTTACTATATTGCTACCCCTACTGTTGAATTTTCCCCACATCCCCCATTCCGACTTATGTCAAGGAGAAAAAGAAGAATAGGCAGGAAAAAGTTCAAAACTTTGGGGAAGTCACGAAGGAAACCCAAATTTTATTGACTGTCAAAATTTAAACAGTCAGAGAAATAATTGGAAAAAATTTTATTGATATACACAATAGGGAATTTTAAAAACCCTGGGTCCCCAATGTCCACCTAAAGAGGCGATTTTGGGTTTCCCTTAAAAGTTTCTGGGTAACCAAGGTTTGTGGCCGTTTTAAAAATGAATTCTTTCCCAGCAAAAAAAAATTTTAAGTTTGGGTCCCCCCACAAGGGCCAAAAACATTCCTTTTCTATGGTGGGTATTCGTTTCTGGGGGAAGGAGTTCGGTTAGGAAGCATACGGGGAAGGGAGTACCTCATGGTTTGTAGTAACACCGCACCTAAGCCATTTTGGAGGCACAGTTCTTAAAAAAAATGTTTTTTAAAATTTTGGGAATTTTAAGTTTTGGGTCTTTCAAAAGTGCTTTTAATTCTTTAAAACTTTTCCCGACTACGTGGGAAAGTTCAAGAGGTTCCTTCAAAGATTTTTTAAAGGGGAAGTAAAATAAGTGCCTGTAAATCGTAAGGTGGGGAAAAAAACCCGTGCAAAAAAATTTTACAAAACCCAAGAAAGTCGCATGAGCTTTTGGTTTTGGGGTTTTAAATTCTAATAAAGCTTTGATCTTGCGGGGGAAAGGGGCTGCAGAGGTTATTAAAAAGTATCAGCCCAAATTTCAAATCTTGTTATACCCAAAAAAGCTTTTCTTGGGTTGGCAGTGGGGCCTGTGAGAAAAACCTACGCAAAAACTGAGTTATGTTTGGATTGTTCGTCCCGGGGGTTCATTACGTAAATGTTATCAAATAAACTGAAACATTTGGGATTTTTTACCCAGACCTTTCTATCAGTCTCCGTAGGTAGCACGGCAGTTACCAAACGGGGGCATAGTTTATACTGCATCAGCCTTGGTGGGGGAAAAGCGGTGTACGCTTAGAAGAAGGACTAACATTATTTGATGATATCCCTGTGAATATCAATCCTGAAAAGAAGGAAGCGTCATAAAATTTTGTGTGATCGCTATCTTTTAAAGGGGCATAGGCTCGCATCCCCGGTTTAGCATTAAGGCCCTCTGAAGTAATAGAAGTCTATATTTTATCCCCCTTTTTAAATGACTCGGGGAACAATATGAAGTACTAAAGGTTAAATGACTTTAGTTTTAATAATTTGTTACCTCTCGGTCAAATGCATCCCAAAGGTGAACTAAACTGGGTACAATTTTCTTTGATGATTGTCCGTCACTAAGTAAATTTTTTGGATACCGTGGAGGAAAACCCGGGAATTCAGTAAAGACGTCTGAAAATTTACCACACATTGAAGTATTTCATGTCTCTTAGGCACCAAAGATTTTAATATTAAGGGGTTTTGCATTGGTGGTCAAGAGCCCACCAAGTCTGTAGTTCTCTTCATAGCAAAGTGAGGGGTAAATTATGCACATTACATTCTTCGTTTCTTTAAATTCGTGGGGGAAAAACTAAGTAAATTTTTTAAGGCAGTTAACCCAAATTTCTTGGGTAATATTTTTTAAGGATGTTGATAGAAAGCTTGGGTTTTCCCCCTTTTGATTCTATGGGGTATTTAACTTTCCAAAAAATTTTTAATGCTTTTTATGGCCTTTCCATGCTACTAAAAATTTTATTTGACTGTAGCAAAAGTAAAAGAACTTCATCCCCTCTTTAAAATTTCTCCTCTGACTTTGGAATAAAAAAGGTTTTGTACGGTCCATTGACAAGTTTGGGGTTTTTTCAAAACTTGTCGAGGGTTCCCAATTTTGGGGTCAAGGTCAAGGAGAAGGGGGAAAAGAAGACGGAACCCCTCAGCTTTACCTCCTCATTAGTCCTAAGCATGAAGGATGGCAAGGGGCCCTTGCCTGTCTACCATAGAGAAGTTAAAAAGGTAAAAAAAAACCCCAAAGATCACGGGGAACTTCCCAGCAAAGCACAGGGTATAACGATGCCACCCCTTTGGTTTTAAGGAGAAAGTTTCCTTAAAATGGATGGAATCGAATGCGGCCTAAATCCCCCCTTTAAAGCTGGTGATAGGGTGTGGGGTGAAGAGGGGTTTCACTCCCAAAATTTGGGTATAGATTTTTGCATTAAGTCAGATGTGAATTGTGCCCCCACGGTCAGACAAAATTTCTTAGGGATGCCCACTCTGGAGAAGAGGAAAAAAGGGTTTTTTCAGCTACCTGTAGTATTTTAGGGGTTTGGGGAAGAGCTTCGGGGAAATCGAAGCAAAATCAACAAATTTTTAAAAATTTTCTAGCCCCGCAGATGAAAGTGGGAAAAAGGGGAACCAACGATGTCAATAGCTATCTTTAAAACGGTACCGTAAAGATGGGATTTTGACCATATTTTACTCGCTGGTCCCTCGGGAGGATGACAGTTGCAAACTTTACTGATCACAATAGGTAGTGAATTGAGGACTTTTTTGGGCCCAAAAAAATGGTTTCCCTAATTTTATTTAAGGGTTTTTCATGCGAGAAATGTCCGGCCATGGCAGGTCAGGGCCTTTTTAAAGAACGTCCTCTGCATTGATTTTGGAACAACTAAATGGAATAGTCTATTTTGAATTTTTTTGAGTACTGATTGTACGAAAACTTTTATATATTAAATTTTATATGAAAAATTTTTCCTTGGATAACTTGGATTTTGTTTAGCGGCTTTAGGGGCAATTCTGAGGAAAAGGGGCAATTCGTTGTAATTGGCAAAGGAGTCCTTCGTACATCTAAAGGTTTTTAAAGCGGGGAAAATAAAAAGGTGGACATAGGAAAACCCGGGGTTTTGGGTTTGAGCCCTAGTAAAGACATTTAGGGTATCGGAGGTGTCCCTTTCATTATCAAAAAAAGTGAACCGGTGCCCTACTACCTCGTTTTCGGAGTAGCACACGGGTTTTTAATCCCCAAAATCCCACGAGACATTGTTATCTGAACTTTCGAGGGGTTTCCGTCTACAGGAAGGGACTGAAAACCCCTATGTCCTCTTTGGTATAGGGTCAACCTCAAAAGGGAAGAATGGCCCTTTACATTCCCTTTATTACGGAGCAAAAATGAGGGACTGTACGGCTTCGACCAACCTGTAAAACCTTTTTGACTTGTAACAACGGAGGGTGGAAAGTTTTTGTACGGCCCAAGTAGTCTAAAATATAGAGAGGAAATGATTTTTTTAAGTTTAGGAACAGCTTACAAAAATTAAAATATACTGGCATCCATGTCTCGTAAATGGTAGTCATTAAGTCCAAAACTGTTCCTAAACAGAAGGGTGCTTTGATCTTACTTTTTTTTTTTTAAACATTTTCCAATTTTTGGCCCTTCTTAAAAGACAATCGGGGATTTATGTCCCAAAACACCACACAAATGAAAAAACAGAATAAAAGCTCATTTACTTTCCACTAGGGCTTTTGATTTCTTCGGGTTTGATGAACCCTTGTTTTAGGGTTCGCCCTTTTTTAGGTCTTTATGGGAAATTATGGCCTCACATACGGTAGCGCCCAGCAACTTCCCAGTTTTAATCAGGTTTTTTCTCTGATAAATTTTTGTACTGATGGGGAAAACTGTGGAATGGCCCAAAACCTGAAGTCTTAAGAGATTCAAACGTGACAACCCCTGAACTTATCCAAAAGTGAAAAACGAAAGAGTGTTACCGTAATGCTGAAATTTTCTGGCCGGGCTGAAAGGGGCATACCTGAAATTTTTTCCTGTAAAAATTAGGGGTTTTTTTTTGTTTTGCTTTAAGGATTGCTTCTTTGGGTTATAATTAATTATCCTGTGAAAAATTTTGCTAGATTTTTAAAGGCGTACCAGAAAAAACATTCCAAACCGGTAGGCCCAGGTGTCGGGGGGGCCTTTCCCAAAAGGGGGTAGGGGTTTTTTTTCAAACCTGATAATGTAGAAGTTATGCTTCCCCCCTGTGAAGGGGGGTAAATTAGGTTTTGGAATATGTGCACGATTGCACGTTGTTCCATACCCTTTCCTCTAATTTTGTTGTGTAAGATTTTAATTTTTTTCTCCAATTAAAAGGCGAATTTTTCGAGCTCGCGACCCTTTTTTCTCTCTCTATTAACTCATTCTCTACTTTTTCCCAACGTTCTCTAGTTTTTTCCCTAACTTCTCTATCCTTTGCTCTTTCCTCATTTTCTCTTAATTTAACCTTTTCCTCCGTATCTTGCTTTTTCCCTCACTTTCCCCTGCTTTTTTCCCCGAAAAGCTACACGTTTTTTTGGTCTTCTCCTCTTTTCTTGTCTTTTTGGATTTCTCTCTAAAATTCTCTCTCTCCCCTTTTTTCTCCTGTTTTTAAAGGGGTTCCTTTTCCTTTTTCTTTCTCTTCGATTCTCCCTCCTCTCTCCCCTTTTTTTTCCCTTTTTCCCCTTTTGACTGTTTTCTTCTTCTCAATTCTTTCTCTTTCATTTTCCCCGGGGACTTACACAAATGAAAGATTCTAAAATTTTTTCCCCGTTATTCCTAAATTATTCCAGCGTTCATCCAAAACTGGATTCCTCCTGTTGCAAAAATAACAAACTTCAGGGGAAATGAAAGGGTATTAAAAAAAAAGGGGGGTTTAATTCCTGTCGTTCAAACTGTAAAAAAACCAAGGGGTCGACCCTACTTCAATAAAAAATTGTTTTTTAAAAAAGGGTTCTATGCCGGCTCCCAGCAAAAACGTAAGTAGATGGTCCCTTACCCTCCAAACTTCCCCCATAAATCAAGAGTGTCCTATGACAGTTCCCCCTTTATATATAAAGAGCTTAATGAAACAAATTGTCTGGGAAAATCTCGGGTCCCCAGAGTCAAATTTCCCCCAAAATGTTTCAAGCCACATAAAAAGTGGCAGAATTAAAAAAAAATATCCTGCCTGACTTTCAATAAATTGAGACATTCAATCACCAATCTTTAAATACCTGTACCCAAATCCCCCCATAGAGAATGATTACCATGGCTGGTGGTAACCTTTTGTGGGATGCGGCGTTGAAGTTCAATGGTAATTCGGATGGAGTTGAATCTTGATTCAGTAGAGTTATTGGCAAGGTCGCACTTGTGAAGGCTTACTAGCCTGTTTAAAACTTCAGACAGTATTACCAAAGGTGGCTCCCCCCTCAGGAAAATTAGGGAAAAGAAAAAAAAATAAAAACAGACAAAAAAATAAAAAACAAAAAAAAAAAAAATAAAAAAAAAAAAACACAAATATAAAATTAACCTACAAAAAAAAAAAAAAATAAAAAAAAAAAAGAAACAACAATTTAAAAAAACTTTTTCCAAAAAAGGCCCCTTTAATTGATTTTTTAACCCCCCTTTTGTTTTTCACATAGAAATATTTTAAAATATAAAAAAAGGAACAGGTTTTTAGTGCTGGGGGGGTTTAGTCCTGCAATTTATCGGTGCACAGGTATTAAATCCAAAATGGGAGTTCCGGGCGAGGGTTTCCCTTTCCCTCTGATTGACGGTCCTCACTGCATCCAAGTAAAAGAAGGTTCCACTTCTTGTCCTCTCCATGGCAAGAAATTACTCAAAAAAAGGGTGATTAAATTTTACAAAACAGGTCAACCTAGGCAGAGAAAGGACTAGTTTATTATGGTCAAAAATAAACTTTTAACCAATAAAACCACTAGAATACAAGGCAGGGATGTACTACGAAATGTGGAGCGTGGTAGTGATTTATGTTTGACCGGCCCACACGTCACCTTTCGGGGGGGGGGGGGGGGGGGGGAAAGGGAGGGGAAAAAGGTAGCGGGGATGACTGACCCTCGTTTCAAGCAGCCGCAGTCAAACTACACTTTCGGGGGGGGGGAAAAAAGGCGGGAGCTTGATTGCCCTACCTTTAATAGTACCGTAAAGAAAATATTTTACATATTGTACTCCTATCGTTGAATTTTCCCTCACAGGTGGTGATCGAAAATGGTGATCTTTTGGGGTGGGGGTGATCTTGAGGATGGTGATTTAGGTTGGTGGTACCAGAAGATGGTGGGACCTTTATGATGGTTATCCCGAGAAAGGGGTGTCTTGGGAGGTGATCTTTAGGAGGTGGTGACCTTGGGTTGGTGGTGATCTAGAGGTGGTGGTGATCTAGAGGGTGGGGTGATCTTGAGGATGGTGGGATCTTGAGGATGGTGGTGATCTTGAGGTTGGTGGGATCAGAGGGGGGGGCCTTTAGGTTGGGGGTGATCTAGGGGTGGTGGTGATCTAGGGATGGTGGTTTATCTTGGGGATGGTGGTGTCTTTGGGGTGGTGGTATCTTGAGGAGGTGGTGTCTAGAGGAGGGGTTTCTTTAGGATGGTGGTGACTTGAGGGTGGGGTGATTTGGGAAGGTGGGATTAGAGGTGGTGGTCTTTGGGGTGGTGGTGATCTTTGGGAGGTGGTGGTGATCTTGGGGGGTGGGGTTTTTGAGGATGGTGTGATTTGAGGGTGGTGGTGTCTTGAGGTGGTGATGTCTTGAGGATGGTGGTGACCTTGAGGGTGGTGACCTTTTAGGTGGTGATCCTGAGGTGGTGATGATCCTAATGGATTTTATGTTTTTTTTTCTTTTTATAAAATAAATACGTTTGTCTGTTATTTATGAGCATCAATTCTTGGGTTTCTTTAAAAGACAGTGTTTTTTTTTGTAAAATCCTGCAGCTTTACTTGACAAAAAAGAGAAGAAACATCCCCTTCTTATGAAAAACACCCATTTTTCCTTGTTTGGGGTGAAATGGAGATCAGGACAAACTGTGAGGTACCTCTTGTGTTTTGTATTGTTACAGTCCCTTACGTGGTGGGGTGCTGGAAGTCATGCCATTTACAGTCCACAACTATGCAAGGAACCTCAGAATCCACCAAAATTGTTATTTCTGAATCAAAGAGGGGTCGGGATTTTTAACAAAAAAAAAAATAAATAAGATCCTGATCTTCCCTTTTGCACTCGGACTGGTACCCATTGAGGATCTTCCTGTTCCACTACCACATCTGGCGATGCTGAGGCGTCCTAACAAAGAAATAGTTGGTCTTTATCGTGAATGCATTTAGGTCATTTTTAATTTCAGTTTTGATGTTTATTTTTGTGGGGAAGGATCTCGGTGCTTGAAGTAGTGGTTGTTTAATTATTGGGGGCGAGCGTCAGTGCAGTAAGGTCTTTTAAGTTAGGCTGAGCGGGTTTAAACAGCCTAATACTGGGAGGGGAAAAGGTTTTGGTGGGAAACGAGGGAGAAAAAAGCAGTGTATGGGAGGCGGACGGGGCCTTTTTTTTGTTTCAAAAAGCTTTTCACACTCACAACCCCCGCCTAAATGTTTTTTTCCCTACCTGGCGTCATTTCCCGCGATATTTGACCCCCTTCCATGATGTCGAGGAAGTGTGTATGTGGGTTTTTGGAGTCTTGCACCACCACAGCTCTTCCCTCCCCTCCACGCTACAATAAAATATATAATTTAAAATATATATATATATTTTAATATATATATTTTTTATATAATTATATAAATTTATATATATAAAATTTAAAGTGTATTATCCCAAATTTCTCATCCCCTTCCCTCTATTGCAGTTATATTTTGCTGCAAAATTCCCCTTCCCTGTCCCCCTTTTTTTCCCTTTTTTTTCTTTAAATAATTTTTTTCCTTTATTCGGGATGATGGCGATATCCTCATAAATAATCAATTTTTTCCTGTGAGGGATGTAATTTCCCAAAGGGGAGCAACTCCCGTACCTGGGACCGAACCTTTAAGCTCCCTAGCTGATGAACCTTTTGGAAAAACATGAAGACATTCTCATTGTCCGTTAAGTCCCCAGCCAAACTGCAGATTTCGACTAATATGAGCCCATCCCGCGTGCTGGAATATGGTGGGGGGGTTTGCTTTGTTCCCCCCGAGTAAACTGTTCAGTCTGTTTTTGTATCATTTTTTTTTAAAAAAATAAATATTGCCTTCTTGTTATGCCCAAAAACATTTAGCCCCTTGAGAAATGCTCTACACTTCCTTCAACATTTTCTAAAAAAACGAATTGAAGTTACTTTTTGCTGCTTTGGGCTATTTTTCTCTCCGTCTGTACTAAATCTCCCGTCTTGTTAACGTGTGCTTTTTAAAAAAGCACGTTAATCAAGGGTTGTTTTTAAAAACCCGTGTGCTAAATTTAGGACTTTCTTTAAAAAAAAGCACGCTAAACCCGGGGGTTTCTTTAAAAACCAACACATTTTTCAAAGGTTTTCTTTAAAAACAAAAAGGTTTTAATCAAAAGGGCCTTCTGAAAAAAACCCCGAGGTAGCCCCTTTCCCCCGGGGAAGGAGGCAGGAAACCGGGGCATGATGGTGAGCTTTGGTCGCTGGGATTCATATCAGTATTTTTACAGGTTGTTTCAATGTAGGAGGCCCGGTTATGGGTTTTCTACAGACTAAATACAAAAAAGGTTGCAATACGGGAGTATCAACTCGGGCTTCCTGCGAGTGAAACCCCTCAAACTCCAATTTCTCTCCTTCCCAAAAAACCCTTTTTTTTTTTTACTCTCTTATGCTGTATTTGTTGCCTCCCCCTCTCTGATGGGGAATTTTTCATAAAATTCATTTCTCAAATGTTGGATTAGCCATTCTGAGAGTGATAATTTAAATATAGTTCCTAGTTCTGCAGGGAAAGGGCATCTTTAATGCCCCGTACCATTAAAAAGGAAAAATTATTAAACGTAACCTCACCCTCCTACATTAGTCTCCCCGCTCGGTGTCAGATTTCAACTTTTTATGAACCCATCCCGTGTGAGGGAAAGAGACAGTGAAAAAATAGCTTTTGTTCCCCTTATGTAACCTCATTGAATAGTTTTGCACAAGCTATGATGTGTCGTTTTGGTGTTTAGTGATGTGGTGAGCTTGAATGTGGTGACTGGTGAGCTTTAAGCCGGGGGTGCTGGGAAACTTTAACTCTAGTGATGCTGGGGATTGAAGCTGCAGTGATGTGGGATTGAAACTGCTAGTGATGCTGGTGACTTGAAAATGCTAGTGATGTGGTGAGCTTTAAGCTGCTAGTGATGTTTGGAAATGGTGACTGAAAGCTGTGATGTTAGTGAGTGGTGAGTTGAAGCTGTAGTGTGCTTGGGGTTTAAGCTGCTGTGATGGGGAGTTGAAGCTGCTGTGATGCTGGTGAGCTTGAAGCTTGCTAGGATGTTAGTGAAGTGGTGACTTGAAGTGTGAGTTTTGTGAGGGTGGCTTGAAGCTGTGGTGGTTAGTGATGCTGGTGAGCTTGGGAAATGCTGGTGTGGGTGGTGAGTTTAAGGGTGGTGATGTTAGTGAAGTGGTGAGCTTGAAGCTGTGGGGATGCTAGTGATGCTGGTGGCTTGAAGCGCTATGATGCGGGGAACTTGAATGCTAGTGATGCTGGGAGCTTGAAAAAAGCTAGGTTTGGTGAGCTTGAAGCTGAGTGTGTTTGGAAGTGGTGAGCTTGAAGCTGTGATGTTTGTGATGTGGTTTACTTAAA
The DNA here is from genome assembly GCF_026875155.1 of Cherax quadricarinatus. Classification (NCBI taxonomy): domain Eukaryota; kingdom Metazoa; phylum Arthropoda; class Malacostraca; order Decapoda; family Parastacidae; genus Cherax; species Cherax quadricarinatus. Next base: position 10,662,815 of record NC_069406.1, read on the forward strand.
ACTGTGGGATGTTTTGTGATGCTGGTGAGCTTGAAGCTGCTGGTGATGCGGTGGCTTGAAGCGCTGGTATGTTGTGAAGGGTGAGTTGAAGCTGTGGTGTGCTAGTGTGCTGGGGCTTGAAGCTGTGGGGATGTTAGTGATGCGGTGAGCTTTAAGCGCTGGTGATGTTTGTGAGCGGTGAGCTTGAAGCCGCTGGTGATGCTGTGATGTGGGGAGCTTGAAGTGGGTGATGTTAGTGACTGGTGAGCTTGAAGTGCGGGATGTTGTGATGTTGGTGAGCTTGAAGTGCTTGTGGTTAGTGTGTGGGAGCTTGAAGTTCTGGGGTTTAGTGATGCTTGGAGCTTGAAGCGTGGGAGCTTGAAGTGCTGGGAGTTTAAGAAGCGGTGAGCTTGAAACTGCTGGGGAGCTGTGAAGCTGGTGAGCTGGGGCTGGTGATGTAGTGAAGTGGGGAGCTTGAACGCTGGTGTGTTAATGAACGGGGCTTGAAATGTGGGGATGTTTGTGAAAACTGGGAGCTTTAGCGCTGGTGATGTTAGGATGTGGTGAGCTCGAAGCGTGAGTTAGGTGCTGGTGGGAAACTGGGTGTGTTGGATTTCTGGTGAGCTTGAAGCTGCTGTGTTAGTGATGCTGGTGGCTTGAAGCTGCTGGTGTGTTAGTGTGCTGGTGTTAGTGATCCCTGGGATGAAAAAAACAGTGGCAGAGATTTGAATGTGACCAAAAAGAACTTTACTAGGCCACTCTCCTTCAAGGGTTTCGACCTTTATAGGCCCACTTTCCTAAGTGTGCGACCCTTTTCTAGGGTACCTACCTACAAGTGTTGCAGACCTTTTAGGCCCACTCTCCATACAAGTGTTTCAGACCTTTTCTAGGGTACTCCTCAATTTAAA
>NC_069406.1:10664201-10694201 GCF_026875155.1 Cherax quadricarinatus
GAGATACTTTTTAAAAAGTATATTTACTAAAAAAGCTCTTACTTAAAGGATATTTATAAGAAGATACAAATTTAAGGTAATTTAAAAGAAGTATATTATTAAGGTTTTTTTACAAAAGATTTTACTTTTTAAGAAGTATTTTAAAGAAGTAATTATTAGAAGTTATTTTCTAAGAGGTTCTTATTAAAGAAATTTTAATTTACAAAGGTTTACTTATTAAGAAAAAAATTTTTTCAAAGAAGTTATTTTTTAAGGTTATTTTCTAAGAAGTATACTTTTTAAGAAGTATATATATAAAAAAGTATACTTATTAAGAAGTATATATAAAAAGAAGTATATTTTAAGAAGTATTATACTAAGAAGTCAGAAGTTTTAAATTCTTCTTGAGTATTTGTGATACGTGAATTTTAGCGTTTCGGCGAAAATTCAGTCATTTTTAGGAATTTATTCCCGAACACACTTCACACTTTTTAATGTCGGATTAATTCAAAAAAACACAAAAATCGGGCCAAAGTTTCAAAGGAGTCGGCCAGGCAACCATCTTAGAATGACAGCACCCCAAAGCACCTAAAGGCATCACACCATTGTCCCACTTTTTCCTGTCCAACGCGTTACATAAGTTTGGGGTTTGAATAGTTTGTTGGGGGGTTGTGTGAAGGACCTGCTAGTTCGGCGGCGGGCCGCTGTCTCGCGTCAGGTTTTCTTTGTTGGGGGATCTGATAGTGGGTGTGGGTCCCCTTTTATTACCTTCCTTTGATGCTTTTACTTTCATTTTCCCTTGAAAAAGTGAGTTGTCACGAAAGCGCTTGGAATTTTCTTTTTTTCACGTGGTTGTTTTGCTTAATTTTTATATATATTATTATAAAATATATATTATTTTTTATATATATATATTATAAAACAAACACACCACACCCACCACACACACAAACCCCACACACACAACACACCCGCAGGCCACGGGGCTGGAGCTATTATTCGACCCCTACAACCACTATTAGGTGGTAACACTCAATTACGACACAAACTTTCTCTCTGATATACGCTACACTATATACTCTACAGTTGTCAACAACAAATAACAAAAAACGCCTTCCCATTCACAGGTTATAAATCTGTTCAGCGTGTGTACACTTAGTATAGTGTTCTAAAGGATATGATGACTTTTTTTCTTTCAATGTGGGTTGTGTGCATAGGAACCAGGAAAATGACAGTGATATTAGTGTAGTTCAGTCTCGATATGGACCCAAGGATCAGTATTATAACATAAAAATGCTAAAGGAACCCAAAAAAATAAATTCGTGGGTGGACACGCACATCACTTGGGAGACAGATGATTGTTACTTCTTTTTGTGGCATGTGTTTACAAGTCCGACTGCCTGTCCTCAGGGAAAAGCCAGAATCCCATCTTGTGGTAATTTAATGCGTGTTTGTGGTGAAACATACTCGAGTATGATGTGGTGTGTGTGTGTGGTGTGTGTGTGTGTTTTGTGTTTTATGCAGGCTTGTTTTATATAAATAAAACATATACTTCTGTATATTGCCGGATCATTGAGGATAATTCGTATCAGTTTTACGAAACGGAAATATGTTGGACTGGAAGTTGCGTGTGATGTTAGTGTGTGTTGATGTGCCCTGTGTGTGTGTGTTTGTGTGTGTTGGGGATGTGTGTGTGTGTGTGTGTGTGTGTGTGTGTGTTTCTGGTGTATTAAATTCGTCGAATGCATGTATGAATGTTTCTGTAAAAAGTGTGTATGGAACTGTGCATGGAAGTGTGTTTTGGATTGTGTATATGGAGGGTGTATGAAAATGGAATGGAAATGGCATATAAAGTTTTTTATGGAAGTGTGTGTGTACACAGCAACATACACGCACACTTAATTCATCAATTCCCACATGAGCAGGGCAACCACAGAGTGACTTGGATATACTAGAGCCCAATCAGGGAACCTGAAAACATGGAGGACTAAGATGATACAGTGGTAATGAGACATTCATGCTTTGGGGACAACCAGAGAGAGCAGAATGGGTTTAGATGAGCCAACGAGGCTGGACTTTGAAATTCACCCTGTAGTGCTTCCAGATATAGGGATATTATGTGTGAAAGGTTCATTGGGCTGGTGCTGGCATACCACACGGTAATGAATTTCGAATACCTTGGGGAATAACAGGGAGAGAGAAGCACCCTGGAAGGGTGTAGTATAACATCAGCTCAAAGTGGGAATTGGACAGGCATGAGGCAATTCATGTATGAGGTGCAGTAGGAAAGAAAACTAGAAGGGAAGACTGGAAGGATGAAGGGAGAGTATGGGCTGTAAAGTGCAAGGAGGCAGAGAAGAGCTTTTTATCCAGTACCCAAATTTTTTTTTTTTTTTTTTTTTTTGGGGGGCGGGTGGAGATCAGAGTGTGCCCATGGTTTTACTCGGAGGTGTTAAAGAGGCCAAAAACCATGTGTTTCAGAGGCTCATGAAAAAAGTACAGAAGGCAAAAGGACTCAGGCAAGCAAAGGGAGTTGAGCCAGAAGAGCAGAAGTTGCCTTGTTTGGGTTAAGAGGAGAGACTCAATAGCATACTAACCATAAAGCCAAATCTGTCTTTCATAAGTGTGACATGCAAACGAGGTATATTGCAATTTATTCAGGTATGTACAACCAAATGAGGTGCCTCCCAACCAGCAGAACCAGGAGTGCTAAGGGTTTTATGATTATGTAAGGGTACCGATATTAAATCAGTACCTTGGTTCTTTGTCCAATCACAGGCAAGCCGCCAATTGCTGAGGCGACGTGGTTAACTTACGGTCAGCATTTGTCACACTTGATCTTAGCGGGTTGATTATGGTGATCTCTCTCTCTCTCTTCTGTCTCTCTCCTCGGCTCTCTGTTTGTCTATTCTTTGTTACCATGTAGTATTTATATTCAACTCCTGTACCTAGTATATGCATAAATGTACCTCAAGTGTACTTTATATTTATATATATATATATATATTTATATTTATATAGATATTTATATATATATATATATGGTGAGGGAAATTCCGTGTTAAATATTACTGCTATGAGTTTGTTTTGCTTTCAAAACCATTACTACAGATTAACTGTGTTTGTAATATGGGTGCCTTGTTCTGGGAGACTGGAGCTGGTTAGTAGCGTTGGGAGCTGGTGTTGGTATTAGTGCGTTCAGATAGCCTTGCTATCACTTTTGGCATGGAGGTCACACCTTGCTATCACTTTCGGCATTTCGCCTTGCTCATTGCTTTCATTATTGATGTCTGCCTTGCAATTTGTTTTAATATTGCATGTCACAGTGGTAGCTACTGTGTGTGTGTACTCCCGCAAGTTGTATCTCTGCTATTGCTGCTTGTTTGCATGCAATACAAAACAGCATGTTATGTTGGGTTTAATGACCACTACACGGGTCAGACGGTTGATGTCTGAATTTTACTCTACAAATCTGCCCAAACTTATCTTTACAGCGCTGCTGGTGAAATTTCTCGTTATATGCATAGGAATATCAGTGATACCCTTCAGTGTGCACAGCTTTGTGACATTAATTGTACAAAAATTAAGGGTTGAAGCAACTATGGCACACCCAAACTGTGGTAACTCCCGACTAAGGGACTGTTTAATCGCCCGATCCATTTGGTCCTTCATAATGTGGGAAGAGGAATAACACAGAGCATTCAGACCAAGCCAGTCTGTGATGAAAGCTGGTGGTTTCATCCGGGCTGTTCAGGGTAGTCCAGAACTTTCAGTGGCACTTGAGTTAGCCAATTCTTCTTGAACAACGGAATCGCAGAATATTTGTTAGAGAGGAGTTTGATAGTGAGAAGGAGAGGAAGCAGCTTAAGCAGAATTGGATTGACTGCTTTAATGTTGCAAAAAGGCAGTGTAGCTAGTTCCACGTTTTGCTGAGCATAGCCTGAAACAGTTTTTTCGAGGCATTTGAATACAGGCTTGAGCAATAAGGTGGACTGAGGTGCATTGGGAGCATTAGTGCATACACATTGTTACTGTTAAAAGCAACAAGAGTTCACAGTTGTTTTAAATAATGAAGAAAGTGTTTAATTATCGAGTTGTTAAAACAGTGGTTCTTTTGAGGCATGTCTGTATATTCCCGCCAAATACATGTGGGGTACTTCAAATGGGGCAATAGTGTTCTGATGGGTCAGCTAGTGTAGTCTTTATTAGCAGCAGTCGAAATCTCTCACCAATACGTACAATGCTAATGGTTCGTCGCCAACTGAGCGACCTAGATTCAACCTACTTTTGGTGGATAACCTGCTGGAATCTGTAGGACCAGAGGTTAGAGTCTTTCTTGAAGATCCATTTGTTGACCATTGCATTGGAAGCAGCCAAAACTGGTGACACTTTTGAGACTTACTTCTCCTGTTGGCAGTTTAATCTTTCTTCCCAACAGCATGGCATGAGTAAAGATCGTCAAAGATGACAGTTCCTGACTGGAGGACGAAGTGGCAGGACGCAAAGTGAACAACAACGCCAACCAAAGAAATATGATGGTGAACCCACAGTATCAAACTCGCGGCCAAGCTGGTGAGTGACACTTCCAATTCATAGTCAACATTGTGAACCATGACGCAGATACATAGTAGAGTGGTACCAGCCACAAAATCAGGCAGGGAGCCAAAGTAAAACACGAGTAACTGTTTTCATTGCCCATGAACCCAGCCATATGAAATTCAAATGCCCAGTTAAGTCCCAACCTTTAGGTAAAATAAATATCCTCCCTTTTGAGATGAATCAGAAAGTAGTAGTGTTTGGTTTTGGGCCCATTCTTGCCATATCTTCCTTCGGAAGAATTCAAAGGAAACTGAAAGTAAGAACATTTAGGGATACAGGGGCTTATTGTTCCCTTTTAGAGAGGGGAAGTAGTACTTCCCTCTCTCTGAGGAAAGAAAAGGTCATTGCACTCGTCAATTCTTTTAGAAAGCATTTGGTGGAAACGGTATTTCTGTCTCTTTACATAGAATATACATGATGAGTATAATGTCTACACTGGTTATTTGGACTGTAGGTGTTTCTGAAGGATTTCATATTGAAAGATGCTGTGTTTTTACTGGGTAATAACATTTTAATTCCACAAAATGTCACAGAAACTTTGTGACTTTCTTCTCGCCGCTGTGAACAGACCCTGATCAGGCCTTCCTATTCCAGGGTGCAGGATTGCCGGAGAGCTGTTTCTATGCCGAAGGGACTGTCCTTATGGGAAGAACACTGAAAAAGTTCCTTACTGGAATTTCGCTTTTTCAGCAGCCATGACTGAATCCCACTCAGATCACCAGTTCAAATAAAAAAATTAAAACGATTTTCTTGATCTGCCACAGAGATGGTAAGGAGGAGCAGAGAAGGCAAAAGAAAGAAATTTTGGTAGTTCCTAGAAAGTTTAGATCACAAATTTTAAATATAGCCCATAATTCCTTCGTTAGGAGGTCCCTTTAGGAATTACAAAAGCCTTGTGTAGAATACTAAAAGAATTTTTGGGGGCCAAAATAAGGTAAGATGTGAAGAATCACACCCACTTTTGTAGAGAATGTCAGCAAGTAGGAAAACTTGGACACCCCATTAAACCTGCGCCACTCCATCCCATACCTGCAGACTGAGAACCATTTTCAGAATGAATTATTAATTGTGTAGATCCATTACCTAAGTCCAAGTCTGGAAACCAGTACTTATTCACCATCACGGACAAAGCTACTAGGTATCCAGAAGCAGTCCCAGTGTGCAGTATCAATACCAAAGCCATCCTAAAAGCCTTAACTTTATTTATATCCCATTTTGGCATTCCTAAGTCTATCTAGAGTGACCAGAGTGATGTCAAAGCGTTTAGGGAAGCATTAACTAGGCTGGGAATAACTCATAAATTATCCACTGCCTATCATCCTCAGTCCCAAGGCGCCTTGGAAAGATTTCATCAGACATTAAAAATCATGATGAGAACTTTTTGTATGCATTTTCCTAAATACTGGAACGAATCACTTCCTCTGCTGCTGTTCGCAATGAGAGAAACTGTGCAGGAGTCCACAGGGTACAGTCTGAGCTAATCTTTGGGAACAATGTACGAGGTGCTCAAGGAAGGATGGATGGGGGAAGACGCCTGCATAACACTCTACAACCCTTCTTCAAGGTTGCAGGTGGCCCGTCAGTGGGCTAAGGCTAACTTAAAAACTGATCAAAACACTATGAGATAGAGGTATGACAGAAACTGAAGTTTCGCTCCTTCAATCCAGGAGACAAGGTGTTGGTGCAGGAGCCTATACCTGGCCACACCTTAAAAGCTAGATTTACGGGACCTATGCAAATTATAAGTAAACTATCTAATGTAAATTATGTGGTAACTCCCCTTGATAAACCCTCAAAGAGTAAAACGTACCACATATATATCAGACTAAAGCATTTAATGGTCCAAATAAAGTCTTAGTAATGATTCTGTCCTCTGTCTCTGTAGACGACCCTGACTCCTTGCACCCTGTTCCTGAAATTCAAGTAAAGCTTCCCAATTCTGTCCTCTTCAAGAACCCTAGCCCTTTAACCCTTTGAGGGTCGACAGGCCCTCTCCGAAACTCGTTCTCAGGGTCGGCCAAATTTCAAAAAAAAAAAAAATTATTTTTTCTTATGAAAAAATAGAGTTTTTTTTTCTAAACATTATAGGATAAACAAAAAAAATTTACCATCAATACTTACGGAGATATGGATGCATGAAGTTTGCAGAAAATGAGCCGCGTATGGCAACAGCGGCGACTGCCGCTCACCCGGTAAACTTTAGTTTACTTGTATTTGAAGGTTTGTTGTTTTTTTCGCTATTTTTTTTTCACATAACTTATGTGGCCTGTGAGACCAAAGTAAGGTGCAATGTACATATATACACCGTTGTATACAACACAATAAACACACAAACATAATTATCAATATATTGTTTACAAAACTTGTTTACAAAAAAAAAACAATACAAAACATTGTTTATTTTTTATTGTTCTTTTAATATATATACCAATATACAGTCACTGAACATATTCCTATTAGTTCTTGCAGCTTGTGGAACTCTGAAACTGGTGTCATACACAATGGTGTTTTATCTTTCTCCCTCATTCTATCTCTTTCAATCTGTCTCTCTCTTTCTATCTGTCTATCTATCTCTGTCTCACAGGTACACATAAATACAAGTATACATAGTATAAATTACCTAGGATAACCCAAGAAATTTCCCGACAAAGTGCTATACTCTGCTTGAAGATGTGAGTAAAAGTGATGACACAGTCTTGTGGCTCTCTGAGACAGAGAGCTAGACGGATAAAACAGATAGACAGGGAGCTTGACAGACAGACAAATAGACAGACAGAAATGTTAGTGTACCAGTACCAGTGTACTAGTGTTCCACCCTCCTCCTCCTCCTCTTCCTCCTCTTCCCCCTACTCTTCCTCATACTCTTCCTCTTCCTCCTCCTCCTCTTCTTCCTCTTCCTCCCCCTTCCCCCTAATCTTCCTTGTACTATTCCTCTTCCCCCCTCCTCTTCCTCTTATTTCCTCTTCCCCCCACTCTTCCTCTTCCTTCTCCTCCTCTTCCCCCCTCCTCCTCTTCCTCCTCCTCCTCTTCTTCCTCTTCCCCCTACTCCCTTTTCCTCCTTGTCCATAGTGTAAATTAAAAAGGAGTCCGCAGCTGTAAAAGTGACTATTGGCTCATTACTCTTTCCCCCTCGGCCTGTCAAAACAATGGGGTCGGGATGCTGCTTCCCCTCCTCCATTCTATCTAATTATCTTTCTCCCTCATTCTATCTGTCTGTCTATCTCTGTCTCACAGGTACACATAAATACAAGAATACATGGGATAAATTACCTAGGATAACCCAAAAAACCCAGACAAAAATGCTATACTCTGCTTGAAGATGTGAGTAAAAGTGATGACGCAGTCTTGTGGCTCTCTGAGACAGAGAGCTAGATGGATAGACAGGGAGCTTGACGACAGGCAAATAGACAGACAGAAATGTTAGTATACCAGCAAAAACAAAGGGAGGGCGATGTTCATCTCATCTTTGGCATCAGCTCTACCCTCATTTACCCTCAAACAAAAGTCAGCACTTATCAGAAAGTTATCCTCCCCTTATCTTGTTACTGTCATGGGTGAACATTTTTTATTACTATTATTTTTACCCATATTTTATTATTTTTGTATAATTAAATTTTTATTATTATGTATTATTATTATTTTTGTATTATTATTATGTATTATTGTTATCATTACGTATTCTTCTTCTTCCTCCTCCTCCTCCTCTTCCCTCCTCCTCTTCATCCTCCTCCTCCTCCTCCTCCTCTTCTTCTTCTTCCCTCCTCCTCCTCCTCCTCCTCCTCCTCCTCCTCTCTGCCTCCTCCTCCTCTTGCCTCCTCCTCCCCTTGCCTCCTCCTCCTCTTGCCTCCTCCTCCTCTGCCTCCTCCTCCTCTCCTCCTCCATTTTGGAACAAGTTTGAAGATCTTGTAGTTCATAATCACTATCATTATCATCACCAATGCTCACATCTGAGTCTGGGATTTTGGGAAATAGGAGTTTCCTCTTTGATTCTGGTACAACTGAACGACGGCCCAGCACCAGAGGGGGAAGGCTGTGGGTTGTCTGGTTTTCCTCACTATTAACCCATATTATGGTCATTAGTTTCGGTCAAAACCTCACCAGAACCCTTGAAACTCCCTCTTCACTGTCACTTCCATCTGTATTAAGAACTGTCACTGGGGAACAAAAATGTCCCAATTTTGCCGAGGAGTGAGGAACTTCTTACCACAGGGCACGGTGGAAATTGTGTACTATGATGGCATTCCCACAATGCACCACTGGGTCCCAGATTTTTTTCCTACTGCGCACACCCACCACACAGACCCATTCTCTCACATCTAGGCTTATCAGCCTTTTCCTGTGAGATTTGAGGCCGCTAGAATTTATGCGTACTAGTACGACAAAAACCCCTACGCGTAAGACGTACTAGTACGACGAAAACCCTCAAAGGGTTAATGATGGGGCTGTCTAAGAATCAAGTAATAAGTTTAACTGCACTCTTGCAATCTTACCCTGACATATTTTCGGATGTCCCGAAAAAATGTACATTAGGATATCTCTACTTACAGAGTTAATCCTAAAAAACAGAGGCTACTTCAGCAGGAGGTAGCATTTCTGTTAGAACAGAGATTAGTGGAGGAGTCATCGAATCCGTGGGCATCACCGTGCATCCTTGTTAAGAAGTCTAAGGGAGGTTTTCAAATATGTGCGGACTACTGGAAGGTGAATGAAGTCACTTTTCCAGATGCTTACCCTCTGCCACGTTTAGATGATGTAGTGGACTCTGTGGGTAAGGCTACTTTGGTGTCTAAACTCGACCTCCTTAAAGGTTACTATCAGGTACCTCTAACAGACGAGGTGAAGGAAATCTCTGCCTTCATAATTCCAGGAGGTCATTATCAATACACAGTAACCCCATTCGGAATGTGGAACTCATTGGCAGTGTTAGGAAAGCTGATCCATCAGGCTATTGAAGGACTTGAAGGCACAGCAGCTTATCTAGATGATATCGTAGTGGTGTCCGATACATGGGACCAACATATACCCAGACTTAAAGCTATCTTTGAGAAATTTCAGAGTTTCCAGTTAACTGTTAATTTAAGTCATCTTTTGCCCGGTCTACTATTACTTTTTTGGGCCATGAAGTAGGTAATTGTAAAGTGGCCCCTAAATTTGCTAAAATTCTTGCCATTAAAAATTATCCAGTACCTCATGATAGGAAATCCCTTTAAAGTTTCTTAGGAATGGTAAGGTTTTACAGACGATTCTGTAAGAACTTTGCAGAAATTGTAGCCCCCCTAACCTCACTTACCAGTCACAAAAAAAAATTACAATGGACCGCAGAATGCCACGATGCTTTTAACAAAGACATACAGCTACTTTGTACTGCACCCGTTCTCTTGTCTCCTGATTTTTCAAAACCCTTTACATTACAAGCTGATGCTTGTGAATCAGGGGTAGGGGCAATACTCTTACAAAAATCTGGGGAAGAGTGCTTGCAGCATGTGGCTTACTTCTCAGCCAAGTATCAATCTTACCAGAGGGCCTACTCCACAATTAAAAAGGCGCCCTCGCTCTGATCCTGGCATTAGAACATTTCGAGGTCTATGTGGGACAGTCGTACCAAGTGGTCACAGTGATCACACTCCACTAGTCTGCCTCAACTCCATGAAGAACCACAATATACATCTGATGAGATGGAGTCTCAGGCTGCAACAGTATAACATTCACATCATACATATTGCCAGCAAGGATAATAAGCTGACTGATTCCCTTTCCCATATTTAAATTTAGGTTAGGATGTGTTAGGGACTATATGGATAGCCTAGCTCTTTTTTTCCCCTTTTGTTTATATAAAATGTGTTTAAATGATTTTTTTTTTTTTGGCGAGGGGACATTCTGCTACCTTCTGCAGGTGTCTTGAACAAACATTAGCCCTACTGTCTGCTGTCTCACTCTAGGATATAGTTTGACTTTTTGTCTCGAGAAAAGTTGAGCCTTATCTAATGGGTTGGATGGTTGAGAAGAAAGGTGGTTCCATTATTGTTCAGTGCCATGGTGGTATGCTACCCATGGAGGTGGAAGCTTAGTCCTGGCTATTAGAGCTCTTTTGGAGTGGGGGTGTGTCATGCAAAGAGTATGTTACAATTTATTCAGCATATGTACACACTCCCATATAGGCTGCCTCCCAACCAGCAAACCAGGTGCTAAGGGTTTAACAATTTAGGATACCCATCAGTGGTTCATTGTCCAGTCACAGGCGAGCCCACCAAATGCTAAGGTGATGTGGTTCACTTGCTGTCAGAATTTGTCAGACTTGCTTAGCTGCTGGTTGATTACGGTGTTTGCTCTCTCTCTCTCTCTCTCTCTGGCTTCTGTTTGTCATGACTCAGGAAATCGTAATGACACAATTGCAAGCAAAGCATGCCACAGGCGGGGTTAGAACCCGTGACCAGAGAGTCATAAAACTCCAGACCGATGCGTTAGCCACTGGGCTAGCTGGCCCAGTGGCTAACGCATTTGTCTGGAGTTTTATGACTCTGGGTTCTAACCCAGCTCGTGGTGTGGTTTCTGTTTGCCATTCTTTGTCACCGTGTGGTACACTTATATTCATCTCCTGTACATAGTGTACGTAAGTGCACATAGCTGTATATATATCTGGTGAAGAAAATACAAGTTGAAGAGAACTGCTGAGTTTATTTTGCTCCAAAAACCCATTACGACCAGGTTACAGGCCACTGTATTACCTGTGTTCATAATAATACGTAATATTGATGGACATATATATGCACATGCATGCATATGTATGCATGCACAAGAATACATCCATACATGTTTATATGCATACATTTTCGTAAGAATACATAAACAGTACTTAGAATATAAACTTGCACATAGCTAGATAAATGATAATAAGATAGACGTGTACATGTTTGCTTCGATCGGTACAGAACAGTGAAGGAGAGGGAACAAGTGAGGGAGAAGAGAGAGAGAGAGAGAGAGAGAGATGGCAGAGTCAGGAAGGAGAGCCAGGGACTGTGTCTACAGGTATGGAAACTCCTCCTGGAGAGGAACGCCATACACACTCATACATACATTCTTCTCATGCGCCAACATCCCCTTTTGTTTTCCTTCAGTCACGATAACCCAAAATAAGCCATGCCCCACTCCTACCCAATTGCTGAAACCTTACAGCTGCCCCTCACCCCACTCTCCCCATCCATTTTCATCTATACCCATGATCCTGACCCATTCTAGCACTACTAACTACCCCTCATTTTTACCCCTAACTTCCACCACCCTTTCCAACCCCATGTTCAACAACCAAAACATAAGAAACCAAGAACCGGTACACAGTAACAGAGAGGAAAATAAAAGAATGGAACATAGATGCAGTATACAGAATGCAGTATACAGTAGCACTCACAAAGACAAATCTCACAGAAATAATAACAGATGCGATATTTCCCGGCTGGGTATCAGATTATGAGGAAGGGAAGAGGGAACAAAGGTGGAGTAGCGCTGTTAATCAGAAACTAGTAGAGATTTGAGATGAGGAAAAATAAGCTGCAAAAAGGTAAATGACTACATAGTAGACACACTCAAGACCAGGAGTCCCAAGGTGGTGAGAGCAGTGTTGTATAACCCTCTACTAAACATCGGTAGATCAACAAAAGCATACAATGACAGCAACAGAGTGATGATGAACACAACAGTGGAGGTGACCAGAAAAGCTCACACGAGCACTGGAAAACTGCTGATGGTGGGAGACTTTAATGACTGGTAGAACATGCAGTTACATGGAAGACCAGAAACGTGGTGGTAAGGGAGAACTTCATAGGAAGGGATAAAATAGCAAGGATGGACCTTGTATTCGCCCTGAGCGATTCGGAAACAGGGAATATTGAATATGAAAGACTCCTGGGTTGATAGTGAACCACACAGTCCTCGTTTCAAATTCCTTTTGGAAATATATTCAGAGAGACTGACAACACAGGAAGGATCACGGAGGCATGTGGTAATTCCTGGAAGGAAAGACAGCAAATGAAATGATGACAGAATATGTAGCAAGGAAGTGCAAGAGGCAGAAGAAACATTCATTCCTAGAAACAAAAGAAACAGTGGAGGGAGCAGAGTGGGCCAGTGGTTCACCCAGAAGAGCAGAGAGGCAACAGTTAAAGGTACTAGAACATCGGAAAAAACATAGAAGGAAAAAAAAAAAACAAGAAGAGAGGCACTCCGATAATTCCATTATGACATAGCTCAAGAAGAAAGAGGGATGCTATCAGAGAGCCAGAGTTGTAAAGTGCACCATCGAGTGCCGGTCACAATACATACAAGAAGAGAAGAGGTGATGAAAATATTGCGCGAGCTAAATGCCTCGAAGACAATGGGACAAGATAATATCTCTCCCTGGGTCCTGAGAGAGGGAGCAGAAACACTGTATAAGTCACTAGTCACAATCTTTAATAAATCACTCGAACAGCGCAATTACACTTTGGCACAGTTACCCTTTAGCAATGATGACATTGATTTATCTAATTTTAATACATATGACCCACTGCCATATATTGGTGATTATAATTGTTTTATGAAAACAGGCCTTCACTTTATTCATGTCAACGCAAGATCACTTCTTCCTAAATTGGCAGGGATTAGGATTCTAGCTAACAAAATTAGGGCGGCAGCTATAACCATCTCTGAATCCTGGTTGGATGATACGGTGAGCGACGACGAGGTCAAAATAGATGGTTACAATATAAAACGCTTAAATAGGAACAGAAAGGGTGGTGGAGTATGTGCCTACATTAGAAATAACTTAGCTTGCAACCCAAGACCTGATTTAAATAACAATAAACTGGAGATTCTATGGTTTGAAGTTCTGTTTCCCAAGACCAAACCCATCTTAGTAGGAACTAGTTACCGCCCTCCTACCCAGGACCAGTTCTTAGAAGAATTTTCCAGAGTCTTGTCCGGACTTGAAAACAATTGCGAGACTAATACTGGGCGACTTCAATATATGTTTTCAGCAGCAAAATAACGGGCTATGCAAAAGGTATAAGCAAATTCTAGGTTTAAATAGTTACACTCAACTAATTAATACACCAACCCGGATCACACAGTTCTCAGCCACCCTAATTGACCACATACTTTGTAACCGCGCTGAGAACATTAGTCAGTCAGGCGTCATTACCACAGGTCTTAGTGATCATTTCATTATTTACTGCACCAGGAAAATCACTAGGGATAGGATAGGCCTAAACAGGACAATAAAAATGAGGTCAACTAGAAACTACAGTAAAGAAACACTGGTAAATAGGCTACACAATTGTGACTGGACAGAGATAACAAGTTGCACGGACGTAAACGATGCCTGGGAAAAATTCAAAACAATGTTCACTGCCATCCTTGATAATATTGCACCAGTTAAAGAGGTTAGGATTAAACGAAGAACTGAACCCTTGATGACTACTGAGATATTAGATATGAAATTCAGAGACAAGTTGCTAAAAAGATTTAAAGCAAACAAACAGGATATTGCAGCACTAAATGAATTCCAAAGGGTGAGGAACAGAGTGCAGAGACTTATAAAAGGAGCAAAGGCAAAGCACTATTGCTCAAAATTTGAAGAGTATAAGCATAACCCCAGAAAGCTCTGGCAACAACTAAAACAGTTGGGGTATAGCCATAAACCAGTAGATAGGTCTAACATAGTACTCACTATCGATAACGAGGTATGCCACGAAACATCTAAGGTGGCAAATTGTTTTAATTCCTACTACACATCTGTTGCATCAACACTAGTAAGTAAACTACCAGCTGCATCAAATACCTTTAACACAGACTCTGATAAGTTTCAAACATACTATACCAATAAAGGGGTAACCCCAAACAGTTGTCAACTATTAAGTGTATCTCATGACTTTATTCAAAAAGAACTAAGCAGATTAAACCCAACTAAGAGCACAGGCCCTGATAACATCCCGTCTAAGTTCCTAAAAGATGGTGCTTCTGAACTGTCAATCCCTACTGCTCACATAATAAATATATCAATCACCACTAATACCGTACCGGATGGGTTCAAGGAGGCCAGAGTTACTCCTATCTTCAAGAAAAATAGTAGGTCTGATGTAAGCAACTATAGGCCTGTTAGTATACTCAGTACAATATCCAAAATTCTAGAGAGGGCGGTGTACTCTCAAGTAGTTAAGTACCTTAATGACAACAACATTCTCCATAGCTATCAATCGGGCTTTAGAAGATCTTATTCAACCGACACCTCCCTAATTAATCTGATGGATTACCTGAGAACTGAAATGTCAAAGGTGAACCTCATAGGTATGGTAACCTTAGACCTACAAAAGGCCTTCTGTCAACCACAATATATTATGTAAGAAACTTCAAGCTATCGGTATATGTTCTGTAGACTGGTTTAAGTCCTACCTTAGCAACAGGAGACAAATTGTCAAAATCAACAAAACGGAATGAGAACCCCTGCCGATAGCATGTGGAGTTCCCCAAGGTAGTATTCTGGGTCCCTTATTATTCTTATGTTATGTCAATGACATGCCTATCAGTGTCAAGTGCAAACTTCTACTGTATGCAGATGACAGTGCTCTGTTAGTGTCAGGTGAAGACCCATAAGATATAGCTAAAGTTTTAACACTGGAACTGGAGTCCTGCAGCAAATGGTTAGTAGACAACAAACTATCATTACACCTCGGGAAAACTGAAGCCATTCTCTTTGGCACGAAACATAAACTGAGAAGGGTAAATAATTTTAATGTCCAGTGTAATGGGGAGCCCATCACTTTGGTTTCATCAGTAAAATATCTGGGAATCCCCTTTGGCTCATTCATGTCAGGAGAATTGATAGGGATCAGTGTAGTAAAGAAAGCGAATGCCAGACTGAAGCTCCTGTATAGACAAGAACAGTGTCTACCTACTGAGGCTCGCAGGACCCTATGTCTAGCCCTTATACAATGCCATATGGATTACGCTTGCTCTTCATGGTACTCTGCCTTGACAAAAAAACTGAAAGATAGACTGCAAATCACCCAGAACAAAATCGTAAGATTCATCCTGGGGCTGGGACCAAGAGAACATGTAGGCCAGGATGAATTACAGCAGTTGGATATGCTGAATGTTGAAGACAGAGTAAAACAACTGAAGCTAAATCATGTTTACAAAATTGCTCACAAACAATGTCCAGAATATCTTGCTGTTAATTTTGTCAAGGTTGTGAACCAAAGCAATCATAGTACTAGGGGGAGAGAGCACAACTTTGTAGTACCCACAGTCATTGGCCAGGCGTCAAACACCTTTTATTGTACAGCAATAAAGAAATGGAACAGACTGCCTGCACATGTCAAAGCCAGTCATAGCATGAACCAGTTCAAGAAGAGTGCCAAAAGGTGTCTGATGAATGTAGCTACAGAAAGGGAGGGGAATGATTTTCTATTTTTTAGCTAACATACGTGTAAATTTGACCTTATTCCTAGTAATGACCCTCGTATTGTAGATAGTCTTAATGACCCTCGTGTAGTAGATAGTCTTTTTAGTATGATAATAAGATGTTATCTTCATTATAGAATAATAAGAAAATATTATAACCTTTATATTATAATAATAAGGTAAAAGGACCCCAATGGAAATAAGTCACTCTGTCTGACTTTTTTGGGTTATCCCAGGTTCTCTACACATATGCTGATATGTATGATAATTCTATGTAACTGTATTTGTGTATACCTGAATAAACTGGCTTACTTACTTAGCGAGTCGTAAAACTCCAGGCCAGTGCATAAGTCAATAGGTCAGCTGGCTACAATAAGATTCATCCAATTAGGTATATTTATACAACGTAGGGAGGTTAGCATGGACCACCACTGTGACGAGATATGCATTTGCATTTGTGGTCACATTGGGACCTGTGCTAACCTCTCTATGGTATATAAATATACCTTGGATGAATCTTATTGTTGTCAGCTGGCCTAGTGACTTACGCACTGGCCTGGAATTTTACTATTCACTCGCCATGGGTTCTAATCCCACCAGTACTGTGGTTAGGAAAGGCACTGTAATGAATCAAGGAATAATTAACAGGAAGGAAATAAGAATTGGCTGTACGAGAAGAGATGTCGGAATGGGAACGTGTGATAAGTGGAGTTCCACAAGAACCAGTACTATACGTGTATAAAATAATGGAAGGTATAGAATCATGATGTGAAAGTAATGAAAAGAATATCAACTGACTACTGGAATTTAACCCCAGCAAATGCAGAGGAATGAAGGTTGAGGAAGGGAAAATAAAACCGCAGATGGGATAAAAGCTCAAGGAAAAAAAAAAAAGCTGTAAACCTCACTCTAGTAGGACACTGGGGTGAGCACTGCACTGAGCATATCGCCAGAGGCGCACATTAATGAAATAGCTGATGCAGCAAAGACGCATCTGGCAAATATAAGATCATCTTTCCGGAGTTCAAGCATGGAGTCATTCACGACACTGTGTACGGCATATTCTAAGATCATACTAGAGTATGCACCACCAGTATGGAACCAACTACTTGTGAAGCATGTCAAGAAAATGAATTGCTGAGGCTTGCATCAAGACTAGTCCCGGAGCTGAAGGAAATGTGAAAACTCAAATGAGTCACATGGATGTTAGGCAGTGGAATGACCTGCATAGTGGAGTGGATGATACAGGATCCATACATAGATTTAAAAAGAGGTACGATATAGCTATCGAAGTCAGAACATGGTAGCGGTCAGCGAAGAAGCGGGACCAGGAGCTGAGACTCAACTTCTGTAACTACATACAGCTGAGTCCATACATTTACACATAACATACACATGCACACATACATATACACGCGCACATACATGCATACATATATACATATATATCAGCCAACAGAAAGCTAAAATGCGTAAATTCTGAGCTTGGCGGTGATTGTAAATACTGAATGTCTGGAAAAACGAATGGCAGGTTCAAGTTTGACTATTTAAAAAAACACCCGTAATGTCCTGACCAAAGACCAGTGATATTCCACCTCCTAAAATGTTTATACAACGGTTCACGACAAGCTATGCTACAGTAAACCGCCATACATATAATGGTGATCCCACCATTTAGAACACCAAAAAATTTTAGTCTCTAGAATCAGGGAAAAAATGACAAGGAAATGACAACCCTGATACTAATGTCAACAAAAGAATAACTCCCCTGAATAAATAAATAATATGACCTCTTTTATTTTTCTCGAATATACAGAGATCCTTAAGCCATCAATCAACAACAAAATATTGATATTTGAGTAAAATTTGCTCACAGACTGGCGATAAAACAGACAAGGATAACTTAGCCTCTCTGTCAAATCGTAGCTTATTTGTACAGTCAATTAATATCACAAATTATATAGTTAAAATCTTGCTAGTCAGAACTGTAATTTAGAACCTAGTTACTGCACTAGTACGTAAACCATGAGATGCAGCTTCTCCACAGTTAAAAGACCAGCTATGGAAAATCGAACACAAGAAAATCTTTCGGCTCTTACCCTATATATCTCGAGGCTTGTCTTTTTTTACTCAGTTTAAGACATTAAAGATGGAAGATTGCAGCAAAACCTGTAATAGCAGACAGTCCCAGGAGCCAGCTCGGTTGACAAGTCTCACCTGAATGTACTAGTCAAACTCTGGCCTAAATTTGCCATACATCACAAACAGTGATGCAAACAATACTAGAAAATTGTATTAATTTTTTACCCACGAGGAGCTGGTACGAAATATAACGGTATCAAGGTATCCATTAAATAAATAAATAAATAATAAATAAATATATATATACATATATATATATATATATATATATATATATATATATATAATATATATATATATATATATATATATATATATATATAACCACTGTGAAAAAAAATAGTGAAATTCTAATCGCTTTCGTGATTTCTCTTGATAATGTGAGAAATCATGAAAACGCTTAGAATTTCACCATTTTTTCACAGTGGTTATTCTGCATATTGAGATATCACACATCAACATACTCACCTATGCACTCTCACACATATACTTATAAACACACTTAACATATGTAAGTGCACAAACATACATGTTTGCATAAATATGCACATGCACACATCTGCACAAACATATGTGCACATATACACATACGTGCAATAAGATCACAGTAAACAGGTGATTTCAAAATATGCAAAACAACCACTCTGAAAGAATAGAGAAATTCCAAGCGCTTTCGTGACTACTCACATAATGTGAGTAGTCACGAAAGCGCTTGGAATTTCTCTATTCTTTCAGAGTGGTTGTTTTTGCACACATACACCTATTTATACATATATACATGCACACGTTCATATACATACATATATCCATAAATATACATTTGCACACGCATATATATAATATTTTTACATAAGAATATACAAAAATACATACATATATGTATTTGTGTACATAAATTCTCACATATACATATAAATACTGTACACACATATTTTTTATGTATGCTCTGGAATTTTTGACCACCCTCCACTACTCCTTTTCCATTCCATGCATTGAGGAACAAGAGGTTGGGTTTAAGGAATACAGAAATACGATCCTCAGATCGCGCAGCGAGCGATATATATATATATATATATATATATATATATATATTATATATATATATATATATATATATTATATATATATATATATATATATATATATATACATTTAAATTTTTGGTATTATTTTTTTTTCATTCACTAGGCAATTTTAGGCCCACTTTTTCAGTCGTGTGTATCCAAGTCTTCGCTATGCAGTATCAGTGTATTAAGAGTGTTGAGTGTATATTGGCCCCGCCTGAGCTTGTGGCAGTAAACAGACTACAACCTTGAGGCGCCGAAGGTAAAGGGGAAAACTTTGATGAGGAAAGAACTTCAGCCACCCCGAGGAATATACTAGCACGCACGCACACACACCGTGTGGACGTAAATACGCGTTCACAAACACACGTACACACACACATACACTCAGATAAATACTCTCACACACATACACTTTTTGCGCAGACCGACACTTGGTGCGATAGAAAGTTTTCTCTGAAAAAGTAAGTTTTCTTCATGGCTGTAGACAGCACACGCTGTTTAGACTCACGCTGCTGTGGTCTGAACATAAGTCAAGACGTTGTTTACTACAAACACACGTTTTAAGACGATGTTGTCTCCTAAACAATTGATTTTAGATGCTGCTGTGCTCTAAACAGATGTTTTAATACACTGCTGTGCTCTAAACAGATGTTTTAATACACTGCTGTGTTCTGAACATATGTTTTAATACACTGCTGTGCTCTAAACATATGTTTTAATACACTGCTGTGCTCTAAACAGATGTTTTAATACACTGCTGTGCACTGAACAGATGTTTTAATACACTTCTGTGCTCTAAACAGATGTTTTAATACACTGCTGTGTTCTGAACAGATGTTTTAATACACTGCTGTGCTCTGAACAGATGTTTTAATACACTTCTGTGCTCTAAACAGATGTTTTAATACACTGCTGTGTTCTGAACAGATGTTTTAATACACTGCTGTGCTTGAACATGTTTTAATACACTGCTGTGCTCTGAACAGATGTTTTAATACACTGCTGTGCTCTGAACAGATGTTTTAATACACTGCTGTGCTCTGAACAGATGTTTTAATACACTGCTGTGCTCTGGAAATATTTTTAAAATATTGCGGCGGCTTTCCAAACATTCCCTGACGACTGGCCTAAACATCTCGCATCTTTATTATATTCTAGGGTCAGCGCTGAACCCGTAGGGGTATAACCTGAAGGTAAACTGACTTGACATTAAAGGACTACAAAGCTGCTCAAATTCCTTGAATAAAGAACCTTGTCTTCAGTATCAGGGCACTTTTTCCCCCTCCTTTGAAGAGAGACGGACCCAAGGGCTCCCCTTAACCATCTCCGGTAATCTTCAACTTCACTTACATAATTTTTCCTGCACTTATCAAAGTGAACTCAATTTTAGAAACCATCACCTGATATTTTTAGTTCGTGTGCGACGTTTCTGGAATTACAATTCTTTTCTATTTTGCTCTTCAAGGCACATATCTCTAAATTGCAGAAAACAATGAGAAGTATTTCAACTTGAAATCAATTATTCCGACAGAACAAAAGGCAGAAATACTAAAATATAATAACAATGGAATTGCATAAATAAATCCTTGTGATATCCATAGCCATTTGTGAAGAGGAATGCGAAGGAGCGCTGGTCTACCCCCCACGTTGACGGTGAGACCAGTGGGTAGTGGCTCCTCCTTCTTAGCCACCTCCTTCACACTCGCCTGCCCAACCAACACTAACCATCTCCAGATCAAAGGTACCGTCCACAACAACGACCAATGGCTGGCCGGCTGGTGGGCGGAGCTCGGGCGGCCAAAAAGTGGAGGTCCCAGCGAAGCTCCTTGTAGTTTAACACCTGAGTTTGTGGGTGGCGTAGACCAAACAAGGTCCCTCCAAGTGTCGAGTTTGTTTACCCCTCTCTCAAGGTGTAAACCCGACGGGAAGTCCCCGCAACAGCTGTGAGAGAGACTTGTTACCCGTGTGTGTGAGAGAGAGAAAGACTTTCTACTCGTGTGAAAGAGACATTCTACCCGGGTGAAAGGATCGCTACCCGATTGAGTGCGTCGCTGTGTAACCATCATGACAATTAGGCCTATCTTCTCCGGATATCCTTTCCAGGGTAAGCGTCAAGATGTTTATATCTCTCTCAGATGTACCACCACACTAATTATGTGGTAAAGCCTTTGAGATAATTCAAATTATTTAGTCTGTAATAAGTCTGAGATAGTCTAAAATTATATGGTCTGAGATAAGTCTGAAATAGTCCAAATTATTTAGTCTGTAATATGTCAGGAATAGTCCAAAATTATTTAGTCTCAAATAAGTCTGAAATAGTCCAAATTATTTAGTCTGTAATATGTCAGAAATAGTCCAAAATTATTTAGCCTCAAATAAGTCTGAAATAGTCCAAATCATTTAATCTGTAATAAGTCTAAGATAGTACAAAATTATTTAATGTGTACTAAGTCTGAGATAGTCCAAAATTATTTAATCTATAATAAGTCTGAGATAGTCCAAATTATTTAGCCTATAATAAATGTGAGTTAGCCCAAATTACTCTGTTTTTAAAAATGTATGAAATAGTTCAAATTACTGAGGCAGCGATTATATGTATAGACGGATAAAATTATTTAAAACTCAGCTTATGCTTCAGACAACCTAAATTATTTTATCTAAAACTATATTTCAGATAAGATAAGATTTGTTAGGATTTTTAACCAGGGGTAGGGAAGGTTAGCCACTCAGGATAACTCGGGGTAGGGAAGGTTAGCCACTCAGGATAACCCGGGGTAGGGAAGGTTAGCCACTCAGGATAACCCGGGGTAGGGAAGGTTAGCCACTCAGGATAACCCGGGGTAGGGAAGTTAGCCACTAGGATAACCGGGTAGGGAAGGTTAGTCACTAGGATAACCTGGGTAGGAAGGTTTAGTCACTTAGGATAACCGGGTAGGGAAAGTTAGTCACTCAGGATAACCTGGGGTAGGGAAGGTTAGTCACTCAGGATAACCCGGGGTAGGGAAGGTCAGTCACTCAGGATAACCCGGGGTAGGGAAGGTTAGTCACTCAGGATAACCTGGGGTAGGGAAGGTCAGTCACTCAGGATAACTCGGGGTAGGGAAGGTCAGTCACTCAGGATAACTCGGGGTAGGGAAGGTCAGTCACTCAGGATAACCCGGGGTAGGGAAGGTCAGTCACTTAGGATAACCCGGGGTAGGGAAGGTCAGTCACTCAGGATAACCCGGGGTAGGGAAGGTCAGTCACTCAGGATAACTCGGGGTAGGGAAGGTCAGTCACTCAGGATAACCCGGGGTAGGGAAGGTCAGTCACTCAGGATAACTCGGGGTAGGGAAGGGTTTCAGTCACTCAGGATAACTCGGGGTAGGGAAGGTCAGTCACTCAGGATAACCCGGGGTAGGGAAGGTCAGTCACTCAGGATAACCCAGGGTAGGGAAGGTCAGTCACTTAGGATAACCCGGGGTAGGGAAGGTCAGTCACTTAGGATAACCCGGGGTAGGGAAGGTCAGTCACTCAGGATAACCCGGGGTAGGGAAGGTCAGTCACTCAGGATAACCCGGGGTAGGGAAGGTCAGTCACTCAGGATAACCCGGGGTAGGGAAGGTCAGTCACTCAGGATAACCCGGGGTAGGGAAGGTCAGTCACTCAGGATAACCCGGGGTAGGGAAGGTCAGTCACTCAGGATAACACAGTAAAGTCAGTCCGTCATCAAGGACTATGTGGTCTGTCTTGTGGTCCTTTAATCTTTCCCCCCAGGATGCCACCCACACCAGTCGACTAACACCTAGGTACCTACTTACTGCTAGATGAACAGGGACAGCAAGTATAAGAAAACATGTCCAACGTTTCCACCCGTGCCGGGATCAAACCACGGACACTCAGTTTGTGAGGCGAGTGCATCGCCAACTGAGCCACGGGAAAAAAAAATATTTACGCTATATAAAACATATTTAAGATAGTACAAAAGTGTTCGAATTATTTAGACAAAATCATTCAGGAGAGTTAATGCTGAACTAGCACAAATACACTGATTATTGTGATTCGTCCGTGTCCGTGGGACCTAATGCCCGCCACCCTAAACCTTCGTGGTTTATTGTCGCCCTTGTCCGTGTCGTTTAGCGCTAATCACCCGTGGTTTTTACGGTCGTTAATCACCCGAGGTTTGTAAGGTCATTAAATACCCAAGGTCTGCGTAAAGTCGTCAAATACCTGAGGTCTGTAAGGTCGTTAAATATCCGAGATCTCTAAAGTCGTTAAATACCCGAGGTCGGTAAGGTCGTTAAATATCAGAGGTCTCTAAAGTCGTTAAATACCCGAGGTCTGTAAGGTCGTTAAATACTGGAAGTCGGTATGGCCGTTAAATACCCAAGGTCTGAATGGTCGTTAAATACCAAAGGTCTGTATGGTCGTTAAGTACTCGAAGTCTGTAAGGTCGTTAATTAAACGAGGTCTGTACGGTCGTTAATTAAACAAGGTCTGTACAGTCGTTAATTAAATGAGGTCTGTAAGGTCGTTAAATACCCGAGGTCTATGAGGTCGCTAATTAAACGAGGTCTGTTCGGTCTAACATTTAATCACTAGTGGTCTTTAAAGTCTTTAGTCACTTGGGTCTTCATGATGGCCATTCGCTCTTATTCCTGGTTATATTTTTTTCGGTCATAGGTGAGCGTTAAATCCGTAGGGAAGGGTTATACAGCACCTGAGAAATTACTGATAATCAGGTTTGATCCCAGGAAAGAGAAGGAATCTAATTTCTTGCATTAAGAGCCCTTCAGCATCAAGGCACCCGCCATCATGGTCGCTTCCGTCTCACTGAGCGGACGCGAATATTTAGCGCCGGGCTTCCCAGATTATTTACAGTACACAGTCGACTGTTGAACACAACTTGTTACGTGGGATCGCGGTCGTTCGTGTGTGTGTGTGTGTGTGTGTGTGTGTGTGTGTGTGTGTGTGTGTGTGTGTGTACTCACATAGTTGTACTCACCTAGTTGTAGTTGCAGGGGACGAGTCACAGCTCCTGGCCCCGCCTCTTCACTTTGTGTGTGTGTTGCTTACGCGAATCATCCGACATTTTCTACTACTTCCAGTCATCATTACTTATATAAGCTCTTCCTGCTTGGTCACTTACCGTCATGCTGGGTTCTTGCAGTGGGACAAGCCAGGCTCACTACAGCAAAGCCACTAAATTGCGCTTTTGCATGTGTAAGTATAACAATACTGGGCGGTAATACACAGCATTTAGGCGCTCACCCGAGCAGAGTTCCGTGGAAAGGCGCCCCGGACGCACGAATACCTCATTGGCAATTATGGTCGTGATTACGCCTGTCAACAGTCGCGATTACATTAATCATATCATCACCCTAGACCTCATCACTCTAGACCTAGTCAGTGTATGGGAGGGCGGCCAGTGTGTTTTGCAAGTGCGTGAGCAGGAAGCGTCCAGCCCCGAGGTTTCTCTCACTGACAACTCTGTTCCTCCCTGTCCGGCTGTTTTATTTCCCCGCTGGTTCATAATGGTTGCACACTGTATTATCCTTTTGACTTCAGTGATGGTGGGAGCCTAGCTTATGTACGCTAGCTAGCGACCACCTACCTGATTGACAACTGGTATCTAGCACCAGTAAGCCCCAGCGACCACTTAATACACCAACCACCAGTACTATCGGCCACTTAATTACAATTTCCAAATTACAATTCCCAGCACCAGAACGAAAACAACTAATACCAACCACCGCCGCTAACGACCACTTAATTACTGTACCCAACACTAATATGCCAGCGACCACTTAATAATACCAACCAGCGGCGCTAACGACCACTTAATTACTGTACCCAGCTCCAGTACGCCAAAAACCACTTAATCACTAATACCAAACACTGATACGCCAGCGATCGCTTAGCTAATATAGCCAATAACGTGACGCCAGCGAGCGACCAGTCACATACCCAGTATCGATACGACAGCGATCGCTGGAGTACTACACCAAGCACCAGTGACCGATCGCTGATACACATCAGTAGTGTATTCAGTGAATGCTTAACCACCAGCACCCACTATAAGCAGTGAGTGACACCTAGCTAGACAACCAGTCACTGTCTCACTGACGGCGAGAGACCGCTGTCACGAAGCCCAGACAGGAGACGTCTTTACTGACCACCTAAACAACAGCCTCTAAAACCAGAATATATTACTGTATTATTATTAATAATTATATTACTTTATTATTATTTATTATTATTATTATTATTATTATTATTATTATTATTTATTATTATTATCATCACGGGGAATCACTAAACCCACAAGGATCATACAGTTCCAGGGGAATGGGAGGTAGTCAGATTTAATCCAACGTTAGGGAGAGGAGCTCTTAATTCCTTGGATCAAGAGACCATTACCAGTACCAAGCCGCCTCGCTAAGCGTTCTGGTAATTCAATTTTTTTGTAAATTATAAAAAATAAAAAAAAATAAAAAACGAGTTAGTTATTTATCACTGGTAACTAATAATTGTCAGATATTATCAACGATAATTATTCTATATTTCATTGATAATTGTCAAACATTATCATTGATAATAATCAAATATTTTCATTGATAATTGTCAAATATTATCATTGATAATAATCAAATATTTTCATTGATAACTGATAATTGTCAAATATGATCATCGATAATTATCAATGAGAATATGACAATTCTTAATTAAAATTCATAATTGTCATATAATTGATAATTATTAAATAATTAGAAAAAATGCAAAGTTTCAAGTGAGTTTTTTTAAGATTCTTAATAATTGAAGCAACGGTACGTGCAATGTACGTATCTACCAGTACGTACAATGTACGTATCTACCAGTACGTACAATGTACGTATCTACCAGTACGTGCAATGTACGTATCCACCAGTACGTGCAATGTACGTATCTACCAGTACGTGCAATGTACGTATCTACCAGTACGTGCAATGTACGTATCTACCAGTACGTGCAATGTACGTATATACCAGTACGTGCAATGTACGTATCTACCAGTACGTGCAATATACGTATATACCAGTACGTGCAATGTACGTATATACCAGTACGTGCAATGTACGTATCTACCAGTACGTGCAATGTACGTATATACCAGTACGTGCAATGTACGTATATACCAGTACGTGCAATGTACTTATATACCAGTACGTGCAATGTACGTATATACTAGCACGTGCAATGTGCTTATATACCAGTACGTGCAATGTACGTATATACTAGTACGTGCAATGTACGTATATACCAGTACGTGCAATGTACGTATATACTAGTACGTGCAATGTACGTATATACCAGTACGTGCAATGTACGTATCTACCAGTACGTGCAATATACGTATATACCAGTACGTGCAATGTACGTATATACCAGTACGTGCAATGTACGTATCTACCAGTACGTGCAATGTACGTATATACCAGTACGTGCAATGTACGTATATACCAGTACGTGCAATGTACTTATATACAGTACGTGCAATGTACGTATATACTAGCACGTGCAATGTGCTTATATACCAGTACGTGCAATGTACGTATATACCAGCACGTGCAAATGTGCGTATATACCTGTACGAATTTATATCATACTCAAACACACACACACACACACACACACACACATATATATATATATATATATATATATATATATATAATATATATATATATATATATCAAGTTATCGCTAGTTTATCTAAAGTTATCGCTAGTTGTCTCAAGTATCGTACTTATCTCAATATCGCTAGGTTGTCTCAAGTTATCGCAAAGTTATCTCAAGTTATCGCAATTATCTCAATATCGCTAGTTGTCACACGTTATCTCTCGTTATCTCAAGTTACGCTAGTTATTCAAGTTATCGCTAGTTGTCTCAAGTTTCGTAGTTGTCTCAAGTTATCGCTTTATCTCAAGTTATCGCTAAATATCTCAAGTTATCGTAGTTACTAAATATCGCTAATTATCTCAAGTTATCGCTAGTTGTCTCAGTTAACGCTATTATCTCAAGTTATCGATCGCTATTGTCTAAATTATCGCTACTATATCTCAAGTTATAGCTAGTTATCTCAAGTTATCGCTAATTATCTCAAGTTATCGCTAGTTATCTCAAGTCATCGCTATTATCTCAACTCGTAGTTATCTCAAGTTATCGCTAGTTGTCTCAAGTTATCGCTAGTTATCTCAAGTTATCGCTAGTTGTCTCAAGTTATCGCTAGTTATCTCAAGTTATCGCTAGTTATCTCAAATTATCGCTAGTTATCTCAAGTTATCGCTAATTATCTCAAGTTATCGCTAGTTATCTCAAGTTGTCGCTAATTATCTCAAGTTATCGCTAGTTGTCTCAAGTTATCGCTAGTTATCTCAAGCTATCGCCAGTTGTCTCAAGCTATCGCTAGTTATCTCAAGTTATCGCTAATTATCTCAAGTTATCGCTAGTTGTCTCAAGTTATCGCTCGTTATCTCAAGTTGTCTCAAGTTATCGCTAGTTATCTCAAGTTATCGCTAGTTATCTAAAGTTATCGCTAGTTATCTTAAGTTATCGCTAGTTATCTCAAGTTATCGCTAGTTGTCTCAAGTTATCGCTAGTTGTCTCAAGTTATCGCTAGTTATCTCAAGTTATCGCTAATTATCTCAAGTTATCGCTAATTATCTCAAGTTATCGCTAATTATCTCAAGTTATCGCTAGTTGTCTCAAGTTATCGCTAGTTGTCTCAAGTTATCGCTAATTATCTCAAGTTATCGCTAGTTATCTCAAGTTATCGCTAATTATCTCAAGTTATCGCTAGTTATCTCAAGTTATCGCTAGTTATCTCAAGTTATCGCTAGTTACTCAATTGCTAGTTTTAAGTTATCGCTAGTTGTCTCAAGTTATCGCTAGTTATCTCAAGTTATCGCTAGTTGTCTCAAGTTATCGCTAGTTATCTCAAGTTATCGCTAGTTATCTCAAGTTATCGCTAGTTGTCTCAAGTTATCGCTAGTTATCTCAAGTTATCGCTAGTTGTCTCAAGTTATCGCTAGTTATCT
This sequence comes from Cherax quadricarinatus, assembly GCF_026875155.1. Lineage (NCBI taxonomy): Eukaryota > Metazoa > Arthropoda > Malacostraca > Decapoda > Parastacidae > Cherax > Cherax quadricarinatus. The sequence continues at coordinate 10,692,478 of NC_069406.1, forward strand.
CAAGTTATCGCTAGTTATCTCAAGTTATCGCTAGTTATCTCAAGTTATCGCTAGTTGTCTCAAGTTATCGCTAGTTATCTCAAGTTATCGCTAGTTGTCTGAAGTTATCGCTAGTTATCTCAAGTTATCGCTAGTTATCTCAAGTTATCGCTAGTTATCTCAAGTTATCGCTAGTTATCTCAAGTTATCGCTAGTTATCTCAAGTTATCGCTAGTTGTCTCAAGTTATCGCTAGTTATTTCAAGTTATCGCTAGTTATCTCAAGTTATCGCTAGTTATCTCAAGTTATCGCTAGTTATCTCAAGTTATCGCTAGTTATCTCAAGTTATCGCTAGTTATCTCAAGTTATCGCTAGTTGTCTCAAGTTATCGCTAGTTATCTCAAGTTATCGCTAGTTATCTCAAGTTATCGCTAGTTATCTCAACATTGCTACCTGTGATAACATTTGTCTATAATAATATTCATAGCGATGCAATAAACCCGTTGGGGTGGCACACTGTCTGGGGAATGGTGGATAATCCAAGGTAAAAGAGGGGAAAGAAGCTCCAGTTCCTTGGATGAAGAGCTCTTGACCATCATTAAGGCAGCTCGCCGGAAGGATGACACTTGCATGCAGAGCATCGTAAATTTAAACGAATTTAATGTGAATTGTTGCCTAAATCTCGGCGATTTGATGAATACGTTTAATATACATATACTTATTTTTTTTACAACAAACCAGCCATATCCCACCGAGGCAGGGTGACCTAAAGAAGAAAAACGAAAGTTTCTCTTTTTAAAATTAGTAATATATACAGGAGAAGGGGTTACTAGCCCCTTGCTCCAGGCATTTTAGTCGCCTCTTACAACACGCATGGCTTACGGAGGAAGAATTCTGTTCCACTTCCCCGTGGAGATAAGAGGAAACAAAAAAGAACAAGAACTAGTAAGAAAATAGAAGAAAACCCAGAGTTGTGTGTATATATATGCTTGGTATAAACCTTGGTAATAAATACCGACAAGTTGGTTTAGAAAGACACGTAAGCAAACACTATGACATACATGATACTTAAGCAGCACCAACCCAACAACACAGGAGTCACATGATTTCATCGTCTACCCGTCCTCATCATAGGTAGAGGTTGTTTTGATAAGGACCTGCCTCGCGTGGGCCAGTAGGCCTTCTACAGTATTCTTCCATTCTTATGTTCTTATGACATTCCTCAAACCATACCCCCGGCCGGGATTGAACCCGCGGTCATAGAGTCTCTATGACCGCGGGTTCAATCCCGGCCGGGGGTATGGTTTGTTTGCAATCGTGTCATTACAATTTCTTAAGTCATGGAGACATTCCTCAGGTCACGTGCGTCACATCTCACTCTCCGCCTATATATATAATGTCTTTCTACCTCTGTATGTTAGAAGTGATCAAGGTCCCAGGACCGAAACGTTTTCTAATAAATATGTCATAGTGTTTGCTTACGTGTCTTTCTAAACCATATATATGTTTGTACATGTACGTGTAGTGTGACCTAAGTGTAAGTAGAAGGAGCAAGACGTACCTGAAATCTTGCATGTTTATATCATATTATATATATATATATATATATTATAATATATAATATATATTATATATATATATATATATATATAATATATATATATAATGTGTGTGTGTGTGTGTGTGTGTGTGTGTGTGTGTGTGTGTGTGTGTGTGTGTGTGTGTACTCACCTAATTCGCCTAAT
>NC_069406.1:10696701-10709201 GCF_026875155.1 Cherax quadricarinatus
AACCTGGTGGTTGTTATATATATATATATATATATATATATATATATATATATATATATATATATATATATATATATATATATATATATAAACATTGCCTCTACGTCCACAGCAGGACTTGAATCTGCTAACTCTGTATCAGAGTCCACAGTGCTTTACCACGAAACTAGACCTGCGATAAGAATGGGCGATTAGCCGAAGCTAAGCGATGTTTCCCATACCCCGGGCACCAAGCTCGTTTTGAAAGATCGTCTAAGCGCCCATACTTATCGCACGCAACAGGAATGGCCTTATACGTGCACACAATGGGTGTGCTGGATGACATATGGTCCCTGCAGAGAGCAGCCCACAGCCTCCACAAGCAGATGAAAGTTCCAATGGTTGCCTCCTCAGTTGCGAAGATCTGATGGCATTCAAATCCATTGCTAGCAGTACCCTATCTCACATTCGTAAAGCGGCTCGACCATATGAGACAGGGAAATTCACAGACCTTCTTAAGCAGGTGAATGGAGGTTCCACCAGTTTAGAAGCCCGAGGCACCATTAAGGCTTAGCGCAACCTACTCCTGTTCGGCAATGTCTGTCTTGCAGTTCCTGAAAGACGAGGCAAGTGTGCATCTACCCAAAAACAGATAATTGTGTCCCTCTGCCCCATCATCGCAGCAATCACAGACGCAGACCCAAGAAAAAATCCACTGAAAACGAGAAAATTTACCCACAGGTTAACAAAAAAATCGAAGTAACACAGTGGGAGCAATCAGAATAATTACAAGTGACGACACTGTTGCTCCCAAAAATTAAGCCACAACCCAAGCAGTAAGAGACAAACACGTAACAAGGGACACCAGAGTCGTTAACACCAACCCTGAGGAAGACCTCTTCACTGGATAATTAATTTTGCTAGACTTAGAAGTCAATAATACAACAGTGTCATTTCCAGCAGGATCTGCAGGAGATTACAATGGAATATGACAACACCTCATATAGATTGCAAATCCAGTACTCGGCACAGCAACATCAATTCTTCTCTCAGAGTTACGAATGTTCGTCAACAACGGCCTGGCTGGGCGGATTCCAGAAGAAATCAAACTTTTTTTTTTTGGAGCCTCACTACGTGCTTTGAAGAAGAAGGATGGGGGAATCAGGCTCATTGCTGTTGGAAACACTCTTCGCCGTCTCGTTGCCAAAGCAGCAGTAAGAAACATTCGCCTAGAAGCTGCCAATTTACTCCAGCCACACCAACTGGGCTTTGGGGTCTCTCAAGACAGTGAAGCGGCAGCTCATGCAGTAAGAGCATACATACCTCAGGGACTTACCAGAAGACAAGGCTATAGTCAAACTTGACTTTAGAAATGCTTTTAATGGTGAAAAAAGACGTGGTTTTGCCAGCCGTTCGGGACCGGTTCCCCAGCCCTTTTCCCCTTCATTTCAGCTGGCTACAGCAAACCCTCAATTCTTTTGTTTGGTGAACATGAAATTCCTTCATCAGAGGGTGTTCAGCAGGTTAACCCACTCGCTCCATTTTTCTTCTGCTTGACAGTAAGAGAACTTCCAGCCTGCGCAGCGAGCTTAACATCTGGTACCTGGATGATGGCACTCTGACAGGTACTAGAGGACCTACAACTGGTGAAGACACAGGAATTGGGACTCGTCCTCAATTCCTCCAAGTATGAAATCATCACAACAAACCAGGAAATAATCAGAGCTGTGCGAACAGTCCTTCCTGAAGTCTCTACCACCACTCCATCCAACAGCATCCTCTTGGGAGCACCGCTGGGTCATCAGGCAATCGACACAGTCCTCAAGGACAAACTGAATGACCTGAAGAGAATGGAGGAGAGAATAAGGGATCTTGATGCCCATGATGCCCTGTATCTCCTCACAAGGTGTCTTACTCTGCCAAGACTCACTCACTTCCTAAGCTGTATAGCCCTTGTGGTTTAGCGCTTCTTTTTGATTATAATAATAATAATTCCTGAGGTGCGCACCCTCTTTTGACAACACAACACTCAACGAAAATAACTTACTCCTGAGATCAGTCTTTAAGAAAGCACTGAATGTGTCACTGGAAGATCAGCAATGGGATAAGGCAACTCTTCCAGTGCGACCTGGAGGTATAGGGATGTGCAAGGCAAAGCAGGTAGCTTTACCAGCAGTTCTGTCCTCGTGTCTGGCTTCCAATGGACTAGCCAAGGAGATTGTCCCCGAACGCTCGAGAGGTGCAGTTCATTGAAGCAGCCATGCGGTGGGACACCCTTGCAGACTCCTCCAGTAGACCAGCTCCTCTCAAAGAGCACAAACAGTCCCACTGGGACAAACCGATCATGGAAAAAATCGTCAACACAATGCTCACCAACGCTTCAGGAAAGGACAAAGTTTGTCTCCTAGCGGTGAAAGCATCACATTCAAGATATTTACTTTTAGCTGTTCCCAGTTCCTCCTTGGGCACTCGACTCGACCCACGGGTTCAATCCCGGCCGGGGGTATGGTTTGTTTGCAATCGTGTCATTACGATTTCTTGAGTCATGTTGACGGCAGTGAAGGGACTTGAGCTAGAGTTCGTCACGACTACGCTAGCTGGAGATTCGTCTGTAAAAACTTGCATTTGTGGTCACAGAGGTGCCTGTGCTAACCTTCCTTATTTTTTTTTTTGTATTTATCAACACGACCGGTTCCAAACCAAGGCAGGGTTCATCCCCGGAATAGAAAAATTTAAACTCATCCGCCCCGTCTTGCCAGTCTGGGGATGCCCCTGACACCTACAGTTTTTTAAACTGCAACAAACACGCCACCGTCTGAGTGCAGGCACTGTACTTCCATCCCAGACTCAAGTCCGGCCTGCGGTTTCCTGAATCCCTCATAATGTTACTTGGCTACATCCTCCACCGCACGTTGTCAAGTATAAACCACCATTTTGTCTGCATTCACTCTATCAAACATGCTCAGCATGCATTGCTGGAAGTCCGTAGCTATCCCTCTGTTTCCATGAAATAACTCTTTACTCCTCCCTCCAACCTTTCCTAGGCGAACCCATACCCAGCCTTCCTCCAGTAAGAGGTGACTGATACGCCTTGAAAGTCATTCTGTTTCGGCCGGTCATTTTTACATCTCGATACATTTCTACAACCTTCCTCAGCCCTGTGGACAACAGTTTGGTAATCCCACCTCCCCCTAACTTCCAAACTACGAATTCTCTGCATTATATTCACACCACACATTGCCCTCAACATGAACATCTCCACTGCCTCCAGCCTTCTCCTCGCTGCAAACATTCCATCACCCATGCTTCCACCCAATAAGAGCGTTGGTAAAACTAACTCTCATACATTCCCCTCTTGCCTCCAAGGACAAAAGTTCTTTGTCTCCACAGACTCCAAAGTGCACCACTCACTCTTTTTTCCCTCTCAATTCTATGATTCACCTCATCTTTCATAGACCCATCTGCTGACACGTCCACTCCCAAATATCTGAATACGTTCACCTCCTCCATACTCTCTCCCTCCTATCTGATATTCAATCTTCATCACCTAATCTTTTTGTTATCCTCATAACCTTACTCTTTCCTGTATTCACCTTTAATTTTCTTCTTTTGCACACCCTACCAAATTCATCCACCAATCTCTGCAACTTCTCTTCAGAATCTCCAAGAGCACAGTGTCATCAGCAAAGAGCAGCTGTGACAACTCCCACTTTGTGTGTGATTCTTTATCTTTTAACTCCACGCCTCTTGCCAAGACCCTCGCATTTACTTCTCTTACAACCCCATCTATAAATATATTAAACAACCACGGTGACATCACACATCCTTGTCTAAGGCCTACTTCTACTGGGAAAAAATTTCCCTCTTTCCTACATACTCTAACTTGAGCCTCACTATCCTCGTAAAAACTCTTCACTGCTTTCAGTAACAACCTCCTACACCATACACTTGCAACATCTGCCACATTGCCCCCCTATCCACCCTGTCATACGCCTTTCCAAATCCATAAATGCCACAAAGACCTCTTTAGCCTTATCTAAATACTGTTCACTTATATGTTTCACTGTAAACACCTGGTCCACACACCCCTACCTTTCCTAAAGCCTCCTTGTTCATCTGCTATCCTATTCTCAGTCTTACTTTTAATTCTTTCATAATAACTCTACCATACACTTTACCAGGTATACTCAACAGACTTATCCCCTATAATTTTTTGGTTGTTTTGCATATATATATATATATATATATATATATATATATATATATATATTATATATTATATATATTATATATATATATATATATATATCGCCGAATATGAAAAACTGGTCAGTCAGCAAGAACTCATTTAAAATTAAATCATTTCTAAAATTTTCTCTTATACGTTTAAAGATATATTTTTTCATTTATGTTAATGTAAAAATTAATAATTTTGTACCAAAAGAACCTTAGAAAACTTACCTAACCTTATTGTAACAAACACAGTTTAATTTAACCTAATCCAGCTAAATATATTTTAGATAAGTTTACAGTAATTTAATAATATATAAACACAATGATATATATTTTTTTCGTAGGGTTCAGAATATTTTTTGCGAAATTATTGCATACACATTATCCCTTGCCTTATTCGGCACGAAACACACACACACAATATATATATAATATATTATATATATTTTATATATATATATATATATATATATATATATATATATATATATATATATATATATATTATTGTAACCACGACGAGTGTTATTGCTCAATAACAACACTGCAGTAGAGAAGGAGTCGGACCCATGCTGCTTTGGCGCACCTCATGATGAGCGTAAATACATGATACATTAGACAACTAGACCACACAATCCTTAAGAATGGCGTATCCAGCGAAGCTGGTATAAAGCGACATGTATTTTCGTGTACAACAGAAAAGTTGCATGTGCCCACTTCAGCACAAAAATTAGCGAAGGTTCGATTCCCCGTCCGTTAATCGGGGCCAAGGACGCTTGTCTTGCTACTTAACGATCTCGTGTCATGGGGATGAAAACATCTGTCTCCACCGTTCATTTGAGCCGGAAACTAGAAATGAAGCCATTCATTACCTTCCGCTATATTACCTGAGGTTCGATACGCTGACGTAATCAACGTTATGACTTTGTTGTTCAGACAAACGCACAAATAACTAATATTGAACGATTATGTGACGTACGATTTACATGAGCTTAGTGATTAGTTTGTGAGAGATTATAAACGGTTCACCAATCATTCTAGGAGATAAGACAATGCTTTGATGTAACCTCATCGTTCTAGTACACAAAATAGAGGTTAAGGTTCATCTGTATTCTAGAAGATAAGACAGGTATTTGAGGTTTCTTAATCATCTAGTAGACAAGGCAGGTGTTTGAGGTTCATCAGTCATTTAGTATGTAAGACAGGTGTTTGAGGCTCATCAGTTATCTAGTACATAAGACAGGTGTTTGAGGTTCCTCAATCATCTAGCAGATAAGACAGGTGTTTGAGGTTCCTCAGTCAACTAGTAGATAGTCATCTACTAGGTAAGACAGATGTTTGAGGTTCCTCGATCATCCAGTAGATAAGACAGGTGTTTGAGGTTCCTCAATCATCTAGTAAATAAGAGTGGTAATATTACCTAACACTGAGAGTAGCTGGTGGTGTATGTACAGGTCAGGGCCGCGTCAACCAGCTGGGCGGAGTCTTCATCAATGGTCGGCCGCTTCCCAACCACATACGTCTCAAGATCGTGGAGATGGCAGCGGCGGGCGTGCGTCCCTGCGTCATCTCCCGTCAGCTGCGCGTCTCCCACGGCTGCGTCTCGAAGATCCTCAACCGCTACCAGGAAACCGGCTCCATCAGGCCGGGCGTCATCGGCGGCTCCAAGCCCAAGGTAACCACCCCAGATATTGAGAAGCGCATCGATGACTACAAGAAGGAGAATCCAGGCGTCTTCTCTTGGGAGATCAGAGACAGACTCATCAAGGTAAGGCTCCAGCCTCCTGCCTGGGAGGGAGGGAGCACCTGTATGGAAGCTTTCCCCTAAGGTAAAAGGCTTCCCCAAAGGGAGGCAACGTGGTGAGTGTGAGTGCAAGGGAAGAAAAGAGGAGCAAACTCACCTGAAAGTCGCTAGCGGAGGGATGATAGTCGCTAGCGGAGGGATGATAGTCGGAGGCGGAGAGAAGATAGTTATTGACGGAGGGATGATAGTCGCTCGGGGAGGGATGATAGTCGTTAGAGGAGGGATGATAGTTACTGGCGGAGGGAAAATAGTCGCTGGCGGAGGGATGATAATCGCTGGCGGAGAGAAGATAGTTACTGGCGGAGAGATGATAGTCGCTCGCGGAGGGATGATAGTTGCTGGCGGAGGGATGATAGTCGCTAGCGGAAGGATGATAGTCGCTAGTAGAGGGATGATAGTCGCTGGCAGAGGGATGATAATCGCTAGCGGAGGGACGATAGTTGCTAGCGGAGGGATGATAGTCGCTAGTAGAGGGATGATAGTCGCTAGCGGATGGATGATAGTCGCTAGCGGAGGGATGATAGTCGCCCCGGAGGGATGGAACGCTAGCGGGGGGATGATAGTCGCTAGCGGAGGGATGATAGTCGCCAGCGGAGGGATGGTAATCGCTAGCGGAGGGATGATAATCGCTAGCGGAGGGATGATAATCGCTAGCGGAGGGATGATAGTCGCTAGTAGAGGGATAATAGTCGCTAGCGGAGGGATGGTAATCGCTAGCGGAGGGATGATAGTCGCCAGCGGAGGGATGATAGTCGCCAGCGGAGGGATGGTAATCGCTAGCGGAGGGATGATAGTCGCTAGCGGAGGGATGATAGTCGCTAGCGGAGGGATGATAGTCGCTAGTAGAGGGATGATAGTCGCTAGTAGAGGGATGATAGTCGCTAGCGGAGGGACGATAGTTGCTAGCGGACGGATGATAGTCGCTAGTGGAGGGATAGTCGCAAGCGGAGGGATGATATTCGCTAGCGGAGGGATGATAGTCGCTAGTAGAGGGATGATAGTCGCTAGTGGAGGGATAGTCGCTAGCGAATTTATGATAGTCGCTAGCGGAGGGATGACAGTCGCTAGCGGAGGATGATAGTCGCTAGCGGAGGGATGATATTCGCTAGTAGAGGGATGATAGTCGCTAGCGGAGGGATGATAGCCGTTAGCGGAGGGATGATAGTCGCTAGTAGAGGGATGACAGTCGCTGGCGGAGGGAAGATAGTTACTGGCGGAGGGATGATAGTTGCTAGCGGAGGAATGAGTCACTGGCGAAGGGATGATAGTCGCTGGCGGAAGGATGATAGTCACTGGCGGAGGGATGGTAGTCACTGGCGGAGGGATGATAGTCGCTAGCGGAGGAATGATAGTCGCTGGCGGAGGGATGATAGTCACTGGTAGAGGGATGATAGTCGCTGGCGGAGGGAAGATAGTTACTTGCGGAGGGATGATAGTCGCTAGCGGAGGAATGATAGTCACTGGCGGAGGGATGATAGTCGCTAGCGCAAGGATGATAGTCACTGGCGGAGGGATGATAGTCACTGGTGGAGGGATGATAGTTGCTAGCGGAGGGATGATAGTTGCTAGCGGAGGGATGATAGTTGCTAGCGGAGGGATGATAGTTGCTAGCGAGGGATGATAGTTGCTAGCGGAGGGATGATAGTTGCTAGGGGAGGGATGATAGTCGCTAGCAGAGGAATGATAGTCACTGGCGGAGGGATGATAGTCGCTAGCGGAAGGATGATAGTCACTGGCGGAGGGATGATAGACACTGGTGGAGGGATGATAGTTGCTAGCGGAGGGATGATAGTTGCTAGCGGAGGGATGATAGTTGCTAGTGGAGAGATGATAGTTGCTAGCGGAGGGATGATAGTTGCTAGCGGAGGGATGATAGTTGCTAGCGGAATGATGATAGTCACTGGTGGAGGGATGATAGTTGCTAGCGGAGGGATGATAGTTGCTAGCGGAGAGATGATAGTTGCTAGCGGAGGGATGATAGTCGCTAGCAGAGGAATGATAGTCACTGGCGGAGGGATGATAGTCGCTAGCGGAAGGATGATAGTCACTGGCGGAGGGATGATAGACACTGGTGGAGGGATGATAGTTGCTAGCGGAGGGATGATAGTTGCTAGCGGAGGGATGATAGTTGCTAGTGGAGAGATGATAGTTGCTAGCGGAGGGATGATAGTTGCTAGCGGAGGGATGATAGTTGCTAGCGGAATGATGATAGTCACTGGTGGAGGGATGATAGTTGCTAGCGGAGGGATGATAGTTGCAAGCGGAGGGATGATAGTTGCTAGCGGAGGGATGATAGTTGCTAGCGGAGGGATTATAGTTGATAGCGGAGGGATGATAGTTGCTAGCGGAGGGATGATAGTTGCTAGCGGAGGGATTATAGTTGATAGCGGAGGGATGATAGTTGCTAGCGGAGGGATGATAGTTGCTAGCGGAGGGATGATAGTTGCTAGCGGAATGATGATAGTCACTGGTGGGATGATAGTTGCTAGCGGAGGGATGATAGTTGCTAGCGGAGGGATGATAGTTGCTAGCGGAATGATGATAGTCACTGGTGGAGGGATGATAGTTCCTAGCGGAGGGATGATAGTTGCTAGCGGAGGGATGATAGTTGCTAGCAGAGGGATGATAGTTGCTAGCGGAGGGATGATAGTTGCTAGCTGAGGGATGATAGTTGCTAGCGGAATGATGATAGTCACTGGTGGAGGGATGATAGTTGCTAGCGGAGGGATGATAGTTGCTAGCGGAGGGATGATAGTTGCTAGCGGAGGGATGATAGTTGCTAACGGAGGGATGATAGTTGATAGCGGAAGGATGATAGTTGCTAGCGGAGGGATGATAGTTGTTAGTGGAGGGATGATAGTTGCTAGCGGAATGATGATAGTCACTGGTGGAGGGATGATAGTTGCTAGCGGAGGGATGATAGTTGCTAGCGGAGGGATGATAGTTGCTAGCGGAGGGATGATAGTTGCTAGCGGAGGGATGATAGTTGCTAGCGGAGGGATGATAGTTGCATAGCGGAGGGATGATAGTTGCTAGCGGAGGGATGATAGTTGCTAGCGGAGGGATGATAGTTGCTAGCGGAGGGATGATAGTTGCTAGCGGAGGATGATAGTTGCTAGCGGAGGGATGATAGTTGCTAGCGGAGGGATGATAGTTGCTAGCGGAGGGATGATAGTTGCTAGCGGAGGGATGATAGTTGCTAGCGGAGGGATGATAGTTGCTAGCGGAGGGATGATAGTTGCTAGCGGATGAGATAGTTGCTAGTGGAGAGATGATAGTTGCTAGCGGAGGGATGATAGTTGCTAGCGGAGGGATGATAGTTGCTAGCGGAGAGATGCTGGCATCCCAAGTCGCTAGCAAAGAAGCTGACTTATCACAACAGAAAACGCAAATTTAATATTCCCACGACGAGAATGATTTAATTATTTGGCGTGAGGGCTAAAGCGTGGTTGCGTGAAGGTCACAAAGGGTAAGTGAGAAGGCAGGTCAATCAGCGAACAGTGTGGTCATAGTGGGTCAGTCAGGTACAGGTCACTCCCAGGAGACAGGTCACTAGGATCATCCAGCTCAGACGTCCCAGAACGTCGCTACGGGATTTACCAGCATTTAAGAGTTTTCACTTCAATAAGTCTGGTCAGCATATTTCTAAATTTTTCGTCTTTTTATTTTTAATTATATATATAAAAAAAAACTGATACTCAGATGGAGGTAATGTGTGTTTGCGTTTAATGATAATACACTAACATTCTCACATCATACATGATGAACGTCTAGATTTAAACGTTGCTCGTTTTGTTCCGCCACCTCGTTGTCAGAAGTAGTAAGGCCTTTTGTTATTAAACATGTTATTGAAGGTTAAATACATGATAATCTAAACTAAATTCAATTAATCATACGGCACCTAAAGCAAAGACTTGAAAAACAGCAATCATGAAAGAAATGGCAGTGAGCACATCAAGTTAAAGTAGTTAAATGAGGATAATGTTGATTTATAGGAGGTCGTAAGAGGCTATTTAGCGCGATTATGGAACGATTAGTTCTCTCGTAATAATTAGTCGCTGATAAACTGGTGGAAGCCAGAGGCTGCAACACGAGATGACTCCACCGCACTTTGTGAAGTAAGGAGGAGGTTAGAAGCAGGGGCAGGAGGTTAGAAGCAGGGGCAGGAGGTTAGAAGCAGGGGCAGGAGGTTAGAAGCAGGGGCAGGAGGTTAGAAGCAGGGGCAGGAGGTTAGAAGCAGGGGCAGGAGGTTAGAGAGAGGCAGGAAGTTACCAGCAGGGGCAGGAGGTTAGAAGCAGGGGCAGGAGGTTAACAGCAGGGGCAGGAGGTTAGCAGCAGAGGCATGAGGTTAGAAGCAGGGGCAGGAGGTTAGAAGCAGGGGAAGGAGGTTAGCAGCAGGGGCAGGAGGTTAGAAGCAGGGGCAGGAGGTTGGAAGCAGGACAGAAGTAGAAGCGGAGCAAGAGGTTAGCAGCAGGGCAGGAGGTTAGAAGCAGGGGCAGGAGGTTAGCAGCAGGGGCAGGAGGTTAGCAGCAGGGGCAGGAGGTTAGCAGCAGGGGCAGGAGGTTAGCAGCAGGGGCAGGAGGTTAGCAGCAGGGGCAGGAGGTTAACAGTAGGGGCAGGAGGTTAGCAACAGGGGCAAAAGGTTAGCAGCAGGGGCAGGACGTTAGCAGCAGGGGCAGGACGTTAGCAGCAGGGGCAGGAGGTTGGCAGCAGGGGCAGGAGGTTAGAAGCAGGGGCAGGAGGTTAGCAGCAGGGGCAGAAGGTTAGCAGCAGGGGCAGGTGGTTAGAAGCAGGGGCAGGTGGTTAGCAGCAGGGGCAGGAGGTTAGAAGCAGGGGCAGGAGGTTAGCAGCAATGGCAGTACGTTAGCAGCAGGGGCAGGAGGCTAGCAGCAGGGGCAGGAGGTTAGCGGCAGGGGCAGGAGGTTAGCAGCAGGGGCAGGAGGTTAGCAGCAGGGGCAGGAGGTTAGCAGCAGAGGCATGAGGTTAGAAGCAGGGGCAGGAGGTTAGAAGCAGGGGAAGGAGGTTAGCAGCATGGCAGGAGGTTAGAAGCAGGGGAAGGAGGTTAGCAGCAGGGGCAGGAGGTTAGCAGCAGGGCAGGAGGTTAGCAGCAGGAGGCAGGAGGTTAGCAGCAGAGGGCAGGAGGTTAGCAGCAGAGGCAGGAGGTTAGAAGCAGGGGCAGGAGGTTAGCAGCAGGGGCAGGAGGTTAGCAGCAGGGCAGGAGGTTGGCAGCAGGGGCAGGAGGTTAGAAGCAGGGCAGGAGGTTAGCAGCAGGGGCAGAAGGTTAGCAGCAGGGGCAGGTGGTTAGAAGCAGGGGCAGGTGGTTACAGCAGAGGCAGGAGGTTAGCAGCAGGGGCAGGAGGTTAGCAGCAAGGCAGTAAGTTAGCAGCAAGGCATAGGCCTAGCAGCAGGGGCAGTGGTTAGCGGCAGGGACAGGAGGTTAGCAGCAGGGCAGGAGGTTAGCAGCAGGGGCAGGAGGTTAGCAGCAGGGGCAGAGGTTAGCAGCAGGGGCAGGAGGTTGCAGCAGGGCAGGAGGTTAGAAGCAGGGCAGGAGGTTAGCAGCAGGGGCAGAAGGTAGCAGCAGGGCAGGGGGTTAAAGCAGGGGCAGGAGGTTAGCAGCAGGGGCAGGAGGTTAGCGCAGGGACGGAGGTTAGCAGCAGGGGGAGGAGGTTAGCAGCAGGGGCAGGAGGTTAGCAGCAGGGGCAGGAGGTTAGCAGCAGGGGCAGGAGGTTAGAAGCAGGGGCAGGAGGTTAGAAGCAGGGGCAGGAGGTTAGAAGCAGTGGCAGGAGGTTAGTAGTATGGACAAGAGGTTAACAGCAGGTTAAGAAGAGATGATGACTGGAGGAAGAAGGAAGGAAGAACGGCAAGACCGGGAAGCAACACCTGACAAAAAGTGTGAAATAGCCACAATCTCATTTTGCTTCAACCAAGAACTAGGCTTCAAAATGCTGCTAGTTTTCAAAATTTTAAAGATTTTTTTTTTGTAATAAAAAAGCAACGTATATTTAATAAGGGCTATTCATTACATCCTCGCTACAATTTTACTAATACAATTAATGCTCTCTCAAAGTTAATCCCAGAAGGAAAAAAAAAAAATGAAAGGGAACTCGGCGATAAACTGACTTCATCTTTGACGTTGAAGGAGTGTGAGCGACGACCCGGCTTCAGGTGGCCCTTTGACCCAGACTTACGAAAGCCGGAGACATAATATATCCATTTTCTACTCCACTGGCCAGTAGGGATGGATGTGTTTGGGGGGGAGGGGGGAAGTGGAGGGGGAGGGGGAGGTGGAGGGGGAGGGGGGTGTGACTGACACCATCAACATTAGGAACCACTGACCGGCAGATGGAGTGAGACGGGATTATAGGAGATTAAGAAGCAAAGTTTGTTGAGGATTTTCGGATGGAAGACAGAGATCAGGAAGTGATATGTGAGGTGTTGCCAAGTTAAGAGTCTCACTAACGTAAAATGTTATAAACTCATCCAT
>NC_069406.1:10714201-10761701 GCF_026875155.1 Cherax quadricarinatus
TGAAGGAAATGAACCTGAACACCTTAAAGAAGTAGATGTAAGGCCAGGAATCTGTGAAGCCTATTAAAGCGGTCCTGGAGGTAGGTTTAGGAGCTAAGTCTCAACCCCTACAAACACAAATCGTTGAGTACACACACACACACACACACACACACACACACACACACACACACACACACACACACACACACACACATACACACACACACACGCGCATAAAGGACTAAGTAAACCATAGAAATGATGAAGGCAAATAAGGTGGGTGGCGTATTGAGGCCTGGTCTCAGACCGGGCCGCGGGGGCGTTGACCCCCGAAACCCTCTCCAGGTAAACTCCAGGTATGTGTGGAGACAAAGGAAATTATCCATGGAGGCAAAGAAGGGAATATATGAGAGTACAGAGGTACCAACACTCTTATATGAGTGTGTTAAGCATGGGTTGTAAATGTTGCAGCGAGGAGTCTGGAGACAGTGGGGATGTCGTGGATAAGGACTTGCCTTGTATGGGCAGTAGGCCTTCTGCAGTGTTCTTCCATTCATATGTTCTTATGTCGTGTCCAAGGACAATGTGTGGCGTAAATATTATGCAGAGAATTTGTAGTGCGGAAATTAGGAGGAGGTGTGAAGAGGGTTTGTTGAGGGTTGAAGGTTTGTTGAGATGGTTTGGTCATTTAGAAAGGATGGAGCAATATAGGATGACTTGGAGGGTGTATAAATCTGTAGTGGAGAAAAAGCAAGGTAGGAGTCGTCCTAGGAAAGAATGGAGGGGGGGGGGTAAAGGTGGTTTTGTGTGCAAGGAGCTTGAACTTAAAGCAGACACGTGTGAAATGTTAGAAATGAGTGAAAGTAGATGAAGGGTTTTTGGGACTTGACGAGCTGTTGGAGTGTGAGCAGGGTAATATTTTGTGAAGAGATTCAGGAAAACTGGTTAGCTGGAACTGAGTCCTGGAGGTGGGAAATACAATCAATGCCTGAACTCTAAAGTAGGATCTTGGGATATTTTCTGTTTAGAGTGACATCTAAACTGTCGTATCTGCGCTCCTCTGGCAAGACAGTGATAAGTGTTTCTTTTTGGGGTTACCCTGCCTCGGTGGGAGACGGCCATCGTGTTTATATATATATATATATATATATATATATATATATATATATATATATATATATATATATTTATATATATATATATATATATATATATATATATATATATATATATGTGTGTGTGTGTGTGTGTGTGTGTGTGTGTGTGTGTGTGTGTGTGTGTGTGTGTGTGTGTGTGTAAAATGGTGATCCATAAGATCAAGTAGCATCAGGAGAGAGAGTTCAATCCTCCTGCTGATCTATCACACAATAAGAGATCACATTAGTACTATCTACGGCTTAATCTTCAGCCGCGATTACCCACATTGTTAATCCTGGTCTGTGGGTGCGGTCGTGATGTGCCTGACACCGAGCGTGGGCGGGGCACCTGTCACGCCCACGTCAGCGCCCACAAAGCGTCAGGAGGGGCGGCGGGAGCACGGTGGCTTTGGCTAGCCAGGCATACCAAGAAGGTCTCACAAAGGCTACACAAGCTGAAAATAGCTGCTGTGGAGACTGGAAATGATGAGATGACTTGTAGCTATGTGGGAGTGTGTGAGTGTGGGGGTGGTTGTGGGGGTGCGGGAGTGAGTGTGTGGGTGTGGGTGTGGGGGTGAGTGTGTGGGTGTGGGGTGAGTGTGTGGATGTAAGTGTGGGGAAGAATGTTGTGGACTAGTGAGTGTGGGAGGGGAGAGTGTTTGGGCGAGTGTGTGATGTGAATGTGGGTGGGGTGAGTATTGGGGCGACAGTAAGAGTGAGTATGGGGAGTGAGAGTGTGAGAGTGAGTATGGGGGTGAGAGTGTGAGAGTGAGATAGTGAGAGTACCAGAGTGTGAAAGTGAGTGTGGGGAAGTTAGTATGAGAGTGTGAAAGTGTGAGTGTCAGAGTGAAAATGTATATGGGTGGGCGTGACAGTGTGCGAGAGTGCGTATGAGAGTTTGTGAGAGTATGAAACTGAAAGTGACCGTGAGAATAAGTATGAGAATGTGAAAGTGAGTATGAGAGTGAGTGCGAGGAAGAACGAATTTACAGTGAATATCTTAAACCTGGATTGACATCATTGCAGGACATCACATGATCCTCCGGGAACGATGCCTTGACATCACTTCAGGCCATCACAGGATCCTCCAAGAACGATACCTTGACAACACTGCAGGATATCACAGGATCCTCCAGGAACGATACCTTGACATCACTGCAGAATATACAGGATCCTCCAGGAACGATACCTTGACATCACTGCAGAATATACAGGATCCTCCAGGAACGATACCTTGACATCACTGCCGAATATACAGGATCCTCCAGGAACGATACCTTGACATCACTGCAGGATATTACAGGATCTTCCAGGAACGTTGCCTTGACATCACTCCAGGATCTTTCAGGAACGATGCCTTGACATCACTCCAGGATCCTCTAGGAACGAATCCTTGACATCACTCCAGGATCTTTCAGGAACGATGCCTTGACATCACTCCAGGATCCTCTAGGAACGAATCCTTGACATCACTCCAGGATCCTCCAGGAACGATGCCTTGACATCACTGCAGGATATCACAGAATCCTCCAGGAACGATGCCTTGTCATCACTGCAGGATATCACAGGATCCTCCAGGAACGATGCCTTGACATCACTGCAGGATATCACAGGATCCTCCAGGAACGATGCCTTGACATCTCTCCAGGATCCTCTAGGAACGATGCCTTGACATCACTCCAGGATCCTCCAGGAACGATAACTTGACATCACTCCAGGATCCTCCAGGAACGATGTCTTGACATCACTGCAGGACATCACAGGATCCTCCAGGAACGATGCCTTGACAGCACTCCAGGATCCTCCAGGAACGAATCCTTGACATCACTCCAGGATCCTTCAGGAACGATGCCTTGACATCATTCCAGGATCCTCCAGAAACGATGCCTTCACATCATTCCAGGATCCTGAAGGAACGATGCCTTGACATCACTGCAGGATATCACAGGATCCTCCAGGAACGATGCTTTGACATCTCTCCAGGATCCTCCAGGAACGATGCCTTAACATCACTCCATAATCCTCCAGGAACGATGCCTTGACATCACTGCAGGATATCACAGGATCCTCCAGGATCCATGCCTTACATCTCTCCAGGATCCTCCAGGAACGATGCCTTGACATCACTGCAGTATATCACAGGATCCTCCAGGATCGATGCCTTGACATCACTCCAGGATCCTACAGGAACGATGCCTTGACATCTCTCCAGGATCCTCCAGGAACGATGCCTTGACATCACTCAAGTATCCTCCAGGAACGATGCCTTGACATCACTCCAGGATCTTCCAGGAACGATGCCTTGACATCACTGCAGGATATCACAGGATCCTCCAGGATCGATGCCTTACATCTCTCCAGGATCCTCCAGGAACGATGCCTTGACATCACTGCAGGATATCACAGGATCCTCCATGATCGATGCCTTGACATCACTCCAGGATCCTCCATGAACGATGCCTTGACATCACTCCAGGATACTCCAGAAACGATGCCTTCACATCATTCCAGGATCATCCAGGAACGATGCCTTGACATCACTGCAGGATATCACAGGATCCTCCAGGAACGATGCCTTGACATCTCTCCAGGATCCTCAAGGAACGATGCCTTGACATCACTCAAGTATCCTCCAGGAACGATGCCTTGAAATCTCTCCAGGATCATCCAGGAACGATGCCTTGAAATCTCTCCAGGATCATCCAGGAACGATGCCTTGACATCACTGCAGGATATCACAGGATCATCCAGGAACGATGCCTTGAAATCTCTCCAGGATCATCCAGGAACGATGCCTTGACATCTCTGGAGGATCCTCCAGGAATGCCTTGACATCACTGCAGGACATCACAAGATCCTCAAGGAACAATGCCTTGACATCACTCTAGGATCCTCCAGGAACGATGCCTTGACATCACTGAAGGACATCACAGGATCCTCCAGAAACGATGCCTTGACATCTCTCCAGGACATCACAGGATCCTCCAGGGACGATGCCTTGACATCACTGCAGGACATCACTCCAGGATCCTCCAGGAACGATGCCTTGACATCACTCAAGGATCCTCCAGGAACGATGCCTTGACATCACTCCAGGACATCACAGGATCTCCCAGGAACGATGCCTTGACATCACTCCAGGATCCTCGAGGAACGATGCCTTGACATCACTCCAGGGTCCTCCAGAAACGATGCCTTCACATCATTCCAGGATCATCCAGGAACGATGCCTTAACATCACTGCAGGATATCACAGGATCCTCCAGAAACGATGCCTTGACATCTCTCCAGGATCCTCCAGGAATGCCTTGACATCACTGCAGGACATCACAAGATCCTCAAGGAACAATGCCTTGACATCACTCCAGGATCCTCCAGGAACGATGCCTTGACATCACTGCAGGACATCACAGGATCCTCCAGAAACGATGCCTTGACATCTCTCCAGGACATCACAGGATCCTCCAGGGACGATGCCTTGACATCACTGCAGGACATCACTCCAGGATCCTCCAGGAACGATGCCTTGACATCACTCAAGGATCCTCCAGGAACGATGCCTTGACTTCACTGCAGGATATCACAGGATCCTCCAGGAACGATGCCTTGACATCACTCCAGGATCCTCCAGGAACGATGCCTTGGCATCGCTCCAGGATCCTCCAGGAACGATGTCTTGACATCACTGAGACATCGCAGATCCTCCAGGAACGATGCCTTGACATCACTCCAGGATCCTCCAGGAACGATGCCTTGACATCACTCCAGGATCCTCCGGGAACGATGCCTTGACATCACTCCAGGACATCACAGGATCCTCCAGGAATGCCTTGACATCACTCCAGGATCCTCGAGGAACGATGCCTTGACATCACTCCAGGATCCTCCAGAAACGATGCCTTCACATCATTCCAGGATCCTCCAGGAACGATGCCTTGACATCACTGCAGGATATCACAGGATCCTCCAGGAACGATGCCTTGACATCACTCAAGTATCCTCCAGGAACGATGCCTTGAAATCTCTCCAGGATCATCCAGGAACGATGCCTTGAAATCTCTCAGGATCATCCAGGAACGATGCCTTGACATCACTGCAGGATATCACAGATCCAGGAACGATGCTTGAAATCTCTCCAGGATCATCCAGGAACGATGCCTTGACATCTCTGGAGGATCCTCCAGGAATGCCTTGACATCACTGCAGGACATCACAAGATCCTCAAGGAACAATGCCTTGACATCACTCCAGGATCCTCCAGGAACGATGCCTTGACATCACTGAAGGACATCACAGGATCCTCCAGAAACGATGCCTTGACATCTCCAGGACATCACAGGATCCTCCAGGGAACGATGCTTGACATCACTGCAGGACATCACTCCAGGATCCTCCAGGAACGATGCCTTGACATCACTCAGGATCCTCCAGGAACGATGCTTGAATCATCCAGGACATCACAGGATCCTCAGGAACATGCCTTGACATCACTCCAGGATCCTCGAGGAACGATGCCTTGACATCACTCAAGGGTCCTCCAGAAACGATGCCTTCACATCATTCCAGGATCATCCAGGAACGATGCCTTGACATCACTGCAGGATATCACAGGATCCTCCAGAAACGATGCCTTGACATCTCTTCAGGATCCTCCAGGAATGCCTTGACATCCTGCAGGACATCACAAGATCCTCAAGGAACAATGCCTTGACATCACTCCAGGATCCTCCAGGAACGATGCCTTGACATCACTGCAGGACATCACAGGATCCTCCAGAAACGATGCCTTGACATCTCTCCAGGACATCACAGGATCCTCCAGGGACGATGCCTTGACATCACTGCAGGACATCACTCCAGGATCCTCCAGGAACGATGCCTTGACATCACTCAAGGATCCTCCAGGAACGATGCCTTGACTTCACTGCAGGATATCACAGGATCCTCCAGGAACGATGCCTTGACATCACTCCAGGATCCTCCAGGAACGATGCCTTGGCATCGCTCCAGGATCCTCCAGGAACGATGTCTTGACATCACTGCAGGACATCGCAGGATCCTCCAGGAATGATGCCTTGACATCACTCCAGGATCCTCGAGGAACGATGCCTTGACATCACTCCAGGATCCTCCAGAAACGATGCCTTCACATCATTCCAGGATCCTCCAGGAACGATGCCTTGACATCACTGCAGGATATCACAGGATCCTCCAGGAACGATGCCTTGACATCTCTCCAGGATCCTCCAGGAACGATGCCTTGACATCACTCCAGGATCCTCCAGGAACGATGTCTTGACATCACTGCAGGACATCACAGGATCCTCCAGGAACGAAAAATTGACATCACTCCAGGATCCTCCAGGAACGACGCCTTGACATCACTCCAGGATCCTCCAGAAACGATGCTTTCACATTATTCCAGGATCCTGAAGGAACGATGCCTTGATATCATTGCAGGATATCACAGGATCCTCCAGGAACGATGCCTTGACATCTCTCCAGGATTCTCCAGGAAGGATGCCTTGACATCACTCAAGTATCCTCCAGGAATGATGCCTTGACATCACTGCAGGATATCACAGGATCCTCTAGGAACGATGCCTTGACATCACTGCAGGACATTACAGAATCCTCCAGGAACTATGCCTTGACATCACTCCACGATCCTTCAGGAACGATGCCTTGACATCACTCAAGGATCCTCCAGGAACGATGCCTTGACATCACTGCAGGGCATCACAGGATCCTCCAGGAACGATGCCTTGACATCAGTTCAGGATATCACAGGATCCTCCAGGAACGATGCCTTGACATCACGGTGGGACATTACAGGATCCTCCAGGAACGCCTTGGCATCACTCCAGGATCGTCCAGGAACGATGCCTTGACATCACTGCAGGACGTCACAGGATCCTCCAGAACGATGCCTTGACATCACTGCGGGACATTACAGGATCCTCCAGGAACGAAGCCTTGGGATCGCTCCAGGATCCTCCAGGAACGATTCCTTGACATCACTGCAGGACATCACAGGATCCTCCAGGAACGATGCCTTGGCATCACTCCAGGATCCTCCAGGAACGATGCCTTGGCATCACTCCAGGATCCTCCAGGAACGATGCCTCAGCATCACTCCAGGAACGATGCCTTGGCATCACTCCAGGATCCTCCAGGAACGATGCCATGGCATCACTCCAGGATCCTCCAGGAACGATGCCTCGGCATCACTCCAGGAACGATGCCTTGGCATCACTCCAGGATCCTCCAGGAACATGCCTTGGCATCACTCCAGGATCCTCCAGGAACATGCCTTGGCATCACTCCAGGATCCTCCTGGAACGATGCCTTGGCATCACTCCAGGATCCTCCAGGAACATGCCTTGGCATCACTCCAGGATCCTCCTGGAACGATGCCTTGGCATCACTCCAGGATCCTCCAGGAACATGTCTCAGAGTACCACGTCCAGAACGTCGAGGATCCCAGTATTTACACATATGAAAAACACAGCAACTAACAAATTAAAAATAAAAATAGGCCTCTCAAAATTGTTTGAATTGATGCTCTCTGACGCAGAACATAAAATAATAATAATTATAATAATAAATAATAATAATATATATTAAAAAAAGCTAATGAATTGTAATCAAATTCATATATACATGGAGAAAGGTATATCTCTCAATATGTATAGAATAAGAGGTGGATGTACCGTAGTATATATACATAGAGATTTACATCCTTTTTAGTACACTATACACTGAGAATTTACTCCAAAATTTTAGGGGTTAAATTATTCTTGATTGTTGAGTCACAGGACAAAATGCAGCGTCTGGCAGACCTGTAGCAACATGTTTCCAGTCTAACAAAATAATAATAATAATAATAATAATAAATAATAATAATAATTACTATAGATAAATGGTTCAGAGAACCGACAAGTTGATAAATTTATCAAGTAAATGTACTGTATATAATATAGTTAATTTCTTGTTCTAGTGATCTTGTTGAAGTTATAATATTTTTGAAATTTAATCATTTTTATATGATTCCTGGCTGGCCTAACATTGTTGGATGAACTGAGTTTACTGATTAAGATAATACCCGCCGAACTTCAGTTTATTACCATTACTTGGGTCACCCATGTTTTATTACCAGGGGTCACCCATGTTTTATTACCAGGGGTCACCCATGTTTTATTACCAGGGGTCACCCATAGTTTACAAAGGTCAACCGTGGTTTACAATGATAAATGTATATAGGTTGTTATTAGATATTTGAGGTGTCCAGTGTTGTAGCTTGTGCTTGTTCTTCCTGCAGGAGGGTGTGGTGGACAAGGCGTCAGCTCCCTCCGTCAGCTCTATCAGCAGGATCCTCAGAGGTGGTAAGAGGGATGACGACCCTCGCAAAGACCACAGTATCGACGGCATCCTCGGTGAGTACCCCAACACACATGCACAGTTTCAAGAGCAGGTATGATATAGTTCATGAGGTCAACTCACTTTAAGAGGCAAGGTCAAGAGCTGGAGCTCAACCGACAGCTCTGATAAGATATATCCAACTACGTGGTTGAGTCTTGATTCAGCTGGTCTACTGGTTAACACACTGGCCTGTGAGTTTTAGGACTCACTTGCCATGGGTTCAAACCCCACCCGTTCCCTGATTTGTTTACACTCATATTATTACTTAGAAATCGTTTTTACTAGATAAATTTTGGTTGGTGCGTCATTCGTCAAGGTTACAACCGTGTTGCATATTGCCGTCCCCCTGGACCTCCCTGTACATGACAGCAACTCTACGGAGTGCCACTTAGGTTTGAAATGTATTTAAACATTAACGTTATAGATGTAAAGCTCTTGGTAAGAGGTATTTACAAGTCATCACAAGGAAACCAATATTGCAATTTCTTCAATAAAAATTGAAATAATTAGGCACACATAGCCCAAAACGAATTAAAAAGTTTCCACTGAGAAACACTAGATTTAAAGGTCAACTGAAAAGATATTCTCTTGTTATCTGAGAAAGACGAGCATCCTAAAATATACCAGTGCGTTAAGTTTGAAGCCGCTCAGAATTTGCATTATCAGGTAATCGCGTTGAAGAGTTTAAGCCAATCAGAAGCGACAATCAGACGTTATCTTATGAAAAGCTGTATTTCAAGCTTCTCAACTTCATAAGAAAAAGCCAAAATGGAACTACACAGGATAAAATAATTCAAACTTCTCTTCGAGAAAGATTCGCCAGCATTTAAGTTTTAAGAAACTAACTTTTATTTTACCTCTGTTTACAACATTATGCAGTGAAGACGGTACGAATATAATTGCATATGATTTTGATTTAAGATGGATTCAATAGTAACAGTGATTATTTTCATCGTGAGATATAAATTACTGTAGTGAACAACAAATCTCACTACTGCTCTCCCTCCCACCTATAACTTATCAGCCATTTCAAACTAGACAGCTTAAATTCACGTGATATAATTTTTTTCTGGAAGTGTTAATTACAGTTTAATGGGACAGTTCCATGCAAGCGAAAATCTCATTACCTCAATTCGCAACCGTTCACCTCATCAAGCACATCGCATCAAGATACACTGCACCAAGGTACAGCTGCATCAAGTACACTTCTATTCAGGTACACCTGTATCAACTCACATGGCATCAAGTTCGCTGCAGGAAGCAGATCCAGTAAGATAAGTAAATCTGACCTCTATTCTGAAGATTCAGACCTAGCATCCTAACAATACACTTTAAGTAGGTACAGCACTGTTGAAATTTGTAGCCAACAGGACTTTATAAGTTACGTCAGGGAACATATCTTGGTAATGTTCTAGGTGCCTAATAACAAGGAATTTACTGATTGCAACAGAGCTGCACTTGAAATTAAATCATATTAAATGTGAAATGATCGGATAGGCGATCTACATAATTTGAGAATTGTAAACGAAACACTGGAGCTTACATGATGCACTGGAGCTTACAATAATGTCACGGTAGCTTACAGTCACTAGCTTAAAATTCATGTAGCTTAATGACTCATGGAGCTTTACAAATGACGTCACCGGAGCTACAATGTATGTCACTGAGCTTCAATATTTACTGGAGCTTACATGATGTCACTGAGCTTTACAATGAAGTCACTGAGTTAAATGATTGTACGAGCTTACAATGATGTCAGGGTTACAAGATTACTGGAGCTTACAATAGTCCGGAGCTAAAGATGTCACTGGAGTACAATGATGTCACGGAGCTTACAATGAGTCACTGGAGCTTACAATGAGTCACCGGAGCTTACAATGTCACGGAGCTTACAATGACGTCACTGGAGCTTACAATGATGTCACTGGAGCTTACAATGATGTCACTGGAGCTTACAATGATGTCACTGGAGCTTACAATGACGTCACTGGAGCTTACAATGACGTCACCGGAGCTTACAATGACGTCGCCGGAGCTTACAATGACGTCACTGGAGCTTACAATGACGTCACCGGAGCTTCAATGTCATGGAGTTACTGACGTCACCGAGCTTACAATGACGTCACTGGAGCTTACAATGACGTCACTGGAGCTTACAATGACGTCACTGGAGCTTACAATGACGTCACCGGAGCTTACAATGACGTCACCGGAGCTTACAATGACGTCCCCTGGAGCTTACAATGACGTCACGGAGCTTACAATGACGTCACCGGCTTACAAGACGTCATTGGAGCTTACAATGACGTCCAAGCTTCATGAGCACTGGAGCTTACAATGAGCGCCAGAGCTTACAATGACGTCACTGGAGCTTACAATGACGTCACTGGAGCTTACAATGACGTCGCCAGAGCTTACAATGACGTCGCCGGAGCTTACAATGACGTCACTGGAGCTTACAATGACGTCACTGGAGCTTACAATGACGTCACTGGAGCTTACAATGACGTCACTGGAGCTTACAATGACGTCACTGGAACTTACAATGATGTCTCGTCCTCACCTTAACTTTGTAAATATTTAAAGCGTTATTAAAAAAAGTGAGTTTTGATTATTTAACAATTTTCAATTTATTCGGCAGTTTTATTACATTCAAAATTCTCTACAATCCTGTGAGAATTTTTTTTATTTTATACATCTGAAAGTGACAACCAAGATTCCTTTAAATTAAGCCCGACAACACGGAAAATTTGAAGACTATCAGAAAAGGCATTCCCAAGGGATCCCTCCGAATAAGACAATTAAAAGAATTTTAACAATTTTGTTAAAATTTCCACTTTGCACCAAATTAATGTTAATATTTCGTAGCCTAGAAAATGAGGTTTTCCTTATTGAATGGAAAACCATAACAATTTATTGAATATTATAAACTGGGATTTTTTTTTTTCAACAAGTCGGCCGTCTCCCACCGAGGCAGGGTGACCCAAAGAGAAAGAAAATCCCCCAAAAGAAAATACTTTCATCATCATTCAACACTTTCACCTCACTCAATCATAATCACTGTTTTTGCAGAGGTGCCCAGAATACAACAGTTTACAAGTATATACGTATAAAAATACACAATATATCCCTCCAAACTGCCAATATCTCAAACCCCTCCTTTAAAGTGCAGACATTGTACTTCCCATTTCCAGGACTCAAGTCCGGTTATATAAAATAACCGGTTTCCCTGAATCCCTTCACTAAATGTTACCCTGCTCACACTCCAACAGCTCGTCAGGTCCCAAATACCATTTGTCTCCATTCACTCTGAAAAACTCATCATAACTGAAGATTTGAAGGCTATCAGAAGAGGCATTCTTTAGTTATCACACAGAACTCCACTATTCCAAATCTTATAAATAAATTTAGTGCATCAAGAACAAAAATTCACAACACCGTGACTGGAACAACACACAAACAACCCGCACATAGGGGCGAGGAGCACATAAAAGTGGCAGGTGTTCACCTACACTTGAACATCGCTCTCGGTAGTCGCTGAATGAGGAAACAACATATTTAATGTTAGAAGTAATGTTGCAGAGTGTTATGGAAGTTATCAGAGCCAGTCAGGGATGCTGGGAACGAGCTCAACAACTTTCCTTGCAGTGGACCTGCACACTCGAACTGCTCCTAGAATTTGGACCAGGTTATCGTACGTCAGTGTTAAAAATTTTAACTGTCGCGATTGAGCCTTGAATTATAGGAGAAATAAAAACGAAAAATTGGACGGAAAAAAAGAAAGAAAATGAAAAGGTTCCCGATATATGTTAATAAAAGTAATATTATTTAAATAATAATAATAATAATAATAATAATAATAATAATAATAATAATAATAATATTAATAATAATAATAATTTCAAATTTTTGGGGTATAATTTTTAGTTTAATTCTCTTTGATCCCAAACAGTACTCATGTGTCTGGTATTATAATGT
Organism: Cherax quadricarinatus; assembly: GCF_026875155.1. Taxonomy (NCBI): domain Eukaryota; kingdom Metazoa; phylum Arthropoda; class Malacostraca; order Decapoda; family Parastacidae; genus Cherax; species Cherax quadricarinatus. Next base: position 10,726,720 of record NC_069406.1, read on the forward strand.
GAATGATGACCCTAAATCCAGTACCCATGAGTGTGGTATTCTTCATGTGAGTGACCCAGTACCCATGAGTTACGTCACTGTCGTCTCCTTCACCGGCGTAGTCGCGTCACTGCTGCCTCCGTCACCAACGTGGTCGCGTCACTGCTGCCTCCGTCACCAGCGTGGTCGCGTCACTGCTGCCTCCGTCACCAGCGTGGTCGCGTCACTGCTGCCTCCGTCACCAGCGTGGTCAGGTCACTGCTGCCTCCGTCACCAGCGTGGTCGCGTCACTGCTGCCTCCGTCACCAGCGTGGTCGCGTCACTGCTGCCTCCGTCACCAGCGTGGTCGCGTCACTGCTGCCTCCGTCACCAGCGTGGTCGCGTCACTGCTGCCTCCGTCACCAGCGTGGTCGCGTCACTGCTGCCTCCGTCACCAGCGTGGTCGCGTCACTGCTGCCTCCGTCACCAGCGTGGTCGCGTCACTGCTGCCTCCGTCACAAGCGTGGTCAGGTCACGGCCGCCATTGTTGCGCGCGTACCCTTGTTTCGCGGTCAGATGTTTTACCCGCCAAATTTTGTCTTACACGCGTAAAACCAAACACAACCACACCAGAAACCCGGGTCAAGCAATACTCACCTTTACTGCGTTGTTCCACACGATCTATTTCCAGATACCGCAGTCCCACACGTGACTGTTTAAGCAACAAGCTACTTTAGGCACAAGTACATCTCAAAATAGTGACCATTATTGAATATTGCTGGAGAGAATAATTTACTTAATATTTCCGTGAATATTCAGGTGTAAACATAAATATTTCCCCAGTAACAACCTCGTTATGTAACACTGTAACAGACTGTAACACTGTAACAGACGGTAACACTGTAACAGACTGTAACATTGTAACAGACTGTAACACTGTAACAGACTGTAACATTGTAACAGACGGTAACACTGTAACAGACTGTAACATTGTAACAGACTGTAACACTGTAACAGACTGTAACATTGTAACAGACTGTAACACTGTAACAGACTGTAACACTGTAACAGACTGTAACACTGTAACAGACTGTAACACTGTAACAGACTAACACTGTAACAGACTGTAACATTGTAACAGACTGTAACACTGTAACAGACTGTAACACTGTAACAGACTGTAACATTGTAACAGACTGTAACACTGTAACAGACTGTAACACTGTAACAGACTGTAACATTGTAACAGACTGTAACACTGTAACAGACTGTAACATTGTAACAGACTGTAACACTGTAACAGACTGTAACACTGTAACAGACTGTAACACTGTAACAGACTGTAACATTGTAACAGACTGTAACACTGTAACAGACTGTAACACGTAACAGACTGTAACACTGTAACAGACTGTAACATTGTAACAGACTGTAACATTGTAAACAGACTGTAACATTGTAACAGACTGTAACACTGTAACAGACTGTAACACTGTAACAGACTGTAACACTGTAACAGACTGTAACACTGTAACAGACTGTAACATTGTAACAGACTGTAACACTGTAACAGACTGTAACATTGTAACAGACAGTAACACTGTAACAGACTGTAACATTGTAACAGACTGTAACACTGTAACAGACTGTAACACTGTAACAGACTGTAACATTGTAACAGACTGTAACACTGTAACAGACTGTAACATTGTAACAGACTGTAACATTGTAACAGACTGTAACATTGTAACAGACTGTAACATTGTAACAGACTGTAACATTGTAACAGACTGTAACATTGTAACAGACTGTAACTTTGTGACAGACAGTAACATTGTGACAGACTGTAACATTGTAACAGACTGTAACATTGTAACAGACTGTAACACTGTGACAGACTGTAACATTGTGACAGACTGTAACATTGTGACAGACTGTAATATTGTGACAAACCGTAACATTGTAACATTGTGACAAACTGTAACATTATAACAGACTGCAACATACTTTGTGACAGACTGTAACATTGTGACAGACTGTAACATTACAATAGACTGTAACATTGTAACAGACTTTAACATACTTTGCGACAGACTGTAACATTGTAACAGACTGTAACATTGTAACAGACTGTAACATTGTGACAGACTGTAACATTATGACAGATTGTAACATTGTGACAGACTGTAACATTGTGACAGACTAACATTGTGACAGACTGTAACACTGTGACAGATTGTAACATTGTGACAGACTGTAACATTGTGACAGACTAACATTGTGACAGACTGTAACATTGTGTCAGACTAACATTGTGACAGACTGTAACATTGTGACAGACTGTAACATTGTGACAGACTGTAACATACTTTGTGACAGACTTCGTAAAGACAAAACAAAAAATAAATCGTACACTCAGGCATTGTTGTCAGGAAATTAATATTTGTAGATAATTGTAGGGAAGCGCTAAGCCCGTTGGGGTCGCACAACACAAGAATTAATACTGATCGTCATTAGATTGTCAGCGGTGCTAGGAACGAGTAGTTGATGTTCACACCGAGATATTTACTAGACCATAGTGGGATGTGACAGTCACATACTGGTGGCTCATGTGTGGGTTGTGACAGTCACATACTGGTGGCTCATGTGTGGGTTGTGACAGTCACATACTGGTGGCTCATGTGTGGGTTGTGACAGTCACATACTGGTGGCTCATGTATGGGTTGTGACAGTCACATACTGGTGGCTCATGTGTGGGTTGTGACAGTCACATACTGGTGGCTCATGTGTGGGTTGTGACAGTCACATACTGGTGGCTCATTGTGGTTGTGACAGTCACTCTGGTGGCTCATGTAGGTTGTGACAGTCACATACTGGTGGCTCATGTGTGGGTTGTGACAGTCACATACTGGTGGCTCATATGTGGGTTGTGACAGTCACATACTGGTGGCTCATGTGACAGTCACATACTGGTGGCTCATGTATGGGTTGTGACAGTCACATACTGGTGGCTCATGTGTGGGTTGTGACAGTCACATACTGGTGGCTCATGTGTGGGTTGTGACAGTCACATACTGGTGGCTCATGTGTGGGTTGTGACAGTCACATACTGGTGGCTCATGTATGGGTTGTGACAGTCACATACTGGTGGCTCATGTGTGGGTTGTGACAGTCACATACTGGTGGCTCATGTGTGGGCTGTGACAGTCACATACTGGTGGCTCATGTTGGGTTGTGACAGTCACATACTGGTGGCTCATGTGTGGGTTGTGACAGTCACATACTGGTGGCTCATGTGTGGGTTTGTGACAGTCACATACTGGTGGCTCATGTGTGGGTTGTGACAGTCACATACTGGTGGCTCATGTGTGGGTTGTGACAGTCACATACTGGTGGCTCATGTGTGGGTTGTGACAGTCACATACTGTTGGCCATGTGTGGGTTGTGACAGTCACATACTGGTGGCTCATGTGTGGGTTGTGGACAGTCACATACTGGTGGCTCATGTGTGGGTTGTGACAGTCACATACTGGTGGCTCATGTGTGGGTTGTGACAGTCACATACTGGTGGCTCATGTGTGGGTTGTGACAGTCACATACTGGTGGCTCATGTGTGGGTTGTGACAGTCACATACTGGTGGCTCATGTGTGGGTTGTGACAGTCACATACTGGTGGCTCATGTGTGGGTTGTGACAGTCACATACTGGTGGCTCATGTATGGGTTGTGACAGTCACATACTGGTGGCTCATGTGTGGGTTTGTGACAGTCACATACTGGTGGCTCATGGTGGGCTGTGACAGTCACATACTGGTGGCTCATGTTGGGTTGTGACAGTCACATACTGGTGGCTCATGTGTGGGTTGTGACAGTCACATACTGGTGGCTCATGTGTGGGTTGTGACAGTCACATACTGGTGGCTCATGTGTGGGTTGTGACAGTCACATACTGGTGGCTCATGTGTGGGTTGTGACAGTCACATACTGGTGGTCATGTGTGGGTTGTGACAGTCACATACTGGTGGCTCATGTGTGGGTTGTGACAGTCACATACTGGTGGCTCATATGTGGGTTGTGACAGTCACATACTGGTGGCTCATGTGACAGTCACATACTGGTGGCTCATGTGTGGGTTGTGACAGTCACATACTGGTGGCTCATGTATGGGTTGTGACAGTCACATACTGGTGGCTCATGTTGGGTGACAGTCACATACTGGTGGCTCATGTGTGGGTTGTGACAGTCACATACTGGTGGCTCATGTGTGGGTTGTGACAGTCACATACTGGTGGCTCATGTGTGGTTGTGACAGTCACATACTGGTGGCTCATGTGTGGGTTGTGACAGTCACATACTGGTGGCTCATGTGTGGGTTGTGACAGTCACATACTGGTGGCTCATGTGTGGGTTGTGACAGTCACATACTGGTGGCTCATGTGTGGGTTGTGACAGTCACATACTAGTGGCTCATGTGTGGGTTGTGACAGTCACATACGGTGGCTCATGTGTGGGTTGTGACAGTCACATACTGGTGGCTCATGTGTGGGTTGTGACAGCACATACTGGTGGCTCATGTGTGGGTGTGGAAAGTCACATACTGGTGGCTCATGTGTGGGTTGTGACAGTCACATACTGGTGGCTCATGTGTGGGTTGTGACAGTCACATACTGGTGGCTCATGTGTGGGGTGTGAAAGTCACATACTGGTGGCTCATTGGGGTTGTGACAGTCACATACTGGTGGCTCATGTGGGGGACAGTCACATACTGGTGGCTCATGTGTGGGTTTGTGACAGTCACATACTGGTGGCTCATGTATGGGTTGTGACAGTCACATACTGGTGGCTCAGTGTGGGTTGTGACAGTCACATACTGGTGGCTCATGTGTGGGTTTGTGACAGTCACATACTGGTGGCTCATGTGTGGGTTGTGACAGTCACATACTGGTGGCTCATGTGTGATGTGTGACAGTCACATACTGGTGGCTCATGTGTGGGGTGTGACAGTCACATACTGGTGGCTCATGTGTGGGTTTGTGACAGTCACATACTGGTGGCTCATGTGTGGGTTGTGACAGTCACATACTGGTGGCTCATGTGTGGGGTGTGACAGTCACATACTGGTGGCTTATGTGTGGGGTGTGAAAGTCACATACTGGTGGCTCATGTGTGGGGTGTGACAGTCACATACTGGTGGCTCATGTGTGGGGTGTGACAGTCACATACTGGTGGCTTCATGTGTGGGTGTGACAGTCACAACTGGTGGCTCATGTGGTGGGGTGTGACAGTCACATACTGGTGGCTCATGTGTGGGGTGTGACAGTCACATACTGGTGGTCATGTGTGGGGTGTGACAGTCACATACTGGTGGCTCATGTGTGATGTGTGACAGTCACATACTGGTGGTTCATGTGTGGGGTTTGACAGTCGCATACTGGTGGCTCATGTGTGATGTGTGACAGTCACATACTGGTGGCTCATGTGTGGGTTGTGACAGTCACATACTGGTGGCTCATGTGTGGGGTGTGACAGTCACATACTGGTGGCTCATGTGTGGGGTGTGACAGTTACATACTGGTGGCTCATGTGTGATGTGTGACAGTCACATACTGGTGGCTCATGTGTGTGTTGTGACAGTCACATACTGGTGGCTCATGTGTGGGTTGTGACAGTCACATACTGGTGGCTCATGTGTGGGGTGTGACAGTCACATACTGGTGGCTCATGTGTGGGTTGTGACAGTCACATACTGGTGGCTCATGTGTGGGGTTTGACAGTCACATACTGGTGGCTCATGTGTGGGGTGTGACAGTCACATACTGGTGGCTCATGCGTGGGTCGTGACAGTCACATACTGGTGGCTCATGTGTGGGTTGTGACAGTCACATACTGGTGGCTCATGTGTGGGTTGTGACAGTCACATACTGGTGGCTCATGCGTGGGTTGTGACAGCCACATACTGGTGGCTCATATGTGGGGTGTGAAAGTCACATACTGGTGGCTGATGTGTGGGGTGTGACAGTCACATACTGGTGGCTTATGCGTGGGGTGTGACAGTCACATACTGGTGGCTCATGTGTGGGGTGTGACAGTCACATACTGGTGGCTCATGCGTGGGGTGTGACAGTCACATACTGGTGGCTCATGCGTGGGGTGTGACAGTCACATACTGGTGGTTTCTGTCATGTATCGGGTAAAACCAGAGATCGTAGCTATGTTGTTCCTGACGACTGTACGGTATGCGTCTCAGGCAGGAGCCTTTAACTGGTGGATCAAATGTATATGGACACAGTAAGCCTTGATGAATACAAAAGACACATGTACAACACCTGAACATCCATATTTGAGAGATGCCTCACTAGTAAACATACCCAAGTGTTGCACATGTGTGTTTTTCATTAAGGTTAGGTTAGGTAAGGCTGGTCAGGAAACAGGACAAGCGTTTCCTGACGCGTGTCTTAGTCACACAATAACCCGCCGCTAGAGCTTTTGATCATCTGACCGAGGCCTTCCGCTAGTCCACCGGTCAGTCCCTTGAAAAATTATGATTATTATAACCATTTTTTACTATTTTTCATTAATTTGTCGATATGGTATACCTTCCATCTTTAGTTAAACTAATCTAACCTAACCTAACCTAATCTGATCTAACCTAACCTAACCTAACCTAACCTGATCTGATCTAACCTAACCTAACCCAGACTACACCAAGACAGATCTGCTAAATAAAAGGTAAACTCTCTCCCTGGGTCTTTGTTAAGACTTTCTGTATCCACGTATCTTTGTCAAGGTTTTCTGTATCCATGTGTCAGTCACCAAAACTCTGAACTTACAGTCCCGCAATACTGCACTCTGAAAAATAAATGATAACAATTCGCTTCGTAAAGTAAGGATGCCAGAAAAGTTTCGTTCATCGTGGTGTGAGCAATGCTAACTACAGGTTACCAAGTGTGAGCAAAGCTAATTACAGGTTACAAGGTTTAAGGAACTTTAACCACAAGTTACAAGGTGTGAGCAAGGTTAACTACCAGTCAAGATCTCTAAAAGTTTGATCAAGGCAAACAAGTTACAAGGTTTGAATAATGCTAACTGTAAGTTACAAGGAGAAACCAGGCTAATCACAAGTGACACAGTATAAGAAATGTTAACCACAAGCTACTACCAATGCTCTAAGCGTGCCAAAATAGCTCCCTGGATCGCAGCAGTGCTTGCCCTTTTATCCAAAGAAATACTTCCTTAAAAATCAAGGAGCTCTCAACCCGCTACTTCGAGTGCCACCAGTGATATCGTCTCCTGTATTCGACTGAAGAAGACTGATATACAGGCGAGAGTGCTGAACATGCGTCTTAATCATTAGAGATTACAATGAACCTGGGATCCTGCGAATCCTGAGAGCCGCTTAGAGAGCGTCTGGTGTCGGGGACAATGGAGGCTACATGTGGTATCATTATTTGCCTTAAAACATTATATTTCAACACCCACCTCAAGCCTCCAGATCCAAATTCAACATTCCAGACTTGCCGTGACGTGTCACACCTGAGATGTGTTGTTCCACTCACGAGGTGAGCTTGATACCTTCTTTCTGTGTAACAATACATAGAACTATATACGTGTATACATATTTTATATACAATATACAGGCAAAACAACCACAGGGGAAAGCTGAATGACAGCTCTAGGCCTCTCGCGTTGCATCCAACACTTTCTCAAGCTTGCAATAGTGAAGAGGACTTTTTCTTATCTGTTATTTCTCGTATGCAGTTACTGCAACATACATGTGTATATCTAAATATATATATATATATATATATATATATATATATGTATATATAGTGTGTGTGTGTGTGTGTGTGTGTGTGTGTGTGTGTGTGTGTGTGTGTGTGTGTGTGTGTGTGTGTGTGTGTGTGTGTGTGTGTATGTAATTTATATGCTGGTCTGCACCGAGCAGTTCACTTATGTATGATGGTGCAAATAACCTATGTGAACTGAGGCAATGATAATTATTTTTTGAGCAGATGTTTACTTTAAGAGTGATATAAGGGCCGAGCAAGGGTTAGCACTGAGTCACAGTAACACATCAGTCATCCCATAGATCCGGCCAGTCACAGACAACATTAAAAAAAAAAAAAGCACACACCATTTACGTACCTCTGGTGCAGCGAGTTCTCACTGTTATATGTAAAATTCTCTGTACAACAGAATTTTACACAATTCTCCACGCTTTAGTGTACAAAACTATTTATTTTAGGTTAGACTAGCTTAGTAAAGGTTAAACTACATTTGGTTACGTTTTTAGCACAAGAAAGTAGCCCAATTTAACCTAACCTATCTTAACCTAAGATATAACTTAAGATTATGTTATAAGAAACTAAACCTCTAGCATTCAGAGGTTAGTTTATCACATAGATCAGAGGTTAGTTTATCACATAGATCAGAGGTTAGTTTATCACATAGATCAGAGGTTAGTTTATCACATAGATCAGAGGTTAGTTTATCACATAGATTCTTCCTCACAATACAAGCGCTTGTTTACCTCTACTTATAGATTAAATATAGGTATTATTTTTGCTAATATCTCCTATAATAAGCTTCTTCACAAAAAATGTCTGTTATTGCCTTGGTTTCTCAGAGGTTATTTATACAGTCAAGAACAAGTAAATATCTGAGTTCAGACCAGAACCTGAACTCAATATTGACAGTATGTATTATAGAAGTGGTGTTATGTATTATAGTAGTGGTGTTATGTATTATAGTAGTGGTGTTATGTATTATAGTAGTGGTGTTATTATAGTAGTGGTATTATGTATTATAGTAGTGGTGTTATTATAGTAGTGGTATTATGTATTATAGTATGGTGTTTGTATTATAGTAGGGTGTTATTATAGTAGTGGTGTTATGTATTATAGTAGTGGTGTTATTATAGTAGTGGTATTATGTATTATAGTAGTGGTGTTATTATAGTAGTGGTATTATGTATTATAGTAGTGGTGTTATGTATTATAGTAGTGGTGTTATTATAGTAGTGGTGTTATTATAGTAGTGGTGTTATGTATTATAGTAGTGGTGTATGTATTATAGTAGTGGTTTATAGTAGTGGTGTTATGTATTATAGTAGTGGTGTTATGTATTATAGTAGTGGTATTATAGTAGTGTATTATGTATTATAGTAGTGGTGTTATGTATTATAGTAGTGGTGTTATGTATTATAGTAGTGGTGTTATTATAGTAGTGGTGTTATGTATTATAGTAGTGGTGTTATTATAATAGTGGTGTTATGTATTATAATGGTGGTATTGTGCATTATAGTAGTGGTATTGTATATTATAATAGTAGTATTGTGTATTATAGTTACGGTACTGTGTCTTATAGTAGTGGTATCATGTATTATAGTAGTGGTATTGTGTATTATAGTTGTGGTATTATGTATTATAGTAGTGGTATATTATAGTAGTGGTATTGTGTATTATAGTAGTGGTATTGTGTATTATAGTAGTGGTATATTATAGTAGTGTATGTATTATAGTAGTGGTATATTATAGTAGTGGTATTGTGTATTATAGTAGTGGTATTATGTATTATAGTAGTGGTATTGTGTATTATAGTTGTGGTTATTATAGTATGGTATTTTATTATGTTGTGGTATTATGTATTATAGTAGTGGTATATTTAGTGTGTATTGTGTATTTAGTAGTGGTATTATGTATTATAGTAGTGGTATTATGTATTATAGTAGTGGTATATTATAGTAGTGATATTGTGTATTATAGTAGTGGTATTGTGTATTATAGTTGTGGCATATTATAGTAGTGGTATTATGTATTATAGTAGTGGTATATTATAGTAGTGATATTGTGTATTATAGTAGTGGTATTGTGTATTATAGTTGTGGTATATTATAGTAGTGGTATTGTGTATTATAGTTGTGGTATATTATAGTAGTGGTATTGTGTATTATAGTTGTGGTATATTATAGTAGTGGTATTGTGTATTATAGTTGTGGTATTGTGTATTATAGTAGTGGTATATTATAGTAGTGGTATTGTGTATTATAGTAGTGGTATTATGTATTATGGTAGTGGTATATTATAGTAGTGGTATTGTGTATTATAGTAGTGGTATTATGTATTATAGTAGTGGTATTTTATAGTAGTGGTATTGTGTATTATAGTAGTGGTATTGTGTATTATAGTAGTGGTATTGTGTATTATAGTAGTGGTATTATGTATTATAGTAGTGCTATTGTGTATTATAGTTGTATTGTGTATTATAGTTGTGGTATTGTGTATTATAGTAGTGGTATTGTGTATTATAGTTGTGGTATGTGTATTATAGTAGTGGTATTGTGTATTATAGTTGTGGTATTGTGTATTATAGTAGTGGTATTATAGTTGTGGTATTGTGTATTATAGTAGTGGTATATTATAGTAGTGGTATTGTGTATTATAGTAGTGGTATTATAGTTGTGGTATTGTGCATTATAGCAGTGGTATATTATAGTAGTGGTATTGTGTATTATAGTTGTGGTATTGTATATTATAGTAGTGGTATAATAGTAGCGGTATTATACTAGTGGTATTAAAGTAGTGGTATTATACTAGTGGTATTAAAGTAGTGGTATTATAGTAGTGGTATTAAAGTAGTGGTATTATACTAGTGGTATTATAGTAGTGGTATTATAGTAGTGGTATTATAGTAGTGGTATTATACTAGTGGTATTATACTAGTGGTATTATAGTAGTGGTATTATACTAGTGGTATTATACTAGTGGTTTTATAGTAGTGGTATTATAGTAGTGGTATTATAGTAGTGGTATTATACTAGTGGTATTATACTAGTGGTATTATACTAGTGGTATTATAGTAGTGGTATTATAGTAGTGGTATTATACTAGTGGTATTATAGTAGTGGTATTATAGTAGTGGTATTATAGTAGTGGTATTATACTAGTGGTATTATACTAGTGGTATTATACTAGTGGTATTATACTAGTGGTATTATACTAGTGGTATTATAGTAGTGGTATTATACTAGTGGTATTATACTAGTGGTATTATAGTAGTGGTATTAAAGTAGTGGTATCGTCAGATGGAAGTTTTAAGTCTGGTGAGAAGATGTAAGTTATCAAAATGGATAGAAGACTCTGCACCATGAATAATTTTAATGTGAAAATCAAGAGCCTCACCGTATAGATACCGGAACAAATGATACTATAACGATACTATAAAGTTAGCATGAAGAGAGAGGGAGCACTGTAGTACCTCCAGGGACCACCAGGGAGGCCAGAGGGACCACCTCGCCGGTCTGGTCATGATGGCGGGGGTCCGCTAGTAAAGAAGTCGCGGCGGTAAAATAGGGATGTTTAGCGATGTAAAGCAAAGATGACGTTAATAGTTACACGACTTGGCTATTACATGAGTGTCAGGGCGCCCACACCCACCCATACGCCCACATCTGTGTTTCCAAGCCGTGCACGCTCACGCCAAGGCCGTGCATACCGACATCCAGGCCGTGCACGCTCGCACCCAGGCCGTGCACGCCCACACCCTTGCCATGTGCTACCCTGCTGAGACGCATTTCTGCTCATGTAGAGATCAGACAACTCGTAGCTCAGTGGCAACCACCTCGTCTCACAACCGAAGTAGATGGGTACAAGCCTGGGGTTGGGTGGAGGTGTAAGGGCAAATCTCTTTACTTGGTGATATCTTCCCTCAAGGGAGTTTCCTTGACGATGGTCAGGGGCTCTTGATCTAGGGCATTGGATCTGTGCTCCAGTTCCTTGAATTAAGCCTGAATACCTTTCACTCACGCCCCTAAAGGCGCTATATAAGCCCTACGGGTTTAGCGCTCCCGTATGATGATGATGATGATGATGGTGATGATGACCTGGTGATAACTAGGTACCCTGGTGCTGCCTGACGGATGTATTATACCTGGACGTTGAAATGACATTGTACCTGGACGTTGAAATGACATTGTACCTGGACGTTGAAATGACATTGTACCTGGACGTTGAAATGACATTGTACCTGGACGTTGAAATGACATTGTACCTGGACGTTGAAATGACATTGTACCTGGACGTTGATATGAGCAGTGTGTAAAAAAAATCTCGTGATCTCAGCAGTGAAGCTCAAATCTGACGAAACTTAGAAAAGAAAACTTAAGAAAACTCACTCACTCACACTCACTCTCACTCTCTCTCACTCTCTCTCACTCACTCTCACTCTCTCTCAATCTCTCTCACTCTCACTGTCTCTCATGATCTTCCATTCATTTCTTTTAAATCCCGTTATTACTATTACTATTATGACTATCATCTTCATTGTTACTGTATTCGTGAAGAAGCTTTAAACCCGCAAGAGTCATAAAGCCCTTGTGGAGTGGGAAGTATTCTGGTTTGATCAAAGGAGAGCTTCAATTCCATGGATCAAGAGCCCTTTATGAGCACCAAGGAACCATCTCTCGAAGGGTTGTCGGCCCTGACAACATTATTATTATATTTATGGCGAAGCGCTAATTTTTTTTCATAATTATTGTGTTGCTCAGTAAATTAAATTGTGTTGCTGAGTAAAACCCGGTATTGTGTTTCTGAGTAAAACCCGGTATTGTGTTTCTGAGTAAAACCCGGTATTGTGTTTCTGAGTAAAACCCGGTATTGTGTTTCTGAGTAAAACCCGGTATTGTGTTTCTGAGTAAAACCCAGTATTGTGTTGCTGAGTAAAACCCGGTATTGTGTTGCTGAGTAAAACCCGGTATTGTGTTTCTGAGTAAAACCCAGTATTGTATTGCTGAGTAAAACCCGGTATTGTGTTTCTGAGTAAAACCCAGTATTGTGTTGCTGAGTAAAACCCAGTATTGTGTTGCTGAGTAAAACCCGGTATTGTGTTGCTGAGTAAAACCCGGTATTGTGTTGCTGAGTAAAACCCGGTATTGTGTTGCTGAGTAAAACCCGGTATTGTGTTGCTGAGTAAAACCCAGTATTGTGTTGCTGAGTAAAACCCGGTATTGTGTTGTTCAGTAAAACCCAGTATTGTGTTGCTGAGTAAAACCCGGTATTGTGTTGCTGAGTAAAACCCAATATTGTGTTGCTGAGTAAAACCCAGTATTGTGTTGCTGAGTAAAACCCAGTATTGTGTTGCTGAGTAAAACCCAGTATTGTGTTGCTGAGTAAAACCCGGTATTGTGTTGCTGAGTAAAACCCAGTATTGTGTTGCTGAGTAAAACCCAGTATTGTGTTGCTGAGTAAAACCCGGTATTGTGTTGCTGAGTAAAACCCAGTATTGTGTTGCTGAGTAAAACCCAGTATTGTGTTGCTGAGTAAAACCCGGTATTGTGTTTGAGTAAAACCCAGTATTGTGTTGCTGAGTAAAACCCGGTATTGTGTTGCTGAGTAAAACCCGGTATTGTGTTGCTGAGTAAAACCCGGTATTGTGTTGCTGAGTAAAACCCAGTATTGTGTTGCTGAGTAAAACCCAGTATTGTGTTGCTGAGTAAAAACCTGTATTGTGTTGCTGAGTAAAACCCGGTATTGTGTTGCTGAGTAAAACCCGGTATTGTGTTGCTGAGTAAAACCCGGTATTGTGTTGCTGAGTAAAACCCGGTATTGTGTTGCTGAGTAAAACCCGGTATTGTGTTGCTGAGTAAAACCCAGTATTGTGTTGCTGAGTAAAACCCGGTATTGTGTTGCTGAGTAAAACCCAGTATTGTGTTGCTGAGTAAAACCCGGTATTGTGTTGCTGAGTAAAACCCAGTATTGTGTTGCTGAGTAAAACCCAGTATTGTGTTGCTGAGTAAAACCCAGTATTGTGTTGCTGAGTAAAATCCATTATTTTAGAAATCAGGGACAAAGACAGTTTTCACCCAGACAACTTTCCCTAACGCACATTTACTGGCCTTAAAGTTTTTCCCGCACGAGGCTGAACTGATCACGTGAGGCGGGGAGAAAAATGCAGTGGCGAGGGAAAAATACTGCTTGAGCTTCCTCTGCTGACGTGCGGTGGGGAGACAACCATAGTAGTTGGGAAAAAAAGAACCTAACTTGAGGCGCCTTTGATCGTATGTCATGGAGACAAATGTAGTTGTGGTAGGGAAAAAACGAGTACAGGAGGTGACTCTGCTCACATGTGGCGGGGAGATAAATGCGATGGTAGGGAAAAAACGAGTAAAGGAGGCGCCTCTGCTCACATGTGGCGGGGAGATAAATGCGATGGTAGGGAAAAAACGAGTACTGGAGGCGCCTCTGCTCATGTGTGGCGGGGAAACAAATGCGGAGTTGGGGGAAACAACCAGCATCATCCCAGTAATTTCTCCGAGCTCTGACTTTTTGGACATGATACAAAAGGATTATTTTTTTTTGTGCCAGCGAAGGTTCCCCTGACACTGAACTCCTGCCCCCCTCTCCAAGCTTCACGAAATATATATATATGTATATATATATATATATATATATATATATATATATATATATATATATATATATATATATTATATATATATATATATATATTATGTGTGTATGTGTGTACTCACCTAGTTGAGGTTGCAGGGGTCGAGTCCAAGCTCCTGGCCCAGCCTCTTCACTTGTCGATACTAATTCACTCTCTCCCTGCTTCATGAGCTTTATCATACCTCTTCTTAAAGCTATGTATGGAGCTTGCTTCCACTACTTCACTCTGACAACTTTTAGGCTAAAGAAATACTTCGTAACATCCCTATGACTCATCTGGGTTTTCAGCTTCCAACTGTGTCCCCTTGTTCCTGTATCTCATCCCTGAAACATTCCAGCCCTGTCCACCTTGTCACTTCCTCTCAGTATTTTATACGTTATTATCATGTCCTCCCTATCCCTCCTATCCTCTAGTGTCATCAGGTTGAGTTCCCTTAACCTCTCCTCATAAGACATACCCCTTAGTTCCGGGACTAATCGTGTGTGTGTGTGTGTGTGTGTGTGTGTGTGTGTGTGTGTGTGTGTGTAATATAATCGCAAACAGGCGATCTTAATAATATAAGCCACATCAAGGGGGATAGAAATCTTCAGCTCAAGCACTTTCACACGTCTCCATGCATCATCAGGAGCTGTGCAATGTTGCAAAACTACCAAGAGAAGAAATGAGAGGGAAGTTTTGTAAGAGTGAGGTAGCGTGGTGACACCAGCCATCATCCCTGGTAGACGATCAGTCCTAACACAAGACTGCAGGTGCATCACTTTAACCTCACACTCGCCAATACTGACATCATCTAACATGCTGAAGTCCATCTCTGCGATGTACAGCCGCACTTGTGTCAACCCTCGGCATGTACAGGCACACTTGTGTTCACTCTCCATACCCAGCCCCAGGATGTATACGTACAGTTTTGCCACTTACAGAGTGTACAGGTACACTTCTGCTACCCATGTGATGTACAGGTGTACTTCTGCTACCCATGTGATGTACAGGTACACTTCTCCCTCCCACGTGATGTACAGGTACACTTCTGCTACCCATGTGATGTACAGGTACACTTCTGCTACCCATGTGATGTACGGTGCACTTCTACTACTCATGTGATGTACAAGTACACTTCTTGTAACCATGTGATGTACAAGTACACGTCTGCTACCCATGTGATGTACAAGTACACTTCTGCTACCCATGTGATATAGAGGTGCACTTCTGCTACCCTCAGAAAGTACAAGTACACCTCTGCTGCCCTCAAGACGTACAAGTTCACATCTTCTACCCCCGGGATGTACAAACACATTTCTGCTACCCCCGGGATGTACAAGTACACCTCTGCTACCCCCGGGATGTACAATCACACGTCTGCTACGCAGGGGATGTACACGTACAACACCTCTGCCACTCCAAGGACTCTGACACAACGCTTCAATAGGTGGACCACAACGCCTCATTACCACTCAGGTGGCGGCGCAGTCAACCCTGGCGGCTGAAGACACCAGCAACACTTGGTTAACTAACACACCGTGCGTTTCAACACGGTCTCAGAGTTTCGAACACTTTCTATCCTAGTTAAAGAGCATTGAAGTTAAAAAATCTACCGGAACTTTGTCAATGACACGAAAAAAGTATTTGTTTGTATCTTCGTTTACACTACAATTATAATATATTAATAGTTTAATACATCAGGGAACCCCAGCAAGCTACCAGGGAACCCCACCAAGCTACAAGGGAACCCCAGCAAGCTACCAGGAAACCCCACCAAGCTACAAGGGAACCCCAGCAAGCTACCAGGAAACCCCACCAAGCTACAAGGGAACCCCAGCAAGATACCAGGAAACCCCACCAAGATACCTGGGAGCCCCACCAAGCTATCAGGGAACCCCACCAAGCAACCAGGGAACCCCAGCAAGCTACCAGGGAACCCCACCAAGCTACCAGGGAATTCTAGCAAGCCTTCAGGAAACCCCAGTGAGCTTCCAGGGAACCCCAACAAGTTACCAGGGAACCCAAGCAAGCCCCCAGGAACCCCAGGAAACCCCCAGGAACCGCAGTAAGCTCTCATGGAACCCCAGCAAGCTACCAGGGAATCCCAGCAAGCCCCCGGGAACCCCCGCCAGCCCCCGGGAACCAGCCAGGCCCAGCAGCCCCAGGGAAACACAGAAAGCTACGATGGAACCCCAAGCAAAGGACCCCCAAGGAAACCCACAAGCTCTACCATGGAAACAGGCAAGTCCCCAGGGAACCCCAGAAGCCTACCAAGGAACCCCAGCAAGCCCCCAGGAAACCCCATCAAACTCTTAGGAAACCCAGAAAGCCCCCAGGGAACCCAAGTCAGCTACCAGGGAACCCCAGCAAACCTCCAGGGAAACCCAGAAAGCCCCCAGGGAAGCTTAGGGATTAGAAGAGGTCAGTGCTTCGTAACCAGCATTCTGTTTACCTGGCAGGTGTTTACATCCTCCTCGTTTACCTGGCAGGTGTTTATATTCTCCTTGTTTACCTGGCAGGTGTTTATATTCTCCTTGTTTACCTGGCAGGTGTTTATATTATCCTTGTTTACCTGGCAGGTGTTTATATTCTCCTTGTTTACCTGGCAGGTGTTTATATTCTCCTTGTTTACCTGGCAGGTGTTTATATTCTCCTTGTTTACCTGGCAGGTGTTTATATTCTCCTTGTTTACCTGGCAGGTGTTTACATCCTCCTCGTTTACCTGGCAGGTGTTTATATTCTCCTTGTTTATCTGGCAGGTGTTTATATTCTCCTTGTTTACCTGGCAGGTGTTTATATTCTCCTTGTTTATCTGGCAGGTGTTTATATTCTCCTCGTTTACCTGGCAGGTGTTTATATTCTCCTTGTTTACCTGGCAGGTGTTTATATTCTCCTTGTTTACCTGGCAGGTGTTTATATTCTCCTTGTTTACCTGGCAGGTGTTTATATTCTCCTTGTTTACCTGGCAGGTGTTTATATTCTTGTTTACCTGGCAGGCGTTTATATTCTCCTTGTTTACCTGGCAGGTGTTTATATTCTCCTTGTTTACCTGGCAGGTGTTTACATCCTCCTCGTTTACCTGACAGGTGTTTATATTCTCCTTGTTTATCTGGCAGGTGTTTATATTCTCCTTGTTTACCTGGCAGGTGTTTATATTCTCCTTGTTTACCTGGCAGGTGTTTATATTCTCCTTGTTTACCTGGCAGGTGTTTATATTCTCCTTGTTTACCTGGCAGGGTTTATATTCTCCTTGTTTACCTGGCAGGTGTTTATATTCTCCTTGTTTACCTGGCAGGTGTTTATATCCCTTGTTACCTGCAGGTTTTATCCTGTTTACTGGTGTTTATATTCTCCTTGTTTACCTGGCAGGTGTTTATATTCTCCTTGTTTACCTGGCAGGTGTTTATATTCTCCTTGTTTACCTGGCAGGTGTTTATATTCTCCTTGTTTACCTGGTAGTGTTTTATCCTGTTACGGCAGGTGTTTATATTCTCCTTGTTTACCTGGCAGGTGTTTATATTCTCCTTGTTTACCTGGCAGGTGTTTATATTCTCCTTGTTTACCTGACAGGTGTTTATATTCTCCTTGTTTACCTGGCAGGTGTTTATATTCTCCTTGTTTACCTGGTAGGTGTTTATATTCTCCTTGTTTACCTGGCAGGTGTTTATATTATCCTTGTTTACCTGGCAGGTGTTTATATTCTCTTTGTTTACCTGGCAGGTGTTTATATTCTCCTTGTTTACCTGGTAGGTGTTTATATTCTCGTTTACCTGGCAGGTGTTTATATTCTCCTTGTTTACCTGGCAGGTGTTTATATTCTCCTTGTTTACCTGGCAGGTGTTTATATTCTCCTTGTTTACCTGGTAGGTGTTTATATACTCCTTGTTTACCTGGCAGGTGTTTATATTCTCCTTGTTTACCTGGAAGGTGTTTATATTCTCCTTGTTTACCTGGCAGGTGTTTATATTCTCCTTGTTTACCTAGCAGGTGTTTATATTCTCCTTGTTTACCTGGCAGGTGTTTATATTCTCCTTGTTTACCTGGTAGGTGTTTATATTCTCCTTGTTTACCTGGTAGGTGTTTATATTCTCCTTGTTTACCTGGCAGGTGTTTACATCCTCCTTGTTTACCTGGCAGGTGCTTACATCCTCCTCGTTTACCTGGCAGGTGTTTACATCCTCGTTTACCTGGCAGGTGTTTACATCCCCCTTGTTTACCTGGCAGGTGTTTACATCCTCCTCGTTTACCTGGCAGGTGTTTACATCCTCGTTTACCTGGCAGGTGTTTACATCCCCCTTGTTTACCTGGCAGGTGTTTACATTCTCCTTGTTTGCCTGGCAGGTGTTTACATCCTCCTTGTTTGCCTGGCAGGTGTTTACATCCTCCTTGTTTACCTGGCAGGTGTTTGCATCCTCCTTGTTTACCTGGCAGGTATTTGCATCCTTAACTGACAGGTGTTTAAATCTTCCTTGTTTACACGGCATATGTTTAAATCCTCGTCGTTTACGTGGCAGGTGTTTAAATCCTACTTGTTTGCACGGCAAGTGTTTACATCTTCTTTGTTTACCTTTCAGGCGTTTTCCTTGCATGTGTTTGCAGTAAGTCTCTGAGTTTCACCTATGTTTAAACCTGTATGTGGAAGCTCTAAGCCCGTAGGGGTTTAGAGCTTCCACATGGGGAATGGGAGGGAATCTGGTGTGATGCAAGGATAGCACAGGCTCATTGGATCAAGAGCACTATTTGCCTGTAGGTTACCTATAGTCGGCTTGGGGGTCACCGCCCCCTTGGCCAGGTCTCAGACCAGATCTCCTGGTTGTTGGTCTGATGTACCAGGTTGTTGGTGACAGTCACACACTGTCCAGCGTAGGCAGCACAGCCCGGCTCATCTGGAATTTATCAATTTCCCTGTTGAAGACTGCTAGGGGTTTGTTGGTACTTTTCCTTACGTACGAAGGGAGACTGTTTAAGAGTCTTGGCTCCCTTACACTTATTGCGTAATACCCCAGTGTAGATCCCTGAGCTTCACTGGGGTATTTTGCACCCTCTCTTCTTTGGAACACATGATATGATACACAGAAACTACCGTGAAGGATGATATCTGGCAGTAACGGCGGCTGGGTAAGCAATCTCTCGTTAGTAAATTCGTTAGAAAGCGAACACTTGTTATGAGGACGGAGCCTGGTAGTAGAGTGATGGTAAGTGTGCTGCTCACCTTCTTGTTTCCTGCTGCTGCTGTTGCTGCTGCTGCTGCTGTTGCTGCTTTGTTGCTGCTGCTGCTGCTGCTGCTGTTTTTCTGCGCTGCAGCTGCTGGTGGCAGTACAGTTCAGTGGATAATAATACCATCGCAGACAAGAACACAAAAGGGTTGAAGCGAGAAAAAGCGACCACGACCACAGTACTAAAGATCAACGCCCAAACAGTATCAGGATTCCGACCCCCAGTACTCAAGATCACGACCACAGTACTCAAGATCACGACCACAGTACTCAAGCTCACAACCACAGTACTCAAGATCACGACCACAGTACTCAAGATCACAACCACAGTACTCAAGATCACAACCACAGTACTCAAGATCACAACCACAGTACTTAAGATCACGACCACAGTACTCAAGACCACAACCACAGTACTCAAGATCACAACCACTGCACTCAAGACCACAACCACTGTACTCAAAATCACAACCACTGTACTCAAGACCACAACCACTGCACTCAAGACCACAACCACTGTACTCAAGACCACAACCATTGTACTCAAGACCACAACCACTGCACTCAAGACCACAACCACTGTACTCAAGACCACAACCACTGTACTCAAGACCACAACCACAGTACTCAAGATCACAACCACTGCACTCAAGACCACAACCACTGTACTCAAGATCACAACCACTGTACTCAAGACCACAACCACTGCACTCAAGACCACAACCACTGTACTCAAGACCACAACCATTGTACTCAAGACCACAAACCAACCACTCAAGACCACAAACCACTGTACTCAAGACCAACAAACCACTGTACTCAAGACACAACACTGTACTCAAGACCACAACCACTGCACTCAAGACCATAACCACTGTACTCAAGACCACAACCACTGTACTCAAGACCACAACCACTGTACTCAAGATCACAACCACTGCACTCAAGACCACAACCACTGTACTCAAGACCACAACCACTGTACTCAAGATCACAACCCTGTACACCGTGTACGTTAGGCCCATATTGGAGTATGCGGCACCAGTTTGGAACCCATACCTAGCCAAGCACGTAAAGAAACTAGAAAAAGTGCAAAGGTTTGCAACAAGACTAGTCCCAGAGCTAAGAGGTATGTCCTACGAGGAGAGGTTAAGGGAAATCAACCTGACGACACTAGAGGACAGGAGAGATAGGGGGGACATGATAACGACATACAAAATACTGAGAGGAATTGACAAGGTGGACAAAGACAGGATGTTCCAGAGATTGGACACAGTAACAAGGGGACACAGTTGGAAGTTGAAGACACAGATGAATCACAGGGATGTTAGGAAGTATTTCTTCAGCCACAGAGTAGTCAGTAAGTGGAATAGTTTGGGAAGCGATGTAGTGGAGGCAGGATCCATACATAGCTTTAAGCAGAGGTATGATAAAGCTCACGGCTCAGGGAGAGTGACCTAGTAGCGATCAGTGAAGAGGCGGGGCCAGGAGCTCGGACTCGACCCTCGCAACCTCAACTAGGTGAGTACTGTACTCAAGACCACAACCACAGTACTCAAGACCACAACCACTGTACTCAAGACCACAACCACAGCACTCAAGACCACAACCACTGTACTCAAGACCACAACCACAGTACTCAAGACCACAACTACTGTACTCAAGACCACAACCACAGTACTCAAGACCACAACCACTGTACTCAAGACCACAACCACAGCACTCAAGACCACAACCACTGTACTCAAGACCACAACCACAGTACTCAAGACCACAACCACTGCACTCAAGACCACAACCACTGTACTCAAGACCACAACCACTGTACTCAAGGCCACAACCACTGTACTCAAGACCACAACCACAGTACTCAAGACCACAACCACTGTACGCAAGACCACAACCACAGTACTCAAGACCACAACCACTGTACTCAAGACCACAACCACAGTGGTCAAGACCACAACCACTGTACTCAAGACTACAACCACTGTACTCAAGACCACAACCACTGTACTCAAGACCACAGCCACTGTACTCAAGACCACAACCACTGTACTCAAGACCACAACCACTGTACTCAAGATCACAACCACTGTACTGAAGACCACAACAACTGTACTCAAGACCACAACCACTGTACTCAAGACCACAACCACAGTACTCAAGATCACAACCACAGTACTCAAGACCACAACCACAGTACTCAAGACCACAACCACAGTACTCAAGATCACAACCACAGTACTCAAGATCACAATCACAGTACTCAAGATCACAACCACAGTACTAAAGATCACGACCACAGTACTCAAGATCACAACCACAGTACTCAAGACCACAACCACAGTTCTCAAGATCACAACCACAGTACTCAAGATCACAACCACAGTACTCAAGACCACAACCACAGTACTCAAGACCACAACCACAGTACTCAAGATCACAACCACAGTACTCAAGACCACAACCACAGTACTCAAGATCACAACCACAGTACTCAAGATCACCACCACAGTACTCAAGATCACGACCACAGTACTCAAGATCACAACCACAGTACTCAAGATCACAACCACAGTACTCAAGATCACCACCACAGTACTCAAGATCACAACCACAGTACTCAAGATCACCACCACAGTACTCAAGATCACAACCACAGTACTCAAGATCACAACCACAGTACTCAAGATCACAACCACAGTACTCAAGATCACAACCACACTACTCAAAATCACAACAACAGTGCTCAAGACCACAACCACAGTACTCAAGACAACAACCACAGTACTCAAGATCACAACCACAGTACTCAAGATCACAACCACAGTACTCAAGACCACAACCACAGTACTCAAGACCACAACCACAGTACTCAAGATCACAACCACACTACTCAAAATCACAACCACAGTGCTCAAGACCACAACCACAGTACTCAAGACCACAACCACAGTACTCAAGATCCCAACCACAATTCTCAAGATCACAACCACAGTACTCAAGATCACAACCACAGTACTCAAGATCACAACCCACTACTCAAAATCACAACAACAGTGCTCAAGACACAACCACAAGTACTCAAGACAACAACCACAGTACTCAAGATCACAACCACAGTACTCAAGATCACAACCACAGTACTCAAGACCACAACCACAGTACTCAAGACCACAACCACAGTACTCAAGATCACAACCACACTACTCAAAATCACAACCACAGTGCTCAAGACCACAACCACAGTACTCAAGACCACAACCACAGTACTCAAGATCCCAACCACAATTTTCAAGATCACAACCACAGTACTCAAGATCACAACCACAGTACTCAAGATCACAACCACAGTACTCAAGATCACAACCACAGTACTCAAGATCACAACCACAGTACTCAAGACCACAACCACAGTACTCAAGACCACAACCACAGTACTCAAGACCACAACCACAGTACTCAAGACCACAACCACAATTCTCAAGATCACAACCACAGTACTCAAGACCACAACCACAGTACTCAAGACCACAACCACAGTACTCAAGATCACAACCACAGTACTCAAATACAGTGTTTGAAACTCCACTTGAAGCTTCAGTCTTTATTAAAGAAACAAAAACAGATGTTTCCTCTGGTTGTGTCGTTGTTCTCCACAGTGACTCGAGATGACTAAATTGTTTCAACCTTTCCTCCTGACCTTGACTTCAGTGTTCAGAAATCATTCGTTGCGCTATTATTCATTCAAAGATTTTTGACTGACGATGGAAAATCTTTTACAAAGTTTGTATCAGGGTTCATGTCAGTTATGATGATTTCTTTAAAAGTTGTGAGAAAATAATTGAATTGTTGCAGAGATACGGTGATATACGGACGCTTTAACCTTCCTGATTCTTCACGCCTCGACCGTTGAGGTAATGAATGGACTGGCAAGCCTTATGCATCTTTTCCATTTTTTGGGGTAATAAATACGCACTTCTAGTGACGCCAGTTCAAAAACGCCCCGACAAACAGCCAATAAATTTCTAATAGAGCCATCAGAGGAAATCAATGTCTTAGTATCATGTTTTTTTTTTTCATGGAGAGTCTCTTTTTTTCGATTTGTGTTTATATGCTAATGTTTTTACCAATGTTTGGATGTTTTTCAGTGTTTTCAACTGTTTCTATATTATAATCTTAGCATTAATTAACCCTGTGTTGCTTAATCCACATCAGTGTAAATAACGTTTGGAAGGTACTGAACAAAGAAAGAGGGTATTGAACAAAGAAAGAGGGTATTGAACAAAGAAAGAGGGTATTGAACGAAGAGGGTATTGAACGAAGAGGGTATTGAACAGAGAAAGAGGGTATTTAACAAAGAAAGAGGGTATTGAACGAAGAGGGTATTGAACGAAGAGGGTATTGAACGAAGAGGGTATTGAACGAAGAGGGTATTGAACAGAGAAAGGGTATTTAACAAAGAAAGAGGGTATTGAACAAAGAGGGTATTGAACAAAGAGGGTATTGAACAGAGAAAGAGGATATTGAACAAAGAAGGTATTGAACAAAGAAAGAGGGTATTAAACAAAGAGGGTATTGAACAAAGAAAGAGGGTATTGAAACAAAGAAAGAGGGTATTGAACAAAGAAAGAGGGTATTGAACAAAGAAAGAGGAATTGAACAAAGAAGAGGGTATTGAACAAAGGAAGAGGGTATTGAACAAAGGAAGAGGGTATTGAACAAAGGAAGAGGGTATTGAACAAAGGAAGAGGGTATTGAACAAAGAAAGAGGGTATTGAACAAAGAAAGAGGGTATTGAACAAAGAAAGAGGGTATTGAACAAAGGAAGAGGGTATTGAACAAAGAAAGAGGGTATTGAACAAAGAAAGAGGGTATTGAACAAAGAAAGAGGGTATTGAACAAAGGAAGAGGGTATTGAACAAAGAAAGAGGGTATTGAACAAAGAAAGAGGGTATTGAACAAAGGAAGAGGGTATTGAACAAAGGAAGAGGGTATTGAACAAAGAAAGAGGATATTGAACAAAGGAAGAGGGTATTGAACAGAGAAAGAGGGTATTTAACAAAGAAAGAGGGTATTGAACAAAGAAAGAGGGTATTGAACAAAGAAAGAGGGTATTGAACAAAGGAAGAGGGTATTGAACAAAGAAAGAGGGTATTGAACAAAGAAAGAGGGTATTGAACAAAGGAAGAGGGTATTGAACAAAGGAAGAGGGTATTGAACAAAGGAAGAGGGTATTGAACAAAGAAAGAGGGTATTGAACAAAGAAAGAGGATATTGAACAAAGGAAGAGGGTATTGAACAAAGAAAGAGGGTATTGAACAAAGGAAGAGGGTATTGAACAAAGAAAGAGGATATTGAACAAAGGAAGAGGGTATTGAACAAAGAAAGAGGGTATTGAACAAAGGAAGAGGGTATTGAACAAAGGAAGAGAGTATTGAACAAAGGAAGAGGGTATTGAACAAAGGAAGAGGGTATTGAACAAAGAAAGAGGGTATTGAACAAAGAAAGAGGGTATTGAACAAGAAGAGGGTATTGAACAAAGGAAGAGGGTATTGAACAAAGAAAGAGGGTATTGAACAAAGAAAGAGGATATTGAACAAAGGAAGAGGGTATTGAACAAAGAAAGAGGATATTGAACAAAGGAAGAGGGTATTGAACAAAGAAAGAGGGTATTGAACAAAGAAAGGGGTATTGAACAAAGGAAGAGGGTAATTGAACAAAGAAAGAGGGTATTGAACAAAGAAAGAGGATATTGAAAAAAGGGAAGAGGGTATTGAACAGAGAAAGAGGGTATTTTAACAAAGAAAGAGGGTATTGAACAAAG
This sequence comes from Cherax quadricarinatus, assembly GCF_026875155.1. Taxonomy (NCBI): domain Eukaryota; kingdom Metazoa; phylum Arthropoda; class Malacostraca; order Decapoda; family Parastacidae; genus Cherax; species Cherax quadricarinatus. The sequence goes on from NC_069406.1 coordinate 10,752,147, forward strand.
AAAGAGGGTATTGAACAAAGGAAGAGGGTATTGAACAAAGGAAGGGGGTATTGAACAAAGGAAGAGGGAAATTGAACAAAGGAAGAGGGTATTGAACAAAGAAAGAGGGTATTGAACAAAGGAAGAGGGTATTGAACAAAGGAAGAGGGTATTGAACAAAGGAAGAGGGTATTGAACAAAGGAAGAGGGTATTGAACAAAGGAAGAGGGTATTGAACAAAGGAAGAGGGTATTGAACAAAGGAAGAGGGTATTGAACAAAGGAAGAGGGTATTGATCAAAGGAAGAGGGTATTGAACAAAGGAAGAGGGTATTCAGCAATAAATTCAACTTGGATAAATTCTGATTTCGCAGAGATGAAGGCAGGCAGTACTTTAGTAAACTAGTTATAGACAAGTGGAAGAAATAGGCTAGTAGTGTCAGTAATACTATTAATACAAAGTTATTTTAAAAAATATATTAGACAAAATATGCCATTGTGAAGGGTTATGAGTGGAGCCTATCACTGACCAGTAGGCATACAACAGTGCTGCTCTATTATCTTCTAGTTTCATATGTTTCCTGCTATACGTTCAGGGTTATAAGAAAATTCCCATTAAGGAAAAAAGTTAAGTAAAATTTTGCAAGATACTTTACATGTTCTCAGTGCTTAAATGTTCCAGTACTTAGATGGCAGAGTTGCGTCGTTATACTTCACATTCCAGTATTCAGACTGTCTCTTCGAGCATTGGACCTTCTAATGTCTAGACTGTCCTTTCCAGACATGGCTTTTTGGATCCTGGCCTTTCTGGTGTCCAGAATGTCCCTTGGGGTCCTCGACTTTCCAGTCTCCAGATTCTCTCTCTTAGAGTTCTGTGTCTACTAGTGTCCAGATTATCAGTTGAAGGCCTGGAGCTGCGTTTTAATATACTATCTCTTATAGCCCTGGACCTTCCAGTGTTCATACTCTCTCGTAAAGCCTTGTAACTACAATGTTCAGACTGTCTCATGGAGCCCCGAACCTACCAGTGTGCATATTCTCCTACAATTTTTGGATCCAGTCTCCTGAAGCCCTGGACGTACTGTGGCGTTGATTACTTCCCAAAGTCTTGCTCTTGTCACATCTAAAACTACTCCTTAACCAATTTTTCATTCTTCTCATTTATAATTTGATAACGCCTCATCTGACCTGCTTCAAATTCCCAGTGCTGGTGTTCTGTAACTTGGAGAAAAGTCCCTGTAACTATTAGCATGTGTGGGAGCCTTCTGGTCAGTGTTATGTGTCATTCCTAATGGATATGTAAGACACATGTGCAACAGTTTGCTATCTTTATTATCGAAACGTTTCGACTATACAGTAGGTTTCTTCAATCAAATGCAGAGGAGGCAGAAGAAACAGTGGAGATCCAAACATGATGTAATCAGTCCATCACCTTCGAAGAAGTAGTTTCGAGGTGATCAGTCCCTCAGCCTAGAGAAGAGATCAGCTCCATAGTCTGGAACAATGTAAAGCTGAAGCATGAGAAGGTGAGGCGCATAAAATCTTGAAAACTACAGAAGAATCTGGGTTAAATAGCAAGAGCAGGAATTTAAGAATTGAGAGGAAGTGTAGCAAGCTTACCGGCCCATGCTAGGTAGGTCCCTCTCAAATCCAACTTTTCTCACTCATAACCAGTGGTTCAGCTTCACACTGTTCCAGACTATGAGCTGAATTCTCCTCCAGGCTGAGGGACTGACTACCTCAAGACTACTTCTCAGAGTGTGATAGACTGACTACATCATCTTCACAGCTCCACTTGTCGGCATTATATACCATTTACATAATTTAAACCATTTCTGATTTTTGTTCGTGTGGGATAACTTCAGAATTACTTACTGGATCGACTTCAAGCATTCTAACACTACAAGAAATTGTTCATGTTATTAGAGTAGGATGGCAGGAAGTTGGTCTAATTTTAGGTTGTATCCATGTAAAATTTAGCAGTTTACTAACTTGGTTAATAAATCTGAAATTGTTGGATTCCGAGGACTAACTGGAGAATATCTCCACAGATCAGCTTCAAACTTTCAGCAAAAGTGGGTTTTGCTCAACGGAAGGTTTACATATATCTGTGATATACATTTCAAGACTTTCGAGAGTTTCACTACTCTCGGAGCCCGGTCATGGGTCAAGCTTATCTGGTGCTTGCCTGGTCAACCAGGCTGTTGCTGCTGGAGGCCCGCTGCCCTACATATCCATCACAGCCTGATTGATCTGGCACCTGGTGAAAATACTTGTCCAGTTTCCTCCAGCCGTTTTTCTGATATCTTCTGGTAAGATGTTGAATAGTCTGGGACCCCGAATGTTGATACAGTGTTTCCTTATTGTCCCCACCGCACCCCTGCTCCTCACTGAGTTCATTTTACACTTCCTCCCATATCTCTCACTCCAGTATGTTGTTATGCCAGTGTGCAGATTTGGGACTAGGCCCTCGAATACTTTTCAGGTATATATTACCATATCTCTCTCTCTCTCTCCTTCGCTCCAATGAGTACATGTTCAAGACTTGCAGGCGTTCCCAGTAATTTAGATGCTTTCCTTGCTCAACGTGAGCCGTAAACGATCTCTGTATTTGTTCCAGCTCTGATATTTCTGCCCTGAACGGGGCCGTCACCACTGAGCAATATTCTAAATGAGGGAGCACTAGCGATTTGAAGAGTGTCGCCATCGGCATTATTTCCCTTGTTTTGAAAGTTCTCAATACCCACCCAGTCATCTTCCTGGCTGTCTTGATTTTTGTCTTGTTATGGTGTTTAAAAGAAAGGTCCGCTGACATAATTATTCCTAGGTCTTTTACGTGTTCCTTACGTTCTATTTGGTGACCCTCTTGAGTTTTGTATACAGTGTTCCTTTTGAGTTCTTCATTCTTTCCATACCTAAGCAGCTGGAACTTATCACCAGTGAACGTCATGTTGTTCTCCACTGCCCACTGGAAAACCCTGTTTATGTCTTCCTGTATTTTTTCAGTGTCCTCTATCGTAGTGACTTTCATGCTTATTTTAGTGTCATCTGCAAATGATGATAAAAAAGTGATGGGTGTTTTTATCTATGTCTGCTATGAGGATGAGAAACAGCAGAGGTGCCAGGACAGTTCCTTGGGGCACTGAGCTTTTGACCTCGCTGGTGGTGGATCTCGCTCTGTATACTACTACTTTTTGTGTTGTGTGTGTTAGGAACCCGAAAATCCATCTGCCTACCTTCCCCGTAATGCCCATGGCCCTCATTTTGTTTGCTATCACTCCATGGACGCATTTGTCAAACGCCTTTGTAAAATCTGTGTAAATCACATCTGCGTTTTGGTCGTCTTCCAGTGCCTCCGTAATTCTGTCATAATGGTTCAGCAGCTGTGACAGACATGATCGTCCTGCTCTAAAACCATGCTGGTTCGGGTTATGTTGGTTGTGCTGGTCCATGAAATTTGCAGTCTGCTGTCTCATCACTCTTTCGAAGATTTTTATGATGTGAGAAGTTACGGCTACTGGTTAGTAATTTTTAGCTAGTGCTCTACTACCCCTCTTTCTCCAAAGAATACTGAGGGCTCGTGCTTGTGGTACTTTGCACTTCTTTATAAACAGAGCATTCCGTGAATCTGGTCCAGGTGCTGAGTGAGTGGGCATGTTGTCCATTTCTTTTTCGAAATTTATGGGATTTGTAATAATGTCAGTTAGCTGGTCTACGCGGCCTTCTGCTGGAGTGAAAAATGTTTCTGCATTTTCTATCTTGCTGAACACCGACTCATACTGTTCTTTTAGGATTTCACTCATTTCCTGTTCATCGTCAGTATACGAATCTCCTCTTAATAGTGGTCCAATTCCACAGGTAGTCCTTAGCTTGGCTTTTCCATAGGAATAGAAATATTTTGGGTTTCTTGCAATATCCTGTATGGCCCTTTGTTCCCTCTGTACTTCTTCTGTGAGGTATGACATCCTAAGTTTTTGCTCTAATTTAGTGATATCTCGGCTAAGACTATCTTTCCTCTGTTGTAGCAAATTTGTGTTTTTAAGCAATTCAGTAACCCGTTTTCTTCTTCTGTACCATCTCCTACGCTCTCTATCTGATCTTCTGGGATTCCTCAATGGTACATGTTTCATACATACTTTGCATGCTTCTGTATTCAGCTTCTCTAGGCACTGGCGAGGATTTAGGTCGCTCATGTCTGACTCCCAGGGTATGTCTGATAGCTCTTGGTTTATTTTTTCCCAGTCAATTGTATGGCTGTTAAAATTAAACTTACTGAATATCCCGTCTCTAACATAGATTGTGGGCTGTGTAAATTTCGATTTTTGGCCTTAAATATGTTTTTTTTTTCCGTGATCGTCTGGTCGTCTTCAAACACTAAGCGCATGTATATTATGATAAGAAATTTTTTTAAATTTATTTTAGGAACTGCAAATGATAATTTGCCATTTTCATCGAAGAAATTTGGAAAATTTAAATATTGATTGTCGTGCGATAACTGAATGCCTCATCTTATCGGCTTCAAACTTTTAACGCTGACGTATCTTACTTTTAAATGATATTTTTAAGTGTTACTGGTCAGTGTAGATGCTAATTTACATTTTTTTAAACCCTCAAGTACACCTTATCTGGTACTTCATACAAGGTATTAAATTTCAGTTTCTAAATAATCTTATAAGATTGTAAAATATTTCAAACAGACTTTAACCAAATTATATACTGCAAATTATATACTGCAAATTATATACTGCAAATTATATACTGCAAATTATATACTGCAAATTATATACTGCAAATTATAATTGCAAATTATATACTGCAAATTATATACTGCAAATTATATACTGCAAATTATATACTGCAAATTATATACTGCAAATTATATACTGCAAATTATATACTGCAAATTATATACTGCAAATTATATACTGCAAATTATATATTGCAAATTATATATTGCAGAGTTGGTCATGATCTCAAATACAATGCTTTTTTTTCCCTCAAAGTTTTCGTTTATAACTTGTGAACGCCTAATTTGGTGGTGAACTTTAACTGAGAGAACAGCCATTACTGAGTTTGGTTACCTTGTAATAACCAGAGAGAGCCTCTTCTGCTCAGCTTCAAATTTTCTTAGCTGGTGTATCCTATTATGAAGACTGGAAGTTGAAGAGAAAGACACATATGAAACAGTTGGGTATATTCATTGTTGATTGCAACGTTTCACTACAGTCAAATACAGAGGCAGAAGGAGTGAAAATCAGTTCGTCAACCTTGGAGAAATAGTTTTTGAAGTGGTCAGTCCCTCAGCCTGGAGAAGTCTTCAGTCTGGAACAATATTCCAGACTATGTAGCTAAACACTTCTCCATACCTACTGCCTCTACATTTGACTGAATAAATCTGTGTAGACCAAACGCTTTAATAATCAATAAAGATGTCCAACTGTTGCACATGTGTCTTACTCTTCAACTTGTCGGTATTATACACCAGTGGAAGTGTTAGTCTAGTTTGTAGGTACATTTTTTTTTATTTTCTCATACTATCAATGAATTTAGAAATGTTAGATTCAGAGCAGTAACTGGAGGCTGCTGTTGTGAAGGGAACTTTAGAGGGGATTTTGGGTCTAGCAAGTTTTAATTTGCCAGTTTTACTGAAGAAATTGGTTGCCATGCAATAACTAAAGACTGGTTCTTCTGAGTGGCTTCAGTCCTTAATCCTAATTTATTTTGGTGCCAATTAGCTAATTTGACCGAAATTGGAAATTGAAGAAGATAGTTCTCGTGCGATAATTTGAGAACGAATCATCCAAAACTTTAACGCCTCTAACTTAAAATTGCAATTTGCCAGCACCTTCCAACTCAAAGTGATGGTGTATGTTGAGATATTGGTCTTTGTGCGATATTTGCTTTCAGTCTCCAGAGCTGGTGTATCTCTGTGGAGGAGTCGAACTGAAGCTACGACATTAGTTTTCATAAGATAACTAGGGAATGCTTCTTCTAACTGCCTTCAAATCTTCAGTGCTAAAATTTAACTGTAACAGACTTAGGCTGTTCTCTGTAATCTAGTATAATTAGTAAACAACTGGGTTCATCTTTGGTTCCTTCATACACACACGTGTACTTATGCACATTATTATCATTATTAAAGATTAGCCGGTATTCTCCCGGCCCGGGACTTTTCCAAGTGGTGGCCGGGCCTTGGCTCCCTCTTTAGGGAGTGTCTGAGACCTAAGTCTCCCATGGGAGGAGGCACAAGTACCTCCTCATCTTTGGGACCAACTGCCCCCAGGCCTAGCCACAAGCTAGGCCTCTCTGGTCTGCCATCCCCGCCCCAAGGGGGCTAATGGGAATGACAGTTTTGTGAGCTGTAAGCTCGGGCTCAGGCACCTACCTTACCCTAGAAGGGTTAGGCATGGTGTCGATGACTTATGCACATTATTATTTATTATTATTATTAAAGATTCGCCGGTATTCTCCCGGCCCGGGCCTTTTCCAAGTGGTGGCCCGGCCTTGGCTCCCTCTTTAGGGAGTGTCTGAGACCCAAGTCTCCCATGAGAGGAGGCACAAGTACCTCCTCATCTTTGGGACCAACTGTCCCCAGGCCTAGCCACAAGCTAGGCCTCTCTGGTCTGCCATCCCCGCCCCAAGGGGGCAAATGGGAATGACAGTCTTATGAGCTAAAGGCTCGGGCTCAGGCACCTACCCTACCCTAGAAGGGCTGGGCATGGTGTCGATGACTTATGCACACGAGTACTTTCACATGTATACAAGTGCTTTTTATATTAATGTGAGGTAATGATTAACATATATTAAAAGGCTAGGATTATAGATACCTTTCTGGGGGACATTGAGGTAGACGGCGCTGGGCTTTAGGGGTACGTGGTTACCTTTCTCGGATCTTTCACCAACCGAAATGCATCTATTAAAATAATATTATTTATTTTTATTATTGCTAATAATTATTATTGTTACTGTTACTGAAGACTTTCCCCGTTTTCTTAAATTACAACAATGAAGATGTAAATAATAAGAGCGAACACACACTGCAACATTAGTTACATGAACTTATCGATACTTGCAACTCTCCCTGCGTCAGGAGGTGGAGGCAGTGACGAGAGCGACATCGAGAGTGAGCCGGGAATCCCCCTCAAGCGTAAGCAGAGGCGCTCGAGGACCACCTTCACTGCAGAGCAGCTGGAGGTGCTGGAGCGCTCCTTCGAGAAGACACAGTACCCAGACGTCTACACCAGAGAGGAACTGGCTCAGAAGTGAGTGTACTTTGCTTCTTGCCGGGTGTGGGGTGGGGTTAGAATTCATGGCTGCAATAAAATTCATCTTATTGTAGCCAGCTGATCCAGTGGCTCACGCACTGACCTGGAGCTTTACGACTCATTTGCCATGAGTTCTAACTCCACCCGTATCATGGCTTCTCTAAGAGTGTTCTAAGGATCAGTGTCTTAAGATGTTCTTCCTGTTAGCATAAAGTCTTGCGGCGTCCCATATTTTCCTCTGCAAAACTGAACGTAGGATGAGTAACTTGGGCGGTAGGTACACGAAGAGTCAAACTGGTTGAAGCCCTGGTTAGCCAGGTAGCATCACCGCACTTACACCTTTCGGAAGTGTTGATAGAATCCACTTATTTATTGTACTGGTCGTGACAGGCTGTTCTATTACTAAAAAATTCATTTTACTAACTTTAATAGTTATACTGAATATCTGATGACTTTAAAATGTCTTGTATAATTATATATACGAAACTATTTTTTTTTTTAGGTGATTTAAAGTAAGTTATTTTCTTGGTGGGGCTGTGTTACTTAGATAATTTCTGCCTGAAGAATAACTTCAAATGCTTAAATTTTATTTTGATGAACTCACACTTACATTATTTACATAATATGTTGTGCTTAGGAAAACCATTCTGGAAAATACCCTGACTTTGCTCGCTCTCAATACAGCATTACCGTTTTTTTTTTTTTTGGTGTGTGTGTGTGTGACCTAATTCATGACTGCATAACTAACTCATTACGATTGTGACCAGATATAAACATGTCAATAATTCATTACCACTGTAACTTGTTCATTTATCAGAACTTTGCAGCCCAGTCCCTGGACCTATTATGTACCTCTGTAATCTTTTGACTACTGACCATAGGATGGGTATGGAATGCATAATAAGGATATTAAACTGGTATGTTTGTGTTAACATTGGGCGTGTTCCCTCTCAGAGCTAAGCTGACGGAGGCGAGGGTACAGGTGTGGTTCAGTAATCGTCGGGCGAGGCTAAGGAAGCATCTGAGCAGTCAGCAGCTGGCTGGACTCTCCTCCAGCATGCCCCCGGCAGCCGCCATGCCCACCGCCGCAGCCGCCTCCTCCTACATGAACCAGTATGCGCCACCCGCAGGAGACCACACCGCTGTCGCAGCCGCCACCGCAGCCGCGGCCTACCATTGTAAGTGCTCACAAGTATCCTGTTCCCCCAGTTAATGTTGACTTGATGAAGACAATTTTTGTCTTGATTATCTGGCATTTTGAATTTAAGGGCACATAAAAGGTTAGTATAGTGATGTCCTGTCAGCTATGTATAGTGATGTTCCAAGTCCTCCCAGCTATGTACAGTGATGTTCCAAGTCCTCCCAGCTATGTATAGTGATGTTCCAAGTCATGCCAGACATGTATAGTGATGTCCCAAGTCCTCCCAGCTATGTATAGTGATGTCCCAAGTCCTCCCAGCTATGTATAGTGATGTCCCAAGTCCTCCCAGCTATGTATAGTGATGTCCCAAGTCCTCCCAGCTATGTATAGTGATGTCCCAAGTCCTCCCAGCTATGTATAGTGATGTTCCAAGTCCTCCCAGCTATGTATAGTGATGTTCCAAGTCATGCCAGACATGTATAGTGATGTCCCAAGTCCTCCCAGCTATGTATAGTGATGTCCCAAGTCCTCCCAGCTATGTATAGTGATGTCCCAAGTCCTCCCAGCTATGTATAGTGATGTCCCAAGTCCTCCCAGCTATGTATAGTGATGTCCCAAGTCCTCCCAGCTATGTATAGTGATGTTCCAAGTCATGCCAGACATGTATAGTGATGTTCAAAGTCATTTCTTTCCCTTCTTTCCCACTTTTGTTGACTCGTCTCCCGGGACCGGCTTCTAGCTCCTGGGCCCAGCTGGCTGGGATCCTGCCCTACTAACCCGTGCTTCTCCCTGCTACAGCCTCCAGCGCCTGGCAGAGCTCCAGCGGCTACGACTACCCTAGCGCTGCAGCTTTCACTGACAACTCCCACGCCCTTATGTCGTCTCCTATGGCCGCCATGACCTATCCAGTGTCTTCCATGCCTTCCATGACAGCCTCCATGACGCCTACAATGAATTCAGCATCGTCGACCACGGAAAGCGGCTGGAGCGGCGTCAAACCTGTGGGGTCACCTCATATGGGTGGCTGGAACACCGGGTTCTCCACCCTGGGTGGGGAGCAGTTGGGCGGTCTTTTGGGCGGGCAGGGTTACAATATGGGCCACGCCATGCCCACCGCTGGCCCCACCATGGGTGATAAGACCCACGTAGCGCCCACAGCCGCTGCAGCATA
>NC_069406.1:10766701-10856701 GCF_026875155.1 Cherax quadricarinatus
GCACGTGTGTGTGTGTGCGTAGAGGTGCGCACGTGTGTGTGTGTGCGTAGAGGTGCGCACGTGTGTGTGTGTGTGCGTAGAGGTGCGCACGTGTGTGTTTTACGCACGTGTTGTGTTACGCACACACTTTGTGTAAGACATGCACGTTGTGTTACGTGCGTATGTTACGCACGCAGGTTGAGTTATGATGGCGTATTGTGTTCGTGCATGTGTGGTGTTACGCATTTGTGTGGTGGTTAGGTAGCAGGTGTACGTTTGCGTTAGTATACCAGACACCACCACCATCACCACCATCACCACCACCACTACCATCACCACCACCACTACCATCACCACCACCACCACCACCATCACCACCACCACCACCCACCCACCACCACCACCACCACCACCACCATCACCATCACCCACAACCAACCCTCACCACAACCCTACAACCACCATTATCATTACTGCCACCAACACATGCATCACTACCACCATTACCATCATTTCCCCAATAACCAACACCACCACCACCACCACGCCCCAACTACCACCACCATGCCCCAGCTACCACCACCACCATCACTTCCCCCACCATCATCACCATGATCACTACCCCCACCATGCTTAATACCACCAAAACCACCATCACTCCCGCCACCCCTACAACCACCGTCATCCTTATCAACCACCATCCCCATAATAAGCATCACTACCACCATTCCCATCAACAAACGTAACGATCACTGCCAGCAACATTACCACCACCACAGTCACTAACACCATCATCACCACCACCACAGTCACTACCACCATCATCACCACCACCACGGTCACTAACACCATCATCATCACCACCACCACAGTCACTACCACCATCATCACCACCACCACAGTCACTAACACCATCATCACCACCACCACAGTCACTACCACCATCATCACCACCACCACAGTCACTAACACCATCATCACCACCACCACAGTCACTACCACCATCATCACCACCACCACAGTCACTAACACCATCATCACCACCACCACAGTCACTAACCACACAACCATCATCACCACACCACAGTCACTACCACCACCCTCACCACCACCAGTCACTACCACCACCCTCACCACCACCAGTCACTACCACCACTCTCACCACCATCCCCAAAACTAACTCCCCCCTACCACCACTACGACCAACGCCACATCACCCCCACCATTAAATATCTCGACACCCACACACACATTAACAGCTTCCGTAATTTACCTAGCTCCTGTAACGTATTAAGTCCCTGATGTATATACTCTCTCTCTCTCTCTCTCTCTCTCTCTCTCTCTCTCTCTCTCTCTCTCTCTCTCTCTCTCTATCACACACACACACACACACACAGCCTCCACATAGACATAAGATCACGCTGTAGATATCATTCGTATAACGAGATACTTTTGTTAGACGAATGTTATCATATTTTTCTAGCCATTGTTTAGTAAATTAGTATAACAGTGTTAATGAATAAACCAAATTGAAAGAAACTTTTTCTTTTCTTTCCCTTGTCTCACATCTCCATAGTGAATCATGAGGCGCATAATGTCGGGGTGCCACCACGTGTATGTCGGGGTGCCACCACGTGTATGTCGGAGTGCCAGCATGGGTATGTAGAAGTTCAAACACCGTTAACTAGGATTTCGAAAATGGGTATGTAGGAGTTCCAACATGGGCATGATGGAGTGCCATCATGGACATGTAATGCTATTATGGACATGCAGAGGTGCCATCACGAGTATGTAGGAGAGCCAACATGGGCATGCAGGGGTGCCATCATAAGTATGCAAAGGCGATAATAATGGTATGGAGGGAAAGCCGACATATAGAGGTGATAGTATGGGCATGCAAGGGTGCCTACATGGGTATTATTTGGAATGCAGGTGAGGAAGTAAGAGGTGTGTTGTACCTGGTGATAACACAAGGCACAAGACAAGGATCAACCCAGATAACCAAAATCAAGTAGTTTTTTCTTCATCTGTGTATTCCTTCACCAAACTTTGTATGCTGCGGTCAGTGGTCATGTGAGGTCACCTGTCCTAAGCTGTCTGGGAATTAGCGTGGGGTGTTACCGAGGCCATGGCTTGCTGTAGTATTTTAGAATTCAGATTAAAGTGTTGAAGGAGGAGGTTCAACTTCTTCAGGAAGAAAATAGGAGGCTGAAGCTTCGCCTAGATGGGTTTGGGAGTGTGAGATGGTTGGAGCTGGTGAGGAGGAAAAGGATACCAGCAGTGAGTTGGTGAGTGGTAGCTGCTTTAAGTGGTAAGTGGTGCACAATTCAGGAAGAAGGAAGTTAAGGAAGGTTAATACATTCGTACTGTTCTCCAGGACAAATGTACTTCAGCAGTTAGTGAGGTTAAAGGTACCACTGACTCCCCTGCTTATCAAGGTAAGAATATTCTGATTGTGGGAGACTCTCAGGTAAGATATACGGACAGTGTGTTTTTGTAACAGAGAAAGGAAGGTCAGACAGAGGGTGTGACTCCCAGGAGCTGGTGTTGGTGACATAGTTAGCAGGTTGGATAATATTATGTCAGGTAATGGGAAAAAACCCATTATCTGTCTTAGTGCTAGTGGCAATGACATGGGGAAGGGCAGGAGACAGGAGCTGCTGGATAAGTACAGGTCAGCCATAGAAGTAGTCAGGTCTAAGGGAGGGATCCCAATCATTTGTAGCATCTTGCTAGAAGGGGAATGGGCAATAGATGTCTAGGGCAATTGGTATAAATTGCTGGCTAGACAGATACTGCAAGGAACTTGCAATCCCATTCATTGATAACTGGACAAATTCTATGGCAAATGTGATATGCATGCAAAGGATGGGTTCATCTGTCTGGAGTGGTTGCATTAGCCAGTTCGATGGAGGGGGTCACTGATGTCTTGTCTAGGACTTTAAACTGATAGATTATAGAGGTATGGGTGTTTGTGAGAAGCAATCAGGCCATAGTAATAGGGTTGAAAACAGCAGATATTACCAGGATACTTCAGGGATATGTTTAAAGGACAATATTCAAAATAAAGTTGCTAGTAAATGCAAAGCAATTGTTCAACAAACAAAGAGAGTTAGTAGAGGGCAACGAGTGACTAGCTCCCTTAAAGTTTACTATACAAATAGTAGGAGTCTAAGACTGATGAAGCCACTGAGTGGCGAAACGTTTCCTCAATAAAGATTCCCATATGTTGCATAAGTGTCTCAATCTTTAACTTGTCAGTTTTTTAAACCATTTATCACATCTGTCAGACACTGCAACATCATGGGATCTTGATACAAAGAATTCTTCAACACTGTCCAACCTTTGGACGAAGACCTACTTACACTAGTGGATGATACCACTATGACCCCGCCTCCGTCTGCTTCGCCTCACCTGACTACATCATATAAGCCACGTCTACGGCCCTATGGTGTACTTTCTACAAGATTGGACTGAACACATCGACTCCAGGCTGAGGGACTGATTACCTCAAACTCCTCCTCTCCTTATACCTTCTTGCTTTGTATAAGACTGATGAAGCCACTGTGTGGCGAAACGTTTCCTTAATAAAGATTCCAATATGTTGCATAAGTGTCTCAATCTTCAACTTGTCGGTTTTTTAAACCATTTATCACACAGGTAGGTGGTGTTGGTTGCCAGTATGACTCGTTTCAGAGCATAGTGCTAGATGCCCAGACAACATTTATTCTGAGTAGGGAAATTAAATCTAACAAAAAGGATCTCAAATGGATAATAGATTAAAATATCTCATTGGGCAAAGGAGAGGCACATATAGGCGTATCAAAAGAGGAGATGGGCAGTTAAGAAATCAATATATTCAATTAAAGAGAGAAGTAGAAAAAAAAAGGAATAAGAAAAGTAAAAAGGGATTATGAGGCTAAAGTCGCAAGGAATTCGAAGACTAACCCAAAAGGGTTCTTTCAGGTATAAAGAAGTAAGATTAGGGACAAGATATGCTCAAGATATGCTGAGTAACTCAGGTCAGATCACTGACAGTGATAAGGAAATGTGTGAACTTTTCAACACTTACTTCCTATCAGTTTTTACTCAGGAAGATACTAGTGAATTCCAGAAATAATAAATTATGTAGAACAGGACGATAATAAACTATGTACGATTGGGGTAACTAGTGACATGGTCCTCAGGCAAATAGAGAAATTATAACCTAACAAATCCCCAGGCCTTGATGAACTGTTTGCAAGGGTTTTAAAGGAATGTAAAGAGGAACTTAGCATACCTTTGGCTAATCTTTTCAACATATCACTACAAACTGGTAAAGTGCCAGACAAGTGGAAAATGGCAAATGTAATACCTATTTACAAGGCAGGTGACAGGGCCTTAGCTTCGAACTATAGACCAATAAACCTTACCTCTATAGTGGGAAAATTTATGGAATCAATAATTGCTGAGGCAATTCATTGCCATCTTGAAAGGCATAAATTCATTAATGTAGTTCAACATCGGTTTTACAAAGGAGCGTTCCTGTCTTACGAATTTACTAACTTTTTTCACTAAGGTATTTGAGGCGGTAGATCATGGTATTGAATATGATATTGTGTATATGGACTTCAGTAAGGCTTTCGATAGAGTTTCACATCAGAGGCTATTGAGGAAACTTAAGGCACATGGAATAGAAGAAGAAATCTTTTCCTGGGTAGAGGCATGTTTGACAAATAGGCATCTGAGAGTTTGCATAAATGGGGAGAAATCAGAATGGTGGCACTTCACAAGCGGTCTTTCGCAGGGGTCAGTGTTGGGCCCGTTGTTGTTCATAATCTACATAAACGACATAGATGAGGGAATAAATAGCAACAAAAGAAAATTTTCTGATGACACCAAAATAGGCCGTCCAATTCATTCTAATGAGGACATTAGAGCACTCCAGGATGATTTGAATAGACTGATGCAGTGGTCGGAGAAGTGGCAGATACAGTTCAATATAGACAAATGCAAAGTTCTAAATGTTGGACTGGAAAATAACCATGCCACATATAAACTAAATAATATAGATCTTAATACTACTGATTGCGAAAAGGATTTAGGAGTTCTGGTTAGCGGTAATCTAAAACCAAGACAACAGTGCATTAGTGTTCGCAATAAAGCTAACAGAATCCTTGGCTTCATATCTAGAGGTATAAATAATAGAAGTCCTCAGGTTGTTCTTCAACTCTATATATCCTTGGTTAGGCCTCATTTAGATTATGCTGCTCAGTTCTGGTCACCATATTACAGAATGGATATAAATGCACTGGAAAACGTACAAAGGAGGATGACAAAGTTGATCCCATGTATCAGAAATCTTCCCTATGAGGATAGACTGAGGGCCCTGAATCTGCACTCTCTCGAATGGCGTAGAATTAGGGGGGATGTGATGGAGGTGTATAAATGGAAAACAGGAATTAATAAAGGGGATGTAAATAGCGTACTGAAAATATCTAGCCAAGACAGGACTCGCAGCAATGGCTCTAATTTGGAAAAATTCAGATTCAGGAAGGATATAGGAAAGAGCTGGTTTGGTAACAGAGTTGTGGATGATTGGAAGAAACTCCCGAGTACCATCATAGAAGCTAAGACGTTGTGTAGTTTTAAATATAGGTTAGATAGAAACCATACCACGGGCGGATTGAACCCGCGGTCAGAGAGTCTCAAAACTCCAGACCGTCGCGTTAGCCACTGGACCAGTTAGGTTAGATAGGTTACATACATTAGTGGGTGTAGGTGAGTGTGAGTTGGACCTGATTAGCTTGTGCTACTAGGTCAGATGCCGTGCTCTTTCCTTAAGTAAATGTGACCTGACCTGACTAGGTTAGGGCATTGGCTTAAGCCGGTGAGAGAATTGGATCTGCCTCGCATGGGCCAGTAGGCCTGCTGCAGTGTTCCTTCTTTCTTATGTTCTCATATTTTTATGTTCTTTACAGAGCTACACTATCAGGAGTACAACAATATTGAGCTAATGAACAAAGAATCTCTCACAAAAGTAGGTGTTACACCTCAGAATGCACAAGACAGTATGTGTTACACCTCAGAATGCGCAAGACAGTAGGTGTTACACCTCAGAATGCACAAGACAGTAGGTGTTACACCTCAGATTGCACAAGACAGTAGGTGTTACACCTCAGAACAGACACGACAGTATGTGTTACACCTCAGAATGCGCAAGACAGTAGGTGTTACACCTCAGATTGCACAAGACAGTATGTGTTACACCTCAGAACAGACAAGAAAGTATGAGTGTATACGACCAGCATGTGTGAGTGTTTGACCCACAGCCACGTGGTAAACCACCACCTCATCTCGTCTGGGGGTGGGGAGGAGAAGCAACTCTCATGTTATTGGTTGACCGAGCTATACAGTAGAGCAGTAGGAGCCAGTAAATATCCTGCCTCATTCTGAATTGCCAGTTGACTGGTCAAGAAGGCATAGCAATGAGTGGGTGACGAACGTTGAATAAATTGTATCGAACGAGGCGGACGCTTCGTGTTTGAAGAAGAGTTAACAAGGCCTGAGCTTGCTACCATCTGCAGCTCATAAGACTGCCATCCCCACGAGCCCCTTTGGGGTGAGCAGATGGCAGACCAGAGGCCTAGCTTCTCCCTACGAGCCCCGTGAGGGCGGGGAATGTGGCTAGGCCTAGGGACAGTTGGTCCCAAAGATGAGGGGGTACTTGTACCTCCTCCCATGGGAGACTTACGTCTCGAGATACTCCCCAGATAGGGAGCCAAGGCCGGGTCACCACTACTTGGAAAAGACCCGGGCCGGGAGAGTACCGGCGAATAAAAAAAAAGAAAAAAAAAAGAGTTAACATGGGTATACACTATGATGCAGCAGCACCTTAATGAAGGACAAGAACAACAACACAAGTATTTAGACCCCATCACAAGATGCAAATGAAAAAAAATAAAAAAGGTAATAAAAATAAAAATAAAAGGAATCAAATTCTTTAAATTTAAATAAATACGATAGTGCAGGAATAAATTCTCAACACAAACTCAAAAAAAATATTAAACAATAAATTACTAGAATTACCTGATCTCAAAACTTAAATGGAAAACTAAGTTCCTTTTTTATTACTGAAGCTCAGTGAGGTAACACGTCAGTGTAACTCACTGTGAGGTAACACGTCAGTGTAACTCACTGTGAGGTAACACGTCAGTGTAACTCACTGTGAGGTAACACGTCAGTGTAACTCACTGTGAGGTAACACGTCAGTGTAACTCACTGTGAGGTAACACGTCAGTGTAACTAACTGTGAGGTAAAACGTCAGTGTAACTCACTGTGAGGTAACACGTCAGTGTAACTCACTGTGAGGTAACACGTCAGTGTAACTCACTGTGAGGTAACACGTCAGTGTAACTCACTGTGAGGTAACACGTCAGTGTAACTCACTGTGAGGTAACACGTCAGTGTAACTCACTGTGAGGTAACACGTCAGTGTAACTAAGAGGTAAAACGTCAGTGTAACTCACTGTGAGGTAACAAGTCAGTGTAACTCACTGTGAGGTAACACGTCAGTGTAACTCACTGTGAGGTAACACGTCAGTGTAACTCACGGAGGTAATACGTCAGTGTAACTCACTGTGAGGTAACACGTCAGTGTAACTCAGAGGTAACACGTCAGTGTACGTCACTGTGAGGTAAAACATCAGTGTAACTCACAGAGGTAATACGTCAGTGTAACTCACAGTGAGGTAACACGTCAGTGTAACTCACTGTGAGGTAATACGTCAGTGTAACTCACTGTGAGGTAAAACGTCAGTGTAACTCAGAGGTAACACGTCAATGTAACTCACTGAGGTAACTCGTCAGTGTTACTCAGAGGTAACACGTCAGTGTAACTCACTGAGGTAACACGTCAGTGTAACTCATTGTGAGGTAACACGTCAGTGTAACTCAGAGGTAACACGTCAGTGTAACTCACTGAGGTAACACGTCAGTGTAACTCAGAGGTAACACGTCAGTGTAACTCAGAGGTAACACGTCAGTGTAACTCACTGTGAGGTAACACGTCAGTGTAACTCACTGTGAGGTAACACGTGAGTGAAACTCAGAGGTAACACGTCAGTGTAACTCAGAGGTAACACGTCAGTGAAACTCAGAGGTAACACGTCAGTGTAACTCACTGTTAGGTAACACGTCAGTATAACTCAGAGATAACACGTCAGTGTAACTCACCGAGGTAACACGTCAGTGTATCTCACTGTGAGGTAACACGTCAGTGTAGCTCACTGGGAGGTAAAACGTCAGTGTAACTCAGAGGTAACACGTCAGTGAAACTCAATGAGGTAACACGTCAGTGTTACTCACTGTGAGGTAACACGTCAGTGTAACTCACTGTGAGGTAATACGTCAGTGAAACTCACTGTGAGGTAACACGTCAGTGTAACTCACTGTGAGGTAACACGTCAGTGTAACTCAGAGGTAACACGTCAGTGTAACTCACTGAGGTAACACGTCAGTGTAACTCAGAGGTAACACGTCAGTGTAACTCAGAGGTAACACGTCAGTGTAACTCACTGTGAGGTAACACGTCAGTGTAACTCACTGTGAGGTAACACGTCAGTGAAACTCAGAGGTAACACGTCAGTGTAACTCAGAGGTAACACGTCAGTGAAACTCAGAGGTAACACGTCAGTGTAACTCACTGTTAGGTAACACGTCAGTATAACTCAGAGATAACACGTCAGTGTAACTCACCGAGGTAACACGTCAGTGTATCTCACTGTGAGGTAACACGTCAGTGTAGCTCACTGGGAGGTAAAACGTCAGTGTAACTCAGAGGTAACACGTCAGTGAAACTCAATGAGGTAACACGTCAGTGTTACTCACTGTGAGGTAACACGTCAGTGTAACTCACTGTGAGGTAATACGTCAGTGAAACTCACTGTGAGGTAACACGTCAGTGTAACTCACTGTGAGGTAACACGTCAGTGCAACTCACTGTGAGGTAACACGTCAGTGTAACTCACGGTGAGGTAACACGTCAGTGTAACTCATCGAGGTAATACGTCAGAGTAATTCACTGTGAGGCAACACGTCAGTGCAACTCAGCGGTAACACGTCAGTGTAACTCACTGTGAGGTAACACGTCAGCGTAACTCACTGTGAGGTAACACGTCAGTGTAACTCACTGTGAGGTAACACGACAGTGTAACTCACTGAGAGGTAACACGTCATTGTAGCTCACTGTGACGTAACTCACCGAGGTAACACATCAGTGTAACTCACTGTGAGGTAACACGTGAGTGTAACTCACCGAGGTAACACGTCAGTGTATCTCACTGTGAGGTAACACGTCAGTGTAACTCACTGTGAGGTAACACGTCAGTGTAACTCACTGTGAGGTAACACGTCAGTGTAACTCACTGTGAGGTAACACGTCAATGCGACTCACTGTGAGGTAACACGTCAGTGTAACTCACTGTGAGGTAACACGTCAGTGTAACTCACTGTGAGGTAACACGTCAGTGTAACTCACTGTGAGGTAACTCGTCAGTATAACTCAGAGATAACACGTCAGTGTAACTCACCGAGGTAACACGTCAGTGTTACTCACAGTGAGGTAACACGTCAGTGTAACTCACTGTGAGGTAATACGTCAGTGTAACTCACTGTGAGGTAACACGTCAGTTTAACTCACTGTGAGGTAACATGTCAGTGTAACTCACTGTGAGGTAACACGTCAGTGTAACTCACTGTGAGGTAACACGTCAATGCAACTCATTGTGAGGTAACACGTCAGTGTAACTCACTGTGAGGTAACACGTCAGTGTAACTCATCGAGGTAATACGCCAGTGTAACTCACTGTGAGGCAACACGTCAGTGCAACTCAGAGGTAACACGTCAGTGTAACTCACTGTGAGGTAACACGACAGTTTAACTCACTCTGAGGTAACACGTCAGTGTAACTCACTGTGAGGTAACACGTCAGTGTAACTCACTGTGAGGTAACACGTCAGTGTAACTCACTGTGAGGTAACACGTCAGTGTAACTCAGAGGTAACACGTCAGTGTAACTCACCGAGGTAACACGTCAGTGTAACTCACTGTGAGGTAACACATCAGTGTAACTCAGAGGTAACACGTCAGTGTAACTCACTGTGAGGTAACACGTCAGTGTAACTCACTGTGAGGTAACACGTCAGTGTAACTCACTGTGAGGTAATACGTCAGTGTAACTCAGAGGTAACACGTCAGTGTAACTCACCGAGGTAACACGTCAGTGTATCTCACTGTGAGGTAACACGTCAGTGTAATTCACTGTGAGGTAATACGTCAGTGTAACTCACTGTGAGGTAATACGTCAGTGTAACTCACTGAGAGGTAACACGTCAGTTTAACTCACTGTGAGGTAACACGTCAGTGTAACTCACTGTGAAGTAACACGTCAGTGTAACTCACTGTGAGGTAACACGTCAGTGTAACTCACTGTGAGGTAACACGTCAATGTAACTCACTGTGAGGTAACACGTCAGTGTAACTCATCGAGGTAATACGTCAGTGTAACTCACTGTGAGGTAACACGTCAGTGTAACTCACTGTGAGGTAACACGTCAGTGTAACTCAGAGGTAATACCTCAGTGTAACTCACTGTTAGGTAACACGTCAGTGTAACTCACCGAGGTAATACGTCATTGTAACTCATTGTGAGGTAACACGTCAGTGTAACTCAGAGGTAACACGTCAGTCTAACTCACTGAGGTAACACGTCAGTGTAAGTCAGAGGTAACACGTCAGTGTAACTCAGAGGTAACACGTCAGTGTAACTCACTGTGAGGTAACACGTCAGTGTAACTCGCTGTGAGGTAACACGTCAGTGTAACTCACTGTGAGGTAAAACGTCAGTGTAACTCAGAGGTAACACGTCAGTGTAACTCAATGAGGTAAGACGTCAGTGTTACTGAGTTAACACGTCAGTGTAACTCACTGTGAGGTAATACGTCAGTGTAACTCACTGTGAGGTAACACGTCCGTTTAACTCACTGTGAGGTAACACGTCAGTGTAACTCACTGTGATTTAACACGTCAGTGTAACTCACTGTGAAGTAACACGTCAGTGTAACTCATCGAGGTAATACGTCAGTGTAACTCACTGTGAGGTAACACGTCAGTGTAACTCAGAGGTAACACGTCCGTTTAACTCACTGTGAGGTAACACGTCAGTTTAACTCACTGTGAGGTAACACGTCAGTGTAACTCACTGTGAGGTAACACGTCAGTGTAACTCACTGTGACGTAACACGTCAGTGTAACTCACTGTGAGGTAACACGTCAGTGTAACTCATCGAGGTAATACGTCAGTGTAACTCACTGTGAGGTAACACGTCAGTGTAACTCAGAGGTAACACGTCAGTGTAACTCACCGAGGTAACACATCAGTGTAACTCACTGTGAGGTAACACGTCAGTGTAACGAAGAGGTAACACGTCAGTGTAACTCACTGTGAGGTAACACGTCAGTGTAACTCAGAGGTAACACGTTAGTGTAACTCACCGAGGTAACACGTCAGTGTATCTCACTGTGAGGTAACACGTCAGTGTAATTCACTGTGAGGTAATACGTCAGTGTAACTCACTGTGAGGTAATACGTCAGTGTAACTCACTGTGAGGTAACACGTCAGTTTAACTCACTGTGAAGTAACACGTCAGTGTAACTCACTGTGAGGTAACACGTCAGTGTAACTCACTGTGAGGT
The DNA here is from genome assembly GCF_026875155.1 of Cherax quadricarinatus. NCBI lineage: Eukaryota > Metazoa > Arthropoda > Malacostraca > Decapoda > Parastacidae > Cherax > Cherax quadricarinatus. Next base: position 10,778,417 of record NC_069406.1, read on the forward strand.
AACACGTCAGTGTAACTCACTGTGAGGTAAACACTTCAGTGTAACTCACTGTGAGGTAACACGTCAGTGTAACTCACTGTGAGGTAACACGTCAGTGTAACTCACTGTGAGGTAACACGTCAGTGTAACTCACTGTGAGGTAACACGTTAGTGTAACTCATCGATGTAATACGTCAGTGTAACTCACTGTGAGGTAACACGTCATTGTAACTCACTGTGAGGTAACACGTCAGTGTCACGCACTGTGAGGTAACACGTCAGTGTCACTCACTGTGAGAGTAACAAGCGAGGGTCACTCACTGTATGAGCAACACGTCAGGGTCACTCACTGTTAGAGCAACACGTCAGGGTCACTCACTGTGAGAACACGTCAGGGTCACTCACCGTGAGTGCAACACCTCAGGGTCACTCACTGTGAGAGCAACACGTCAGGGTCACTCACTGTGAGAGCAACACGTCAGGGTCACTCACCGTGTGAGCAACACGTCAGGGTCACTCACCGTGTGAGCAACACGTCAGGGTCACTCACCATGAGAGCAACACGTCAGGGTCACTCACCGTGAGTGCAACACCTCAGGGTCACTCACTGTGAGAGCAACACGTCAGGGTCACTCACTGTGAGAGCAACACGTCAGGGTCACTCACCGTGTGAGCAACACGTCAGGGTCACTCACCGTGTGAGCAACACGTCAGGGTCACTCACCATGAGAGCAACACGTCAGGGTCACTCACCGTGTGAGCAACACGTCAGGGTCACTCACCGTGAGAGCAACACGTCAGGGTCACTCACTGTGAGAGCAACACGTCAGGGTCACTCACTGTATGAGCAACACGTCAGGGTCACTCACTGTATGAGCAACACGTCAGGGTCACTCACTGTGAGAGCAACACGTCAGGGTCACTCACTGTGAGAGCAACACGTCAGGGTCACTCACCGTGTGAGCAACACGTCAGGGTCACTCACCGTGAGAGCAACACGTCAGGGTCACTCACCGTGAGAGCAACACGTCAGGGTCATTTACTGTGAGAGCAACAAGTCAGGGTCACTCACTGTGAGAACAACACGCCAGGGTCATTCACTGTGAGAACAACACGTCAGGGTCATTTACTGTGAGAGCAACAAGTCAGGGTCACTCACTGTGAGAACAACACGTCAGGGTCACTCCCTGTAAGAGCAACACGTCAGGGTAACTCACTGTAAGAGCAACAAGTCAGGGTCACTCACCGTGAGAACAACATGCCAGCTTCACTCACTGTGAGAGCAACACGTCAGGGTCACTCACTGTGAGAGCAACACGTCAGGGTCACTCACTGTGAGAGCAACACGTCAGGGTCACTCACTGTATGAGCAACACGTCAGGGTCACTCACTGTTAGAGCAACACGTCAGGGTCACTCACCGTGAGAACAACATGCCAGCTTCACTCACTGTGAGAGCAACACGTCAGGGTCACTCACTGTTAGAGCAACACGTCAGGGTCACTCACTGTGAGAACACGTCAGGGTCACTCACCGTGAGTGCAACACGTCAGGGTCACTCACTGTGAGAGCAACACGTCAGGGTCACTCACTGTGAGAGCAACACGTCAGGGTCACTCACTGTATGAGCAACACGTCAGGGTCACTCACCGTGAGAGCAACACGTCAGGGTCACTCACTGTGAGAGCAACACGTCAGGGTCAGTCACCGTGTGAGCAACACGTCAGGGTCAATCACCGTGAGAGCAACACGTCATGGTCACTCACTGTGAGAGCAACACGTCAGGGTCACTCACCGTGTGAGCAACACGTCAGGGTCACTCACCGTGTGAGCAACACGTCAGAGTCACTCACCGTGAGAGCAACACGTCAGGGTCACTCACCGTGTGAGCAACACGTCAGGGTCACTCACCGTGAGAGCAACACGTCAGGGTCACTCACTGTGAGAGCAACACGTCAGGGTCACTCACTGTATGAGCAACACGTCAGGGTCACTCACTGTATGAGCAACACGTCAGGGTCACTCACTGTGAGAGCAACACGTCAGGGTCACTCACTGTGAGAGCAACACGTCAGGGTCACTCACCGTGTGAGCAACACGTCAGGGTCACTCACCGTGAGAGCAACACGTCAGGGTCACTCACTGTGAGAGCAACACGTCAGGGTCACTCACCGTGTGAGCAACACGTCAGGGTCACTCACCGTGAGAGCAACACGTCAGGGTCACTCACCGTGAGAGCAACACGTCAGGGTCACTCTCCGTGTGAGCAACACGTCAGGGTCACTCACCGTGAGAGCAACACGTCAGGGTCACTCACCGTGAGAGCAACACGTCAGGGTCACTCACCGTGAGAGCAACAAATCAGGTTGGTCTAGCGGAATACAGCTTCAACGTCAAGCCATGACGTAGTGCGTTTCTTCCCAGAACTCTCAAACAAAAAATGCTTTTGGAAATCACTGCTATTTATGATATCTAGCGTTCCCTGGACGCCAAAGTATTGGACCAGTGTGGTACGGCGGTAGAGCACTGCCTACCTTGTTCTAAGGTTAGTAGGTTCGAGTCTCCTTAATCCAGAGATTAGTGTTATATATAAATATATATATTGAGGCGGGTATTCAAACATGAGGAGGCTGAAATTAATCTTTGAACAACCACTGCCACGAGTGTCCTCGCAACATGAAAACAAGTCTAGTTCGCTAGGCTCACGTTGTCTTGTATGATCGATGGCGAAGTGGATAGGGTGACACGTACGTTGTGTTGTCTCTTGAGGCGGGACAGTGTGTGGTGCGGTCGAATCCTGGCCTACCGCAGTTTTGCAAATGATAATATATATATATATATATATATATATATATATATATATATATTATATAATATATATATATATATATATATATATACATATATATATATATATATATATATATATATTTTTATATATATTATATATATATATATATATATATATTTATTATAATATATATATATATATATATATATATATATATATATATTGTGCCGGAGTAGGTAAAATTGGCCAGAACTCATTTAAAATTAAGGTCTTTCTAAAATCAGCTCAAGTGCTTTCTCACTTTTCTGTATATCATCAGAAGCTATGAGAGGCACTGGTCCACCTGCCGACCACCACCCACCCTCCCAACCCCTTTCTTTATGGGAAGAGTAGAAGAGGGCCTCCCAGTTTACAGAAAGTGGGAAACAGAATAATAAGAGATGTAATAATCAGCCCTAAGCTTCTTGTAATTGCCGCCAACAAGTTATGTGACATAAGACATTACGTTGCACTTGTGGATAATACACATACTCATGTAATCACCCACCGGGGTGGGTTGTTGCCCACATTATTGCACCTAGTAGTTCCGTCATGGCAAGAAGCATAATTGAATCCTTGCTCTTGAAACATGATAGGAATGCCATGTATAACTCAAGTTATGGGTTGCACGAGCTCGATAGCTATTTAATGGAGTCTATTGTGCACAGTGCTACACAAAATCGAAAGACTGGTCATTCAGCTATGTGGCCTCGTGAGGAGCTGGTGACATTAGACCAGTGGTTCCCAAACTTTTTCAGCTTGTTACCCAATTTAACATGCCACATACAGCATGTTACCTCTTTCACAAAATGTTATTATTATTGATATATATGGCTAAACGTGAACGTATACAGCCTCGCATACTCTGCTAATCCTAGCAAAACCATTGAAAACGTAAGAACCACACATACATTATATATAAAATTAATAATAGCTACAAATTCACAGTAACAGTGGGTAAATACTAACTATATACTGCACAGGGCAGTACACAAACATACCAGCTTATGTCTACCTCGGCTGATGCTCACAGATAAACTGACAGTGTGAAATAGAGGCAGCCTCAGGAAGTGAGTGACGCGTACTGGACAGGTCGATCTGGGCTACTGAGTGACTTTTGTCCTGAAGCATACTTGTCAAAATACTTTTGGGTTTCCACACACTTAGCTATATATTTCTTCTTTTCTAATACTGTATATTAGTTTTTTATGTTTATTGTTATTTGGTTTAACTTTATTACTTACTTATAATAGGTTTACTTTACAACTTTATATACTAAAACAAAGTTAACAATAATCCTCATACCGGGTACCGCATTGTTTTCTTGATTTTCAGAATTCATAACTTTTTTTCTGTCACCCCTCCATTACCCCCCAAAAATGGTTAAATTACCCCTAGGGGGTAATTTACCCCCAGTTTGGGAACCACTGCTGATTAGACCATTGTTCTCCGCACCTATCCTCAAGTTTCGACCATCGTCAACGTGCCCTGCCCGTCGGTATAATATAAAACCATTAGGATTAAAACGACTTAGCTACAACTGCATATAGGTATCATATAGTTACAGATATACAATGTTAAGTGGCTGCATTCATTGATTGCAACATGATCGGTATAATATATAACCATTAGTAGTAAACCCATTTAAGTACAGCTGTATAAAGGTACTGTGCGGGTACAGGTATACAAGGTTAAGTGGCTGTTATCAGTAATTACAACATGGTAAATGCAACTAGCTTAGGGGTTAGGCTGTTATGTGGTGGTAAAGAATAATCTGAAAACTGATGAAATGTCTGGTTTTTAAGTTTTAAAGAATAATCGGAATATTATGCAAGATTCATAAATAACTAAGGTGCAGCATAATGTATGATAATGAGGATATCGGTATCCACTAGTGCAACGTAATATCTTATGTCACATGACTTGTTGACGGCAGTTATAAGAAACTTAGGACTGGCTATTACGTCTGTTATTATTCTGTTTCACAATTTCTGTAAACTGGGAGGCCCTCTTCTACTCTACCCATAAAGGGAAGGGTTGGGAGGGTAGGTGGTGGGAGGCAGACGGATCAGTGCCTCTCATTATGTGAGACAAGCTGGCTGGGTAGTGTCACCACTCCACCTTACTGAAAAAAACTTCCCCTCATTTCTTCTATTGTTACTTTTGCAACATTGCATAGCTTCTGATGGCGACAGGAGACGTGTGAAAGCACTTGAACTGAAGATTTCCATCCACCATGGCTTGTCTTGCAAATATATTTATATACGTATACAAGCAGATCAAACATGGACCACAAATTCATATAATGGCATTTGCTGCACTGCAGTGTTGGAGAACGAGTAGAAGACCAGCCTCCAGTACGTTGTAGTGTAGCCGTCAGAATGTCGTACCTTCAGTATAAGGTTGTGTCAACCAGCGGCCGGCCAGTATTGCTCCACTTTCCTTTCAATAAAGTAAACGTTAGAGTATTAAGAGGTGTCAGAAATTTAAAATTAATTAAAAGGAATGCAAATATGGCCACAGATTTATAGGTCACGGGTTGATACTTAATTATAAATGGTGAAATTGGAGACCGGAGCTACAACATTAGCAGGCTACATCTCTGAAGCAGGCTACATGTCTGTAATAAGCTACATGTCTGAAGAAGGCTAAGACATATATGAAACAGGCTACGACATGTCTGAAGCAGGCTACGACATGTCTGAAGCAGGCTACGACATGTCTGAAGCAGGCTACGACATGTCTCAAGCAGGCTACGACATGTCTCAAGCAGGCTACGACATATCTGAAGCAGGCTAAGGGATGTCTCAAGCACTGTAAGACTTGTCTGAAGCAGGCTAAGACATGTCTGAAGCAGGCCACGACGTGTCGGAAACAGGCTACTACATGTGTGAATATTGATGGAGCTTCTCGTCTCTCCATCACCACTAGGAACGACCTGGATTAGATTCACAAAGATTAAAATTATTTTTATTGTTAATTCAATCACGCCCCCCCCCCAAAAAAAAGGCTATGTTTACAATTAATATTGTACTTGGTAGCAAGACAGGCGAGAGAGATGCAGCTCTTGGCACAGCAGGCAGAACTATGCACTGGTTACCAACAACTGTGTGTCAGTAAAGAGAGCTCACTAGTTCACTTCTGAACATGCGTGCAGACAGGAATGCATTTTTGCGTCTGTTGTGGCCAGGATGTCATGATGTGCAGTTCCTTGTGTGGGTTACGGTTAAGATTTTGTCTGTGGGTGTGGGGGACAGTTTGTATGTTGTGTACCAGTATACAGACCAAAACCGTGACTGGAACAAACAAATAACCGAAACTAACCGAAACGTCGTCATAAGCTTCTCTCTCCTATATGCACGTTATTGATTTACTGGTATAGAGAATGGTTACTCGTCAGGGATGTACTGTGTGTTAAGTACTGGTTCCTCTCGAGCTTCTTTCCAGCTTCCTGAGATAGGATCAAATATTAGTTCTACGGCATAAAAGCAATAAATGAACCAAATAAAAAATATACATTTGTTTAAATATCCCAGTAATGGTTTTTTGCAACTTGTCACCACTACAAAAACATAATCGATTTCCGGGATGCTAACACCCAGCCTCTGAGAGGCAGCTGGACGACTGAGCCTCAAACACCAGGCTGTTATGAAAAAATAATTACATGTTCCTCCCAAAAATTTTGTTGTTTTACGTAGCATTTCACTATTTATGTTAAAAACGTGTAAGATTAAAAGTTAATTCTTTAGTAGGGTTAGTGACAGTTAAATTATGTTATGGCAATGGTGCCAATATATATATAAATTATACATATATATATATAAATATATATATATATATATATATATATATATATATATATATATATATATATATATATATATATATTATATATTGTCGTGCCGAATATGTAAAACTGGTCAATTAGCAAGAACTCATTTAAAATTAAGTCCTTTCTAAAATTTTCTCTTACACATTTAAAGATACATTTTTTTCATTAATGATAATGTAAAATTTATTTTTTTTGCACCAAAAGAATATTAGAAAACTACCTAACCTTATTATAACAAGAACAATTATTTTAGCCTAACCCAACTAAATATATTTTAGATACGTTTACAATAATTTAATACTAAACAAATACAGTGAAATATATTTTTTTCGTTAGGTTCAGAATGATTTTGGTGAAATTATTGCATACACAAATTTTCACTCGTCTTATATCAGTGAATATCACGAAACGTTGAATTTAGTATTCTTCAGATGGGTTGTTTTGCCTATATATATAATATATATATATATATATATATATATATAATATATAATATATATATATATATATATATATATATATATATATGTCGTGCCGAATATGTAAAACTGGTCAATTAGCAAGAACTCATTTAAAATTAAGTCCTTTCTCAAATCTTCTCTTGTACGTTTAAAGATATATTTTTTTCATTAATGTTAATGTAAAAATTTTTAATTTTGCACCAAAAGAATCTTAGAAAACTTACCTAACCTTATTATAGCAAGAGCAATTTAATTTAGCCTAACCCAACTAAATATATTTTAGATTTGTTTACAATAATTTAATACTAAACAAACACAGTGAAATATATTTTTTTCGTTAGGTTCAGAATGATTTTGGCGAAATTACTGCATACACAATTTTTCACTTGTCCTATATGGCAAGATGAACGTTGCTATTTAAGCCAAGATCGCAAGTTCTGCCTATTCGGCACGACATATAATTTATATATATATATATATATATATATATATATATATATATATATAATATATAAAATATATATATATATATATAATATATTTTATACATATATATTCAACAAGTCAGCCGTCTCCCACCGAGGCAGGGTGACCCAAAAAGAAAGAAAATCCCCATAAAGAAAATACTTTCAACATCATTCAACACTTTCACCTCACTCACACATAATCACTGTTTTTGCAGAGGTGTCCAGAATACAGCAATTTAGAAGTACATACGTATAAAAAAATACACAATATATCCCTCCAAACTGCCAATATCCCAAACCCCTCCCTTAGAGTGCAGGCATTGTACTTCCCATTTCCAGGAGTCAAGTCCGGTTATATAAAATAACCGGTTTCCCTGAATCCCTTCACTAAATATTACCCTGCTCATATTCCAACAGCTCGTCAGGTCCCAAATACCATTTGTCTCCATTCACTCCTATCTAAGACGCTCACGCACGCTTGCTGGAAGCCCAAACCCCTCGCCCACAACACCTCCTTTACCTCTCCCTCCAACCTTTTCGAGGACGACCCCTACTCCGTCTTCCTTCCCCTACAGATTTATACGCTCTCCATGTCATTCTACTTGATCCATTCTCTCTAAATGACCAAACCACACACACATGTCGTGCCGAATAGGTAAAAGTTGCGATTTTGGCTTAAGTAGAAACGCTCTTCTTGCCGAATTAGGCAAGCGAAAATTTGTGTATGCAATAATGTCGCAAAAATCATTCTGAATCTAATGAAAAATAATATATTTCATTGTGTTTGTTTATTATTAAATTATTGTAAACTTATCTAAAATATAGTTAATTGGATTAGGCTAAATTAAATTGTGCTTGTTATAATAAGGTTAGGTAAGTTTTCTAGGGTTCGTTTGGTACAAAATTATTGATTTTGACATTAACATAAATGAATAAAAATATATTTTTCAACGCATAAAAGAAAGTTTTAGAATGGACTTAATTTTAAATGAGTTCTTGCTAATTGACCAGTTTTACCTATTCGGCACGATATATATATATATATATATATATATATAAAATATATATATAAATATATATATATAAATATATATATATATATATAATATATAAATATATGCAAAACAACCACTGTGAAAGAATAGAGAAGTTCCAAGCACTTTCGTGAGTAGTCACGAAAGCGCTAGGAACTTCTCTAGTCTTTCACAGTGGTTGTTTTGCATATTCTGAAATCACCTGTTTACTGTGATCTTATTGGTGCAATTATTTAATAAATGTATGGAAGAGGGTAAGGTACCAAGGATGGCAGAGAGCATGCATAGTTCCTTTGTATAAAGGCAAAGGGGACAAAAGAGAGTGCAAAAATTATAGGGGGATAAGTCTGTTGAGTATACCTGGTAAAGTGTATGGTAGAGTTATTATTGAAAGAATTAAAAGTAAGACTGAGAATAGGATAGCAGATGAACAAGGAGGCTTTAGGAAAGGTAGGGGGTGTGTGGGCCAGGTTTTACAGTGAAACATATAAGTGAACAGTAATTTAGATAAGGCTAAAGGTCTTTGTGGCATTTATGGATTTGGAAAAGGCGTATGACAGAGTTGGATAGGGGGGCAATGTGGCAGATGTTGCAGGTGTATGGTGTAGGAGGTAGGTTAACTGAAAGCAGTGAAGAGTTTTTACGAGGATAGTGAGCTCAAGTTAGAGTACATAGGAAAGAGGGAAATTATTTCCCAGTAAAAGTAGGCCTTAGACAAGGATGTGTGATGTCACCGTGGTTGTTTAATATATTTATAGATGGGGTTGAAAGAGAATCACACATAAAGTGGGAGTTGTCACAGTTGCTCTTTGCTGATGACACTGTGCTCTTGGGAGATTCTGAAGAGAAGTTGCAGAGATTGGTGGATGAATTTGGTAGGGTGTGCAAAAGAAGAAAATTAAAAGTGAATACAGGAAAGAGTAAGGTTATGAGGATAACAAAAATATTAGGTGATGAAAGATTGGATATCAGATTGGAGGGAGAGAGTATGGAGGAGGTGAATGTATTCAGATATTTGGGAGTGGACGTGTCAGCGGATGGGTCTATGAAGGATGAGGTGAATCATAGAATTGATGAGGGGAAAAGGGTGAGTGGTGCACTTAGGAGTCTGTGGAGACAAAGAACTTTGTCCTTGGAGGCAAAGAGGGGAATGTATGAGAGTATAGTTTTACCAACACTCTTATATGGGTGTGAAGCATGGGTGATGAATGTTGCAGCGAGGAGAAGGCTGGAGGCAGTGGAGATGTCATGTCTGAGGGCAATGTGTGGTGTGAATATAATGCAGAGAATTAGTAGTTTGGAAGTTAGGAGGAGGTGCGGGATTACCAAAACTGTTGTCCAGAGGGCTGAGGAAGGGTTGTTGAGGTGGTTCGGACATGTAGAGAGAATGGAGCGAAACAGAATGACTTCAAGAGTGTATCAGTCTGTAGTGGAAGGAAGGCGGGGTAGGGTCGGCCTAGGAAAGGTTGGAGGGAGGGGGTAAAGGAGGTTTTGTGTGCGAGGGGCTTGGACTTCCAGCAGGCGTGCGTGAGCGTGTTTGATAGTGAATGGAGACGAATGGTTTTTAATACTTGACGTGCTGTTGGAGTGTGAGCAAAGTAACATTTATGAAGGGGTTCAGGGAAACCGGCAGGCCGGACTTGAGTCCTGGGAAGTACAGTGCCTGCACTCTGAAGGAGGGGTGTTAATGTTGCAGTTTAAAAACTGTAGTGTAAAGCACTCTTCTGGCAAGACAGTAATGGAGTGAATGATGGTGAAAGTTTTTCTTTTTTCGGGCCACCCTGCCTTGGTGGAATCGGCCAGTGTGATAATATATATATATATAATATATATATATATATATATTATATATATATATATATATATATATATATATATATATATATATATATAGCAAGACAAGCCACGGGGGTGGAAATTTTCAGATCAAGTACTTTCACACGTCCCCTGTGCGTCATCAGGAGCTATGCAATGTTGCAAGAGTAGCAACAGGACTAATGAGGGTGACACCAGACAGCTTTTCTCAGATATGAGAGGCACTAGTCAGTTTGCCTAAAAAACCCACCCTCCCCACCCCCCACCCTCCCCACCCTCCACCCTCCCCACCCCTCCACATGTGGGGTAAGGTAGAAGACGGCCTTCGATTTTACAGAAAATGGAAAACAGAATAATAGATGTAATAGCCAGTCCTGAGCTTCATCTATCGCCGTCAACAGGTCATGTGAATAATACACACACAAAACAACTGTGTGTGTAAATCTGCAAATTAATATAGAAACCGAATAAGCTTATTTATTAGCTTAAACTACCTTATGCCAGGAGGTTCTAGAATGTTTCTGGAAATGCTCAGAAGATTCTCATCATATATTCCTAAATACTGCCTACCGATATCCTCAGTATCAATTAATATGCCTGTAACTTGGTTATTTATGAACCTTCCGTAGTATTCCGATTATTCTTTAAGACGTAATAATCAGACAATTCATGAATTTTCCGATTATTTTTATCACCAACTAACAACCTAACCCTTTTGCGGTGTAATCCACTGGACTAGTTGCAGTTACCATGTTGCAATCACTGATTGCATTCACTTAACCTTGTGTAACTGTACCTATACATTATCTTTATACAAGTGTACCTAAATTTGTTTCCTACTAATGGTTATATATTATGCCGACCATGTTGCAATCACTTATTGCAGCCACTTATCATTGTGGACCTGTAAATGTACGATACTTTTCCGCAGCTGTAGTTAAAATGGGTTAACTCCTAATGGTTATATATCGTACTAATGGGCAGGGCACATTCACGACAGACGAAATGTGAGGATAGGTGCAGAGAACAATTGTCTAACTTCACTAGATCCTCACGAGACCCTATGGCATAATGAGCATTTCTGCGATTTTGTGTAGCGCTGTTGCTTAATGTTGTGCACAATAGACTCCACTAAACATATAAGGCATTCCTATCATGTTTCAAGAGCGAGGATTCAATTATGTTTATTTTCAAGACAGAGCTGTTGGGTAGGGTGATCTGGGCAGCCACTCACCCCTGTGGGTGAGTGCAAGAACTGACATGGTTGAAGATAGTATTCGACTCCTGGCCTGCCCTGATTGAGTACTGGTGTTGGGTTAATCTAGTTTCCAGAGGTTTACCCGCTTGCCTAATATGTGATAGAGGGAAGAGAATGCATCAGACCTTGTAAACACCACCGAAATTATTACACAGTGTGTTGTTAATCAACCTCTCTTTCACTGTCCCAGTGTTTTTGAAAGCAAGTTTTATACTGAGCTTATTTAGTGTCTCACACAGACTGAACAAATTCTCATTGTAGGGTAAAGCTAGTACATTTCTTATGGAAGGCACTTCTTTAGGCTCAGTCCTGTAAAAAGTTTTCCTAGTTGACAATAGGGCCCTTCTAAACAAAATCATTGAGATGTCAGTTTTGTGTCTATATTAAATATCTTATTGATTTCATCTTCTAAATACTCAGGACTGCAGATATGAAAAACTCTCAGGAACATTGTAAGGAAAACACTTCTTTTCACCCTAGATTCATGATTAGAATAATAATGAATGTATGACGACACATTGGTGGAGTTCCTGTAAACTGTGAATTTGAATCTTCTGTCAGTACGATGGATTAAAACACCTAGGAAAGGTAGAGTGTTGTCAGTTTCATGTTCTGTTGTGAACTTAATGGAAGGTGGGTGAGTGGTACAAAAACGAACTGGTGTCTCATATCTGAGATAAGCTGTAGCTGGTGTTATTACGCTAACCTACCCTGAGAAAACTTCCCCTCATTTCTCCTGCTGCTTCTCTTGCAGCACTGCATATCTCCTGATGATGCATGGAGACATATGAAGATACTTGAGGTGAAGATTTCCACCTCCCCCCCCGCCCGTGGCTTGTCTTGCATTGTTAAGATCCCGTGTCTGCTATTGTTTCGCTCATCAGAAGAGCACAATGGTCACCATTCCTCACGAGAACACAATGGTCACCACTCCTCACGAGAACACAATGGTCACCACTCCTCATGAGAACACAATGGTCACCACTCCTTATGAGAACACAATGGTCACCACTCCTCATGAGAACACAATGGTCACCACTCCTTATGAGAGCAATTTCCACTCTCACGAGAACGCAATGGTCACCACTCCTTATGAGAACACAATGGTCACCACTCCTTATGAGAGCACATGGTCCCCCACTCCTCATGAGAGCACAATGGTCACCACTCCTTATGAGAGCACAATGGTCACCACTCCTCATGAGAACACAATGGTCACCACTCCTCACGAGAACACAATGGTCACCACTCCTTATGAGAGCACAATGGTCACCACTCCTCATGAGAACACAATGGTCACCACTCCTCAAGAGAGCACAATGGTCACCACTCATCAGGAGAGCACAATGGTCACCACTCCTCATGAGAACACAATGGTCACCACTCCTCATGAGAACACAATGGTCACCACTCCTCATGAGAACACAATGGTCACCACTCCTCATGAGAACACAATGGTCACCACTCCTCATGAGAGCACAATGGTCACCACTCCTCAAGAGAGCACAATGGTCACCACTCATCAGGAGAGCACAATGGTCACCACTCCTCAAGAGAGCACAATGGTCACCACTCCTCAAGAGAGCACAATGGTCACCACTCCTCAGGAGAGCACAATGGTCACCACTCATCAGTAGAGCACAATGGTCACCACTCCTCAAGAGAGCACAATGGTCACCACTCCTCAAGAGAGCACAATGGTCACCACTCCTCAAGAGAGCACAATGGTCACCACTCTCAGACACACAATTTGGGCAAACCCCTTCCTCAAGAGAGCACAATGGTCACCACTCCTCATGAGAACACAATGGTCATCACTCCTCATGAGAACACAATGGTCATCACTCCTCATGAGAACACAATGGTCACCACTCATCAGGAGAACACAATGGTCACCACTCATCAGGAGAACACAATGGTCACCACTCATCAGGAGAACACAATGGTCACCACTCATCAGGAGAACACAGTGGTCACCACTCCTTATTAGAACACAATGGTCACCGCTCCTTATGAGAGCACAATGGTCACCACTCCTTATGAGAACACAATGGTCACCACTCCTTATTAGAACACAATGGTCACCACTCCTTATGAGAACACAATGGTCACCACTCCTTATGAGAACACAATGGGCCACTCTTATAGAACAAATGTCCCCCTCCAATGAGAACACAATGGTCACCATCCTTTTAGAAAAATGGTCACCATCTTATGAGAACCATACACCACCTTATAAAACACAATGGTCACCATCTCATGAGAACACCTGGCACCCCTCCTCATGAAAAACAATGTCACCACTCTCATGAGAACACAATGGTCACCACTCCTCATGACAGCACATGGGCACCCCTCCCTTTTGAAACACAATGGTCCCATCCTCATGAAACACATGGTCCACTCCTTATGAGAACACAAGGTCACCACTCCTCAAAGAAAACAATGTCACCACTCCATGCCAAAAATAACCACTAAGAATTACTCAAGTGGACTAAGTAGCTGATTAACGAATAAGAGGTTCAGTTTTTAAATACAATCATGGATCTGAAGCCTCTCCACTATCCAGACATTAAAAAAATGAAGATCATGTACGGTCTCTGGCCCATGCTAGCAGTCCCTTTTTAAAACCCAAACCCATCTCAGTTTAAATATTTTTTCTATCTTTTCTTATATAAGACAATAATGTACAAAAGACACAGGTGACTTCTTCAGTCCTAAAACAGAGAGTGATGGTGATGGATGATTCGTCGGAGGGTGGTCCCCGACACGGGTCTTTTCCAAATGGCGACTCGTCTCAGGTTCCCGTTGAGGGAAAAGAGCAGCTTTACTTTAGGATCTTTAGGTAGATGAAGACATCGGCCGCTTGCAGGTTGGCAGAGGGACTGAGGTCATCGTTGTCTTCAGCACGGAGGTGGACAGCGTGAAATGACAGACAACAGCTTCTCAAGGTAAGCTAACGCCCAGATACACGAGGTGCTGCCATCTGCTCACTGCTCCACCAGCGGGAGGTTGCGCAGCAGTTGTTGACGCACCAGGTGGCGGGGGATCTAGTAGATAATAAAGGGTTCTTCAACATAAAAACATTTAAAAAACAATCAACTCACGCTCGCAGTGGCACACGACTCCTCTGGAGTTTCCACTGTGTTCAACCGACCCCCAACCAACACAGGCTAAAGATAATGTAGTGGAACCATAGAACTAAACAGACCTTAATCGCGGGTCAGAACACTGAATTATATCATCACAGACATCCTCAGCGGTCGTCTAGGTTAAGACACGTGTCAGGACGCAGTTCCTGACGAATTATTCAATCAATTGATGTCCTTCATGGTGGAGTATCCAATGAGCGGTTCGTGAATGTCCTCACGTTGTTCCCTGGTTCACGACGCAAGGCTGGTGAAGGTTGTTGATGTGTCACCGTCTCGTAAAGAAAACAAAGAAAGGAGTATATATATATAGTGACGGGAGTCAGGTGGCAAGTAGCAAAAAGATAGTGGTAGTAGAGGAATTAGTAGAACAATTAAAATATTTCTATACCTACAGTGCCGACAAGATGAGGTATCAGTGTCTAAACACGTTTCGCCAACCAGTGCCTTTATTAATTCAATACATAGGAAGTTTGAGGATGATGAGACAGGAGACAGTGGAAGTAATCAGTCCATTGCAGAAATATACACAGAAGACAGTAGAAGATAAGGTAA
Organism: Cherax quadricarinatus; assembly: GCF_026875155.1. Classification (NCBI taxonomy): domain Eukaryota; kingdom Metazoa; phylum Arthropoda; class Malacostraca; order Decapoda; family Parastacidae; genus Cherax; species Cherax quadricarinatus. The sequence goes on from NC_069406.1 coordinate 10,793,796, forward strand.
TCAGTCCCTTCAGTCTTACAGAACAGCATAGTAGACTCAGCATGGAAGCCGGTGTTCACTACTTTAGTCTTGATGAATCTGAAAGGGCTAAGGTTGTGAACACTGGCTTCAAGGCTCAGACTGACTGCCTCATCTTTCATAGTCTTCCGTGATTAGTTCTTCAAGGCTGAGAGACTGATTTCATCTTCCACTGTCTTCTGTGTGCAGATCTACGAGGCTGAGTGATTACCACACTTTCCATTGCCGTCTGTGCACAGTTCTTATCTTCCACTGTTCTTCTCTGTATTGGACTGATGAAGCTACTGGCAGGCGAAACATTTCCATAATAAAGATACCCAAGTGTTGCACAAGTGTCTAATTCATAGTTGTTCGAGGGTGAGTGTTTGATCACCTCATCTTCCATTGTCGACTGTGGAAAAAAAAAAGTGTGATGTGATGAGATTCTTCATTGACGTTTTCCCCGTCCAGCGGACTTGTTCAAGTTACAGAGAAAATTGCATCAAGCACACACACACACACACACACACACACACACACACACACACACACACACACACACACACACACACATACACACACACACACACACACACACACACAACATACACACACACCCACACACACACACACACACATACACAGTATCTCCCCTCAGACCTCCCCCATACACACGAACACACACATATACACACACATACACACACACCTGCACTAGGCGAATACACACACACACACACACACACACATGCACACACACACACACACACACACACACACACACACACACACGCACAACCACACACACACACACACACACACACACACACACACACCCGTAAGGACCCTATTATCAAGCGGTCACTCTACCCTCAGCCTTCTTTCCCCTCCCTCCCCTTCTAATCCCATCACATACACACACCTCCCCCGCTACTAAGGGTCACTCATCCTTCTCTCCCCCCCCTTAATCCCATCCCTCTCTCTCCCACACATGCACACACATACACAAGCACACATACACAAGCACATATACACTTACCACAAACACGTATTCCCCCTTCCCCTAACCACCTCTCCTCCTCCCCCTAGCCACCTACCCCTCCCCCAAACCATCTAACCCCTCCCCCAACTACCTCTCCTCCTCCAATAACCATCCTCCCCCTCCCCATAACAATCCATCCCCACTCCCCCTAACCATCTCCCTCCTTCCTTCTGTGGAGCAATGGGGCAACCTAGAACTAGGATGATAACAAGGGGCCCAAAGGACGAATCTGGGAGGGAGGACTGGGAGGCAGAGCTCAAAAAAAAGGGAGGAAAACTGGGGAAGGAGGCTAGATGAGCTTGCAAGGAAGATGGAGGAGAGGTTAGCAGCAGAATGCAAAAGGTGGAAGCAACATGCCACAGTAGCAGAAACCAAGATACAGAGATTAGAAGAGGAGCTGAGACATCTGAAACAGCCTAGAGACAAAGATATTACAGAAGTAGCACCAGCAGTGTCTACATCAGACACAGACAATGGGTCTGAAGGGAGAATGGAAGCTAAACTGTATGCAGAGGTCCTGTCAAACCCACATGGGGCCAAAACAAAGACAGGGAGCACACTAGGACAGAATGAGAGGTTGGAAGACATTGAAGGAACTAGGACATGTGCAGGGACCTTACCAGACACTTGTGGGGGCCAGGAACAGGTGAGCAGGAAGGACAAACCAATGAGCATAGGGGCCACAGCTAGGGAAGGGACTGAAGGAAGGAACACTCCACGAGAAGGAACTAAAACACCTCAGAGGATGCAATGGGAGTCACAGTGGGAGGTGGAAAGGGAGAGATCAGTTTTTGTCTATGGGCTAGACGAAGCTAAAGGGGAAACTTATGAGGAAAGAAAGCAGGAGGAGAAAAAAGCGATTGAAGGTATCATGAAGGTGATAGGCGAGGGAGACATGACCCAGGTGGCAAATTTTCGGAGAATCGGGTGGTTCACAAAGAAAAGGAATCGGCCTCTCAAAGTAATTTTCAAGGCAGAATCAACCCAAACCATGATCCTGCAGGAGAAAGCACGGCTGAGAGGCAAACAGGAGTTAATGAGTATGTACCTCGATCGAGACAGAGCACAGGAGGAAAGGATGATACTGAAAGAGAGAGTGCAAAAACGAAAGGATGAATGGGAGGAAATGAAAAAGGAGAGCAGAATAACCCAGGAACAGGTGGAAGGACAATCACACCCCCCTGAAACACCTGCAGAAGGACTCCAGCCACGACACCCCCAAGGCAACTGAACAATCCAAACCAACCATCACACACCGATCACTCTGTTCCCACCCCCCGCACCACAAACCCTACCCCTACAGCAACCCCCTATGGGAGCTCTTCCTCCACCTCCACTGCAACCCCCCACAGGCCCCCATCAGGGCTCCTACTCTCCCAACCCCAGTATTCCCCCAGGACCACAGTTACAGTATTAAAACAGAAGTTAAAGGTTTGGTACACAAATGCGGATGGATTAACGAATAAACATGAGGAATGGCAAGAAAAAATCAATGAGAAGTCCCCAGTTACAGAAACAAAACTCACGGAGACAATAACAGATGCAATCTTCCCACCAGGATACCAGATCATGAGGAAAGATAGAAGGGGCAGAGGGGGAGGAGGGGTTGCTCTGCTCGCAAAAAACCGATGGAAATTCGAGATAATAGGAGGCATAGACGAGACAGGAGAAAGGGACTACATAGTAAGTATGCTTCAGTCTGGTCATTGCAGTGATGTATAATCCACCACAGAACTGCAAGAGGCCAAGAGAGGAATATGAAGAGAGCAACAGAGCAATGGTGGACACACTTGCTGAGGTGGCAAGAAGAGCTCACTCCAGCAGAGCAAAGTTGCTGGTTATGGGGGATTTCAACCACAGGGAGATTGACTGGGAAAACCTGGAGCCACATGGGGGTCCCGAAACATGGAGAGCCAAGATGTTGGACGTGGTGCTGGAAAACCTCATGCACCAACATGTTAAGGACACTACCAGAGTAAGAGGGGAGGATGAACCAGCAAGATTGGACCTTGTGTTCACCCTGGGCAGTTCAGACATTGAGGACATCACATATGAGAGTCCCCTAGGAGCTAGTGACCACGTGGTTCTGTGCTTTGAATACGTAGTTGAGTTGCAAGTGGAGAGAGTAACAGGAGTTGAATGGGAAAAGCCTGACTATAAAAGAGGGGGTTACATAGGGTTGAGGAACATCCTGCAGGAGGTTCCATGGGACAGAGAACTGGCAGGAAAGCCAGTAAATGAAATGATGGAATATGTAACAACAAAATGCAAGGAGGCAGTGGAAAGGTTTATTCCCAAGGGCAACAGAAACAATGGGAAGACCAGAACGAGCCCCTGGTTTACCCGACGGTGTAAGGAGGCAAAAACAAAGTGCAATAGAGAATGGAAAAAGTACAGAAGGCAGAGAACACATGAAAATAGGGAGATCAGTCGCAGAGCCAGGAGAGAGTATGCAAAGGTAAGGAGGGAGGCCCAGCGACAGTATGAAAATAACATAGCATCGAAAATCAAGACTGACCCGAAACTGTTGTACAGCCACATCAGGAGGAAGACAACAGTCAAAGACCAGGTGATCAGACTGAGGACAGAAGGTGGAGAACTCACAAGAAATGATGAGGAGGTATGTGAGGAGCTAAACAGGAGATTTAAGGGAGTTTTTACAGTAGAGACAGGAAGGGCTCTGGGAAGACAGCACAGAAGGGAACATCAAGAGGGAATATACCAACAAGTGTTGGATGACGTACGAACAATCGAGGAGGAGGTGCAGAAGCTGCTAAGTGACCTTGATACCTCAAAGGCGATGGAACCAGACATCTCCCCATGGGTCCTTAGAGAAGGAGCAGAGATGCTGTGCATGCCCCTAACCACAATCTTCAACATATCCCTTGAAACTGGGCAACTACCTGAGAAATGGAAGACAGCAAATGTAGTCCCCATATTTAAGAAAGGAAACAGAAATGAGGCACTAAACTACAGACCTGTGTCTCTGACATGTATTGTGTGCAAAGTCATGGAGAAGATTATCAGGAGGAGAGTGGCGGAACACCTGGAACGGAACAAGATTATAAATGAAAACCAGCATGGGTTCATGGAAAGCAAATTCTGTGTCACAAACCTTCTGGAGTTTATGACAAGGTAACAGAAGTAAGACACGAGAGAAAGGGGTGGGTCGATTGCGTTTTCCTAACGGCAGGAAGGCCTTTGACACAGTTCCACACAAGAGATTAGTGCAGGGGCATATAACAGGGAGGGCACTGCAATGGATCAGGGAATACCTGACAGGGAGGCAACAACGAGTCATGGTACGTGAAGAGGTATCACAGTGGGCGCCTGTGACGAGCGGGGTCCCACAGGGGTCAGTTCTAGGACCAGTGCTATTTTTGATATATGCGAACGACATGATGGAAGGAATAGACTCTGAAGTGTCCCTATTCGCAGATGATGTGAAGTTGATGAGAAGTTTTAAATCGGATGAGGGTGAGGCAGGACTGCAAAGAGACCTGGACAGGCTGGACATGTGGTCCAGAAACTGGCTTCTCGAATTCAACCCTACCAAATGCAAAGTCATGAAGATTGGGGAGGGGCAAAGAAGACCGCAGACAGAGTGGACAAAGACTACAGACCTCACTCAGGGAGAAAGACCTTGGGGTGACCATAACACCGAACACGTCACCGGAGGCACACAACCAAATAACTGCTGCAGCATACGGGCGCCTGGCAAACCTGAGAATAGCTTAATAAGGAATCGTTCAAGACACTGTACACTGTGCATGTTAGGCCCATACTGGAGTATGCAGCACCAGTCTGGAACCCACACCTGGTCAAGCACGTCAAGAAGTTAGAGAAAGTACAAAGGTTTGCAACAAGGCTAGTCCCAGAGCTCAGGGGAATGTCGTACGAGGAAAGGTTGAGGAAAATCGGACTGACGACACTGGAGGACAGAAGAGTCAGGGTATTCATGATAACGATATACAAGATACTACGGGGAATAGACAAGGTGGACAGAGATAGGATGTTCCAGAGAGGGGACACAGAAACAAGGGGTCACAACTGGAAGCTGAAGACTCAGACGAGTCACAGGGAAGTTAGGAAGTATTTCTTCAGTCATAGAGTCGTCAGGAAGTGGAATAGCCTAGCAAGTGAAGTAGTGGAGGCAGGAACCATACATAGTTTTAAGAGGTATGACAAAGCTCAGGAAGCAGAGAGGGAGAGGACCTAGTAGCAATCAGTGAAGAGGCGGGGCCAGGAGCTGAGTCTCGATCCCTCCAACCACAATTAGGTGAGTACACACACACACACACACACACAACACACACACACACACACCACACACACACACACACACATACACACACACACATACACACACACACACACACACACACACACACACACACACACACACACATACACACACACACACACACACACACACACACACACACACACACACGAGCAGAATAAATAAAAACTTAGCTCACGGAAGAGCACTTCTGTCCTCTGTTCTTTAGTCTCTCATAGCTCTTACCCCTTTGTGTGTGTGTGTGTGTGTGTGTGTGTGTGTGTGTGTGTGTGTGTGTGTGTTTATCCATACTAACCTATATGAAGTTGCATGGGCCGAGTCTAAGCCTTATCGTACCTCTTCTTAAAGCTATGTGTGGATCCTGCCTCTACCACTTCATTCTTCGAATTATTCCACTTCCTGACAAAGACTGAAGGCTAAAGCTAAATTTCAACTTCCTGTTGTGTCCTCGTGTTCCTGTTTCCCATCTCTTAGACTGTCTCCGTTTACTCTATCAACTTCTCATAGTAAATTGTATGTGTACTCACCTAGTTGTGGTTGCAGGGGTCGATTCACAGCTCCTGACCCCGCCTCTTCACTGGTCGCTACTAGGTCACTCTTCCTGCTCCATGAGCTTTATCATTCCTCTTCTTAAAGTTATGTATGGATCCTGCATCCACTACATCACTACCCAGGCTATTCCACTTCTTGACAACTCTGTGATTGAAGAAATACTTCCTAATATCCCTGTGATTCAACTTCCAACTGTCATCCCTTGTTGCTGTGTCCCATTTCTGGAACATCCTGTTTCTGTTCACCTTGTCGATTCCTCTCAGTATTTTATATGTCGTTATCATGTCCCCCCTATCTTTCCTGTCCTCTAGTGTCATCAGGTCGATTTCCCTTAACTCTCCTCGTAGGACATACCCCTTAGCTCCGGGACTAGTCTTGTTGCAAACCTTTGCAATTTCTCTATTTTCCATACGTGCTTGGTTAGGTGTAGGTTCTAAACCGGTGTTGCGTATTCCAATGTGGGCCTAACGCACACAGTGTACAGGGTCCTGAACGATTCCTTATAAAGATGTCGGAATGCTGTTCTTAGGTTTGCTAGGCACCCGTATGCTGCAGCAGTTATTTGGCTGATGTGTGCCTCAGGAGATGTGCCCGGTGTTATACTCACCCCAAAATCCTTTTCCTTGAGTGAGGTTGTAGTCTCTGACTCCCTAGACTGTACTCCGTCTGTGGTCTTCTTTGCCTTTCCCAATCTTCATGACTTTTCACTTGGTGGGGTTGAATTCCAGGAACCACTTGCTGGACCAAGTCTTCAGCCTGGTTCAGCAAGTGGCTCCTTGCGTTGGAAAGGAGATAAAAGAGAAGGGCAAAGAGTAGGAAAAAAGAGGACGAAGAAGCATGGAAAGAGGAGGATAACGAATCTGAGAACAATATTGACAAACACCACTAAGGCGAGCCACACCTCAGCTGAGCTGACAGCCTCTCGCGAGCCACACCTCAGCTGAGCTGACAGCCTCTCGCGAGCCACACCTCAGCTGAGCTGACAGCCTCTCGCGAGCCACACCTCAGCTGAGCTGACAGCCTCTCGCGCCACACATCAGCTGGACTGACAGTCTCTCACGAGCCACACATCAGCTGAGCTGACAGCCTCTCGCGAGCCACACCTCAGCTGACAGCCTCTCGCGAGCCACACATCAGTTGGGCTGTGTGAGGGAAAAGTAGGCGTAAGTGGGGTTAAGGTTGTACTGGCAACCAGGAACCATTAGCGAGTTACGTCGCGCACCCCCCCCCCTCTGGCGGGCTGGGGGGAAACTAGTTCTTGGTGTCTGATTTGTTCAAATTTCTACTCCTGGTAATATTGACCTTACCTGGTGTGGGTTGAAGTTTGGAGAGTCACTTCACCTCCACTCTTCTCCTAATCAGGTAGGATGATCTACCACGAGTATTACTGTTCGTTGCTTTCTTTTGTTTGCTGGTTACCAGTAATGATTTTGGCATTTATCATTCTTTTCCATTCTTAAATGTTATATTATCATGACCATTGGTAACCAGTTTATTTTTTCTTATTACCAGCTCTGTTCCTGGCGTGGTCATCCAGGATAGACGCCAGATAAAGGAGCAAGACATTTGTTAATGAGACTTATTAACATTATTGGACTACTACTGGCCCTTACCTGTTCTACTTGTGGTGCTCCATCCAAGTGGTAGGAGATTCCAAAACATCAGACTATCACCATCCGCCCAGGATAACCTACATCAATAATATCAGAAGATCTATCCAGGGCCTTGCCCACTCCTGCCCAACTACAAGAACCGAAGGCCATATTTTTTATTATATTTAAATTTTAAGTAAAATCCTCAAAAATCATTATTCTTATTTTTCCTGGTCGTTTCTTCATTTATTTATTTTTCCATTAGTTTCTTTTGTTCAGATGGAAGGCGTTCCACTGACAGGCTGACAGTCTCTCACGAGCCACACATCAGCTGAGCTGACAGCCTCTCGCGAGCCACACCTCAGCTGACAGTCTCTCGCGAGCCACACATCAGCTGACAGTCTCTCGCGAGCCACACATCAGCTGGACTGACAGCCTCTCACAATCGCTGGTCAAATTCTCATAAACAAACAAGTGCTATTAAAAATAAACTCAATTATAAAACAGTTTGTAATGCGACATAAAAAAACACAAGTTATTGTTGTTTGTAGCACAACACGCACACACACACACGCACACACACACACACGCATACACACACACATACACGCACACGCACACACGCACACACACACGCACACGCACACACGCACACACGCACACGCACACGCACACACGCACACACGCGCACACACACGCGCACACACAACCACAATTAGGTGAGTACAATTAGGTGAGTACACACACACACACACACACATACACACACACACGCACACACACGCACACACGCACACGCACACGCACACGCACACGCACACGCACACGCACACGCACACACGCACACGCACACATACACACACACACACACACATACACACACAAAGGTTCGCAACAAGACTAGTCCCAGAGCTAAGAGGTATGTCCTACGAGGAGAGGTTAAGGGAAATCAACCTGACGACACTGGAGGACAGGAGAGATAGGGGGGACATGATAACGACATACAAAATACTGAGAGGCATTGACAAGGTGGACAAATACAGGATGTTCCAGAGATTGGACACAGTAACAAGGGGACACAGTTGGAAGCTGAAGACACAGATGAATCACAGGGATGTTAGGAAGTATTTCTTCAGCCACAGAGTAGTCAGTAAGTGGAATAGTTTGGGAAGCGATGTAGTGGAGGCAGGATCCATACATAGCTTTAAGCAGAGGTATGATAAAGCTCACGGCTCAGGGAGAGTGACCTAGTAGCGATCAGTGAAGAGGCGGGGCCAGGAGCTTGGACTCGACCCCGCAACCTCAACTAGGTGAGTACAACTAGGTGAGTACACCACACACACACACGCCCCACACACACTCCACCACACCCCACACACACACACACGCACACGCACACCACACACACACACACACACACACACACACACACACACACACACACACACAAACTTAAGGTAAAGACTAAGGAACATTATTATTATGTTGATGGGGAAGGTGTAAACCCTTGAGGACCACGCAGTGCCTGGGGGATGGCAGGGTATTAGGTATCGATAGAAGGAAGGGGAAGGGCAACTTCAATTCCTTGGATCACGAGTCCTTTATCAGCTTCAAGGTGTCGTCCCTGAACGACATCTGAATAACAGAATAAGACGAAGACGCCATCAAGACGACAATAATGTTTATAAACCAGAGAGAGAGAGAGAGAGAGAACAACAACAATCAGGAGAGGACCTGGTAATGGTGAGTGTGTGGAGTGGACTTCCTGCTGGTGGTACAAACAAGCGTGGAGGAGCCACCCTCACGCGCCAACCATTGTCAGCAAGCATCGACAATTCTCAACCAATTATTTGTGTTGAGTCCGTGGAGGAATTGATTACTAGCTGTGCCAGGCGTCAGACAAGACCAGGTATTCCCACGTATAAGGAATTAATGTATTCGAATTGCGTCAGCACCGCTGCAGCAGTTTTTGTCTGTTGCTGCTGGAAGCCAGGACGGCGAGACACAAACATCGAAAGAGAGGCAGAGAAGTAGTGAAACAACTATAAACAGAAAATGAGAGACAAACGTAGAGGGTGGAAAAAAAACCATACCACGGGCGGGATTGAACCCGCGGTCAGAGAGTCTCAAAACTCCAGACCGTCGCGTTAGCCACTGGACAAGCTAGTCATGTAGAGGGTGAAACATCAAGGTAAAGATAGACAGACATTATGCAGTTTAGTGGCCGTCATATGTGAATTTACTACATAAGAGCTGTAATAATAATTCTAGCTTAGGACATTTTGATGATAATAATAATAATAATAATAATAATAATAATATAACACGCATATAGAAGAAAGAAGCTTATGGCGACATTTCGGTCCGACTTGGACCATTGACTAGGCATCTGTATGAGAACATTCCTGTGTGACCGCTTGTGGCCACAAGCAACATTTGTCGCTGTGTACTCAAAACTCTGTGCCCGTCATTCTGTGGCCATGTGGGTGGTCGTTGTGTGGCCATCTACCCTTTTTGTCTTTGTGTATCTACCCTTGTGTGATCATTCTTTTGCGGATACACAGTCGCACCACGATGCCTCCGAACCACGATGTCCCTCAAGTGATGTGATTTGCCCTAAGACTAACGGTGTCTCTTTAAAGCCACAATGTTCTTCCAAATCCGAGTTGTCTCTTTCAACAAGGAAGCTTCCCTGGGTCGCTATATTCCTTGAGCAACTCTGGCTATTGTCAGTCACAAGAAACTTTAAATAGAATGAGACAACACACAAATAACCCGCACATAGAAGAACCTAGTCAATGGTCCAAGTCGGACCGAAACGTCTATGTGCGGGTTGTTTGTGTATTGTTCCAGTCACGGTATTACGCCACATAAGAACATAAGGAAAGTAAAAGGACACAAGTGCAACTAATTTAACATTTTATTGTGGCAACGTTTCGCTCTCCAGGAGCTTTGTCAAGCCGATACAAACAGTATATGGACACAGAGGGTATATAAAGGCTCAGAGTGAGGTGCAATACTGTGGTATTGTAAAGCCCTGGAAAGGCGAAACGAAAACAAAAAGAAAACCCCAGGGGGTTATGGCCTTTTAAATCTTGTGGTTTATTATTTTTAAAATTAAACCCAGGCCCGAAAGCCCTGGGAACGGTGTTTTTCCCCAAACCAAAACCCCTTTAGGTTGGGGGACTGATTACCTAAACTTTTTATATTTTTCCTTTGTCTTAAATTTATGTCCGGAATTTTTTTTTGATAAAGCCACTGGATGGCAAAAAAGTCAAACAATAAAGTTACCCAATGTTCCCACATGTTTTTTAAATTTCATCTTGCGGGGGAAAAGAGTTTAAAAGTCTCCCCTCATTCTTCGTCTTATTTGGTAAAATAAAATTTTAAAGGGGAAACTTCAGTCTTTCTTCAAAAGGGGATTTCTTATGTATTAATTTTGTCATTTTTCGTTAATGTTTTCTAATAAAATTTATTTTCCATTCTTTTAATATGAAGACCAGAACACCTACGTAATCTATTTGGGGCCCTTTAAATTTTTGGGATGTTTTAAAAGCTGTAGTAAAAACCTCTGGACTTTCTTTTGCTTACATTTCCCTTGATTAAACCCCCATTTTATTGTTTCCCTTTATTACTTACGCTTGGGCCATTGCTGTTTTTGGGTTAAAAGGTTGCTGTTTACCAAAACCCTAATTTCCTTGGGGCCCCAATCTGTTTGGCTAATTTAACATTATTTGGTTGTAAGTTCTGGGGTTTATGGCCCTTTTTCCGAGCTTTAAATTTTGCATTTATTACACTAAAATGCACCCTCCACTTTCTGCCCCGAATTGATTTTGTCAAACCCCCTTTGGTTCCGTGATATCCACGAGACCCCCAATTTTTCCCTTCTCCTTTGTAAATCAGAAAATTTTTCCCTTATATCACTATTTAATTTCCCCCTCTTTAAAAGGCGTTGATATAAATTATAAACAACAAGGGGCCCTTTAAAACGACCCCAAATCAAACACCATTGTTATACATCCCCATTCAGTTTTTAACCCCTTTGAGGGCCACCCCTCTGTTTTTCCGTTCTTGAGCAATGACCTATCCAGAAGCCTTTTTCCCCAGTCCCCTAAACTGCCCCTTTTTTTAAAGTTTTGGTGCGGATTATCAAAAAACCTTACTAAAATCCATATAAACAATATCGAATTCTTTATCGGGGGTCAACAACCTCAAAAATTTTACAGAAGAAATTTTGGGAAATTAGTTAGGCAGGAACGGCACCTCGTAATCCCTGCGAGGGTTTATTAATAAAATTTTGCTTTTCAAGATGGTTTTTTTAATTCGCTTTTTAAATTTACTCTAGTAAATTGCCCACAATTGGGGGGCAGGCAATTTTCCCACATTAGCCCCTCTTCCACATATCCGACACTACACCTGTTTTAAGAAAATATATTAAAAAATATTGTTAATGGTTCACAAAGCCCCTAATTTGCACCCCCCTTGAAAAAAAGTTCTCAGGGGCCCCGGGGGTTTTTTTTGCTTCAATCGGGGCCCACTTGTTTTTAGTCAATGAAAAAAATAATCTAAAAGGGGGTTTTGAACCCACTCGGCTATGCGGGTTTTAATAACAACCCCACACACCCACACACCCCAAAAACACACCAAAACACACACACACAAAACAAAAACTTACCACAACCAAAAAACGGGGGGCCAAATAAAACAAAACCAAAAACCAAAAAAAGACCCCACAAAAAAAAAACCACAACTAAAACCCAAAAACCCCCGGGGGTGAGGGGGGGAATTGGGGGACAACAAGAAAAATGGGGGAAAAAGGGTATTTGGTTTTAAACTTCGCAAAAAAAGAGCTACAAGGGAGGGGGAAACCCGGAAGGGTTTCCCAAGGGGCGAATTTAAGGCCCTCCTAAAAAAGGGGGCCGGGAATGGGAACTTTTCCTGAATGGGTTCCCCAAAGGAAAAAAAGAAAACTGGGGAAAAGGAATTCCAATTTTAAACGAAAAAAAAATGGGAATAGTAACTTTTTAAAAAAATATGCATGGCAGTGAGGGGAGGTTTGTACCCAAGGGTAACAGGAATAATGAAAAAAGCCAGGATGAGCCCATGGTTCACCCAAACATGCAAGGAGTCCAAAACCAAGTGTGCTAGGGAATGGAAGAAGTATAGAAGCAAAGGACCCAGGAGAATAAGGAGAGCAGTCGTAGAACCAGAAATGAATATGCACAGGTAAGAAGGGAGGCCCAACGACAATATGAAAACGACATAGCAGCGATAGCCAAATCTGACCTGAAGCTGTTATACAGCCACATCAGGAGGAAAACAACAGTCAAGGACCAGGTAATCAGGCTCAGGAAGGAAGGAGGAGACACAAGACACGACCGCGAAGTATGCGAGGAACTCAATATGAGATTCAGAGAAGTGTTCACAGAGGAGACAGAAGGGGCTCCAGACAGACGGAGAGGTGGGGTACACCACCAAGTGTTGGACACAATACATACAACCGAGGAAGAAGTGAAGAGGCTGCTGAGTGAGCTAGATACCTCAATGGCGATGGGGCCAGATAACACCTCTCCATGGGTCCTGAGAGAGGGAGCAGAGGCGCTATGTGTGCCCATAACAACAATATTCAACACATCTATCGAAACAGGGAGATTACCTGAGATATGGAAGACAGCAAATGTAGGCCCAATTTTTTAAAAAAAAAGAGACGGACATGAAGCACTAAACTACAGACCAGTGTCACTGACATGTATAGTATGCAAAGTCATGGAGAAGATTATCAGGAGAGAGTGGTGGAGCACCTAGAAAGGAATGAGCTCATCAACAACAGCCAACACGGCTTCAGGGACGGGAAATTCTGTGTCACAAACCTACTGGAGTTTTATGACAGGGTGACAGCAGTAAGACAAGAGAGAGAGGGATGGGTAGATTGCATTATCTTGGACTGTAAGAAGGCGTTTGACACAGTTCCACACAAGAGATTAGTGCAAAAACTGGAGGACCAAGCAGGGATAACAGGGAAGGCACTACAATGGATTAGGGAATACTTGTTAGGAAGACAGCAGCGAGTCATGGTACGTGGCGAGGTGTCAGAGTGGGCGCCTGTGACGAGTGGAGTTCCACAGGGGTCAGTCCTAGGACCAGTGCCGTTTCTGGTATTTGTGAACATGACGGAAATAATAGACTCCGAAGTGTCTCTGATTGTAGATGATGTGAAGCTGATGAGAAGAATTCAATCGGACGAGGACCAGGCAGATCTACAAAGGAATCTGGACAGGTTGCAGGCCTGGCCCAGCAATTGGCTTCTAGAGTTCAACCGCACCAAGTGCAAAGTCATGAAGATTGGGGAAGGGCAAAGAAGGTTGCAGACGGAGTACAGTCTAGGGGGCCAGAGACTACAAACCTCACTCAAGGAAAAAGATATTCGGGTGAGTATAACACCGGGCACATCTCCTGAGGCGCACATCAACCAAATAACTGCTGCAGCACATGGGCGCCTAGCAAACCTAAGAACAGCATTCCGACATCTTAATAAGGAATCGTTCAGGACCCTGTACACTGTGTACGTTAGGCCCATATTGGAGTATGCGGCACCAGTTTGGAACCCATACCTAGCTAAGCACGAAAAGAAACTAGAGAATGTGCAAAGGTTTGCAACAAGACTAGCCCCAGAGCTTAGAGGTATGTCCTACGAGGAGAGGTTAAAGGAAATCGACCTGATGACACTGGAGGACAGGAGAGATAGGGGGGACATGATAACGACATATAAAATACTGAGAGGAATTGACAAGGTGGACAGAGACAGAATGTTCCAGAGATGGGACACAGCAACAAGGGGACACAGTTGGAAGTTGAAGACTCAAATGAATCACAGAGATATTGGGAAGTATTTCATCAGTCACAGAGTAGTCAGGAAGTGGAATAGTTTGGGAAGCGATGTAGAGGAGGCAGGATCCATTCATAGCTTTAAGAAGAGGTATGATAAAGCTCGTGGTGCAGGTAGAGTGACCAAGTAGCAACCAGTGAAGAGGCGGGGCCAGGAGCTATGACTCGACCCCTGCAACCACAACTAGGTGAGTAACTAGGTGAGTATTCACAACACACACACACACACGCACAATATATATATATATATATATATATATATATATATAATATATATATATATATATATATATATATATATATATATATTATATGCAATAAGATCACAGTAAATAGGTGATATCACAATATGCGGAACAACCACTGTGAAAAAAAACGAGATTTTTTGAAACAAGACTGCTTAACAGTCCTTACTAACAGCTAAGTGGTTTAGATATGATGATATTTTGTGTCTTATGCCTAAGAATGTAGATATAAACCATTTCCATGTTGAATTAAATAGTTCAACTCATTCTATAAATTTTACTGTTGACTTCTAAGTAAATAACTCATTGCCTTTCCTAGATGTTTTAATTATTATGGGTAACATGATTTTAAATTTAAAATTTACAGAAAACCTACAAATAACTGTTCCTACGTACACTGTTATTCTTCACATCAAGATAGAGTTAAACTGTCGGTTTTCTCATCAGTGTCTTTGAGAACTTTACGTATTTGTAGTCCAGAGTTCATAAATGAAGAAATATCCAAAATTTATGACATAGCTAATGATCTAAATTTCCCAAGAAACGTAATGGATAAATCTTTTAAAATAGCTAGAAATACTTTTAACAATTCAAAAAGGGACAACCAACTTTATTCAACTAAAAATATGTTGGTTCTCCCTTACCATGAAAACTTGGTTGATATGCCTTCTCTTCTTAAGACTTTTAATATCAAAGTTGTATTTAAAAATCTTGATACAGTAAAAAAAACTTTTGATAAAGAATTCCCCCCAAAATGCTGACAGATGTGTCTATAAGATTCCTTGTAAAATTTGCGATAAAGTTTATTACGGTCAAACTGGTAAAAGTCACGAACTAAGATTAAAACAACATAAATATAGTATTAGAACTGGACAATATTCCAATGCTCTATTTATTCATGCGAGAGATTTTAACCATCCAATTGATTTTCAAAAGTTGAGAAAGTAGTATCAAGCAAGTCCATGGTCGACAGGAATATAATTGAATCATGTGTCATAAAAAGTAGCTTTGAAAATAATATGAATATTTCTTTTGGTTGATATAAATTGGATTCTTTCATAATTAATAAAATTTAGGAAGAATTTAAGGCACATCAGACAAATTTTGGGTAGAATATAAGCTGTGTTTCATGTATCACTGACTACCTACCTGCATCATAAAAAGTCAAGTGTTGTTGTAGAGTGGCAGTCTCGTCCTTACATGCCTTCCTGTTAACCTTTTATTTTTATAGTTCCTTGATAATGTGAGAAGTCACGAAAGCACTAGGAATTTCGCTATTTTTTCACAATGGTCGTTCTGCATATATATATAATATATATATATATATATATATATATATATATATATATATATATATATATATATATATATATATATATATATATATATATATATGTCGTGCCGAATAGGCAGAACTTGCGATCTTGGCTTAAATAGCAACGTTCATCTTGCCATATAGGACAAGTGAAAATTTGTGTATGCAATAATTTCGTCAAAATTATTCTTAACCTAACGAAAAAAATATATTTGATTGTGTTTGTTTAGTACTAAATTATTGTAAACGTATTTAAAATATATTTAGTTGGGTTAGGCTAAAATAAATTGGTCTTGTTAAAATAAGGTTAGGTAAGTTTTCTAAGATTCTTCTGGCACAAAATTAAATTTTTTTACATTAACATTAATGAAAAAATATATCTTTAAATGTATAAGAGAAAATTTCAGAAAGGACTGAATTTAAATGAGTTCTTGCTAATTGACCAGTTTTACATATTCGGCACGACATATATATATATATATATATATATATATATATATATATATATAATATATATATATATAATATATATATATATAATATATATATATAATATGCGAACGACCATTGTGAAAAAATAGCGAAATTCCTAGTGCTTTTCGTATGTGTGTGTGTGTGTGTGTGTGTGTGTAGTGTGTGTGTGTGTGTGTGTGTGTGTGTGTGTGTGTGTGTGTGTGTGTGGTGTGGTGCCGAATAGGTAAAATTGGTCAATTAGCAAGAGCTCATTTAAAATTAAGTCCTTTCTAAAATTTTCTTTTGTACGTTTAAAGATTTTCTTTCATTTATGTTAATGTAAAAAATTTTAATTTTGTACCAAAAGAACCTTAGAAAACTTACCTAAACTTATTATAACAAGTGCAATTTAATTTAGCCAAATCCAACTACATATATTTTAGATAAGTTTACAATAATTTAATAATAAACAAACACAATGAAAATTAATTCTGTTAATTTAGCAAAGGACACCATTGCCGAATAGGTAAAACTTTCAGAATTAGCAGAATGATTTTTTTGGCCATAAAACAGCGGAAATCAGCCTGAATATAACAATAGAGGTCGTCTATTTCTAGGTTCATCAGCATTTGAAATTGATAATAAGAACATAAGAACATAAGAACGAAGGAACGCCTCACGATAGAAAAGGTAAAATATCCGAGGACATATTTATTGCAGAAGTATTACCAGTTGGATCAACAACAAGAGTACCACCACCGCCGTTCACAAGAGTCAGGTTTGAATTTAAAACTGTCTGCTTTTCTCTTCTATCATCTGTCCTAAGACAACTCCACTGATGATGGGCATTAAAATCACTGTCAGGAATCTGACGATGAGGCAGTTGTGTAAGAAGAAAATTAAACCCTTCAACATCAAGTGGTAGAGTGGACAGGACAAAGAGTCAGGTACGCGTAGTTTAATTTAACTCTACCAGCGACAGAACTGAGAGTTGATATCAGTGTTACTCTACATGAAGGTACATTATCAACATTAATGGCGACAACGCCATTAATGTTGTAGAAGCAAATGTTAATAATATTATGCAAAAAACCTGAAGATTATTGACTTCAGAGACTTTCGTGTGTGTATATATATATATATATATATATATATATATATATATATATATATATATATGTCGTGCCGAATAGGCAGAACTTGCGATCTTGGCTTAAATAGCAACGCTCATCTTGCCATATAGGACAAGTGAAAATTTGTGTATGCAATAATTTCGCCAAAATCATTCTGAATCTAACGAAAATAATATACTTCACTGTTTGTTTAGTATTAAATTATTGTAAACATATCTAAAATATATTTAGTTGGCTTAGGTTAAAATAAATTGCGCTTGTTATAATAAGGTTAGGTAAGTTTTCTAAGTTCCTTTTGGTGCAAAATTATAAATTTTTACATCAACATTAATGAAAAAAATATATCTTTAAACGCATAAGAGAAAATTTTTGAAAGGACTTAATTTTAAATGAGTTCTTGTATATTGACCAGTTTTATCTTTTCAGCACCACATATATATAATACTAAATAAGCAAACTTGATGAATATGCCAAAGTTCCTCCAGAATTCAACTTTTCCGATTTTTTTTAGAATGATAGCTATATTTTCATTTATAATGATACAATGTTTTTTTTTTTACATTTGGACCAAAACTAACTTAAAAACCTAACCTAACTTTCCTGAAACTAACACAATTTTGTGTAGCTAAATTCGACTATATATATTATATATATATATATATATATATATAACATTAGTCAACTTAAATGTATTTAATATTACATTAAATCTATGATATACATTTTTTTTTGTTACTCTCGGATCGATTTCCGCGGATTTACAGCAAAACTAATTTTCATTCGGCTTTTTCGGCAAAGTGAACCCTTGCTCAATAGGCCAAACTAGACGATTCGGCTTATTAGGCCGGATAGATTAACTCGGTGGCACTCGACGTATGCACAAGGCTTATTCCTCTAAGAAAAAGGAGGAGTAGATGTAAAATAGAAAGAGACAGGCGCTCCCTTTACAGGCGACGGAAAAGAATAACAGAGCGGCTAAAAGAGGTCAATATATCTGAAATGCGCAGGGAGACACTGGTCAGAGAAATAGCAAGCATCGAACTTAAGCTAAAAGAATCCTTTAGGAGTCAGGAATCGCGGGAAGAACTAAAAGCCATAAATGAAATCGAAAGAAACCCAAAGTATTTCTTCTCCTATGCCAAATCAAAATCGAGAACAACGTCCAGTATTGGGCCCCTACTTAAACAAGATGGGTCCTACACAGATGACAGCAAGGAAATGAGTGAGCTACTCAAGTCCCAATATGACTCAGTTTTTAGCAAGCCGCTAACCAGACTGAGAGTCGAAGACCAAAATGAATTTTTATGAGAGAGCCACAAAATTTGACTAACACAAGCCTATCCGATGTTATCCTGACGCCAAATGACTTCGAACAGGCGATAAATGACATGCCCATGCACTCTGCCCCAGGGCCAGACTCATGGAACTCTGTGTTCATCAAGAACTGCAA
The DNA here is from genome assembly GCF_026875155.1 of Cherax quadricarinatus. NCBI lineage: Eukaryota > Metazoa > Arthropoda > Malacostraca > Decapoda > Parastacidae > Cherax > Cherax quadricarinatus. The sequence continues at coordinate 10,812,763 of NC_069406.1, forward strand.
GAAGCCCCTATCACGAGCCTTTTCCATCCTATGGAGAGGGAGCATGGACACGGGGGTCGTCCCTCAGTTACTAAAAACAACAGACATAGCCCCACTCCACAAAGGGGCAGTAAAGCAACAGCAAAGAACTACAGACCAATAGCACTAACATCCCATATCATAAAAATCTTTGAAAGGGTCCTAAGAAGCAAGATCACCACCCATCTAGAAACCCATCAGTTACACAACCCAGGGCAACATGGGTTTAGAACAGGTCGCTCCTGTCTGTCTCAACTACTGGATCACTACGACAAGGTCCTAAATGCACTAGAAGACAAAAAGAATGCAGATGTAATATATACAGACTTTGCAAAAGCCTTCGACAAGTGTGACCATGGCGTAATAGCGCACAAAATGCGCGCTAAAGGAATAACAGGAAAAGTCGGTCGATGGATCTATAATTTCCTCACTAACAGAACACAGAGAGTAGTCGTCAACAGAGTAAAGTCCGAGGCAGCTACGGTGAAAAGCTCTGTCCCACAAGCACAGTACTAGCTCCCATCTTGTTCCTCATCCTCATATCCGACATAGACAAGGATGTCAGCCACAGCACCGTGTCTTCCTTTGCAGATGACACCCGAATCTGCATGACAGTGTCTTCCATTGCAGACACTGCAAGGCTCCAGGCGGACATCAACCAAATCTTTCAGTGGGCTGCAGAAAACAATATGAAGTTCAACGATGAGAAATTTCAATTACTCAGATATGGTAAACATGAGGAAATTAAATCTTCATCAGAGTACAAAACAAATTCTGGCCACAAAATAGAGCGAAACACCAACGTCAAAGACCTAGGAGTGATTATGTCGGAGGATCTCACCTTCAAGGACCATAACATTGTATCAATCGCATCTGCTAGAAAAATGACAGGATGGATAATGAGAACCTTCAAAACTAGGGAGGCCAAGCCCATGATGACACTCTTCAGGTCACTTGTTCTATCTAGGCTGGAATATTGCTGCACTCTAACAGCACCTTTCAAGGCAGGTGAAATTGCCGACCTAGAAAATGTACAGAGAACTTTCACGGCGCGCATAACGGAGATAAAACACCTCAATTACTGGGAGCGCTTGAGGTTTCTAAACCTGTATTCCCTGGAACGCAGGAGGGAGAGATACATGATTATATACACCTGGAAAATCCTAGAGGGACTAGTACCAAACTTGCACACGAAAATCACTCACTACGAAAGCAAAAGACTTGGCAGACGATGCACCATCCCCCCAATGAAAAGCAGGGGTGTCACTAGCACGTTAAGAGACCATACAATAAGTGTCAGGGGCCGAGACTGTTCAACTGCCTCCCAGCACACATAAGGGGGATTACCAACAGACCCCTGGCAGTCTTCAAGCTGGCACTGGACAAGCACCTAAAGACAGTTCCTGATCAGCCGGGCTGTGGCTCGTACGTTGGTTTGCGTGCAGCCAGCAGCAACAGCCTGGTTGATCAGGCGCTGATCCACCAGGAGGCCTGGTCACAGACCGGGCCGCGGGGGCGTTGACCCCCGAAACTCTCTCCAGGTAAACTCCAGGTAATATATATATATATATATATATATATATATATATATATATATATATATATATATATATATATATATATATATTAACATGTCGGCCGTCTTCCACCTAGGCAGGGTGACCCAAAAAGAAAGAAAATCCCCAAAAAGAAAATGCTTATACCTCACTCACACATAATCACTGTTTTTGCAGAGATGCCCAGAATACAACAGTTTAGAAGTATATACGTATAAAAATACACAATATATCCATCCAAACTGCCAATATCCCAAACCCCTCCTTTAAAGTGCAGACATTGTACTTCCCATTTCCAGGAGTCAAGTCCGGCTATATAAAATAACCGGCTTCCCTGAATCCCTTCACTAAATATTACCCTGCTCACACTCCAACAGCTCGTCAGGTCCCAAATACCATTTGTCTCCATTCACTCCTATCTAACACGCTCACGCACGCTTGCTGGAAGTCCAAACCCCTCGCCCACAAAACCCCCTTTACCTCTCCCTCCAACCTTTTCGAGGACGACCCATATCCCGCCTTCCTTCCAGTACAGATTTATACGCTCTTCATGTCATTCTACTTTGATCCATTTTATCTAAATGACCAAACCACCTCAACAACCCCTCTTCTGCTCTCTGACTAATACTTTTAACTCCACACCTTCTCCTAATTTCCACACTCCGAATTTTCTGCATAATATTTACACCACACATTGCCCTTAGACAGGACATCTCCACTGCCTACAACCGCCTCCTCGCTGAAGCATTTACAACCCAAGCTTCACACCCATATAAGAGTGTTGGTACTACTATACTTTCATACATTCCCTTCTTTGAGTCCATAGATAAAATTTTTTGCCTCCACATATACCTCAATGCATCACTCACCTTTTTTCCTTCATCAATTCTATGATTAATCTCATCCTTCATAAATCCATCCGCCGACACGTCAGCTCCCACATATCTGAAAACATTCACTTCTTCCATACTCCTCCTCCCCAATTTGATATCCATTTTTTCTTTATCTAAATCATTTGATACTCTCATCACCTTACTCTTTTCTATGTTCACTTTCAACCTTTACACACACTCCGAAATTCGTCCACTAACCTTTGCAATTTTTCTTTAGAATCTCCCATAAGCACAGCATCATCAGCAAAAAGTAACTGTGTCACTTCCCATTTTGTATTTAATTCCCCATAATTTAATCCCACCCCTCTCCCGAACACCCTAGCATTTACTTCTTTTACAACCCCATCTATAAATATAATAAACAACCATGGTGACATTACACATCCCTGTCTAAGACCTACTTTTACCGGGAAATAGTCTCCCTCTCTTCTACACACCCTAACCTGAGCCTCACTATCCTCATAAAAACTCTTTACAGCATTTAGTAACTTACCACCTATTCCATATACTTGCAACATCTGCCACATTGCTTCCCTATCCACTCTATCATATGCCTTTTCTAAATCCATAAATGCAATAAAAACTTTCCTACCTGTTTAGCTCTCTCCCTGCTTTGGTTGCTCCCTTGCAACATTGCACAGCTCCTGATGACGCACTGAGAAGTGTGAAAGTACTTGAGCTAAAGATTTCCACCCCTTCCGCCCGTGGCTTGTCCTGCATATATATATATATATATATATATATATATATAATATATATATATATATATATATATATATATATATATATATATATATATATATATATGGCTAGTAATAAGAATTTTGGTGGTGGCTACCACAACCTGGCCAATACGACTGTTTTCCCTGAATCCTTTCACTAAATATTACCCTGCTCACACTCCAACAGTTCGTCAAGTCCCAAATGCCTTTCGTCTCCATTCACTCCTATCTAACACGCTCATGCACGCTTATATATATATATATATATATATTATATATATATATATATATATATATATATATATATATATATATATATATATATATATATACACAATGCCTAATAATTCGAACTTGTCGAATATGGCGATCTGTCTTAAATACTGGACTTTTCCAAAACATATTATGATTGATAGCTATATTTTTCCATTGATAATTACATAAAATGTCATATTTTTGAACTGAAGCTATCTCATACATGTATAAATCACTTGCGTTACGAACAAATATCATGGACGAATTGTGGAGGAATATTGTTGAAGATAACATTGTTATGAACAACTCTGACACCTCCAGTGTTGACAGTAGCGACACTGTCGTCAGTGTTGCTTTGGATATCACTGACGTCAGTGTTGCCATGGATATCACTGACGTCAGTGTTGCCATGGATATCACTGACGTCAGTGTTGCCATGGATATCACTGACGTCAGTATCGCTACTGTCAACAAAGAAGAGGAGGAGGCAATGTTAAGTCACGAGTGGTTCGATAATTAGTGCCTTGAACAATGTACTGACAAAGACAGGAATTTAAAGTAGAAAAGCCAGGAATATAATCCATGTTAGAAATTTTATGTATAAGAGGTGTTTCGATAAGAAGGCTTCTGTGAGGACAAAAAGAAGGGATGGCTGTAAATTCTAACTTCGCAAGAAGGTGGTGGCGTCGGCAAGACGAAAACTTCTTTTGTATTCTTAAAGAATCTCGGAAATAGAGCGGCCAGCTTCACCCAAATATTGAAAGGACAGAAAACGAGCAGAGAATAAGACAGCGGAAGTATCAGTGACAGGTGGTGAAGTATGAACTAGATTACTACGAAGGCTGTTAGTCTGACGAAAAGACAGTTTGATATCTGGAGCACTGAGATTGTTGTTAAAATTTTGAAGATTAGAAATGAAAGGAAAGCAAAGAACAGGTTATTTCACAGATATAAGTTTGAGAGAGAAGAAAGTTAGTTTAGCATGAGAGTTCATGAAATCAAGACAACAGTAAAGACAATAAGACGGGATGAGTGAATGAAGATTGTAGAGTCGAGGAATTGATGGTTACACAGGAGAAGAGTAGAGAGGAAGGAAGAAATAGGAGCATTGTTCTTGATAATGGGCGCATGTTAACAACAGTAGTGAGTGTCCATGCTGCTTACATGCGTCTCCGGAAAACAAAACAAAACAAAAAAAAATATGTAAAAAAGTAGTGAGCATGAACATTAACTAATGGGAGGAAGCCGTTAGTTACATCCCCATTATGCTTTAAACTTGATATTAGGAGCAAGATTATTATTATTATTATAATAATATATATATATATATATATATATATATATATATATATATATATATATATATATATATATATATATATATATATATATATATATATATATATATATATATATATATATATATATATATATATATATATATATATATATATATATATATATATGTCGTGCCGAATATGTAAAACTGGTCAATTAGCAAGAACTCATTTAAAATTAAGTTCTTTCTGGAATTTTCTCTTATACGTTTAAAGATATATTATTTTCATTAATATTAATATAAAAATTTTTGATTTTGCACCAAAAGATTCTTAGAAAACTTACCTAACCTTATTTTAACAAGAGCAATTTATTTTAGCCTAACGCAACTAAATATATTTTAAATACGTTTACAATAATTTAGTACTAAACAAACACAATCAAATATATTTTTTTCGTTAGGTTCAGAATGATTTTGGCGAAATTATTGCATACACAAATTTTCACTTGTCCTATATGGCAAGATGAACGTTGCTAATTAAGCCAAGATCGCAAGTTCTGCCTATTCGGCACGACAAATTATATATATATATATATATATATAATATATATATAATATATATATTATATATATATATATATATAGGATGGGGTCCACCTCTGGTGTAAATTGTGGGACCCATAGCCTCGGAGAAGTGGATAAAAAGGCTTCAAGGAAAAATATTTGGATTTCTTCCTGAAGCCGTTTGAATATTCCACTTCCCCTACCACCCCATCTATTGATATATATATTTTTTTACTAATAGGAATATATATATATATATATATATATATATATATTATATATATATATATATATATATATATATATATATATATATATATATATATATATTCCTCCATTTACAAGCGCCAAGGTATCTCATGTCAATAATTTCTTAATGTTTATACTAAGATATTATTAACTTTTTTTCTACGATATTATTAACTATTTTTTCTAAGATCTTAATAATTCTCAACTCTTTGCAGTTAAGGGCGTGCTGACGAAGTTAATAAAACTAATAATAATCTCGCTCAAGTTGTGAAGTCAGCGCAATGTTTATGTTTTACTAAGGAAGTTTATATGTAACTTTAGCGTAACACAAGTTAAATCTTTATGAAAAGTTTGCAATTGGCCACACTTGGCACCAAGGTAAACAGGCAGTCCAAATTGATAATGATGTGGTTTCAGAGTGCAATGCGTCGCGAAGGAGCGGGTAGCTGGGGTTATTCACCACTACCTTGTTACGTGAAGTGAATGATTTTGCCAGATAACAAGCGTAGGTATCACCGTAAAATGCTCATCCTCCTCGTCTGGTTTAGTTAGAGATGTATTTGGATTCGTTTTTCGAAGCGCGGCGAAGGGAATTTAGCTCGCTAGTGTGGCGGGCCACTGGTCGCCCGGAGCCCCCACATTGTCCCAGCTACGATGCTCATTTGTTGATTCGCCTCATTGAGGGGTCGCGACTCCCTTCCCTTATACACGACGCTCTGTAAACACGGCCCAAGGGTCATTTTCATGTGAATTATTGACATAAACGGATTACGTATTTCGCTACGGTTCCCCTTGAAGGCAGGGTATGCGCGCCCCACATTGCCCCTGGCCCACGGCTCATATTCCCCTGCCTCGTATTATTTCCCAAGCTGGTTTAAGCTGATACAAAGACCGGTCGCCGTTACGATATGGGTATCGCCTACTTTTAGAGACTGTGGAAGAGAGGAGCTAATGCATTTCCCATACCTCCCCGGCCCCGCTAGTGAATTAATTTTCATGCCCTTCAGAGCCAATGTTGGAGTGCGACTGATGAATGTCATAATGTCGAGAAAATGGCGTCGGCAGCTGTTGGTGAGGGGACCAATGGCAGAGCTTGTAGCCCCACGTGCCCGCCCCGGGCGAGATGGGCACGCCTCCGCCAGTACTACCACAACCTCTATACCACCATTACCACTACCTCCACTACCACCCTATTACTACCATTACCATCGGTACTACTATCATCACCGCCGCCTCGATTACCCCTACTACCACTATTGCCATCAATACCACTACTGCCATCACCACTATCACTACCACCAGTACAGCTACCACACTAATGGGGCGTTGATAACCATGCCCAAATCCAATTTAAGACGTCTCATCCAGCAGCCTGGACAATCTTACAAGCACTCAGGTAATGTTTGACGTGTCATCCAGCAGCCTAGACAATCTTACAAGCACTCAGGTAGTGTTTGACGTGTCATCCAGCAGCCTGGACAATCTTACAAGCACTCAGGTAGTGTTTGACGTGTCATCCAGCAGCCTGGACAATCTTACGAGCACTCAAGTAAAGTTTGACGTGTCACCCAGCAGCCTGGACAGTCTTACAAGCACTCAAGTAGTGTTTGACGTTTCATCCAGCAGCCTGGACAGTCTTACAAGCACTCAGGTAGTGTTTGACGTGTCATCCAGTAGTCTGGACAATCTTACAAGCACTCAAGTAGTGTTTGACGTGTCATCCAGTAGCCTGGACAATTTTACAAGCACTCACGTAGTGTTCAACACCTTGATGAGGTCCAGGAATATAAATTGCTTTAACATCTACTTATTATTTAAAACCGCAGATATGATCGTTGTCTTGAAAAATACTTCTTCCAGTAACTGACCTACAGATGTTAACTGACTGGACAATAGTTTGAGCTCACGGATCGGACGAAAGTTTGAGCTGGCTGACTAGACGATATTTTAAGCTTACTGATGGGACTATAGTTTGAGCTCACTGACTGGATAATAGTTTGAGCTCTCACTAATTGGATAATAGTTTGAGCTCACCGACTGCACGATAGTTTGATCAAACTGGCTGGACGATTGTCTGAGTTAATGGTCTCAGTGTTGGAGGTAAATATAGGCAGCAAAACATGCGGGTGCTGGTAGAACACTACGCTCTAAATAGAGTTTTTTAAGTTCCAATAAAGATTTGATCTACAGGTGAGGCATAAGTCTACCAACTTGTCTTCAAGTTAAACTTAAGTTCTGCATCTGTCACCCTCCATCATGCTGAACGCTTATCTCAGCAATTATTCATCATAATAGTATGCGTAATGCAGGAGGCTAGCCGATTGGCTAGTAACATGACCTATGAGGTGGCCTCTCAGCCCCTTTCACTCTCAGGCGAGGTTCCAGCGAGAGTAGTGGGTTCGCCGGTGCTGTCCCGGGTCTTTTCCAGATGGGGCGAGAAGAGGAAACAAAGCAGTTCTCGCAGCTCTACTTAAATCATGCAGACCTCGGGAAAGCACAGTCTCGGAAGGCTGCCAGTGTGTCGTGGATGGCGTACACCTTCACAGATGCTTATAATTATAACCTTAATTTTTAACTGGGTTGAGGGGTAAGCCAGTGTAAGGCCTCGATCAGTTAATTATTCAAAACCTTCAAGCGCCGGGTCATCATACGCGTCAGGAAACAATTGTCCTGTTTCCTGACCAATCTTATCTTACCTAACCTAACCTTCACAAAGTAGTGCACCGTCGACAAGGATGTTCTAGAAACGTCTACAAAATTTATATCATCTAACACTATGTCAGCAGAGCATTAATAGTATTTAATAGTTATCCAGCAACACCAACAATTAAAACTCAGGAATAAAATAATCGATCTTCAAAACACGTTTCTGTTGATGTTCCAGATGAAGAAAAATTTACCACAATATCACAAACAGATTTCTTGAGTAATAGATTTAACACGACACAACTGATAAGTAGGCTGAAGGCGACGTTCCAGTCTGCTGACGTAATGGTCCGACAGGCCGGTGATGATACTGACGTATTAACTGTTACGTCAACCTGAAAACCAGAAGATGAAGAACTGAAAAACTACAATAGTGGATGATGACGGGAATTTACTTCTACTTCTCTTCCTGAGTTATTCACTAAAATAATGTTTCTGAATCCTGGTAAAACCCTCAGTCAAAACAAGATTAATGACCGAACGGAAATATGTAAATAACAACAAGATGGAGTCAAGGAGAAAGCGTTGAGGTGGATAAATTCTTTAAATGCAATGTTTCGCCCACTCGATAGTTTTCTTTATTACTGGCATTAAGTTTTTTAAAAGGAAAAATCTTCGTTTACTGACACTCAGTGTGGGATGTCATGGGACTCTTAATATATTGTTCTGGAAACATATCTTTACATTTCCATCAGTTTTCAGCTTTTTTTCTAATAATTTTCGTCCAAAAAACTGAAATTCCTAGGAATCCAACTAACGATCATCAGGCTCGTTATTTCCTTCCCAGTAATAACGGTTTTCTTGTCAACTTGCGAGATTCGCTTCTACAATGACGAATTTCCAGGTTTTTCTTTATGGTAATGAACTATGTAAATAGTCGTTACGGCAACGAAATTTTGAGACTACTTTTGGTAACGAAAATTCTGCCCTGTCTTTATGATAAAAAATATCGTAAATTTTATTTTTAGAGTAGTCGATGAGTGGAACAGTTTGCCTAGTAGTGTTATTGAAGCTAAACCCTTGGGTAGCTGCAAATTTAGGTTAGATAAATACATGAGAGAGGTTGGGTTTAAGTGGGACTTGAACTTCAGTTAGAGTTATCAAAGCTTATTGCATGGCGGCATTGAAAATGGGTTGGGCAAATATATCTATTAGTGAATTTGGGTTTAAGAAGGAGCCACCTGGTATGGGCCAATAGGCCTGCCGCAGTGTTTCTCCTTATGTTCTTGCTTATAATAACGAATTTGAAGCTTGTCGCTAAGGTAGCTAACTTGGAGGTCTTCGTTAACAATGTGAACCTTGTAACTTATCGCCATGGTAACAAACTTCTAAGTATTATATCACTGTAAAAATCTTTGTGACCTTTTCAACTAGTAACGAGTTTTGTGACCTGATTTCACTGTGATGAACTCTGTGACTGCTAACTGTGGTGACGAGGTTAGCGACCTCGCTTCGGTTACAAAATTTGTGACGTCTCATTATAGTAACCAGATTTATATCATCTTGTCATAGTAACGAGGATTGTGACCTCTGGTTATGACACAGAAGCGAGTGGGTGATGTGTTCCTGCAGGGAACTACGAGAGGTTTGTTGTGGTACTGGAGACGGAATATTGAGTCACGTTTCAATTGGAATTCATAACACAACAGACCAAGATGAACACTACGTGAACAGACTGTATTTGGCCACCGAAGTTCCTAGTTTACTGAACATCCAGTATCCGTCCTGAGGACAGTTGTGTGAGAGCCTGTACACACACACACACACACACACACACAGGCAGGAAGGCCTTTGACACAGTTCCCCACAAGAGATTAGTGCAGAAGCTGGAGGATCAGGCACACGTAAAAGGAAGGGCACTGCAATGGATAAGGGAATACCTGACAGGGAGGCAGCAACGAGTCATGGTACGTGAAGAGGTATCACAGTGGGCGCCTGTTACGAGCGGGGTCCCACAGGGGTCAGTTCTAGGACCAGTGCTATTTTTGATATATGTGAACGACATGATGGAAGGAATAGACTCTGAAGTGTCCCTGTTCGCAGATGACGTGAAGTTGATGAGAAGAATTAAATCGGACGAGGATGAGACAGGACTGCAAAGAGACCTGGAGAGGCTGGACATGTGGTCCAGTAACTGGCTTCTCGAATTCAATCCAGCCAAATGTAAAGTCATGAAGATTGGGGAGGGGCAAAGAAGACCGCAGACAGACTATAGGCTAGGTGGACAAAGACTACAGACCTCACTCAGGGAGAAAGACCTTGGGTGTGACCATAACACCGAGCACATCACCGGAGGCACACATCAACCAAATAACCGCTGCAGCATACGGGCGCCTGGCAAACCTGAGAATAGCGTTCCGATACCTTAATAAGGAATCGTTCAAGACACTGTACACTGTGTATGTTAGGCCCATACTGGAGTATGCAGCACCAGTCTGGAACCCACACCTGGTCAAGCACGTCAAGAAGTTAGAGAAAGTACAAAGGTTTGCAACAAGGCTAGTCCCAGAGCTCAAGGGAATGTCGTACGAGGAAAGGTTAAGGGAAATCGGACTGACGACACTGGAGGACAGAAGGGTCAGGGGAGACATGATAACGACATACAAGATACTGCGGGGAATAGACAAGGTGGACAGAGATAGGATGTTCCAGAGAGGGGACACAGGGACAAGGGGTCACAACTGGAAGCTGAAGACTCAGACGAGTCACAGGGACGTTAGGAAGTATTTCTTCAGTCATAGAGTTGTCAGCAAGTGGAATAGCCTAGCAAGTGAAGTAGTGGAGGCAGGAACCATACATAGTTTTAAGAAGAGGTATGACAAAGCTCAGGAAGCAGAGAGAGAGAGGATCCAGTAGCGATCAGTGAAGAGGCGGGGCCAGGAGCTGAGTCTCGACCCCTGCAACCACAATTAGGTGAGTACAATTAGGTGAGTACACACACACACACACACACACACACACACACACACACACACACACACACATATCTAGAAACGAAGGTCTCAAAGCCATACATTTGGCTATTATATATTTTGCAAATAATATACAACAAATTTAAGATTTATTTATTACGAATTATTATTATTATTATAATAAAAAAGAAGCGCTAAGCCACAAGGGCTATACAGCGCTATTTATTACGAAATGAGCACAAAAATCTAATTTTAAAACTCATTTGTATTTAATAATAACCAATAGCATGGCTCCGTCGGTAAAAATCATCCCTGGGCTCCTCTTTAAGAAATCAAATGGGTATTAAGCACTCTAATTCTCCTTTTGTATATTCGATCCAATTACATAGCTTGCCCTAGTCCCCCCCCCCCCCCCCGCTGTAAGAGGAGAGATCATCTCTCCTGCCTGGCATTCTGATGGGACCTTTCCTGGCCGCCTTTCTCTGCTACTAAAGTATAGGACCCTCTCTGAATCCTTCTTCCCAGTTCCCCTTAACGGCATTAGACCCTCTTCTTGACTGGCCAGGCCTCCACGCCCTTCTCATTCACAGCCCCCATCTGCCCTTTTTAGCCCTCCCCCTCCCCATGGGTGGGAAGGGAGACTTGGCAATTTTCATTTTTTTAACAGATCGTTTATTTCAGTTTCTCGAAGACTGAGTTGAGATTCTCATTAAGAAGTGATGTCTTGTATACAGTACATGCTGCATTAGGGCCTGTGCCTGGCCCACTATGACTGCTACAGTATGTGTGGCCCACTATGACTGCTACAGTGTGTGTGGCCCACTATGACTGCTACAGTGTGTGTGTGTGTCCCACTATAACTGCTACAGTGTGTGTGTGGCCCACTATGACTGCTACAGTGTGTGTGTGTGGCCCACTATGACTGCTACAGTGTGTGTGGCCCACTATGACTGCTACAGTGTGTGTCCGTCCCACTATGACTCCTACACTGGGTGTGTGGCCAACTATAACTGCTACAGTGTGTGTGGCCCACTATGACTGCTACAGTTTGTGTTTGTCCCACTACGACTGCTACAGTGTGTGTTTGACCCACTATGACTGCTACAGTGTGTGTGTGGCCCACTATGACTGCTACAGTGTATGTGTGTCCCACTATGACTGCTACAGTGTGTGTCTGTCCCACTATGACTGCTACAGTGTGTGTCTGTCCCACTACGACTGCTACAGTGTGTGTGTGGCCAACTATGACTGCTACAGTGTGTGTGGCCCACTATGACTGCTACAGTGTGTGTGTGTGTATGTGGCTCACTATGACTGCTACTGTGTGTGTGTGTGTGGCCCACTATGATTGCTACAGTGTGTGTGTGTAGCCCACTATGACTGCTACAGTGTGTGTGTGGCCCACTATGACTGCTATAGTGTGTGTTTGACCCACTATGACTGCTACAGTGTGTGTGTGTCTGGCCCACTATGACTGCTACTGTGTGTGTGTGGCCCACTATGACTGCTACAGTGTGTGTGTGGCCCACTATGACTGCTACAGTGTGTGTGAGGCCCACAATGACTGCTACAGTGTGTGTCTGGCCCACTATGACTGCTACAGTGTGTGTTTGACCCACAATGACTGCTACAGTGTGTGTGTGTGTGTGTGTGTGTGTGTGTGTGTGTGTGTGTGTGGCCCATAATGACTGCTACAGTGTGTGTGTGTGTGTGTGTGTGTGTGTGTGTGTGTGTGTGTGTGTGTGTGGCCCATAATGACCGCTACAGTGTGTGTGTGTGTGTGTGTGTGGCCCACTATGACTACTACAGTGTGTGTGTGTGGCCCACTATGACTGCTGCAGTGTGTGCGACCCACTATGAGTGCTGCAGTGTGTATGTGTGGCCCACTTTGACTGCTGCAGTATGTGTGGCCCACTATGACTGCTGCAGTGTGTGGTGGCCCACTATGACTGCCATAGTGTGTGTGGCCCACTATGATTGCTGCAACGTATGTGGCCCACTATGACTGCTGCAGTGTGTGTGTGGCCCACTATGATTGGTGCAGTAGTTGTGGGTCACTATGACTGCTGCAGTGTGTGTGGCCCAGTATGACTGCTGCATTGTGTGTGGCCCACTATGACTGCTGCAGTGTGTGTGTGGCCCACTATGACTGCTGCAGTGTGTGTGGCCCACTATGACTGCTGCAGTGTGTGTGGTATACTGGTGGGCCACAGTATATCATCCACCTTGATGATTATCCACCTGAATCATCATTAACCTGATTCATCCACCTTAATCATCATTAACCTGAAACATCATCCACCTGAATCATGCACCTGAAATATCATGCACCTGAAATATCATGCACCTGAAATATCATGCACCTGAAATATCATGCACCTGAAATATCATGCACCTGAAATATCGTGCACCTGTATCATCATCCACCTGAAATCATCAAATCCACCTGAATATCATCCACCTGAATCATCATCCACCTGAATCATCCACCTGAATCATCATCAACCTGAAACATCATCCACCTGGATCAAATCATTCACCTGACAATATCATTGACCTGAATCATCATCCAACTGGAATCATCATCCACCAAGAGGAGCAGCTGTATCATCTGTAGACAACTACTGTGTTCATCATCCACTGGTAAAACACACAACAAGGCACTGGTTCACCACTGGGTAAAATATCACAACACTGGATCACTCACTGAATCATCACAACAAGCATCATTCCACCCTGGTCAAAATTCACCGCAACACCCGGTTCACCCACTGGTAAAATCATCCACCAAAAGGCACTGGTTCACCACTGGGTAAAACAAGCACACTGGTTCACCCACTGGGTAAAACATACAACAAGGCACTGGTTCACCCACTGGGTAAAACACAGCAAGGCACTGGTTCACCCACTGGGTAAAACACAGCTAGGCACTGGTTCACCCACTGGGTAAAACACAGCAAGGCACTGGTTCACCCACTGGGTAAAACACAGCAATGCACTGGTTCACCCACTGGGTAAAATACAGCAAGGCACTAGTTCACCCACTGGGTAAAACACAGCAAGGCACTGGTTCACCCACTGGGTAAAACACAGCAAGGCACTGGTTCACCCACTGGGTAAAACACACAAGGCACTGGTTCACCCACTGGGTAAAAACCAACAAGGCACTGGTTCACCCACTGGGTTAAAACACAGCAAGGCACTGGTTCACCCACTGGGTAAAACACAGCAAGGCACTGGTTCACCCACTGGGTAAAACACAGCAAGGCACTGGTTCACCAACTGGGTAAAACACAGCAAGGCACTGGTTCACTCACTGGGTAAAACACAGCAAGGCACTGGTTCACCCACTGGGTAAAACACAGCAAGGCACTGGTTCACCACTGGGTAAAACACAGCAAGGCACTGGTTCACCCACTGGGTAAAACACACAAGGCACTGGTTCCCCCACTGGGTAAAAACACAAGGCACTGGTTCACTCACTGGGTAAAACACAGCAAGGCACTGGTTCACCCACTGGGTAAAACACAGCAAGGCACTGGTTCACCCACTGGGTAAAACACAGCAAGGCACTGGTTCACCCACTGGGTAAAACACACAAGGCACTGGTTCACCCACTGGGTAAAACATACAACAAGGCACTGGTTCACCCACTGGGTAAAACACAGCAAGGCACTGGTTCACCCACTGGGTTAAACACAGCAAGGCACTGGTTCACCCACTGGGTAAAACACAGCAAGGCACTGGTTCACCCACTGGGTAAAACACAGCAAGGCACTGGTTCACCCACTGGGTAAAACACAGCAAGGCACTGGTTCACCCACTGGGTAAAACACAGCAAGGCACTGGTTCACTCACTGGGTAAAAGACAGCAAGGCATTGGTTCACCCACTGGGTAAAACACAGCAAGGCACTGGTTCACCCACTGGGTAAAACACAGCAAGGCACCGGTTCACCCACTGGGTAAAACACAGCAAGGCACTGGTTCACCCACTGGGTAAAACACAGCAAGGCACTGGTTCACTCACTGGGTAAAACACAGCAAGGCACTGGTTCACCCACTGGGTAAAACACAGCAAGGCACTGGTTCACCCACTGGGTAAAACACAGCAAGGCACTGGTTCACTCATGGGTAAAACACAGCAAGGCACTGGTTCACCCACTGGGTAAAACACAGCAAGGCACTGGTTCACCCACTGGGTAAAACACAGCAAGGCACTGGTTCACCCACTGGGTAAAACACAACAAGGCACTGGTTCACCCACTGGGTAAAACACAGCAAGGCACTGGTTCACTCACTGGGTAAAACCCCAGCAAGGCACTGGTTCACCCACTGGGTAAAACACAGCAAGGCACTGGTTCACCCACTGGGTAAAACACAGCAAGGCACTGGTTCACCCACTGGGTAAAAACACACAAGGCACTGGTTCACCCACTGGGTAAAAACACAGCAAGGCATTGGTTCACCATGGGTAAAACACAGCAAGGCACTGGTTCACCCACTGGGTAAAACACAGCAAGGCACTGGTTCACCACTGGGTAAATCACAGCAAGGCACTGGTTCACCCACGGGGTAAAACACAGCAAGGCACTGGTTCACCCACTGGGTAAAACACAGCAAGGCACTGGTTCACCCACTGGGTAAAACACACAAGGCACTGGTTCACCCACTGGGTAAAACACAGCAAGGCACTGGTTCACCCACTGGGTAAAACACAGCAAGGCACTGGTTCACCCACTGGTAAAACACAGCAAGGCACTGGTTCACTCACTGGGTAAAACACAGCAAGGCACTGGTTCACCACTGGGTAAAACACAGCAAGGCACTGGTTCACTCACTGGGTAAAACACAGCAAGGCACTGGTTCACCCACTGGGTAAAACACAGCAAGGCACTGGTTCACCCACTGGGTAAAACACAGCAAGGCACTGGTTCACCCACTGGGTAAAACATACAACAAGGCACTGGTTCACTCACTGGGTAAAACACAGCAAGGCACTGGTTCACCCACTGGGTAAAACACAGCAAGGCACTGGTTCACCCACTGGGTAAAACAAAGCAAGGCACTGGTTCACCCACTGGGTAAAACACAGCAAGGCACTGGTTCACCCACTGGGTAAAACACAGCAAGGCACTGGTTCACCCACTGGGTAAAACACAGCAAGGCACTGGTTCACCCACTGGGTAAAAACAGCAAGGCACTGGTTCACCCACTGGGTAAAACACAGCAAGGCACTGGTTCACCCACTGGGTAAAACACAGCAATGCACTGGTTCACCCACTGGGTAAAACACAGCAAGGCACTGGTACACCCACTGGTAAAACACAGCAAGGCACTGGTTCACCCACTGGTAAAACACAGCAAGGCACTGGTTCACCCACTGGGTAAAACACAGCAAGGCACTGGTTCACCCACTGGGTAAAACACAGCAAGGCACTGGTTCACCCACTGGGTAAAACACAGCAAGGCACTGGTTCACTCACTGGGTAAAACACAGCAAGGCACTGGTTCACCCACTGGGTAAAAACACAGCAAGGCACTGGTTCACCCACTGGGTAAAACACAGCAAGGCACTGGTTCACCCCTGGGTAAAACACAGCAAGGCACTGGTTCACTCACTGGGTAAAACACAGCAAGGCACTGGTTCACCCACTGGGTAAAACACAGCAAGGCACTTGTTCACCCACTGGGTAAAACACAGCAAGGCACTGGTTCACCCACTGGGTAAAACACAGCAAGCACTGGTTCACCCACTGGGTAAAACACAGCAAGGCACTGGTTCACCCACTGGGTAAAACACAGCAAGGCACTGGTTCACCCACTGGGTAAAACACAGCAAGGCACTGGTTCACCCACTGGGTAAAACACAGCAAGGCACTGGTTCACCCACTGGGTAAAACACAGCAAGGCACTGGTTCACCCACTGGGTAAAACACAGCAAGGCACTGGTTCACCCACTGGGTAAAAAACACAGCAAGGCACTGGTTCACCCACTGGGTAAAACACAGCAAGGCACTGGTTCACCCACTGGGTTTAAAACACAGCAAGGCACTGGTTCACCCACTGGGTAAAAACACAGCAAGGCACTGGTTTCACCCACTGGGTAAAACACAGCAAGGCACTGGTTCACCCACTGGGTAAAACACAGCAAGGCACTGGTTCACCCACTGGGTAAAACACAGCAAGGCACTGGTTCACCCACTGGGTAAAACACACAAGGCACTGGTTCACCCACTGGGTAAAACACAACAAGGCACTGGTTCACCCACTGGGTAAAACACAACAAGGCACTGGTTCACCCACTGGGTAAAACACAGCAAGGCACTGGTTCACCCACAGGGTAAAACACAGCAAGGCACTGGTTCACCCACTGGGTAAAACACAGCAGGCACTGGTTCACCCACTGGGTAAAACACAGCAAGGCACTGGTTCACCCACTGGGTTAAAACACAGCAAGGCACTGGTTCACCCACTGGGTAAAACACAGCAAGGCACTGGTTCACCCACTGGGTAAAACACAGCAAGGCACTGGTTCACCCACTGGGTAAAACACAGCAAGGCACTGGTTCACCCACTGGGTAAAACACAGCAAGGCACTGGTTCACCACTGGGTTAAAAACACAGCAAGGCACTGGTTCACCCACTGGGTAAAACACAGCAAGGCACTGGTTCACCCACTGGGTAAAAACACAGCAAGGCACTGGTTCACCCACTGGGTAAAACACAGCAAGGCACTGGTTCACCCACTGGGTAAAACACAGCAAGGCACTGGTTCACCCACTGGGTAAAAACACAGCAAGGCACTGGTTCACCCATGGGTAAAACACAGCAAGGCACTGGTTCACCCAACTGGGTTAAAACACAGCAAGGCACTGGTTCACCCACTGGGTAAAACACAGCAAGGCACTGGTTCACCCACTGGGTAAAACACAGCAAGGCACTGGTTCACCCACTGGGTAAAACACAAGCAGGCACTGGTTCACCCACTGGGTAAAACACAGCAAGGCACTGGTTCACCACTGGGTAAAACACAGCAAGGCACTGGTTCACTCACTGGTAAAAACACAGCAAGGCACTGGTTCACCCACTGGGTAAAACACAGCAAGGCACTGGTTCACCCACTGGGTAAAACACAGCAAGGCACTGGTTCACCCACTGGGTAAAACACACAAGGCACTGGTTCCCCCACTGGGTAAAAACACAACAAGGCACTGGTTCACCCCACTGGGTAAAACACAACAAGGCACTGGTTCACCCACTGGGTAAAACACAGCAAGGCACTGGTTCACCCACTGGGTAAAACACAGCAAGGCACTGGTTCACCCACTGGTGTAAAAACACAGCAAGGCACTGGTTCACCCACTGGGTAAAACACAGCAAGGCACTGGTTCACCCACTGGGTTAAAACACAGCAAGGCACTGGTTCACCCACTGGGTAAAACACAGCAAGGCACTGGTTCACCCACTGGGTAAAACACAGCAAGGCACTGGTTCACCCACTGGGTAAAACACAGCAAGGCACTGGTTCACCACTGGGTAAAACACAGCAAGGCACTGGTTCACCCACTGGGTAAAACACAGCAAGGCACTGGTTCACCCACTGGGTAAAACACACAAGGCACTGGTTCACCCACTGGGTAAAACACAACAAGGCACTGGTTCACCCACTGGGTAAAACACAGCAAGGCACTGGTTCACCCACTGTGTAAAACACAGCAAGGCACTGGTTCACCCACTGGGTAAAACACAGCAAGGCACTGGTTCACCCACTGGGTAAAACACAGCAAGGCACTGGTTCATTCACTGGGTAAAACACAGCAAGGCACTGGTTCACCCACTGGGTAAAACACAGCAAGGCACTGGTTCACCCACTGTGTAAAACACAGCAAGGCACTGGTTCACCCACTGGGTAAAACACACAAGGCACTGGTTCACCCACTGGGTAAAACACAACAAGGCACTGGTTCACCCACTGGGTAAAACACAGCAAGGCACTGGTTCACCCGCTGGGTAAAACACAGCAAGGCACTGGTTCACCCACTGGGTAAAACACAGCAAGGCACTGGTTCACCCACTGGGTAAAACACAGCAAGGCACTGGTTCACCCACTGGGTAAAACACAGCAAGGCACTGGTTCACCACTGGGTAAAACACAGCAAGGCACTGGTTCACCCACTGGGTAAAACACAGCAAGGCACTGGTTCACCCACTGTGTAAAAACACAGCAAGGCACTGGTTCACCCACTGGGTAAAACACACAAGGCACTGGTTCACCCACTGGGTAAAACACAACAAGGCACTGGTTCACCCACTGGGTAAAAACAGCAAGGCACTGGTTCACCCGCTGGGTAAAACACAGCAAGGCACTGGTTCACCCACTGGGTAAAACACAGCAAGGCACTGGTTCACCCACTGGGTAAAACACAGCAAGGCACTGGTTCACCCACTGGGTAAAACACAGCAAGGCACTGGTTCACCCATGGGTAAAACACAGCAAGGCACTGGTTCACCCACTGTGTAAAACACAGCAAGGCACTGGTTCACCCACTGGGTAAAACACACAAGGCACTGGTTCACCCACTGGGTAAAACACAACAAGGCACTGGTTCACCCACTGGGTAAAACACAGCAAGGCACTGGTTCACCCGCTGGGTAAAACACAGCAAGGCACTGGTTCACCCACTGGGTAAAACACAGCAAGGCACTGGTTCACCCACTGGGTAAAACACAGCAAGGCACTGGTTCACCCACTGGGTAAAACATTTTTTACAAAGTTTCATTCACTGCGGGTTTATAAAGTTTTGATAAACTCAACAGTGGGCGAAAATTTGTATTTTCAATACTGTTTTATATTAATACTCTTACTCCCTCTCTCTCTCTCTCTCTCTCTCTCTCTCTCTCTCTCTCTCTCTCTCTCTCTCTCTCTCTCTCTCTCTCTCTCTCTCTCTCTCTCTTTCTCTTTCAGTCCATCTGTCTGTCTGTGTGTCTGTCTCTGTCAGTCTGCCTGTCTCTCTGTCTCTGTTTCTGTCTCTGTCTCTGTCTCTCTCTGTCTCTGTCAGTCTGTTTGTCTGTCTGTCTCTCTCTATTTCTGTCTCCCTTCTGTCCTCTCTCTCCCTCTCTGTCTGTCTCTGTCTCTCCCCTTTACTTCCATTCGTCTCATGTCAATGTGCTTTCATCTCTTTTTATCCTCTTCATATCACTGTCATGCGTTGTGACGCGTCCTGTCCCTGTGTATCTTGTCTTGGTGTATCCTGCCCTGGTGTGTCCTGTCCTGGTGTATCCTGCCATGGTGTGTCCTGTCCTCGTATCCTGCCCTGGTGTGCCCTGTCCTGGTGCATCCTGCCCTGGTGTGTCCAGTCCCGGCCTGTCCTGCCTGGTGTGTCCTGCCCTAGTGTGTCCTGCCCTGGCGTGTCCTGCCCTTGTGTGTCCTGTCCTGGTGTGTCCTGTCCTGGTGTGTCCTGCCCTGGTGTGTCCTGCCCTGGTGTGTCCTGCCCTGGTGTGCACTGCCCTGGTGTGCACTGCCCTAGTGTGTCTTATCCTGGTGTGTCCTGCCACGTGTGTCCTGTCCTGGCGTGTCCTGCCCTGGTGTGTCCTGCCCTGGTGTGTCCTGCCCTGGTGTGCACTGCCCTAGTGTGTCTTATCCTGGTGTGTACTGCTCTGGTGTGTCCTTTCTTGTCGTGACCTTCTCTGGTGTGTCTTGTCCAGGTGTATCTTGCCCAGGAGCGTCCTGTCTCGGTGTATCCTGCCCAGGTGCGTCCTGTCCTGGTGTGCCCTGCCGTGGCATGTCCTACCCTAGTGTATCCTACCCTGGTGTGTCCTGCCCTGGTGTGTCCTGTCCCGGTGTGTCCTGCTCTGGCGTGTCCTGTCGTGGTGTGTCCTGTCCTGGTTTGTCCTGCCCTGATGCGTCCTGTCCTGGTGTGTGCTGCCCTGGCGTATCTTGCCCTGGTGTGTACTGCCCGGTGTGTCCTGCCCTGGTTCGTCATGCCCTGGTGTGTACTGCCCTGGTGTGTCCTGCCCTGGTGTGTCGTGTCATGGTGTATCCTGCCCTGGTGTGTCCTGCATTGGTGTGTCCTGTCCTGGTGTGTCCTGCCCTGGTGCGTTTTGTCCTGGTGTGTGCTGCCCTGGTGTTTACTGCTCTTTTCTGTCCTGCTCTGGTGTGTCTTGTCCCGGTGTATACTGTTCCGGCGTGTCCTGTCCTGGTGTGTACTGCCCTGGTGTGTCCTGCCCTGGTGTATCCTACCCTGGTGTGTCCTGCCCTGGTGTGTCCTGCCCTCGTGTGTCCTGTCCTCGTGTGTCCTGTCCTCTTGTGTCCTGCTCTGGTGTGTCCTGCCCTTGTGTGTCCTGCCCTGGTGTGTCCTGTCCTGGAGCGTCTTATTCTGGTGTGCCCTGCCTGGCATGACCTGCCCTGGTGTGTCCTACCCTTGTGTGTCCTGTCCTCGTGTGTCCTGCTCTGGTGTGTCCTGTCCCGGTGTATCCTGCCCACGTGCGTCCTGTCCTGGTGTGGCTTGCCCTGGCGTGACCTGCCCTGGTGTATCCTATCCTGGTGTGTCCTGCCCTTGTGTGTCCTGTCCTGGTGTGTAGTGTCCTGTCCTGGTGTGTAATGTCCTGCTGTGTACTGCTCTGGTGTATCCTGCCCTGGTGTGTCCTGTCCAGGTGTGCCTTGCCCTGGTGTGTCATGCCCTGGTGTGTTCTGCCCTGGTGAGTATTGCTCGGGTGTGTCCTCTCCTGGTGTGAACTGCCCTAGTGTGTCCTCCCCTGGTGTGTACTGTCCTGGTGCGTCCTGCCCCGGTGTGTACTGCCCTGGTGTATCCTGCCCTGGTGTATCCTGCCCTGGTGTGCACTGCCCTGATATGTTCTGCCCTGGTGTGTCATGCCCTGGTGTGTACTGCCCTGGTGTGTCCTGCTCTGCTGTGTCCCGTCCTGGTGTGTCCTATCCTGGTGTGTCCTATCCTGGTGTATCATGTCCTGGTGTGTCCTGCTCTGGTGTCCTGCTCTGGTGTGTCATGTCCTGGTGTGTCCTGCTCGGGTGTGTCATGCCCTGGTGTGTCATGCCCAGGTGTTTCCTGCTCTGGTGTGTTCTATCCCGGTGTATCCTGCCCTGGTGTGTCCTGCCTTGGTGTGTCCTGTCCTGGTGTGTACTGGCCTGGTGTGTCCTCTCCTGGTGTGTCCTACCCTGGTGTGTCCTGTCCTGGTGTGTCCTGCCCTGGTGTGTACCGCCATTATGTGTCCTGCCCTGATGTGTCCTGTCCTGGTGTATCCTGCCCAGGTGTGTTCTGTCCCGGTGTATCCTGCCCTTGTGTGCCCTGTCCTGGTGTGTTCTGCCCTATTGTGTCCTGCCATGGTGTGTCCTGTCCTGGTGTGTCCTGCCTTGGTGTGTACTGCCCTGGTGTATCCTTTCCTGGTGTATGCTGCCTTGGTGTAGCCTCTCCTGGTGTGTCCTGCCCCCGTGTGTCCTGTCCTGGTATGTCCTGCCCTGGTGTGTACTGTCCTGGTGTCTCCTGCCCTGTTGTGTTCTACCCTGGTGTGTCCTTTTGTGGTGTATGCTGCTCTGGTGTGTCCTTTTGTGGTGTATGCTGCTCTGGTGTGTCCTGTCCCGGTGTATCCTGCTCTGGTGTACTCTGCTCTGGTGTGTCCTGTCCTGGTGTGTCCTACCCTGGTGTGTACTTCTCTGGTGTGTCCTGTCCCTGTGTATCATGCCCTGGTGTGTTCAGTCGTGGTGTGTCCTGCCCTGGTGGGTCCTGTCCTGGTGTATCCTGCTCTGGTGTGTCCTGTCCTGCTGTATCCTGCTTGCGTGTCTCCTGTCCTGGTGTGCCTTGCCCTTTTGTGTCCTTCCCTGTTACATCCTGCTCTGGTGTTTCCTGTCCCGATGTATCCTGCCCTGGTGTGTCCTGGCCTGGTGTACCCTGTCTCTTTGTATCCTGCCCTGGTGTGTCCTGCTTTGGTGTGTTGTGTCCTGGTCTGTCCTGCCCTTGTGTGTCCTGCCCTGGTGTATCCTGCTCTGGTGTGTCCTGACCCGGTGTATCGTGCCCTGATGTATCCTTCTCTTGTGTGTCCTGCCTTGGTGTATCCTGCTCTGGTGTGTCCTGACCCGGTGTATCGTGCCCTGATATATCCTTCTATTGTGCGTCCTGCCCTGGTGTATCCTGCTCTGGTGTATCCTGCTCTGGTGAATCCTGCCCAATGGTAGACTGTTATATCCATTGGTAGGCTATTTTAGAGTATGGGTGACTGTGTGAGTAAAGCGGGGAACATGGCCAGGGAAGAGCATGGCCAGGGAAGAGCATGGCCAGGGAAGAGCATGGCCAGGGAAGAGCATGGCCAGGGAAGAGCATGGCCAGGGAAGAGCATGGCCAGGGAAGAGCATGGCCAGGGAAGAGCATGGCCAGGGAAGAGCATGGCCAGGGAAGAACATGGCCAGGGAAGAGCATGGCCAGGGAAGAACATTGCCAGGGGAGAGGGTGAAGTGTTCATGGTATGTTAGCAGCATAAAGGCTGCGTCTACCCCAGCTTGACTAGACCAGACCCAGCACGTCACGGTGTGTCCTAGCTTTATCCTGCCCCAGGTCTGCTATTGACGCCCTGGTCCTCCCCTCACCCAACAACCAATTCTCACCCTCACCCAACCCCTATCCTTCTCCCTAGCCCCTTCCCTCACTCCAACACCCTACCACCATCCTTCGCCCTCACTCCACTGCCATTCTTCTCCCCTCACTCTTCACTTTTCTCTCTCCCTCACCCTCTCTACTGCTTCAGCACCATTTACCCTCACCCTAATACCACTCCCTCCAGCACGTCTGCTCACCCTTCCCCAGCACTTCTGCTCACCCTTTCCCAGCACGGCTCTTCAATCTCACCTTAGAAGTGCTCCTCACCCACCCCCCTGCCCAAGAAGTGCTCTTTAACTCCTTTCTTCCTAGAAGTGCTCCTTAACCTCTCCCTCGCCCTAGAAGTTCAGCTTATCCACCCTCCCACCTCTCGCCCCGTGGCTAAAGCTCTCGATTCATACGGCGAGGGGTCCGGGTTCAATTCCCGGTGAGGGGTGTTTCCTTATATCGGTTGTCAATGTTCCCCATCAGTAAAATGGGTACCTGGGAGTTAGTCGACTGGTGTGGGTCGCATCCTGGGACAAAACTGATCTTATTTGCCCGAAATGCTCTGCATGGTAAGGGGCTTTCTATAAAGTAGTATTTCATTGATGTCAGCTAGGACTGTATACCTCGTACGTGTACTTGTAGTAAATAAAGATATTATTATATTATTAGCTGGTAATGATAACATATTCGCCAGGAACAAAGTTCTGACATGGGTTTTTGCCAGATGGTGACCTACCTCTGGCTTCCGGAGTGTTGGAGTTTGTACAAATGGAGTACCGTTTACAGCCCTATGATAAGTCCACGGTAAGTCCACCTCACCACAAGTGGTGCTGCATATACAATCGCTGTAGACTCCCTGTAGCTGAGGCATAGCACGTCTTCGGTTTAAATGGTGTCTTGGGTCCGGTGGTGTGAGTCATCTCCAACAGACTCGTTTGCTTATTTTTCCACTCACACAGAGCTCGTATGGAGAAGCAGAAGTGCTGGTGCAGGAGGACTTACGACGAAATCTCTGGTTTCCAAGGGCAGGTGTTCTCGCTGCCATGAGACTCTCAACTCTCAAAAGTTCTGCTACATTTGAGCTAATTCTGAGTGACTCAGGAAATTCTCCAGAGTAATACAGAGATAACTAAGAACAAATATAGTGTGAGGAGTCAGGTGACAATCCGCAAGAGGGTGGTAGTAGTAGTGGTAGTGATGGTGGTGGAAGTAATACCAGCAGTTGTAGCAGTAATAGTAGTAGTAGTGGTGGTGGTGGTGGTGGTGGTGGTGGTGGTGGTGGTGGTGGTGGTGGTTGTGGTGGTAGTACAACTGTGGTTTAGGTTGATGTAGGTTTGCCAGGACTGGTCTTGGCCCGGGTCTTCTCTATATGGTGACCCGGCGGTGTTTCCGAAGGAGTATCGGAGTTGGTACAAGTGATGTACCGGTGAGTCTTCTTCAGCACAAGTGGTGTAGCAGTTAGCTACAGTAGTCGTCCTGTAGCTGGGGTACACCACGTCTTGGGGTCAAGTGGTGTCAGGGCCGGTGTTCTCGCTGGTATGACGCTTTCAACTCTCAAAAACTCTGCTCCGTTTGAGCCATTACTGACACATAAGCCGCAGCCAGAGTGACTCAGGAGATTCTCTGGGGGTGTGTTGAACACCTGACGTCTGAGAGAAGTGACAACTGTGGTGAGATCAGTTGTTAACGTCATGTTACAGCGGTCTCCAGAATGGGTAATATCTTTTGTGTTGAAAATGGTATAAAATACCGACAAGTTGATGATTAAGACACATGTACAGCAGCTGGGTTTCTTTATTGTTGAAACGTTTCGCCTAAACAGTAGGCTTCTTCAGTCAACAACAGAGGTAGCAAGTGTAGTAGTGAAATGAAGATGATGTAATCAGTCCATCAACGTTGCAGAAATAGTATTTAAGGTGGTCAGTCCTTCAGCCTGGAGTAGAGTGGTTAAGCTTCATATCGTTCCAGACTACGGAGCTGAACTTTTCTAAAGGCTGAGGGATTGACCACTTCATATCTCCAGGATTGTTGGACTGATTACATCATCTTCATTTCACTAGGACACCCGCTGCCTATGTATTTGACTGAAGACGCCTACCGCGTAGGCGAAACAGTAAAGATACCCAACTGTTGCACGTGTCTTAATCATCAAGATTCACGTTATTTATATTCCCAAAGGTGAGGACTTTACACTTTCCCACACCGACCTTCATCTGTCACCTTGCCGCCGACTACAACAATACTGTTTAAATCACTGACGACCAGTGCAGTCTTTCTTCGATTTTGTTAGTCAATGTATTTTTGTGGTGTTTGAGAATTTTCTTATTCCGCTTTTACCTCAGCATCAACTATCACCCTGACACCAGCACCCCGTCTTGCTCTCACCCCAGCTGCACCTCTTCCACTCGCCCCAGCACTGCCCCTTCCCACTCATACAGGGATCCTGCGATCCCTCTCACTCCTGCTGCACCTCTTCCACTCACCCCAGCACTGCCCCTTCCCACTTATACTGGGATCCTGCGATCCCTCTCACTCCAGCTACACCTCTTCCACTCACCCCAGCACTGCCCCTTCCCACTTACACTGGGATCCTGCGACCCCTTCACCCCTGCTTTACATATTTTCTTTACGTTTTATGCTATCCTAACCTTATCCAGTTATTTCTGCGCTTTAGTGTTGTGGCTGTTAATACTGTCACGACAACTACTTTTGTTGCTACGGTAAGACCGTCGCAATGCTGTTACTGTTCTAGATGACAGTGTCGCTGATGCTAGTTTGATGCGCTGTGTTTACCTATGCATCAACTTCACTCCGACACTATCCGTTTGCTATTCAACCCATTGTGTTGTGCAGACTCCTTCACTCATAAGTGGATCCTGGTCCAAACTATCTTCTGCTGCAACCTTATCCACAAAACTGTCAGCTATGCACGGTGTTGTACTGTTGCAGTGATGCGCTGGACTGTTCTAGTACCTGATAGCTGCTGGTGTTGGTTACTGTTGCCGTCTTTCCTGCTGTTTGACTATTCTGTACTGTTATGCTACGCTACTGTTCCCAGTTATTTTGCTAGACTAGTGTGGCTGTGTTAATTACTGTTCTAGTAACTATGTGTTGTTGTTCTGTACGCTAATGACTCGCAATGCTGTTGTTACTGTTGCTAGTACTGATGTGCGGGTTGTTCTGTTGCTAGTACTGATGCTGCTGGTGTTGTTACTGTTGCTAGCTTCTCGCGATGGTGTTGTTACTGTTGCTAAGTACTGATGCTGCTGGGTAGTTTACGTTGCTAGTACCATGATGCCATGGTGTTGTTACTGTTGCTATATATGTCGCTGCTGTTTTACTGTTGCTAGTACTGATGCTGCTGGTGTTGTTACTGTTGCTAGTACTGATGCTGCTGGTGTTGTTACTGTTGCTAGTACTGATGCTGCGGGTGTTGTTACTGTTGCTAGTACTGATGCTGCTGGTGTTGTTACTGTTGCTAGTACTGATGCTGCTGGTGTTGTTACTGTGCTAGATTATGTATGTTGCTGTCTGGTGTTTGTTACTGTTGCTAGTATGATGCGGCTGGTGTTGTTACTGTGCTAGTAATGATGCTGGTGTTTGTTACTGTTGCTAGTACTGATGCTGCGGGTGTTGTTACTGTTGCTAGTACTGATGCTGCTGGTGTTGTTACTGTTGCTAGTACTGATGCTGCTGGTGTTGTTACTGTTGCTAGTACTGATGCTGCGGGTGTTGTTACTGTTGCTAGTACTGATGCTGTGGGTGTTGTTACTGTTGCTAGTACTGATGCTGCTGCTGTTGTTACTGTTGCTAGTACTGATGCTGCGGGTGTTGTTGCTGTTGCTAGTACCGATGCTGCTGGTGTTGTTACTGTTGCTAGTACTGATGCTGGTGTTGTTACTGTTGCTAGTACTGATGCTGCTGGGTGTTTTTTTTTTTTTTTACTGCTTGCTAGTACTGATGATGCTGGTGTTGTTACTGTTGCTAGTACTGATGCTGGTGTTGTTACTGTTGCTAAGTATGATGCTGCTGGGGCTGTTACTGCTGCTAGTACTGATGCTGCGGGTGTTGTTACTGTTGCTAGTACTGATGCTGCTGGTGTTGTTACTGTTGCTAGTACTGATGATGCTGGTGTTGTTACTGTTGCTAGTACTGGTGCTGCTGGTGTTGTTACTGTTGCTAGTACTGATGATGCTGGTGTTGTTACTGTTGCTGGTACTGATGATGCTGGTGTTGTTACTGTTGCTAGTACTGATGATGCTGGTGTTGTTACTGTTGCTAGTACTGGTGCTGCTGGTGTTGTTACTGTTGCTAGTACCGATGCTGCTGGTGCTGTTACTGCTGCTAGTACTGATGCTGCTGGTGTTGTTACTGTTGCTAGTACTGATGCTGCTGGTGTTACTGTTGCTAGTACTGATGATGCTGGTGTTGTTACTGTTGCTAGTACTGGTGCTGCTGGTGTTGTTACTGTTGCTAGTACCGATGCTGCTGGTGCTGTTACTGCTGCTAGTACTGATGCTGCTGGTGTTGTTACTGTTGCTAGTACTGATGATGCTGGTGTTGTTACTGTTGCTAGTACTGGTGCTGCTGGTGTTGTTACTGTTGCTAGTACTGGTGCTGCTGGTGTTGTTAACTGTTGCTAGTACTGATGTGCTGGTGTTGTTACTGTTGCTAGTACTGATGTGCTGGTGTTGTACTGTTGCTAGTACTGATGCTGCTGGTGTTGTTACTGTTGCTAGTACTGATGCTGCTGGTGTTGTTACTGTTGCTAGTACTGGTGCTGCTGGTGTTGTTACTGTTGCTGGTACTGATGCTGCTGGTGTTGTTACTGTTGCTAGTACTGATGCTGCTGGTGTTGTTACTGTTGCTAGTACTGATGCTGCGGGTGTTGTTAGTGTTGCTAGTACTGATGCTGCTGGTGTTGTTACTGCTGCTAGTATTGATGCTGCTGGTGTTATCGTTGCTAGTACTGATGCTGGTGTTGTTACTGTTGCTAGTAGTGATGCGGCTGGTGTTGTTACTGCTGCTAGTACTGATGCTGGTGTTGTTACTGTTGCTAGTACTGATGCTGCTGGTGTTGTTACTGTTGCTAGTACTGATGCTGCTGGTGTTGTTACTGTTGCTAGTACTGATGCTGCTGGTGTTGTTACTGTTGCTAGTACTGATGCTGCTGGTGTTGTTACTGTTGCTAGTACTGATGCTGCTGGTGTTGTTACTGTTGCTAGTACTGATGCTGCTGGTGTTATCGTTGCTGAGTACTGATGCTGCGGGTGTTGTTGCTGTTGCTAGTACGATGCTGCGGTGTGTTGTTACTGCTGCTAGTACTGATGCTGCGGTGTTGTTATGTTGCTAGTACTGATGCTGCTGGTGTTTACTGCTGCTAGTACTGATGATGCTGGTTGTTACTGTTGCTAGTACTGATGCTGCTGGTGTTGTTACTGTTGCTAGTAGTGATGCGGCTGGTGTTGTTACTGCTGCTAGTACTGATGCTGGTGTTGTTACTGTTGCTAGTACCGATGCTGCTGGTGTTGTTACTGTTGCTAGTACTGGATGACTGCTGGTGTTGTTACTGTTGCTAGTACTGATGCTGCTGGTGTTGTTACTGTTGCTAGTACTGATGATGCTGGTGTTGTTACTGTTGCTAGTACTGATGCTGCTGGTGTTGTTACTGTTGCTAGTACTGATGCTGCTGCTGTTGTTACTGTTGCTGGTACTGATGCTGCGGGTGTTGTTGCTGTTGCTAGTACCGATGCTGCTGGTGCTGTTACTGCTGCTAGTACTGATGCTGCTGGTGTTGTTACTGTTGCTAGTACTGATGCTGCTGGTGTTACTGTTGCTAGTACTGATGATGCTGGTGTTGTTACTGTTGCTAGTACTGGTGCTGCTGGTGTTGTTACTGTTGCTAGTACTGGTGCTGTCTGGTGTTTGTTACTGTTGCTAGTACTGATGCTGCTGGTGTTGTTACTGTTGCTAGTACTGGTGCTGCTGGTGTTGTTACTGTTGCTAGTACTGGTGCTGCTGGTGTTGTTACTGTTGCTAGTACTGATGATGCTGGTGTTGTTACTGTTGCTAGTACTGATGATGCTGGTGTTGTTACTGTTGCTAGTACTGGTGCTGCTGGTGTTGTTACTGTTGCTAGTACTGGTGCTGCTGGTGTTGTTACTGTTGCTGGTACTGATGCTGCTGGTGTTGTTACTGTTGCTAGTACTGGTGCTGCTGGTGTTGTTACTGTTGCTGGTACTGATGTGCTGGTGTTGTTACTGTTGCTGGTACTGGTGACTGGTGTTGTTACTGTTGCTAGTACTGGTGCTGCTGGTGTTGTTACTGTTGCTGGTACTGATGCTGCTGGTGTTGTTACTGTTGCTAGTACTGGTGCTGCTGGTGTTGTTACTGTTGCTGGTACTGATGATGCTGGTGTTGTTACTGTTGCTAGTACTGGTGCTGCTGGTGTTGTTACTGTTGTTAGTACTGATGCTGCGCGTGTTGTTACTGTTGTTAGTACTGATGCTGCACGTGTTGTTACTGTTGTTAGTACTGATGCTGTTGTTGTTACTGTTGCTAGTACTGTTGCTGTTGTTACTGTTTGCTATTGATGCTGGTGTTGTTACTGTTGCTAGTACTGATGATGCTGGTGTTGTTACTGTTGCTAGTACTGGTGCTGCTGGTGTTGTTACTGTTGCTGGTACTGATGATGCTGGTGTTGTTACTGTTGCTAGTACTGGTGCTGCTGGTGTTGTTACTGTTGCTAGTACTGATGCTGCTGTTTGTTACTGTTGCTAGTACTGGTGTTGCTGTTGTTACTGTTGTGGTACTGATGATGCTGGTGTTGTTACTGTTTCTAGTACTGGTGCTGCTGGTGTTGTTACTGTTGTTAGTACTGATGCTGCGCGTGTTGTTACTGTTGTTAGTACTGATGCTGCACGTGTTGTTACTGTTGTTAGTACTGATGCTGTTGTTGTTACTGTTGCTAGTACTGTTGCTGTTGTTACTGTTGCTAGTACTGATGCTGCGGGTGCTACTGTTGCTAGTACTGATGCTGCGGGTGTTACTGTTGCTAGTACTGATGCTGCTGGTGTTGTTACTGTTGCTAGTACTGATGTGCTGGTGTTTACTGTCTGTTGCTAGTACTGATGCTGCTGGTGTTGTTACTGTTGCTAGTACTGATGCTGCTGGTGTTGTTACTGTTGCTAGTACTGATGCTGCTGGTGTTGTTACTGTTGCTAGTACTGATGCTGCTGGTGTTGTTACTGTTGCTAGTACTGATGCTGCTGTTGTTACTGTTGCTAGTACTGATGCTGCGGGTGTTACTGTTGTTAGTACTGATGCTGCTGTTACTGTCTGTTGCTAGTACTGATGCTGCTGGTGTTGTTACTGTGTTAGTATGATGCTTGCTGTTACTGTCTGTTGCTGGTACTGATGCTGCTGGTGTTGTTACTGTTGCTAGTAATGATGCTGCGGGTGTTGTTACTGTTGTTAGTACTGATGCTGCTGTTACTGTCTGTTGCTAGTACTGATGCTGCGGGTGTTGTTACTGTTGTTAGTACTGATGCTGCTGTTACTGTCTGTTGCTAGTACTGATGCTGCTGGTGTTATTACTGTTGCTAGTACTGATGCTGCTGGTGTTGTTACTGTTGCTAGTACTGATGCTGCTGGTGTTACTGTTGCTAGTACTGATGCTGCTGGTGTTGTTACTGTTGCTAATACTGATGCTGCTGTTGTTACTGTTGCTAGTACTGATGCTGCTGGTGTTGTTATTGTTGCTAGTACTGATGCTGCTGGTGTTGTTACTGTTGCTAGTATTGATGCTGCTGGTATTGTTACTGCTAGTACTGATGCTGCTGGTGTAGTTACTGTTGCTGGTACTGATGCTGCTGTTGTTACTGTTGCTAGTACTGATGCTGCTGGTGTTGTTACTGTTGCTAGTACTGATGCTGCTGGTGTTGTTACTATTGCTAGTACTGGTGCTGCTGGTGTTGTTACTGTTGCTAGTACTAATACTGCTTTTGTTACTGTTGCTAGTACTGATGCTGCTGTTACTGTTGCTAGTACTGATGCTGCTGTTACTGTTGCTAGTACTGATGCTGCTGTTACTGTTGCTAGTACTGATGCTGCTGTTACTGTTGCTAGTACTGATGCTGCTGTTACTGTTGCTAGTACTGACGCTGCTGGTGTTGTTACTGTTGCTAGTACTGATGCTGCTGTTACTGTTGCTAGTACTGATGCTGCTGTTACTGTTGCTAGTACTGATGCTGCTGTTACTGTTGCTAGTACTGACGCTGCTGGTGTTGTTACTGCTGGCACTGTTGCAGCTAATACCAGCCTTTGGCAATGTTATTCATTGTTTGCCGGAATGTGTATACCATCGTGGTACTGGTTGGCTGGGGCTGTCTGATGGTACAGAGAGTAACTGGACCACCAGGGTTCAGTTTCTTTTCCTCTAAAACCATAAGGGTTTATCGCTTCCCATCTATGAAATAAAATGAAGAAAAGTCATTTGATCGCCAGCAAATTATTGCAATTTTTATGGACTTCAAACATTAATACATTTAATACCCTAAAAGTACTGATTACTGTTTCCGTAGAAAATATTATTTATTAAAACCTCTTTCACGGCAGTGTAAGAACACGAGAAAGAAGAAGCACTGCAGCAGGTCTAATGGCCCATGCTAGGCAGGTCCAAGATACACCCGCACTTGAGGCTAGTTAGCACCATACTAGATCTGGCGTCTACATGGGTGTATTGTGGTAGTAAGAGAGTTATTATATTAGCTCTCTCCTAATCACTGATCAATGTTAGGTTAAAAGTTGTCCATGATTTATGTACATTGTGTAAATAGCCTGTGGATAAGGTCTAGAAATGTACGTTAAAACAAAAATAGAATCTTGTGTTATATGACTGTACTAGAAGCTGGCGTACAAGATGGCCAGGTACTGCACACTCTTTAAAAGTACTTATGTACGAAATAGTACATTTTTTGCATAGTTGAATTTAGAGGTTAAATGCTGTTATTTAGAGGCTAAATGCTGTTATTCTACCTTAGCTCATTTCAAAGTCCAACATATCTAAGGTATACTATCATCTCTATGCCACCCACAACAGTCGACTAATATTCAGGTACCTACTTACTGCTAGGTAAACAGGGGCATCAAGTGTCAGAAAGCATGCCCAGCGTTTCCCCTCATGCTGGGGCTCGAACCATGGACAATCAATATGTGAGCTGAGGTGCCAATCGAGCCACGGGACACCCAGCATGACCCCAAGATGTTGGGATCTTCATCGCTTGCCCTGCCCATAGACATGACCTAGTTCCACTAGTGGATTTTTCCCCTGGTGATGCCGTCTCCAACTGCTTCACCTCACTTGTCTGCAGTATATAAACCCGTCTCCACGAATATGCTGCACTTCCATCAAGATTGATGGACTGAAAACATCTACTCCAGGCAGAGGGACTGATTACCTCAAACTACTCATTTTCTACCTTTCTTATCTGTGTTGAATTGATTGATGAAGCCACTAGCTGGCGCAACGTGTCCACAGCAAATTTACCCAAATGAATCATAAGTGTCTCATTCATCAGTTCACAAACAGCCGGCACACAGGAGACGTATATGACGACGTTGGGGTCTATCAAGTAACTTCTGCGTCTTGTTACTTAACATTGGTCCATAACTGGTTTATTATTATGGAGTTATTAAACCACTTATGGAGTTATTAAACCACTGGTGGAGCTGACCAAACCATTTATGGAGCTTATTAAACCACTAGTGAAATTTGCTGAAGCTGTGGAATTTACTAAACACCAACAGCGACCTTGGTATCCTCTGCAAGGTCTTAAGAATTTCTCTTTCAGATTTTGTTGAAGGTCTCCTAGTGGATTAATCGAAGCACATTTGTTGCAAATGAGGCAGAAACACGAGGTGTGAAGTCTTGCAGAAGCGTGAGTCTGCAAGAAACACATGGTTGGAACCCCTTGCTCAAGCGTGAGTCTGCAAGAAACTAGTAACACTAGCAGGAATATCACTAAATGTTTGAGTGGAAGGTGCACTTACTGATGTTCTGCTTGGAACTGAGTTGTGGGGGACCGGAGAGGCGCTTAATGTGCTTTATACTGTTGAGTTACGTGTGTGTGTGTGAGACAGTTGTGGGGTGCAGGGTGTTGTGTGATACAAGCTTGTGTTGAGCCACTCACACTTGCACGCTCGCTCGCTCACACACACACACACACACACACACACACACACACACATACAGTATCGTTATTCAGTGCTCCCAGTATTTAGCATTCTATGTGCAACTCTTGGGTATCTTTATTGAGGAAACGTTTCGCCACACAGTGGCTTCATCAGTCCATTCAAAGGAGAATCTTGAAGAACAGGAGGAGAATGAGGTAATCAGTCCCTCAGCCTTGAATCGATGTGTGCAGAGAAGGAGCTTATAAACCGTAGGCAGGAGAGGTGCAGCAGTCGTAGGTGGTGTCACATTTGTTCAATGTGGAAGTAGGTCGTGCCCAAGAGTTAGGCAAGCGAAGAATTCCCAAGTATTAAGATCCCAAGAAGTTGCAGTGTCTGACAGGATTGTAGATGAATGGTTCAGAGAACCGACACGTTGATAAATTAGACACATGTGCAACTCTTGGGTATTAGACACATGTGCAACTCTTGGGTATTAGACACATGTGTCTAATTTATCAACGTGTCGGTTCTCTGAACCATTGATCTACAATTTAGCATTCTAGTTGTTGTCTTAGGTTATTGTCAGCGGTTATTGTGCACGATAGACTCAGTGAATATACCTACAAGAGTATAACAAAGTTTCCAGAGTCTGGAAGGTGGGTGAGGGGTGAGGGGCTGGTCAGTGATACTGGCAGCAGTGTTAACAAAAGTGATCACAACAGTTATTAACAACAGGTCCAGGTTGTGACCTTAACTAAAAAAAAAAGTGCAAATATCTGGTCAGTGATGGCCGTAGTGCAGTGATTTGAAAAATAAAGACAAAAGAAAATAGAGAGTCAATTCTCCAACTGGTTGGTGTTGCCAGAAGTGAGCTGTGAATACAATTAATATCATAAAGTCCTCGCTATAACCACAGTAATAAGGATAAACGTGTAAATACCACCGTCTTGATGGGATTGGGTCAGCGACGACAACAAGACTGTACGATAAGAAAAGTATAAAAAAAATAAGTGAAATGAGCATTGTACGACATTATCAGAAGCCACTACGAGGACTTCAACAGTGTTGTGACTGCCAACGTCAAATATTCTTCAATATGTGGTAGCAATCTGGTCGGTGTCTTTGTTGTTTGTGCCTCGCCCAGCTGGATGTATAGGATCACTCTCATTATCTTTGAGTGCCAGGAGATAAGTAGGGCAGCCTTGACAGAATATTTAGTAAGTCATTAAGATAACTAAATAATTAGAGCTAATTTTCAACTACATCGGCAGTGATAAGTGCACCTATGAGGTGTCTTTAAAGGATCTCATGAGCTCTATAATAATAAATATTATTATACAAGAGGCGCTCCACATTCGCGAGGGTTATGGGGCCAAGAGCCTCGCGAATGTTGAAAATTCGCGAATGTTTGGTTCCATAAGGGTCAGTAGTTGAACCAGTACTGTTTCTTGTGTATGGAAACATGACAGAAAGCAGAGTTAGCGGTGTATTTGTTCGCCAGGTTTTATGAACACAGTTGTAGTCTTGTGGCCTGTACACCTGCTCGTAGCACAATTAACCAAGGTAGGATTGAGGAACGAGCAAGTCAGTAGTGAGCAAATACTTATATATATTTCTTTCACCAAAACAGAATGGAAATATGTGTACAATGTATATACACTGTGTACAAAGAAAGTCTGCAGGAGACACAGTGAGAACTGTGGGTGACCAGACTTGAGTGAGTCTGCTAATGTTGCTCCACGAGCCTTCAGCATTGCTTCACAACTCTGGTGGGCTTTCTTGTGATTGGCAGTTTATAACTACTATACCCTTAAACTGTTTATTTGCTGGACTGGAGAACATGTTTATGTAAGTGTGTGACATACATCGAATACAATATAACATACTCTTAGCATGCCACACCAAGACTACAAATGGATTGGGACATACTGCATGACTGGTTTGACAAGTGGCTATTAAAATTTAACCCCAGCAATTTCAAAGTTATGAAAATCAAAGGAGGACAAAGACGACCGGAAATATTATACAGACTCAGGTGACAAAGGCTGCCTACCTGCTGAAAGAGGACGTTGATATGCTTGCAAGTAGCAAGCATTTCACCTGAGGCACACATCAACCAAATAACCGCTGCAGCAAATGCTAGACTGGGAAATTTAAGGGTGGCCTTCAGGAGCATCAACAAGGAGACATTCACGACCCTATACACAACATATGTTAAGTACATCTTGAAGTATGCAGCATCAGTGTGGCGCATCTGATAAAGCATGTAACAAAGCTGGAAAAAGTGGAGAATTTTGTATCGAAAGTAGTCCCAGAGCTGAGAGGTATGAACCATGAGGCAAGGCTAGAAAATCTAAGCCTAATGTGAGGGAAAAGTTCAACAGATAGGAGTAGCGAGCGAGTATATGGTAACTATAGTTTGATTGCCGGCTGCTTGTTAAGGTAGGGTCAGTCTCGCTCCCGCTCTCCCCTCCCCACCCCGAAAGGTGACGTGTGGGGCTCCGGCCAAACAGTAATCACTTGACTCACAGCTCCCAGCACAACTGTAAGTAAAAGCCTCTGCTCCTATTCTAGTGGATATTGGTTGAAAGCTTCACTTTTGACCAATAATAAACTTAGTCCTTTCAGTTTTAAGCTCCACATAAAACTTTTCGATAATCACCACCTTTTTTAAGTATCTT
The DNA here is from genome assembly GCF_026875155.1 of Cherax quadricarinatus. NCBI lineage: Eukaryota > Metazoa > Arthropoda > Malacostraca > Decapoda > Parastacidae > Cherax > Cherax quadricarinatus. The sequence continues at coordinate 10,849,365 of NC_069406.1, forward strand.
GCACTTATCATGGAGAGTGATTTCTTAAGCAGTGGGTAACCTGTCTCTCTTTCCAGCTTGGAATGACAGATCAGGTCACCTGCCAACCAACGAGAAGTGTTGAAGGAGACGGACTGAAACAGCCCATGAGACTTCCTTCATAATCTACCTACCTGATTAATTGCACAGGACACTACCCCTCATCTCTGCAGCGGCAAAGAACCTGAGTTCCTGTCATCTGGACTGACTATTCAAGGCTATAGACTCTGTGAAGAACTAGTCGTTGGGTTGTCACTCAACGCCTGTGACCCCCCCCCCCACTCATCAACGGCTACAATTTCTACAAGACGGTGTCAACATCAACCAGACACCCCAGATTACTTGTACATATTAGCGTTGAATTCAAATGGCAATTTTTCATTTCATTTTTCATTTTTCTTTCAAGTAGGATACACCTTCATTTTTTAATGTTTTATCTTTGCATTAATAAATAATAAAGTGTTTATCTTTGTGAATTATTATTTCTTTTTCTATTCATTAATTTTCCTGAGGAGGAGCCAGCCTTGGTAATACTGTCTGAAGTTGTTACAGGGCTGAGTAAGTCTTCACAAGTAGTGACCTTGCCAGGATCAACTCGACTGAATCAAGATTCAACTCCATCTCGAATCTACCATTGGAACTTCAACGCCGCATACCACAGATGGTTACCACCAGCCCTGAGTAATTATTCTCTATGGTAGGACTACAGTACAGGTATTTAAAAGATTTGGTGATTGTTATAGTCTCAATTTATTGTAAGTCAAGTCAAGGCAGGATGTACTAGTTAATTCTGTCGCCTTTATTCTTGAGCTTGAAACGATTTGGAGGAGTAGACTCTAGGGACCCAAGATTTTCCAGTGACAAGTTGTTTCCTTGAGCTCTTTATTATATCAAGGGAACTATCGTAGGACACTATTGATTTGTTGGTGAGAAGATTGGATGTTCAAGGGACCCCATTCTACTTACTGTTTGCTCGGAGCCAGTATAGAACCCTTCGTTTTCATTCACACATACTGTTTAATCGAAGCAGGGATCGAACCCTCCGATTTATTTACAGTTTGAGCAGAGCATTAATTGAACCCTCCATTTTCTTTGATATATCCGTTTCATTTTCCCCTGGTAGTTTAAGTTATTCTTGCAAGTATGGAGGAATACCAGTTTTGGATGAGCACTGGGAGTAAGTTAGGAATAACGGGGAAAAATTTAGAAGCTTTCATTAGTGCTAAGATCCAGGAAAGAATAGAGAAGGAAAGAATTGAGAGAGAAGAAAGACAGAAAGAGAAAGAGAGGAGAAAAAGGAGAGTGAGAAAATCGAAAGAGGAGAAAAAGGAGAGACAGAGAGAGAATCGAAAGAGAGGAGAAAAAGGAGAGAGATCGAATTGAAAGAGAGAACCAAGAAAGGCAGTTAGAAAGAGAAAGAGAGGATAAAAAGGAGAGAGATCAAATTGAAAGAGAAAATCAAGAAAGAGAGAGGAGAAAAAGGAGCATGATAGACTTGATCGTGAGGAGAGAGCTAGAGTACGTGAGGAACAAGCTAAAATACGTGAGGAACAAGTTAGGTTAAGAGAACTTGAGGAAAGAGCAAAAGATAGAGAACATGACTTTAGAAAAAGAGAAAAAGATCGCGAGCTCGAAAAATCTCTCCTTGAATTAGAGAATAAAAAGTTAACTTTTACACAACAACAATTAGAGGAAGGAGTAATTGAACATCATGCAGCTAGTGCACATATTCCAACACCTAATTTACCTCCCTTCACAGAGGGTGAAGACATTACTTCATACATTATCAGGTTTGAAAACACCGCTACCCTCTGTGAATGGCCTGCTGACACCTGGGCTACCAGGTTAGGAATGTTATTTTCTGGTACAGCCTTGAATATCTATGCAACTTTGTCGCAGGATATCATATGTAATTATAACCTACTGAAGAAGGCAATCCTTAAAGCATATCAAAAAAACCACAAATTCTTACAGGAAAGATTTCAGGTATGCCACCTTACAGCATGACCAAAACTTTCAGCAGTTACAGGTAACACTCTTTCGTTTGTTCGACTTTTGGACAGAGAGCTCAGGAATTGATCACAGTTATGAATCTCTTAGAGACTTCATGGATGCTGACCAGTTCCTGACAGCTCTTCCTCACCAGATACTAACATTCATTAGAGAACGTAACCTGATTAAAGCTGAGGAAGTTGCTGAGGCCACTGACTTGTATGCTGAGGCTCACAATTCCTATGAAGACCAAAAGGGATCGAACTCTAAGGGCAAGGGTTCACCAGATCAAAAGAAAACAAAGACTCTAATAGAAAGCAAACTAACTTCTTTTATTTCTGTTTGTCATTTATGTGGTGTTAAGAGACATAAACGTCCCGATTGTCCTTCTAAGAAGGTCCAAAAAGTTGGAAGATGTTTTAAAGACTGTGATGACCAAGCACCCTTCTGTTCAGGAACAGTTAATGGACCTAATGTATCTACCATTTTACGAGATACTGGATGCACATGTATAGTAATTTCTGATAAGCTGTTCCCTAATCTTAAAGAAACTCATTCCTCTGCTATACTTTCAGACTACTTGGGCCGTACAGACACTTTTCCTCCCAATCCGTTGTTACATTGGGTTTCTAAATGGTTCACAGGTTGGTCTGAAACCTTTATAGCTCCCGTCACTTCTTGCTTCCGTACTAAAGGTAATGTAAAAGGTTGCCATTCTTCCTTCTGAGGTTGACCTTTCATCACCAAAGATGGACATCAGTTTTTCAGCTCCTCTTCCTGTAGAGTCAGAGAAGCCCCCCGAAAGTTCAGATGAGACAATGTTCGGGATATTCATGTGAGGTTGAAACCAGTGATACTACTCTCGAAAGCGAGATAGTTAGAATCCCCCGGTTCACTTGTTAGATGAAAGTGAGGATATCACCTCCGATACCATAAATGTTTTTGGGCTAGGGCTCGACCAAAGCCCAGGCTTCTTCCCATGTCCATCCTTTGATTTTCCCTGACTTTAAGCCTTTAGATTATCGAAGGACTCCTTTGCCCAGTTTTCCAACGTAATTGCCCTTCTCTTCAGAATTGCCATAATGCCGCTAAACAAATTCAAGTTATCCAAAGGAAAAACTTTTCATATAAAATTTTAATATATAAAAGGTATCTTGTTTTAAAATCAGTTTTTTAAATTAAATTCAGATGAGATAGACTATTCCATCTTAGTTGTTCGAAGTCAATTTCAGAGAGACTGTTCTTAAAATGGCTCATGACCTGCCAGTGGCCGTTACATTTTTCGCATCGTAAAAACCCTTTAAATAAAATTAGGGAAACATATTTTTGGCCCAAAATGTCCTCAGATATTACTACCTATTGTAGATCGTGTAAAGTATGCCAACTGTCATCCTCCCGAGGTACCCGGCGAGTACCTATGGTCAAAATGCCTATCTTTACGGTACCGTTTGAAAGAGTAGCTATTGACATTGTTGGTCCTTTATCACCACTTTCATCTGGGGGACATAGATATATATTAACATTAGTTGATTATGCTTCGAGTTTCCCTGAAGCCGTACCCTTAAAGACCATAACTACTACAGAGGTGGCTGAAGCCCTTTTGTCCATCTTCTCCAGAGTGGGCATTCCTAGAGAAATTTTGTCTGACCGTGGGACACAATTCACATCTGACTTAATGCAACATCTCTACCAACTTCTGGGAGTGAAGCCTCTCTTCACCACACCCTATCATCCCAGCTGTAATGGGAAGATTGAGCGCCAGCATTCGGTTCTCAAGTCCATTTTACGGAAACTTTGCTCCCTTAAACCTAAGGAGTGGCATCGTTACCTACCATGTGCTTTGTTTGCCATGAGGGAAGTTCCCAGTGACTCTTTGGGGTTTTCACCTTATGAACTTCTCTATGGTAGACAATGGTAGTCCATTGTCCATCCTTCATGACTTGTGGACTAATGAGGACGTGAATGCTGAGGTTCAGTCTTCTTACCAGTTTCTCCTTGACCTTAGATCCAAATTTGAGGAGACCTCTGACATAGTTTCGAAAAACTTAAGCTTGTCAATGGACCAGTACAAAACCTATTTTGAATCCAAAAGCCAGAGGAGAAGTTTTAAAGTAGGGGATGAAGTTCTGGTACTTTTGCCTATCAAGTCAAATAAATTATTAGTAGCATGGAAAGGTCCATATAAGGTTGATTACCTTATAGAAGTCAAGGGGAAACCTAAGCTTTATCATATCAACATCCTTAAGAAATATTACCGAAGAAATTCAGTTAACTGCCTGAATAACTTTGATTTAGTTTTTCCACACAAACTTGATAAGACAACTGAGGAGTGTAAGGTGTGCGTAATTGACACCTCTAACGTAGACTATGACAGAGAACTACATGACTTGGTGACTCTTGACCACTCGGGCGCAACAAACATTAATATTAATGAGTCTTTGGATGACCATAAGAAACATGAACTACTTCAATGTGTGAGTAACTTCTCAGACGTTTTTACTGATATTCCAGGTGTCACCTCCACGGTAGTCCATAAGACTGACTTAGTCAAGGACAATCCTATCAAACGGAAATTATACCCAGTTCCAGTTCACCTTAGGGATGCATTTGACCGAGAGGTAGACAAATTATTAAAACTAAAAAATCATTGAACCTTCAGTTCTGCAAAATTGCTCACCAGTAGTCATGGTTAAGGAGGAGGATAATTCATATAGACTTGCTATTGACTTCAGAGGCCTTAATGCTATAACTCGGTGGGATGCTGAGCCTATGCCCTTAATAGATAGATCTACACAAATTTTATTACTCTTCCTTCTTTTCAGAGATTGATATTGCGCAGGCATATCATCAAGTAATGTTAGATCCTTCTTCTAAGCAGTACACCACTTTTCCTACCCACCAAGGACTGATGCAGTATAGAAAATATGCCCTTCGGTTTGGTAACTGCCTGTGCTACCTACGTGAGACTGATGAGAAAGGTTCTTGGGGAAAAATGCCAAATGTTTCAGTTTATTTTGATAACATTTACGTAATGTCATCGACGTGGAGCAAGCATATCCAAACAGTAACATCAGTTTTACATAGGTTATGCTCACATGGCCTCACTGCCAAGCCAAAGATGCTTCCTTGGGTATAACAAGATTAGATATCTCGAACTGATCCTTTCTAATAACTCTTTGCAGCCTCTCCCCAGTAAGATCGAAGCTTTATTAGAGTTTAAATTCCCCAAAACCAAGAAGCTCATGCGTAGCTTTCTTGGTTCTGTAAATTTTTATGCACGGTTTATCCCGAACCTTACTGATCTTACAGGCATCTTATCTGACTTCCTTAAAAAGTCTGTGAAGGAACCTCTTGAACTTTCCGACGTAGCTCGAGAAAAGTTTAATGAGCTTAAGAATATCTTCTCAAAAGACCCTATACTTAAGATCCCAGAAAATTAACAAAACATTTGTTTAAAAAACTGATGCCTCCAATACCGACTTAGGTTTCGGTGTTACTACAATACCATGATGGACTCCCTTCCCTGTATGCTTCCTAAGCCGGAAACTCCTTCCGCAGAAACGAGATACTCCACCATAGAAAAAGAATGTTTGGCCCTTGTGTGGGGTAACTCCAAGCTTAAATTTTATATACTGGGAAAAGAATTCATTTTAGAGACGGATCACAAACCTTTGATATACCTAGAAACTTTTAAGGGAACCAACAGTCGCCTCTTGAGGTGGACATTGGCACTCCAAGCTTTTAAGTTTCATATTGTATATATCAATGGTTCATCCAATTATTTCTCTGACTGGTTAAGTCGTGACAGTCAGTAGAAGATTTGGTGCCTTACGCGACTTCCACATGTTAGAACTTTCTCCTCGCCTATTCTTCTTATACTCCTTGACTATAAGTCTTGGTATGGGGGAGTGTGAGGGAAAAGTTCAACAGATAGGAGTAGCGAGCGAGTATATGGTAACGATAGTTTGATTGCTGGCTGCTTGTTAAGGTAGGGTTAGTCTCGCTCCCGCTGTCCCCCCCGCTGTTACCTCCCCCCCCTTTTTCCCCACCCTGAAAGGTGACGTGTGGGGCTCCGGCCAAACAGAAATCACTCGACTCACAGCTCCCAGCACAACTGTAAGTAAAAGCCTCTGCTCCTATTCTAGTGGATATTGGTTGAAAGCTTCACTTTTGACCAATAATAAACTTAGTCCTTTCAGTTTTAAGATCCACATAAGACTTTTCGATAATCACCACCTTTTTTAAGTATCTTGCACTTATCATGGAGAGTGATTTCTTAAGCAGTGGGTAACTTGTCTCTCTTTCCAGCTTGGAAAGACAGATCGGGTCACCTGCCAACCAACGAGAAGTGTTGAAGGAGATGGACTGAAACAGCCCATGAGATGTCCTTCATAATCTACCTACCTGTTTAATTGTACAGGACACTACCCCTCATCATTGCAGTGGTAAAGAACCTGAGTTCCTGTCATCTGGACTGACTATTCAAGGCTATAGACTCTGTGAAGAACTAGTCGTTGGGTTGTCACTAAACACCTGTGACCCCCCCCCCACATCATCATCAACGGCTACAATTTCTACAAGACGGTGTCAACCTCCACCAGACACCCCAGTATAACTGTACATATTTGCGTTGAATTCAAATGCCATTTTTCCATTTCATTTTTCATTTTTCTTTCAAGTAGGATACACCTTCATGTTTAAATGTTTTATCTTTGCATTACTAAATAATAAAGTGTTTATCTTTGTGAATTATTTCTTTTTCTATTCATTAATTTTCCTGAGGAGGAGCCAGCCTTGGTAATGCTGTCTGAAGTTGTTACAGGGCTGAGTAAGCCTTCACACCTAACGACACTAGAGGACAGAAAGATCAGAGGTACAAAACACTTAGAGAAACAGACAGAGAGAGTCCTCGAGATGCAGGTACACGAAGTCACAGCTGGAAGTTAGAGAACAGATGAGTCACAGGGATGTTAGGAAATGCTTCTTTAGCCTTCGAATAATCAGGACGTTAAATGAACTAGACAGCGAAGTGGCAGAGGCAGAAGCCGTACATAGCTTTAAGAATAGCTATGATAGGTCTCACTTAGCCAGCAGAGAGAGTGAACCCAGTAGCGGACAGTAGAGAGGTGGGGGCCAGGAGCTGAGATTCAAACCCCCAGCAATCCTATATAGGAGAGTACATATAGGTAGGTACACACACACACACACACACACGCACGCACGGACGCTGTCATATACACTTTGAAACGTGTTGGAAAAATAAGCAGGATATAAGCGGTTGAGCACCTGGAAAGAAAGTGAATCATAGCAGAAAATCATCATAATCT
>NC_069406.1:10866701-10875484 GCF_026875155.1 Cherax quadricarinatus
TGGCAAGCAAGAGTGTGTGGAGGGTGTGTTAACAGTATTGCTGGCAAGCAAAAGTATGTGGAGGGTGTGTTAACAGTACTGCTGACAAGCAAGAGTGTGAAGGGTGAGTTAACAGTATTGCTGGCAAGCAAGAGTGTGTGGAGGGTGTGTTAACAGTACTGCTGACAAGCAAGAGTGTGAAGGGTGAGTTAACAGTATTGCTGGCAAGCAAGAGTGTGTGGAGGGTGTGTTAACAGTACTGCTGGCAAGCAAGAGTGTGTGGAGGGTGTGTTAACAGTATTGCTGGCAAGCAAGAGTGTGTGGAGGGTGTGTTAACAGTATTGCTGGCAAGCAAGAGTGGGAGGAGGGTGTGTTAACAGTACTGCTGGCAAGCAAAAGTGTGTGGAGGGTGTGTTAACAGTACTGATGGCAAGCAAGAGTGGGAGGAGGGTGTGTTAACAGTACTGCTGGCAAGCAAGAGTGGAGGAGGGTGTGTTAACAGTACTGCTGGCAAGCAAAAGTGTGTGGAGGGTGTGTTAACAGTATTGCTGGCAAGCAAGAGTGTGTGGAGGGTGTGCTAACAGTACTGCTGGCAAGCAAGAGTGTGTGGAGGGTGTGTTAACAGTATTGCTGGCAAGCAAGAGTGTGTGGAGGGTGTGTTAACAGTATTGCTGGCAAGCAAGAGTGGGAGGAGGGTGTGTTAACAGTACTGCTGGCAAGCAAAAGTGTGTGGAGGGTGTGTTAACAGTACTGCTGACAAGCAAGAGTGTGTGGAGGGTGTGTTAACAGTACTGCTGACAAGCAAGAGTGTGCGGAGGGTGTGTTAACAGTACTGCTGGCAAGCAAAAGTGAATGGAGGGTGTGTTAACAGTACTGCTGACAAGCAAGAGTGTGTGGAGGGTGTGTTAACAGTACTGCTGGCTAACAAGAGTGTGTGGAGGGTGCGTTAACAGTATTGCTGGCAAGCAAGAGTGTGTGGAGGGTGTGTTAACAGTACTGCTGACAAGAAAGAGTGTGTGGAGGGTGTGTTAATAGTACTGCTGACAAGCAAGAATGCGTGGAGGGTGTGTTAACAGTACTGCTGGCAAGCAAGAGTGTGTGGAGGGTGTGTTAACAGTACTGCTGGCAAGCAAGAGTGTGTGGAGGGTGTGTTAACAGCACTGATGGCAAGCAAGAGTGTGTGTAGGGTGTGTTAATAATACTGCTGGCAAGCAAGAGTGTGTGCAGGGTGCGTTAACAGTACTGTTGGCAATGAAGAGTGTGTGGAGGGTGTGTTAACAGTACTGTTGGCAAGCAAAAGTGTGTGGTGGGTGTGTTAACAGTACTGCTGGCAAGCAAGAGTGTGTGGACGGTGTGTTAAAAGTATTGCTGGCAAGCAAGAGTGTGTGCAGGGTGTTAACAGTACTTCTGGCAAGGAAGAGTGTGAGGTGGGTGTGTTAACAGAATTGCTGGTAAACAAGAGTGTGTGGAGGGTGTGTTAACAGTTCTGCTGGCAAGCAAGAGTGTGTGGAGGGTGTGGTAACAGTACTGCTGGCAAGCAAGATTGTGTGTATGGTGTGTTAACAGTACTGCTGGCAAGCAAGAGTGTGTGGAGGGTGTGTTAGCAGTACTGTTGGCAATCAAGAGTGTGAGGACGGTGTGTTAACAGTACTGCTGGCAAGCACGAGTGTGTGGACGGTGTGTTAACAGTACTGCTGGCAAGCAAGAGTGTGTGGAGGGTGTGTTAACAGTACTGCTGGCAAAGAAGAGTCTGAGGAGGGTGTTTTGACAGTAATGCTGGGAAGCAAGAGTGTGTGGAGGGTGTGTTAAAAGTACTGCGGGCAATCAAGAGTGTGTGGAGGGAGTGTGAACAGTACTGCTGGCAAGCAAGACTGTGTGGAAGGTGTGTTAGCAGCACTGCTGGCAAGCAAGAGTGTGTGTAGGGTGTGTTAACAGTAATGCTGGCAAGCAAGAGTGTGTGGAGGGTGTGTTAAAAGTACTGCTGTTAATCAAGAGTGTGTGGAGGGCGTGTTAACAGTACTGCTGTCAAGCAAGAGTGTGTGGAGGGTGTGTTAACAGTACTGCTGACAAGCAAGAGTGTGAAGGGTGAGTTAACAGTATTGCTGGCAAGCAAGAGTGTGTGGAGGGTGTGTTAACAGTATTGCTGGCAAGAAAAAGTGTGTGAAGGGTGTGTTAACAGTACTGCTGCCAAGCAAGAGTGGAAATAGGGTGTGTTAACAGTACTGCTGACAAGCAAGAGTGTGAAGGGTGAGTTAACAGTATTGCTGGCAAGCAAGAGTGTGTGGAGGGTGTGTTAACAGTACTGCTGGCAAGCAAGAGTGTGTGGAGGGTGTGTTAACAGTATTGCTGGCAAGCAAGAGTGTGTGGAGGGTGTGTTAACAGTATTGCTGGCAAGCAAGTGTGGGAGGAGGGTGTGTTAACAGTACTGCTGGCAAGCAAAAGTGTGTGGAGGGTGTGTTAACAGTACTGATGGCAAGCAAGAGTGGGAGGAGGGTGTGTTAACAGTACTGCTGGCAAGCAAAAGTGTATGGAGGGTGTGTTAACAGTATTGCTGGCAAGCAAGAGTGTGTGGAGGGTGTGTTAACAGTATTGCTGGCAAGCAAGAGTGTGTGGAGGGTGTGTTAACAGTATTGCTGGCAAGCAAGAGTGGGAGGAGGGTGTGTTAACAGTACTGCTGACAAGCAAGAGTGTGTGGAGGGTGTGTTAACAGTACTGCTGACAAGCAAGAGTGAGTGGAGGGTGTGTTAACAGTACTGCTGGCAAGCAAAAGTGAGTGGAGGGTGTGTTAACAGTACTGCTGACAAGCAAGAGTGTGTGGAGGGTGTGTTAACAGTACTGCTGGCTAACAAGAGTGTGTGGAGGGTGCGTAAACAGTATTGCTGGCAAGCAAGAGTGTGTGGAGGGTGTGTTAACAGTACTGCTGACAAGCAAGAGTGTGTGGAGGGTGTGTTAACAGTACTACTGGCAAGCAAGAGTGTGTGGAGGGTGTGTTAATAGTACTGCTGACAAGCAAGAATGCGTGGAGGGTGTGTTAACAGTACTGCTGGCAAGCAAGAGTGTGTGGAGGGTGTGTTAACAGTACTGCTGGCAAGCAAGAGTGTGTGGAGGGTGTGTTAACAGTACTGATGGCAAGCAAGAGTGTGTGGAGGGTGTGTTAATAATACTGCTGGCAAGCAAGAGTGTGTGCAGGGTGCGTTAACAGTACTGTTGGCAATGAAGAGTGTGTGGAGGGTGTGTTAACAGTACTGTTGGCAAGCAAAAGTGTGTGGTGGGTGTGTTAACAGTACTGCTGGCAATCAAGAGTGTGTGGACGGTGTGTTAACAGTACTGCTGGCAAGCAAGAGTGTGTGCAGGGTGTTAACAGTACTTCTGGCAAGGAAGAGTGTGAGGTGGGTGTGTTAACAGTATTGCTGGTAAACAAGAGTGTGTGGAGGGTGTGTTAACAGTTCTGCTGGCAAGCAAGAGTGTGTGGAGGGTGTGGTAACAGTACTGCTGGCAAGCAAGATTGTGTGTATGGTGTGTTAACAGTACTGCTGGCAAGCAAGAGTGTGTGGAGGGTGTGTTAGCAGTACTGTTGGCAATCAAGAGTGTGAGGACGGTGTGTTAACAGTACTGCTGGCAAGCACGAGTGTGTGGAGGGTGTGTTAACAGTACTGCTGGCAAGCAAGAGTGTGTGGAGGGTCTGTTAACAGTACTGCTGGCAAAGAAGAGTCTGAGGAGGGTGTTTTGACAGTAATGCTGGCAAGCAAGAGTGTGTGGAGGGTGTGTTAAAAGTACTGCGGGCAATCAAGAGTGTGTGGAGGGAGTGTGAACAGTACTGGTGGCAAGCAAGACTGTGTGGAAGGTGTGTTAGCAGCACTGCTGGCAAGCATGAGTGTGTGTAGGGTGTGTTAACAGAACTGCTGGCAATCAAGAGCGTGAGGAGGGTGTGTTAACAGTAATGCTGGCAAGCAAGAGTGTGTGGAGGGTGTGTTAAAAATACTGCTGTTAATCAAGAGTGTGTGGAAGGCGTGTTAACAGTACTGCTGGCAATCAAGAGTGTGAGGAGGGTGTGTTAACAGTACTGCAGGCAATCAAGAGTGTGTGGACGGTGTTTTGACAGTAATGCTGGCATGCAAGTGTGTGTGGAGGGTGTGTTGAAAGTACTGCGGGCAATCAAGAGTGTGTGGAGGGTGTGTTAACAGTACTGCTGGCAACCAAGAGTGTTTGGAAGGTGTGTTAACAATACTGCTGGCAAGCAAGAGTGTGTGGACGGTGTTTTGACAGTAATGCTGGCATGCAAGTGTGTGTGGAGGGTGTGTTGAAAGTACTGCGGGCAATCAAGAGTGTGTGGAGGGTGTGTTAACAGTATTGCTGGCAACCAAGAGTGTTTGGAAGGTGTGTTAACAGTACTGCTGGCAAGCAAGAGTGTGTGGAGGGTGTTAACAGTACTGCTGGCAAGCAAGAGTGTGTGGAGGGAGTGTTAACAGTACTGCTGGCAACCAAGAGTGTTTGGAAGGTGTGTTAACAGTACTGCTGGCAAGCAAGAGTGTGTGGAGGGTGTTAACAGTACTGCTGGCAAGCAAGAGTGTGTGTAGGGTGTGTTAACAGAACTGCTGGCAATCAAGAGCGTGAGGAGGGTGTGTTAACAGTAATGCTGGCAAGCAAGAGTGTGTGGAGGGTGTGTTAAAAGTACTGCTGTTAATCAAGAGTGTGTGGAGGGCGTGTTAACAGTACTGCTGTCAAGCAAGAGTGTGTGGAGGGTGTGTTAACAGTAGTGCTGGCAAGCAAAAGTGTGAGGAGGGTGTGTTAACAGTACTGCTGGCAAACAAGAGTGTGTGGAGGGTGTGTTAACAGTACTGCTGGCAATCAAGAGTGTGTGGAGGGTGTGTTAACAGTACTGTTGGCAAGCAAGAGTATGTGGTGGGTGTGTTAACAGTACTGCTGGCAAGCAAGAGTGTGTGGACGGTGTGTTAAAATTATTGCTGGCAATCAAGAGTGTGTGGACGGTGTGTTAACAGTACTGCTGGCAAAGAAGAGTGTGAGGAGGGTGTTTTGACAGTAATGCTGGCAAGCAAGAGTGTGTGGAGGGTGTGTTAAAAGTACTGCGGGCAATCAAGAGTGTGTGGAGGGAGTGTGAACAGTACTGCTGGCAAGCAAGAGTGTGTGGAGGGTGTGTTAACAGTACTGCTGGCTAACAAGAGTGTGTGGAGGGTGCGTTAACAGTATTGCTGGCAAGCAAAAGTGTGAGGAGGGTGTGTTAACAGTACTGCTGTCAAGCAAGAGTGTGTGGAGGGTGTGTTAACAGTACTGCTGGCAATCAAGAGTGTGAGGAGGGTGTGTTAACAGTACAGTCGCTCCTGTCTGTCTCAACTATTGGATCACTACGACAAGGTCCTAAATGCACTAGAAGACAAAAAGAATGCAGATGTAATATATACAGACTTTGCAAAAGCCTTCGACAAGTGTGACCATGGCGTAATAGCGCACAAAATGCGTGCTAAAGGAATAACAGGAAAAGTCGGTCGATGGATCTATAATTTCCTCACTAACAGAACACATAGAGTAGTCGTCAACAGAGTAAAGTCCGAGGCAGCTACGGTGAAAAGCTCTGTTCCACAAGGCACAGTACTCGCTCCCATCTTGTTCCTCATCCTTATATCCGACATAGACAAGGATGTCAGCCACAGCACCGTGTCTTCCTTTGCAGATGACACCCGAATCTGCATGACAGTGTCTTCCATTGCAGACACTGCAAAGCTCCAGGCAGACATCAACCAAATCTTTCAGTGGGCTGCAGAAAACAATATGAAGTTCAACGATGAGAAATTTCAATTACTCAGATATGGTAAACATGAGGAAATTAAATCTTCATCAGAGTACAAAACAAATTCTGGCCACAAAATAGAGCGAAACACCAACGTCAAAGACCTGGGAGTGATCATGTCGGAGGATCTCACCTTCAAGGACCATAACATTGTATCAATCGCATCTGCTAGAAAAATGACAGGATGGATAATGAGAACCTTCAAAACTAGGGAGGCCGAGCCCATGATGACACTCTTCAGGTCACTTGTTCTATCTAGGCTGGAATATTGCTGCACACTAACAGCACCTTTCAAGGCAGGTGAAATTGCCGACCTAGAAAATGTACAGAGAACTTTCACGGCGCGCATAACAGAGATAAAACACCTCAATTATTGGGAGCGCTTGAGGTTCCTAAACCTGTATTCCCTGGAACGCAGGAGGGAGAGATACATGATTATATACACCTGGAAAATCCTAGAGGGACTAGTACCGAACTTGCACACGAAAATCACTCACTACGAAAGCAAAAGACTTGGCAGACGATGCACCATCCCCCCAATGAAAAGCAGGGGTGTCACTAGCACGTTAAGAGATCATACAATAAGTGTCAGGGGCCCGAGACTGTTCAACTGCCTCCCAGCACACATAAGGGGGATTACCAACAGACCCCTGGCAGTCTTCAAGCTGGCACTGGACAAGCACCTAAAGTCAGTTCCGGATCAGCCGGGCTGTGGCTCGTACGTTGGTTTGCGTGCAGCCAGCAGCAACAGCCTGGTTGATCAAGCTCTGATCCACCAGGAGGCCTGGTCACAGACCGGGCCGCGGGGGCGTTGACCCCCGGAACTCTCTCCAGGTAAACTCCAGGTACTGCAGGCAATCAAGAGTGTGTGGAGGGTGTATTAACAATACTGCTGGCAAGCAAGAGTGTGTGGACGGTGTTTTAACAGTAATGCTGGCATGCAAGTGTGTGTGGAGAGTGTGTTGAAAGTACTGCGGGCAATCAAGTGTGTGTGGAGGATATGTTAACAGTACTGCTGGCAAGCAAGAGTGTGAGGAGGGTGTGTTAACAGTAATGCTGGCAAGCAAGAGTGTGTGGAGGGAGTGTTAACAGTACTGCTGGCAAGCAAGAGTGTTTGGAAGGTGTGTTAACAGTACTGCTGGCAAGCAAGAGTGTGTGGAGGGTGTCTTAACAGTACTGCTGGCAAGCAAGAGTGTGTGGAGGGTGTGTTAAAAGTACTGCGGGCAATCAAGAGTGTGTGGAGGGTGTGTTAACAGTACTGCTGGCAAGCAAGAGTGTGTGGAAGGTGTGTTAACTGTACTGCTGGCAAGCAAGAGTGTGTGGAGGGTGTGTTAACAGTACTGCTGGTAAGCAAGAGTGTGTGTAGGGTGTGTTAACAGAACTGCTGGCAATCAAGAGCGTGAGGAGTGTGTGTTAACAGTAATGCTGGCAAGCAAGAGTGTGTGGAGGGTGTGTTAACAGTACTGCTGTTTATCAAGTGTGTGTGGAGGGCGTGTTAACAGTAGTGCTGGCAAGCAAGAGTGTGAGGAGGGTGTGTTAACAGTAATGCTGGCAAGCAAGAGTGTGTGGAGGGTGTGTTAACAGTACTGCTGGCAAGCAAGAGTTTGTGGAGGGTGTGTTAACAATACTGTTGGCAAGCAAGAGTGTGAGGAGGGTGTGTTAACAGTACTGCTGGCAAGCAAGAGTGTGTGGATGGTGTGATAACAGTACTGCTGGCAATCAAGAGCGTGAGGAGGGTGTGTTAACAGTAACGCAGGCAATCAAGAGTGTGTGGAGGGTGTGTTAACAGTACTGCTGGCAAGCAAGAGTGTGTGGAGGGTGTGAAACAGTACTGCTGGGAAGCAAGATTGTGTGGATGGTGTGTTAACAGTACTGTTGGCAAGCAAGAGTGTGTGGAGGGTGTGTTAACAGTACTGCTTGCAATCAATGGTGTGAGGAGGGTGTGTTAACAGAATTGCTGGAGAGCAAGAATGTGTGGATGGTGTGTTAAAAGTACTGCTGGCAATCAAGAGTGTGTGAAGGGTGTGTTAACAGTACTGGTGTCAAGCAAGCGTGTGTGGAGGGTGTGTTAACAATACTGCTGGCAAGCAAGAGTGTGTGGAGGGTGTGTTAACAGTACTGCTGGCAAGCAAGAGTGTGTGGAGGGTGTGTTGACAGTACTGTTTGCTAGCAAGAGTGTGTGGAGGGTGTGTTAACAGTACTGCTGGCAAGCAAGAGTTTGTGGAGGGTGTGTTAACAATACTGTTGGCAAGCAACAGTGTGAGGAGGGTGTGTTAACAGTACTGCTGGCAAGCAAGAGCGTGAGGAGGGTGTGTTAACAGTAACGCTGGCAATCAAGAGTGTGTGGAGAGTGTGTTAACAGTACTGCTGGCAAGCAAGAGTGTGTGGAGGGTGTGAAACAGTACTGCTGGCAAGCAAGAGTGTGTGGAGGGTATGTTAACAGTACTGCTGTCAAGAAAGAGTGTGTGGAGGGTGTGTTAACAGTACTACTGGCAATCAATGGTGTGAGGAGGGTGTGTTAACAGTATTGCTGGAGAGCAAGAATGTGTGGATGGTGTGTTAAAAGTACTGCTGGCAATCAAGAGTGTGAGGAGGGTATGTTAACAGTACTGCTGTCAAGCAAGAGTGTGTGGAGGGTGTGTTAAAAGTACTGCTGGTAAGCAAGAGTGTGTGGAGGGTATGTTAACAGTACTGTTTGCAAGCAAGAGTGTGTGGAGGGTGTGTTAACAGTACTGCTGGCATGCAAGAGTGTGTGGTAGGGTGTGTTAACAGTACTGTTTGCAAGCAAGACTGTGTGGAGGGTGTGTTAACAGTACTGCTGGCAAGCAAGAGTGTGGGGAGGGTGTTATCAATACTGCTGGCAAGCAAGTGTGTGTGGAGGGTGTGTTAACAGTACTGTTTGCAAGCAAGAGTGTGTGGAGGGTGTGTTAACAGTACTGCTGGCAAGCAAGAGTGGGGTGGAGGTGTGTTACAGTATTAGCAAGAAAGAGTGTGTGGA
>NC_069406.1:10875984-10918484 GCF_026875155.1 Cherax quadricarinatus
GGTTCAAAATTCATAGCTCCGGGCCCCCCCTATTCACTGATTGCCATTAGGTCCACTCTCTCCCTGCTCCATGACCTTTATCAAACCTCTTCTTAGATCTATGTATAGTACCTGCCTCCACTACCTCACTTTCCAGACTATTCCACTTCCTGAAAACTCTGTGACTGAAGAAATACTTCCTAACATTCTTATGACCCATCTGAGTCTTCAACTTCCAATTGTGACCCCTTGTTGCTGTGTCCCATCTCTGGAACATCCTGTCTCTATCTACCTTGTCGATTCTTCTCAGTATTTTATATGTCGTTATCATGTTCTCCCTGTTCCTCCTGTCCTCCAGTGTCATCAGGTCGAGTTCCCTTAACCTCTCTTCGTATGACATGCCCTTTAGGTCAGGGACTAGTCTCGTTCCAAACCTTTGCACCTTCTCTAGTTTCCTGACGTGCTTGGCCAGGTGTGGGTTCCGAACTGCAGCTGCATACTCAAATATAAGCATCTCAGTATGGAGTCAAGAACGACTCCTTACTGAGATACCGGAATGCTATTCTTAGGTTAGCTAAGTCGTCCATATGCTGCAGCAGTTATTTGGCTGATGTGCACTTCAGGAGATGTGCTCTGTATTATATATCTCCAAGGTCCATTTCGTTGAGTGAGGTTGGTAGTCTTTGGCCCCCTGTACTATATTCTGTCTGCGGTCTTTTTAACCCTTCCCCGATCTTCATGACTTTGCACTTAGTGGGGTTGAACTCCAGGAGCCAGTTTCTGGACCAGGCCCGCAGCCTGTCCAGATCCCTCTGTTGCAGTCCTGCCTTGTCCTCCTCCGACTGAATTCTTTTTATTAACTTCACATCATCTGCAAACAGTCACACTTCTGAGTCTATTCCTTCCGCCTTGTCGTTCGCATACACCAGAAACAGCACATGTCCTAGGACTGACCCTTGTGGAACCCCGCTCGTCATAGGCACCCAGTCTAACACCTCATCACGTACCATGACTCGCTGAAGCCTTCCTGTCAGGTATTCTCTGATCCTTTGCAGTGCCTTCCCTGTTAAACTTGCATGGTCCTCCAGCTTTTGCACTAATCTTTTATGTGGAACTATGTCGAGAGCCTTCTTACAGCCCAAGAAAACGCAATCTACCCACCCCTCTCTCTCTCTCTTGTCTTACTGCTTTCACCTTGTCATAGGACTCGAGTAGGTTTGTGGCTCAGGATTTACCGTCTCTGAACTCGTGCTAGTTGTCTTTTATAATCTTATGGTAATTCTCCTGATAATCTTCTTGACTTTGCATACATGTCAGGGACACTGGTCTATAGTTTAGTGCTGCATGTCTGTCTCCTTTTTAAAAATTGGGACTACATTTACTGTCTTCCATACCTCAGGTAGTCGCCCTTTCTCGATATATGTGTTGAAGATTATTAGTGGTACACAGAGGAGTTCTGCTCCTCCTCTCAGGATCCACAGAGAGATGTAATCCAGCCTCATCGCTTTTGAGATGTCTAGTTCGCTTAGCGGCCTCTTCACTTTCTCCTCGGTTGTATGTATCGTGTCCAGCACTTGGTGTATCCCACCTCTCTGTTGTTCCCGAGTCCTTTCTGTCTCCACTGTCAATACGTCTTTGAGTCTCATGTTGAGCTCCTCACATACTTCAAGGTCGTTTCTTGTAAACTCCCCTCCTTTCTTCCTCAGCCTGATTACCTGGTCTTTGACTGTTGTTTTCTTCCTGATGTGATTGTACAACTGCTTTGGGTCAGATTTGGCTTTTGCTGCTATGTTATTTTCATACTGGCGTTGGGCCTCTCTCCTTACCTGTGCATTTAATTTCTTGCTCTTTGACTACTCTCTTTGCTTTCCTGGGTCCTTTGTC
Source organism: Cherax quadricarinatus (assembly GCF_026875155.1). NCBI lineage: Eukaryota > Metazoa > Arthropoda > Malacostraca > Decapoda > Parastacidae > Cherax > Cherax quadricarinatus. The sequence goes on from NC_069406.1 coordinate 10,877,848, forward strand.
TTCTATACTTTATTCCATTCTTTAGCATACTTGGTTTTAGCCTCTCTACATGTTTGAGTGAATCAAGAGCTCGTCCTGGCCTTCTCATTATGTGTGTTACCATTGGGTACAAACCTCTCCTCTGCTTCTATGCATATTGCTGTCACACATTCCATCATCTCATTTACTGTTTTCCCTGTCAGTTCTCTGTCCCACTGAACCTCGTACAGGAAATTCCTCATTCGTGTGTAGTCCCCTCTCTTGTAATTTGGCTTCATTCTTCTTGCCCTTCCTGCCTCCCTCTCCACTTGTAACTCTACTATGTATTCGAATCTTAGAACCACATGCTCACTAGCTCCGAGGGGCCTTTCATATGTGATGTCCTCAATATCTGCACTGCTCAAGGTGAATACCAGATCCAGTCTTGCTGGTTCATCCTCTTCCCTCTCTCTGGTAGTGTCCCTAACATGTTGATGTATGAGATTTTCCAGTACCACCTCCAACATCTTATCCCTCCATGTGGGCCCCCGTGTGGATCCAGGTTTTCCCAGTTGATTTCTTTGTGATTGAAGTCACCCACAATCAGTAGCTTCGCCCTGCATGCACGAGCCCTTCTGGCCACTTCAGCCAGTGTGTTAACCTTCACTTTGTTACTCTCATCATATTCTTGTCTTCTCCTCCTGCTATTCTGTGGTGGGTCATACATCACCACAATCACTACCTTGGGACTTCCAGTCTGAAGTGTTCCTATAATGTAGTCCCTTGCTTGTCTTCTGTCTCCTCTCTCCAGCTCCTTAAAGTACCATTGGTTTTTGAAGACTGAGACACTTTTGCAACATATGGGAATCTTTATTTAAACCATTTATCACACCCATTGGTTTTTGATGAGCAGTGCCACTCTTCCACCCTACACTGTTCTCTTTGTCTCTCCTCAGGATCTGATATCCCATTGGAAAGATGGTATCTGTTATTATTCCTGAGAGCTTGGTTTCTGTGAAGGCTATGATGTCTGGTGATACCTCTGTCACTGTATTTATGTTGGTAGAATTACCGACAATGTGTTAAGTAAAAGGACACAAGTGCAACTAATGTGACATTTTATTGTGGCAACGTTTCGCTCTCTAGGAGCTTTGTCAAGCTTGACAAAACTCCTGGAGAGCAAAATGTTACCACAAAATGTCATATTAGTTGCACTTGTATCCTTTTACTTAACACCTCTGTGATTCTTTTGTGCCACACCTCCCACTTATTCATTATACCATCAGCATTGGTATACCATACTTTAATTTTCCTCGCCAACAATGTATTCTGGGGGGTTTGTGGGGGGGGGGGGGGGGGGAGTGAGGGTGAGGGTACTGGCAGGGTGCTATGGGATTCTACTACGTATTGTGGAGTGGGGATTGTGAGTGTGGGGTGTTTGGCTGTGGGTTTCTGAGAGTGGTTCTGTGGGTGTTTGCACATACTGCTCTGCTTGACTCTGGTTGTTCTCTGCTGACTCTAGCCTTGTTTTTCTTTTTTTTTTGTACTTGTCTCTCTGTCTTGTCCCTTTTGTCTCTGTGTCCTCTCTCTCACCTGTTGTCATTTTGCCCTCATTCTGTCTCAGTCTAAGAACACCCTCTGGTATGTGGTTGATTTCTTTAGCCATGGTTTCTCCTGCAGGATCTTGCCCTGCACCATTTCTGTCCTGAAAATAAGCCTCCTTCACATACTGTTGCCCTTGTGCCCAACCACATGCCCTCGTCATTCCTTGACCTTTCCTGGTGACCTGCTAAGGCCCCAATCTAAATTTTGTCTCCTTTCTTTCCTTCAGACCCCTTGTTTAATACTGGGGTACCTGCTTCAGATACCATGGCCGGGATGGCCCCTCAGGTTGTTGGCTATATATCTCGCTTCAGCTTATTTACTTCATCTTCTAGAGTCTGTATCTAGCCTTCTGCAGCTTCAGCTCATGACTCCCACTTCTCTGTCTCCATCCTCTCCTCTATTCTCGCATTAAGCTTGCCTAGTTTGCTTTCCCACACTTAGTCCATCTTTTCCCATATTTCTTCCATGTATTCTTCATCTGTTTATGTGTGTGGGGAAGGTATTCACCTATTTGTGGATACAGAGGTCAATTCACAGCCCCTGGCCTCGCCTCTTTGCTGGTTGCTACTAGGTCCACTCTCTGACTGTTGCATGAGCTTTCTCGTATCTTTTCTTATGGCTATGTATGAATCCTTCCTCCACTACATCACTCTCCATATATTCCCTCTTCCTGCTAACTCTACGACCGAAGAAATACTAACATCCCTGTGACTCATTTGAGTTTTCAACTTCCAGCTGTGAGCCCTTGTTGCTGCGTCCCATCTCGGAAACATTCTGTCCCTGTCTACCTTGTCAGTTCCTCTCAGTATTTTAGATGTCGTTATCAAGTCCCTTCCGTCCCTCCCAACTTCTAGTGTGGACATGTTGAGTTCCCTGAACCTCTCCTGGACTTGTCATGTTGCAAACCTCTGCACTTTCTCTAATTTCTTGATGTTCTTAGCCAGGTGTGGGTTCCATGCTAGTGCTGTATACTCAAATATGGGCCTGACGTACAGTGTACAATGTCTTGAATTACTTCTTACTCAGGTGTCGAAACGCTATTTTTAGAGTTACCATATGTTTCAGCAGTTATTTGGGTGATGTACACCTTAGTAGATGTGTTCAGTATGGTACTCACCCCAAGATCCTTTTCCTAGAGTGAGGTTTGCAGCCTTTGGGCCTCCCCCACCCCCAGAGATCTCCAAACTGTGGCCTGCCACATGATTTTATGTCACTGCAGAAACCATCAATTTCAATCACTTAAAATTAAGATTTTGTTGCTTGTAGCAATTCGTCAAAATCTGTTCAAATTTTATTCCTAATCTTTTCATTTTTTAGATATACCCTTCAGTTATGAAAGGACAAAGGAAAGGGACAAAGAGTGAGTGTCACCTGTTTAATGAAGAATGTGGCTTAAAGTACTTCTTTGTACAAACGGGTGATAAAGCCTTGTGTGTCATATGCTACAAATCTGTCGCAGTTTTGAAGGCGTACAATTTACGTGTGCACTATGAGACTTAATATAAACCAAGTTATCACCAGTTCACAGGAGCACGGCATTTGGAAGAAGTTGAATCAATGCAACGAAGGTTGTTTTCTCAACAAGTTTTTTTTACACAGAAAAGAAATGAAAATAAAGCTTTAATCCCCTTTATCGGGCAATCCTAGGAAAATGCAGAATCCAAAATGTCTTTACTATAAGTCAATAGAGTTTGTTAATGTAAGCAAAATGAGCCTATATAAAAATATTTTTAAAAATAAGTTTTCATTCAATTGCGAAAATTCGACACCCATAAATTTATGGGCCTACCTGGTAAGGGATGCCAAATATTGAATGTTGCAAAGTTACAATTGTGAATGAAACATTAAGTACATATATTTCTAATTTATTAAGCAAATAGACAATATCAAAACCATAGATGAAACTTATACACAAATAACCCGCACATAAAAGAGAGAAGCTTACGACGACGTTTCGGTCCGACTTGGACCATTGACAAAGTCACACTATTATTTGTGTATCGTTCCAGTCACGGTATTGTGCCTTTTTGTTATTTCTGAAACTTGTTTCCAAACAGTTTTAAGACCTACAAAAAATATAAAGGTGAATCAAAAAGCAACATGGTCACATTGCAAATTCCTATTCCAATACCCAGTTTCATGAATTTTGTGAGAAAGAACAATCATTCTAGATGACTATTTCCTAGAATGAAAGCCTATGAAGCCTTTTTTTTCCCTTCTTAATGCATAGGTGTTACCAGTGTCTGAGCATGAAGAGCAGGTTCATCATGAAGATCTTCCTCATCAGGGAATTCCTCGAGTCTCATGACTTTCTTTCCCTTGCCTAATTTAGGCTTTTTTTGGATGGCCTATCTTCTTCCTCATCATCACTTGACACAGGTGCATCTGGTGGCAAGTATTCATCACTATCATTAAGCAGTTCCAGGTCAGCTAGCTCTTGTTCTGAGTCACTTTCCTCAGAAAGACATATTTGGATTTCTGTTTGAAGGCAGCACCAAAAACAGAATTTCTCATTGATTTGGAAGAACGATAAAAACATCCTGTACACACTCAAACCACTACTAAACTCATATATGCATTATAAAAATTAATATAAATATTTATTTACTGAAATTGCTACTTTGGCCTTGACAGTTGGCCCATAAATTAGTTGGCCTTTTTCCTTGCAGTTTTTTCAATTGCATGGTGCAGTCGTATTATGCTTCACACAGACTTTAGTTATACATCAAAATATGCCTAAACGATTCATTTATGCACTAGACACAAAAATCAGTACTTACCGACATTGCAGAGGGTAAAATCTAAGAGAATATGAGTTTAACTCGAGGAAAAAAAACTGCTCTTGACAACGCCAATTGCAAAGTGTTTACATTTTTGTCTCAACCAATGGAAAGTGAGCAGACGCCATTGATACTTAGCTGGAACGAATCAAAGAAGGTTTTTGATCGATCCAAACTAGAAAACGGGAACATAGATTGCAGTGGGAGTAGGATGACATGTTCAAAAAACATGCTCTCAAGCCAATAAATTTCGAGGCCTGTCCGAAGTTTATTCAGGACCAATTACAAAGCAATTTAGGCGGTAGCTAAAAGAGGAAAGCCATTCACCGATGGAGATCTGATCAAAGAGTGTATGATGGAAGCAGTGGGAAAGTTATGCACAGAAAAAGTAAATCTGTTCAAAATCTTCAGTCTTGCGCCAAGTACTGTTGCTCGTAGAACTAAGGATATAGGAATCAATATATTTAATCAAATTGTAGACAAAGCATGAAATTTTCCTTTTTATTCTTTCGAACTTGATGAATCAAATGATGTGAGTGAGACATGACAACTCCTGGTATTCACCCGTGGAGATGACAATGAATTTAATGTCACAAGAATTAGCATCAGTGCATAGCATACACAACACAGGAAGAAAAAACTATTAGAATATAAACTGGAGTGGAATACACTGCAGCGCGTGACAATTGGAGGAGGAAAGAACATGTCTGGGGAGAAGAAAGGTTTGGTTGGACAAATTCAAAAGCTTTGAGAGGATGATGGATTCTCAAAGTTGATTGTTTCTAATGTGTTATCCACCAGCGCATTGTGTGGAAAATGTGTGTACATGTCTTGTGTTCTGAAACCTGTTGTTTCAACAGTAAATTTCATTCCTTCTCACGGGCTTAATCATCACCAGTTACGTGACTCTGTGAAAGAAACTGATTGTGAGTTCGTTGAGTTGCCTTATTACACAGCAGTTTGATGGCTTAGTTGTGGAAAGGTTCTATCAGGGTTCTATCAGGGTTCTATCAGGGCTCTATCAGCTCAGAAAGGAAATTGATTCATTTATCACAAAGAAGAATCAATCCCAACCACTTTTATCAAACGCCGACTGACTTTGCAAATTGACTTTTTTTTTTTTTTTTGCGAACATGACAAGCCGTATGACTATTTTCCAAATTTAAAATGATTTGCTTGTGGATTGGTATGAGTTTTTGGTATAATGCACCTTTGTTAACAAATATTTTAAGAAAATGAAGTATGTCAGGTCAAAATATCACACATATTTATCTGATGAGCATTTAAAGTCCATTGTAATAATTGGCTCCTCAAGCTTCAAGCCTCAGTTCAGTAATATTTTGAATTTAAAAAACCAGTTTCATCATTCCCATTAATCTTGTGCAAATTAATCTTGTGTCAGCTTTTCTCATCTGCAGTTCAGTAACTGATTTGTCCAATGTGCAAGTACGTGATGCCCAAGGTTAGGCAAGTGAAAAATTCCCTGTATTAAGATCCCAAGATGTTGCTGTGTCAGACAGGAATGTAGATGAATGAGATCTTAATACAGGGAATTCTTCACTTGCCTAACCCTTGGGCACGACCTACTTCCACATTGGACAAATGTGATACCACCTACGACTGCTGAACCTCTCCTGCCTACAGTATATAAGCCACTTCAATGCACATATGCTGTATACTTTTCAAGATTGATGGACGGACTACATCGACTCAAGGCTGAGGAACTGATTACCTCAAACTCCTCCTGTTCTTCACCATTCTCCTTTGTATGGACTGATGAAGCCACTGTGTGGCGAAACGTTTTCTCATTAAAGATACAAAATGTTGCACATGTGTCTAATTTATCAACCAGTATATAAGCCAGTATAATTGTGTAACAATTTACCTGAGTCGTTTAACAAGTGTGGGGCTACGGTTTTTATGCAGGACGGTGCACCGTGTCATACTGCCAAATCTGTAGTTCAGTGGCTTAAGGACTGTGAAGTGAGGTTCTTTAATGACTGGCCAGACAATTCCCCAGACTTAAACCCTATTGAGAACCTCTGGTCAATAGTGAAACGAAGTTTACTGGGCAAGGATATCAGTTCCATCCTGTGGCTGGAGGCTGCTCTACATAAGGCATGGAATAATGTACCTCCCCAAACCCTCAAGAATTTGTGAGAGTGTCTTCCTACACGGTTGAGGGACGTTTAAATTTAGCCGTAAAGGACGCAGCACCCAAATATTAAAACCTCAGTAAGTGTGCAAATATATATATTTTATATATATATATATTATATATATATATATATATATAATATATATATATTATATATATATAATATATATAATGTCGTGCCGAATAGGCAGAACTTGCGAAACTTGGCTTAAATAGCAACGCTCATCTTGATATATAGGGCAAATTAAAATTTGTGTATGCAATAATTTCGCCAAAATCATTCTGAAATCTAACGAAAAAATATATATTTCACTGTGTTTGTTTAGTATTAAATTATTGTAAACAAATCTAAAATATATTTAGTTGGGTTAGGCTAAAAAAAATTGTTCTTGTTATAATAAGGTTAGGTAAGTTTTCTAAGTTCTTTTTGGTGCAAAATTATAAATTTTTACATTAAACATTAATGAAAAAATATATCTTTAAACGATAAGAGAAAATTTTAGGAAAGACTAAATTTTAAATGAGTTTGCTAATTGGGCCAGTTTTACATATTCGGCACGAATTATATATATATTATATATATATTATATATATATAAAATATATATATATTATATATATATATATATATATATATATATATATTTAATCTTTCATGTCAGTGTTTGTTTTGGTACGTGTTGAGGGAGGAGGGCCCGGGATAATGCCGTGACTAGCACTATATAGTCAGTGTAAGCACGTATTGTTTCTCGTAACTGTCACATTTCCTTTTGTTCTGAATCAAAAGTATCAGATAAAAACTTAAATTTATTCTTTAAATTTTATTCACTCAAAAATTTTATTTTTTTATAATTTCTGATTTTTTTTCTTTAACCGGGAAAATGTGCAAAATTTACGATGTGCCTTATAGTTAAGTTGGAGACCCAGCATAGCCTGTACCAAGTCTGCGATCTTCTTTGACCTTCTCCAATCTTGAAGATGAAGAATTAGACACATGTGCAGCATCTGGGTATATTTACTGTAGACGTTTCTCCAACCAGTGGCTTTATCAATACAAATTCAAGGACATGATTGGAAGACAGTAGAACTATACAAAAGATGAAGTAATGAGTCCTCCAGCCTTGGTGTTTGTGAAGACTAACGTAGTAATGAAGAATCAGAAACCTGGGCATGAGGAGTGACGCATATATATACTGGCGTCAGGTGAGAGACGTCTAGCAGATGAAGACATTGGCACTGGTTGGCGAGATATATTTCTACTGTCTTCCAGTTATGTATTGATTGTAGTGATAAAGCCACTGGATGGCGAAACTTCTATAACAAAGATATACTTCCTTTATTTATACTTGTCTTCCATTTATAAACCTCAGTTCATTCTCCGCTGAATTTGCCAAAACGTTTCGGAATGAAGTTACCTAATTATTGCGTATGTGTCTTAATTATCACCTTAATCATATCTCCATTAATTCTACGCCTTCCTAGTGCAGATTTAGTGTCCTCGCTCTATCCTCGCAGGAAAGATTACAGATACATGGGATCAACTCTGTCTTCTGACTTCCTGCTTCTTGAGCAATCTGTCACAGTCCAACTTATCAATTCCTTTCAGAATTTTCTTAATTTTTATATTGTCAGCCACTTCTGTCCTCTAAGTTCATCAGCTTTAGCTCATTTGCGTCATAATCCTTAGTTCCAGAACTAGTTTTATTGCAAACCTCTGCATTTTCCATTTTCTTTGACAATTTAATTAAGTATAGGTACAATACTTATGCTGCATACTCAAAAAAGAACAAGAATTCACGATACCGTGGCACTTAGGAGACTGGAACCTATGATGTTTTGGTGTGACATGGACCATAAGCAAGTGACACAAAGAAACGAGAAGAGAAGGGAGCTAGAATATATATGAGAGAAAGCATGGGAAGAGAGTGGTAGAATGGGAGGGGAGAGTAGTAATAGTTGCAGTGGTGGCAGTAGTAGTAGTAGTAGTAAGAGTGGTCGCGGTAGTAGTAGTAGTAGTAGTGCAGTAGAGGTATCCCTCTACGTCCCATCATTTCCTTTAGAGGTTCTGTCTCATATTCTCTTGTCTCTTGGCTGGCCAAATCTCTTTTCTTGGTTCTTTTTCTCCTGCTCACCTCCGCCACTTGCAAGACTTCATTGAACGTGTTCGGTCACTTCCAACTTGTAAGTTGGCCAGTCTTGATGTTGAGTCCCTCTTCATTAATGTCCCTCTTGATGATGATCTCACTTATCTCAAGGTGATGGCCAATGAAGGGCCACTTCATCTCCTTATACCAGTTGATGTCTTTCTTGCAAATTTTCGCCTTTGTGTGGATTCCAACTCTTTTTCCTAAAATGTACTGCATACTCCAAGATAGGTCCGACATAGCTTTATATAGTGTGAATGTCTCTTTGTTGATGCTCCTGAAAGCTAACATTACTGGATATTTACCAGACGAGCATTTGCTGAGGACGTTGTTTGGTTAGTGTGCATCTTAAGTGATATGCTTGGTCCTATAACCACCCCGATCTCCTTTTCCTTCATTTACAGCTGATGTCTCCCAGAGTTTCTACTTCGTTTTGGGTCTTTGTCCTTCCCAAATTTTGAAAACTTTGCATTTGATGGGGATAAATTCTGATAGCCATTTTTCTGACCAATGCTGCAGCTTGTCCAGGTTCATCTGTAGTCTTTGCTAGTTCTCTTCTGTTTGAATTTTCTTCGTAAGTATCACATCATCTACAAAGAGGGACATCTCTGACTCCACTTCTTGTTTTATTTCCTTTATGTACGTAAGAAATAATAATGGACTTGGTACTAAACCTTGTGGAACTCCGCTCATCATACATACCAATTCCTAGACTGCCACCCAGACAATCATACTTTTTTCTTTCTTGTTAATTATTCGTTGATTCACTTTTAGTACGTTCTCTGTTGCTCATGCCTGCTCATATTGCTTATGTCCAAGTCTCCTGTGTGTTACTGTATCGAGAGCTTCTTAATGTCCAAAAATGTGCAATCCACTCATGTCTCTTCTGCCTCACTTCTGTTATCTTGTTATGGAACTCCAGCAGGTTTGTGAGAAAGGATTTACCCTGTCTAAAGCTATGTAATGTATGAATCTGCTTCTCTCTAGGAGCTCAACCACTCTTATCTACGTCATAACCTTACATACTCTGCATGTCAGTAATACTCGCCTGTAGTGTAATGCTACCTGCCTGTTTCCTTAAATGCTTGGACTACATTTGCTGTCTTACACGCCTATGGCAATTTCCTCAATCATTTGACTTGTTAAAAGTTGTGGATAATTGTTTGCACAATGCTTCTGCTCTTCTTTTTTCCTCTTCCTCTGTCACAAAACCCCAAGATATATATTATTAGGTTTAATTTTCTTCGAGGTATCTAGTACTTATTGATTCATTCCTCCTCTTTCACTCTCCGGTAATATTTCTATTTCTTCTAAAAATAATTCTTAAATCTTTTGTTCATCTTCTATCAGACTTCTTGGTCATTCTTTGTGACCTCATCTCATCTTGCACTGCACTGCAAAGCAACCCCATCAATAAGGGTGTTGGAGGACATCTCCAGCAGTTTCAGTTTCTTCCCAAGCTCCCTAAAGCAATTGGAGGAAACGTCCAGAGCAGTAGTGTCATTGTCAGTTCTTGTACATGATCGACAGTAACTGGTCCAGACCAGCGATGAACTTCCAGTGAGACCACTAAGCCGGAGAACACAGATGTTCGTTGCACTAAATCCTCTGCTCCTCGGCTTAATAATAATACTGTGATGCTGAAAGCAATTCCTTCAGGGTCCTGCGTAAAGTGCTTAATCTGTAGATAATCATTTGTTCGTTGCCAGAACCGTTTTTGCACTATGATTGTCCTCTTACCTAAATTGCCTAAATCTTCGAAGCTTAGTTTAGAACTATAGACTATTATTATGTTTTTGGTCTTAGTCCGGCTATTCTTTAAGATCCTGGCAGCCAGAATCTCCTGAGCCATCAATATCGACAGGAGGACAGAAAGCATTCATCCCAGTGAACACACGTGCCGAGAACCTGGTGATGTTAGACACACTCCTGGATAAGACCCGTCCACTCAACTGCGGGAAGCACCTAGACTTGGTAAAGAGTTTTGATAACGTTTCGTATAACACTATAAGGTATTGCATGTCAAGGAGATATTCCAGTTCTAGTCAACACATTGATAATATCGGATTGAAGTGGTACCTCGATGATCATTACTGTCCAGGGAAAGATCGGAAAGATCCTGGTCACGAGTGGAGTGAAACAAGGAGATCCTCTCTCTTAGTTCCTTTTTAACCTTATGATCAACGAGGAAATCACACTAATTGTAGTTATTAGTGGATGTGAGTAAACATCACTACTCATACTTTAGTTATATATACTTGTGTTTACTGACTATCTCGTTCTGGTCGCGAGTCTAGAGAAGGTTATCGATGCTGTATGCAGTACCCTGACTGGGGAGGCTTTGAGGTCAACCCTGGAAATTGCTGACCAATGAGCCTTGAAGTCGATGCACCATGAGTTGCATTGACGAGTACAAGTTCATGGGGTACTCGCTAGATTCGGCAGATTTTCTTATGCGTACCCATTTGAGAAGGATTTCTGAAGCATTACAGCGGCCCCTCCCATTCATACTCCTCCGACATTTTCTGATACTTAGAATAAATGGTTTAGAAAATTGACAAGATGATGCATAATACACTTGTGCAACACATGTTAATCTGGAAACGTTTCCAGAATAAAGATTCCCAAGTGTTGCACAAGTGTCTTATTCATTATCACCTGATACCAAGACTCACCACTGCAATAAAGCTAATAGAATCCTTGGCTTCATATCAAGAAGCATAAATAATAGGAGTCCTCAGGTTGTTCTTCAACTCTATACATCCTTGGTTAGGCCTCATTTAGATTATGCTGCACAGTTTTGGTCACCGTATTACAGAATGGATATAAATTCTCTGGAAAATGTACAAAGAGGTGACAAAGTTGATCCAATGTATCAAAAAACCTTCCCTATGAAGATTAGACTAGGGCCTGAATCTGCACTCTTCTAGAATGGCGACGTTAGAAATAGGGGATAGAATTTAGGTTTTATAATGGAAGACAGGAATAAATAAAGGGGATTTAAATTTGTTGCTGAAAATATCTAGCTAGACAGGGACTCTGCAGCAATGGGTTTAAGTTGAAAAATTCAGATTCAGGGAAAGGATATAGGAAAGTACTGGTTTGGTTGAGTTGTGGATGAGTGGATACAAATCCCGGTTACAGTTATAGATGGCCAGAACGTTTTTGTAGCTTTAAAAATGGTTGATAATACATGAGTGGATGTGGGGGTGTGAGTTGGACCTGATCAGAAACTTGTGCTACCAGGTCGGTTGCCGTGTTCCTCCTTAAGTCAATGTGACCTGATTGATAGGTTGGGTGCATTGGCTTAAGCGGTAGGAGACTTGGACCTGACGGTGCCTGGTTAAGTTAAAGCTTCCGCTTCACAACGGAGGGCACCGGGTTCGATTCGGCGGGTGGAAACATTTCGACACGTTTCCTTACACCTGTTGTCCTGTTCACCTAGCAGCAAATAGGTACCTGGGTGTTAGTCGACTGGTGTGGGTCGCATCCTGGGGGACAAGATTAAGGACCCCAATGGAAATAAGTTAGACAGTCCTCGATGACGGAACTTGACTTTCTTGGGTTATCCTGGGCGGCTAACCCTCCGGGGTTAAAAATCCGAACGAAATCTTATCTTATCTTATCTTATCTCGCATGGGCCGGTAGGCCTTCTGCAGTGTTCCTTCGTTCTTATGTTCTTATGTTCTTAAATGGCTTCCTCTGCTGCACTATACTTCAGTTTTATTATCTCATGGACAAATCACAGATCGGGTGGGGTTAAATCCACGGCAAGTGGGTCGTAAAACTCGCAGGCCAGTGTGTTAACTACTTGGTCTGTGAGTTTTAGGTCTCACTTGCCATGGTTCAAACCCCACCCATTCCTGATCTGGTTACACTCGTATTATTACGATTTCCGAGTCTTTCCAAGACACGTCGCGGACCTTGGATTGGAGTTACCTGATTTTATTTCCACAATCCACATACAAAACAAGGGCGACTAATCTCATTACTTACCTCTGCGAAGTGCGGTTAGGGTGGCAACTAGACACCCATGAGTGAACATTGAAATGGTATAAAATACCGACAGGTTGTTAGGTAAGACACATATGCAACAGTTAGGTATATTTCGAAACGTTTCGCCTACACAGTAGGCTTCTTCAGTCGAGTACAGAAAAGTTGATAGCAGAAGATACTTGAAGACGATGTAATCAGTCCATCACCCTTGAAGTTTTGAGGTGGTCAGTCCCTCAGTCTGGAGAAGAGTATTGTTCAATAGTCTGAAACAATATGGAGTTCAAGTGACAGGATGGAGCCTATATACCGCCAGGAGGTGAGATGTAGGCCACTAGTAGAGGTAAGAATGTTGTCGTTGGAAGGTCAGGTCCCTCTCAAATCCAGCTATTATCACTAGTAGAAGTTGACAAAGTTGATTTCAGGTCTGTACCAAGATACCCTTGTGTTGCAGTGTCTGAAAAAGTGAACATTAAAATGGTATAAAATACCGACAGGTTGTTAGGTAAGACACATATGCAACAGTTAGGTATCTTTATTTCGAAACGTTTCGCCTACACAGTAGGCGAAACGTTGAAGTGAGAGTATGAAGCCTTATATACTGTCAGGAGGTGAGATGTAGGACACTAGTAGAAGCAAGAATGTAATCATTGAGAGGTCACGTCCCTCTCAGATCCAACCATTCTCACTAGAAAAAGTTGTCCAAGGTGTTTTCTGTTCTGTACCAAGATCGCATTGTGTTGCAGTGTCTGACAGAGTGAATATTAAAAGGGTATAAAATACCGACAGGTTGGTAAGTTGAAGATTGAGACACTTTTGCAATGTATGGGCATTTTTAATAAGGAAACATTTCGCCACACAGTGGCTTCATCAGTCCAATACAAAACAGAAAGGGGTAAGGAGAGGAGTAGTTTGAGGTAATCAGTCCCTCAAACTCCTCCTCTCCTTACACCTTTCTGCTTTATATTGGACTGATGAAGCCACTGTGTGGCGCAACGTTTCGAAATAAAGATACCAAACTGTTGCACATGTGTCTTACCAACCTTTCGGTATTGTATACTAATTTAATATTCACTCAGATCAATATATTGGATACCCGGATCTAAAACCCCAATTTTCCGGACAAAGGGGGACAATACCGTGACTGGAACAACACACAAATAACCCGCACACATGAGAGAGAAGCTTATGACAACGTTTCGGTCCGACTGGATCATTTACAAGTCACACTAACACACGAAAATGTATTTGTAAGAGAGGGGGAGAGGGATAGTCAAAGGGAGAAAGAAAGAAGAGAAGTAATGGTAGAGACAATACTGGTAGTGGAAGTAGCAGTAATAGTAGTAGAAATAGTAGTAGAAGTAGTAGCAGTTTCCACTCTCTCGCATGACAGCAAATGTACGCAATACAATACCTCTCATTCTTGAATGTGTTCGGGAGAAAACCGGAATGACTCGTGTTACCACCTCCTCTGTGACCTTGAGTGAACGAGGTGGGTGGGCCAGTAAGAACGTACGTTCACTTTAAGCTCTGAGACTCTCCAGTGAGAATTTGGAGATACGCTCGGTGAACGCTCTAACCTGGATTCATGTCCTCTACCAATTGTGGTCTTTGAGTATGGGGAGTCAGCTGACTGATGTGACCCAGAGAGCTGCCTATAGAGGATAGCCAATGAGGGAGGAGGTGAAGGGAAGGGTTGAAGCTATTGTCCCAGTAACTGGAATACCACTCACCCGGAGGGATGGCTAGCTTGGGGCTCTCTGGTCTCCTAGGCTGGGACTGTTTCCTGATGTGTGTTTGGGGGGAAGGGATATAATACTATTTTCTGATGCACTCAGGTCTGGAGATAAATGAATCCAAGTCTGCACTCTGCACTCCAGGGTAAAGTGCTCTGGCGGGATCAGCCTCCTGGCCTACCAAAACCATGGGACTGCCTTCCATGAATTTTAATGATATAGTTGGGATTTATTTTCCAGTGTGTGGTTATGGTGACCCAGTCTTAATTATTGCAATGGTTGGCTCAGGTTAAACATCGCCTGGAGTTACCTGGAGTTACCTGGAGAGAGTTCCGGGGGTCAACGCCCCCGCGGCCCGGTCTGTGACCAGGCCTCCTTAGGTCAGTGTCCCAGGATGCGACCCACACCAGTCGACTAACACCCAGGTACCCATTTTACTGATGGGGAACATAGACAACAGGTGGAAAGAAACACGTCCAATGTTTCTACTCTGGCTGGGAATCGAACCCAGGCCCTCACCGTGTGAAGCGAGAGCGTTAACCACCAGGCCACCAGAGCCTCTGTGCATTTTTTTTATATTTTATATAAGCTAGTCACTAACACTACACCTTTTTTGTTTTCACATTTTTCATTGGTGCTGTGTATATTAGGGGTGTTTTTTATGTTGCCCTGGGTGGTGGTCCCGACCCTATGGCCTCGTCCGTCAACGCCCGGGGTATAACAGCATTCCTGTTGTCTACTAACACTTGTGGTTAGGTTTTCCTGGTGGTAAAGGGATACAAAAGAAAATCAAAGGAGTGGTAATAGCAGTAATGAGGTAATATCGGTAGTGTTTGTTAGTATTAATAGCAGCAGCAGCAGCAGCAGCAGCGGCGGCGGCGGCAGCGGCGGCGGCGGCAGCGGCGGCGGCGGCAGCGGCGGCTGCAGCGGCGGTAGCGGCGGCACAAAAGAGAACAAGAACAGATAAGCACTGCAGGTCTACTGGCCCACACTGGACAGGATTATTGATAAAGTTATGAGAGTGAATTACATATGAATTATTATAGTCAAAACTAATCGCTAAACCCACAAGGGAATTATTACATTTGAAGGCGGTGGAGACTGTTGTATCTGGACACTCTAACACATGTTCTAAGCGGCAGAGATGTGCGGTAGGCCAACTGGCCCAAGCTAGGTCACATAAGCAAGAAAATTGAGGAGAGAAGGAAGGCAATGAAGATGCAGAAGACGAGTCAGAAGGAAAGGAGATAAGGAGGAGGAAGAGACAAAGGTCAATCTAATTTACGAGTATTGTAACAATTGGAACATTTGATAATTTATTGAAGGGCAATTATGTACAGAAGAAAAATGAGGACTTAGATTCATATTAAGAAAGTTATGTATAAAGGCTGAGTCGACAAGACGGCATCTTTGAAGATTAGAAGAATGGTAGGTAGATTTAGCACGGGACAGGTTAATGGTATGATTGCTGCTTCTGACATGATTGAAAAGAGCATTGTTGGTGTCAGAAAGGGAGTGGTCAGTATTACCAAAGTATTGAAGAGAACAAGAGAAGCAGAAAATGGAGTAGACTCCGGTAACATCAGTGACCGGAGTCACTGATGTTGTAGTGTGGAGAGAAAAGTCTGTAAACTGCCATGTTTGATATCTAGAGGATGGAGGGGTGATGTTAGAAATGCAAGGAAGGCAAAGAACAGAAAATTTCACAGAAGAAGCGAGTTTGGGAGGAACGAAAGCTTGCTTAGCATGAGAGTGGGCAAAAATTATGAAAGTTAAGACACACGTGCAACATCTGGATATCTTCATTGTAGACGTTTCGCCATCCAGTGGCTTTATCAATACAGATTTTAGGACATAATAGGAAGACAGTAGAACTAACTCCAAGGCCGAGGGACTGATTACCTCATCTTTTATATATAGTTCTACTGTCTTCCTATTATGTCCTAGAATCTGTATTGATAAAGCCACTGGATGGCGAAACGTCTACAATAAAGATATCCAGATGTTGACACATGTGTCTTAACTTTCATATTGTTGGTATTTTATACCTTTCTTGCACAACTTGTCAGACACTGCAACATCATGGAATCTTGGTTCAGAGGACATCTACAAGACCTTCTTCACGGCTGCTGCAACTAACCCATCTCTTTGGGAAGGACCTACTTCCACTGGGGAATCCCGCCTACCAGTGACTGCCCTCGTCTGCTGCCCGTCCTTCCACTGACCTATATAAACGCCAGTCTTCTTGCCTTTGCTCCAGACTCTCCTCCACCACGATGCTGTGAACACTGACTCCAAGGCCGAGGGACTGATTACCTCATCTTTTATATATAGTTCTACTGTCTTCCTATTATGTCCTAGAATCTGTATTGATAAAGCCACTGGATGGCGAAACGTCTACAATAAAGATATCCAGATGTTGCACATGTGTCTTAACTTTCATATTGTCGGTATTTTATACCTTTCTTGCACAAAAATTATGAAGTCGAGAGAGTAGCCAATGAGAGTGAAGGAGCTGCCAAGACTGGAATTTTTAGTGTCGTGAAAATGAGGTTCATCCGCATCGGAGACAGAAACAAAAGAACTATTTCTTTACAGAAGGAGCATGGTAAGAAAATTGGTAAATGCATTTCCCACTATGCTGAGGCCTGTGATAAACAAAGAAAGCCTCTCACAGAACACTGGAGCATAAGAATATAAGAAAGAAGGAACACTGCAACAGGCCTACTGACCCATGTGGAGCAGGTCCATATCCCCCCCATGGATTAGACCAATGACCCCCCCCCGCCGGATTAGCCCAATGACCCACACAGTCTGATCATCTCCACTCAAGGATGGAGCACTGCACCAGACCCAGCAGCACAAGCTAGTCAGGTCCAACTCACACCCACCCACACCCCCTCATGTATTTATCTAACCTATTTTTAAAACTACACAACGTTTTAGCCTGAATAACTGTACTCGGGAGTTTATTCCACTCATCCACAACTCTATTACCAAACCAGTGCTTTCCTATATCCTTTCTGAATCTGAATTTTTCCAACTTCAAACCATTGCTGCGAGTCCTGTCTTGGCAGGAAATTTTCAGCACGCTATTTACGTCCCTGTTATGCAAAAATGTGGGATAGCTGGGGGCTTGAGCCTGGTCTAAGGGCAAAGGTAAAAGTTACTCACATCTCAAGCCCAAACCGGCCACCCAGGGCTATCCCAGTCAAAACAGAAAGCGCTAAACTAGTATGTGTACTTAAAGGGGTTGGGTCACAGAGGGTTAGGCAAAAATCCCAATTAGGAAAATATATCTATTTAGTCACCATACATAACATAACAGAAAAACCTTAATCCTAAATGCCCAAATGAGGGTACACAAGCAACAGCTGGCTTGAGGTCCAGCCACCATAACTACTATGCCTCATCAGCGCCAGGCCCACTCTTCTCCACTCCCAACTTCATTTATTTCCTCACTCCTCCCACAGCACCCTGACCATGTCAGAGCCTGGGTGAACATACAGGTAAGCCATATGAGAGCCTATGGCTTGAGTTGGATAAACAAAATGAGTGCACAACTACAAACTTATCTTAAATACACAGCATCTCCGATGCCAGCCTCTACACACCATGCTAACGTCACGTGACTCCCTCAAACCACGCTTACTCCGCGTACCCAAACATCCTTGGAAAATAAATCATTAACAGAATTTCTTTATAATTACAGTTAGAGTACTTTACAGTACCCCCAAATGCACATTATCAATTATAAAATTATTCTTTACAACTATAATATTCATACTATTATGGCACACTTCTCCACTATATGTACATTACGATGTCATGCAGAACCCTGCATAACAGTCCCCTTTATTTATTCCTGTTTTCCATTTATACACCTCGATCATATCCCTCCTAATTCTACGCCTTTCGAGAGAGTGCAGATTCAGGGCCCTCAGTCTATCCTCATAAGGAAGATTTCTGATACATGGGATCATCTTTGTCATCCTCCTCTGTACGTTTTCCAGAGCATTTATATCCATTCTGTAATACGGTGACCAGAATTGAGCAGCATAGTCTAAATGAGGCCTAACCAAGGATATATAGAGTTGAAGAACAATCTGAGGACTTCTATTATTTATACTTCTAGATATGAAGCCAGGAATTCTGTTAGCTTTATTGCGAACACTAATGCACTGTTGTCTTGGTTTTAGATTACTGCTAACCATAACTCCTAAATCCTTTTCGCAATCAGCAGTATTAAGATCTGCATTATTTAGTTTATATGTGTCATGGTTATTTACCTGTCCAACATTTAGAACTTTGCATTTGTCAATATTAAACTGCATCTGCCACTTCTCCGACCATTGCATCAGTCTATTCAAATCATCCTGGAGTGCTCTAGTGTCCTAATTAAAATGAATTGGACGGCCTATTTTGGTGTCATCAGCAAATTTATTCCCTCATCTATGTCGTTTACAGGGCCGGATTACCGCATAGGCAAACTAGGCATTTGCCTTGGGCCCCGCGCATTTGGGGGCCCCGTGGTCCAAGGGGTTCAGGGGCTCATCCAAGCCTGCGCACATGGTGCAAGTGCAAAGGGGTCCCTACCTAAAAAGTTCAAGTGTTTGGAGAGTAAAATTTATTTTTAAAAATTAATCAAAACAAAACTAAATAATGAAATAAAATAAAATAAAAATAAATAAACCTAACCATAGATGGCAACACTCAACACGCCTTTGTTTACATCAGAACAGCTGTGTTTTCCTGCTAATGGGTGAGTATGGGAGATTCCTCAAGGAAGAGGAAACGCGATTTTGAAGAGCCAGACAATGAAATTGTGTTGCTACCAGGGCAGAAATGTAAGACAGCTACATACTTCGTCATTCTGGATTCACTGATTACAGAATTGGTGAAAAGAAAAGAAATTTACCAGAATCTCAATGACAAGTTTGGATTTCTGTTCAAAATTACTACTATGCCAGATGCAGAATTGAGAGAAGCTGTATTAAAGTTGCAACAACACCTTTCAGCAGATGTTCAGGACACATTCGTTGAAGAAATAGTTCATTTTTCTGGGCATATGAATCAGATTAAAGCTCCACCTGAAAAATGTGTACCCTCAGCTGCTTTGAAACATTTAAGAAATGCAGGTATCTCAGAAACCTTCCCTAATGTTGACATAGTGTATCGCCTTTACCTAACACTTCCAGCTACTAACTGTGAAGGAGAACGTACATTTTCTGTTTTGAAAAGAGTGAAAAACCAGCTCCGTTCAACAATGAGCCAAGACAAATTGTGTAACCTAGCCTTGTTGACCACTGAGTCTGATCTAACAAGAAATATTGATTTTCAGAATATAATTGATGATTTTGCCAATATGAAATCCAGAGAAAAAAGTTTATTTAAGAAGTGCCTGTGAATATAAACAATTCTTTACTTTCTTGAGTTTATATGATTTGATAGTCTTATGCATGATGCAATGATAACAATAATGGTCAGTGATTTATAAAGGGAATAATAGTGCTGTAGTGGTTATGCTGAATATAATAGGTACATGATGTCACTACTTTAATAGCCTAATCTAGTAATACTATGCTGTCTTGAGTTTATTCTCTTTAAAATGCATGATTTAACAAGATAGTTATAATGGCTGTTGGTAAATGGTTTTGGTTGTCTTGATGTACTTTCCCTATTAAATTTAATCTAAATAGCCAGAATGTATTTAATTAGACCTTAAACAGGCTCACACCGACCCCCCCCCCACCCCAAGCTGGAAGGGGTCGCTTCGCTTACCCGTAACTCAAAGGGGCCCCGCCAATCTGAATAGCCTAGGGCCCGGAGACTTCTTAATCTGGCCCCGGTCGTTTATGTAAATTGTGAACAACAACGGGCCCAACACTGACCCCTGAGGAACACCGCTTGTGACGTGCCCCCATTCTGATTTCTCCCCATTTATGCAAACTCTCTGCTGTCTATTTTTTAGCCATGCCTCTACCCAGGAAAAAATTCTCCTCCTATTCCGTGTGCCTTAAGTTTCCTCAATAGCCTCTGGTGTGGAACTCTATCGAAAGCCTTACTGAAGTCCATATACACAATATCATATTCATTACCATGATCTACCTCCTCAAACACCTTAGTGAAAAAAGTAAATTCGTAAGACAAGAACGCCCCTTTGTAAAACCGTGTTGAGATTCATTAATCAATCTGTGCCTGTCAAGATGGCTATGGATTGCTTCGGCAATTATTGATTCCATAAATTTTTCCACTATGGAGGTAAGACTTATTGGTCTATAGTTCGAAGCCAGGGACCTGTCACCTGCCTTGTAAATAGGTATTGCATTTGCCATTTTCCACTTATCAGGCACTATGCCAGTTTGTAGTGATATGTTAAAAAGATTAACCAAAGGTATGCTAACCTCCTCTTTACATTCCTTTTACACCCTTGCAAACAGTTCATCAGGGTCTGGGGATTTGTTAGGTTTTAGTTTCTCTATTTGTCTGAGGACCATGTCACTATTTACCGCAACCGTACATAGTTTATTAGCATCCTGTTCTACATAATCTATTATTTCAGGAATATCGCTAGTATTTTCCTGGGTGAAAGCTGAGAGGAAGTAGGTATTTAGAATTTCACACATATCCTTATCACTGTCAGTGATCTGACCAGAGTTACTCTTAAGTGGGCCAATCTTGTCCCTAATCTTACTTCTGTATACCTGAAAGAACCCTTTTGGGTTAGTCTTTGAATCCCTTGCGACCGTAGCCTTATAATCCCTTTTTGCTTTCCTTATTCCTTTCTTTATTTCTCTCTTTAATTGAATATACTGATTTCTTAACTGCTCATCCCCTCTTTTGATACGCCTATATATGCCTCTCTTTTGACCAATGAGAAGTTTTATTCTATTGTTCATCCATTCGGGATAATTTTTGTTAGATCTAATTTCCCTACTCGGAACAAAAGTTGTCTGGTCAGCTAGAACTATGCTCTGAAAAACGTCATATTGGCATCCAAGATCACCTACCTGACCCATAGTCAGGACATTCCAATTTAGCCCACCCAGGTACTTTTTCAGTCCCATAAAGTCGGCCAAGCAAAAATCTGGGGCAGAGATTTGATTGCAGTTATCTGGGTAATTCCATGATATATTGAAACTAAGTGATTTGTGATCACTTTCCCCAAGCTCATCATTAACCTCAAGATTATTAATTAGTGAATCTTTGTTGGCAAGAACCAAGTCAAGCAGATTGTTTCCTCTAGCTGGTTCTGTCACAACCTGTTCTAAAAAGCAATCCTGAACCGTATCAAGAAAGTCACTAGACTCAAGATTTCCTGTCATATTGTTCCAATCAATTTGTCTAAAGCTAAAACCTCCCATTATCACAACATTTTCATATCTAGATGCCTTATGAATTTCGTCCCATAACAGCTTACTGTCCTCCCTATCAAGGTTTGGGGGCCTATAAATCACACCCAAAAATAATTTGTCATGTCCCTCGAGAAACTGTAGCCAGATTCTGTGTTCGATGTTCCTAAGCTTATATCATGTCTAAGACAACAGTATAAATTTAATCTGACATACATCGCCACACCACCACCCTTCCTGCTGACCCTATCAGTGTGGAATAGTTTATAACCCTGTATGTTGCATTCAGAAGGCATTTCTCTATCTTTAAGGTTGAACAAGGTCTCTGTTATACCAATAATATCTATATTATCTACACTTGCAAGTAATCTTAGCTCATCTATCTTATTTCTTAGACTCCTACTATTTGTATAGTAAACCTTAAGGGAGCTAGTCACTCGTTTCCCTCTACTATGCCTCTTTGTTTGTTGATCAATTGATTTGCCATTGCTAGCAACTTTATTTTGAATATTGTCTTTTAAACATATCCCAGAGGTATCCCGGTAAAAACTGCTGTTTTTAACCCTAATGCTGCAGCCTGATTGTTTCCCACAAACACCCATACCTCTATAATCTATCAGTTTAAATTCCTTGACAAGTCATCAATTACCCTCTCAATTGAATTGGCTAATGCAACCACTCCATCCCCAGAGAAATGAACCCCATCCCTTGCATACATATCACGTTTGCCAAAGAATAGGTCCCAGTTATCAATGAATGGGATTGCAAGTTCCTTGCAGTACCTGTCTAGCCAGCAATTTATACCAATTGCGTATGGAAGCAAAGAACTAAGTAAATTTGTGTTTATTTCTAGACATTTAACAAGATTTATGGTGTCAGTGTCTGGTTCATATATGAAGATTTTATTACCAATTACAGTATTAAGCTCTTCGAGCACACACCGATAAATATTTACTTCACTTCCATTTTGTTTGTGATACTTTGAGCACAATGCAGGTAAGTACCAACAATCTGAATATATGTTACTGGTTATAATTCTTCAAGTTTCTCTGACAGAAGAAACTGAGGGATCAGCACGAGTCTCAGCAGGAAATTGGAAACTCTTGCATCTCGTGATGTTTGGATGATCTCTTGAGCTCAGGGTCCTCAATTAATGTGAAATAAAGAGTACCAGTTGTTGACGAGTATATTCTTGCTGAGACTCTCTGCTTCTATATTATCTCTAGCACAAATATCCTGATCAAAACTAAAAGAAATAGATACTCACAAGTCCTTCCCCACCAAAGATATAATGTGATCCCATGAAGAAGACAAGCAGGTTAACCTGCTGAAACATTATAATACATCAACCTGAGTTTACCATCGTGAATGTTAAACTCTCACTGATACCGCTCATGTTTACCTTTACCTTAATTATCATTATTGCTACTATTATTATAACATTTACCTTAATAACAATCATATTTTCACACTCCAGACTGTTTTCTGTCTGGTTTTACAAAAAGTAAATTATTATAACCATATACTAAACGTCACAGACAGCATGTACATGAACTACCATCAAGAACAGCATGTATATGAACTACCAACAAGGACAGCACGTACATGAACTACCATCAAGGACAGCACGTACATGAACTACCAACAAGGACAGCACGTACATGAACTACCATCAAGGACAGCACGTACATGAACTACCATCAAGAACAGCACATACATGAACTACCATCAAGGACAGCATGTACATGAACTACCAACAAGGACAGCACATACATGAACTACCAACAAGGACAGCACGTACATGAACTACCATCAAGGAAGCACGTACATGAACTACCATCAAGGATGTCAGCATAGTTGCTGATCCTCCTTTACATGTGTTGTATGTATAGATTAGCTGAGTATCACAGTACCGTCCATGTGTTTTATATAGAAGATCCCTATTAGGCCTGTGACTGTATGACGTCACGGGATACAGCATGAGTGAGTGAGAGGCGCTGCCTCATCCTCACTCTGCGACCACAGTCTGACAATACTTATCGTTACCATCCAACAAGTGAGTTTACCTTATCCATCATATCTCCTACCGAACACCCACGACAATTTGGTGCCAGCGGAGGGCCTGTAATTCTGACGATTACAGCGATTTCTGGAGATAAATTTCTACTGAGCCGGTCGCCATCTTGTGACTAGGCCTGTCGAGAAGGGTAATGCTCGACCTAGCCAGCCAGCTAACCCAAGCAAGCTTTTACCAGCTCTCTACATTATTCACTGGTCAGTCTCCTTGTATTAGTGTTTATCTGCTTATTTGCATCATTCCCGAGGAGTTGACTCGAGTTTGCAAAGTAAGCCAAACCAGCATGACAGTCTGTGGTGGGGGAGTCAGCCAGCCTAGCCTTACACCATTCCAGCCTTGCCTGCCAAGCCAGCTTTCCACCCCTGCTGTGCTCATCGTTAGAAGTTATCAAACCATTCTGTGTGAAGGGTTAAGCCAAGCCAGCCAGCAACTAACCCAGGTGACTAACCGAGGTGACTAACCCAGTACTCAAGCAAACCACGAGGGTACAGTCTTCCTCATCGCTTTGTGCTTCAAGCTCCAAGCCATTCTGAGTGCTTTTTCATCCCTGTGGTGTTGTGGTATTTCGTGGGTTTGTTTTAAGCCAGCCCGGCTTACAGTGTTTTCGCGCCTAGTGAGGGTGTCCCCAGTGAGGCTTACGCCGTTCATCCCATAGGCCCAGTTACCACGCGGTCTCGCCACCGCTGCCTCACCCTGCCTCAGCCGCCTCACTCACCCACTCACCCAACCACTACCACTGTTTTGTACTCTTATTACGGCTTCTAGCACCATATTTTAAGGACCACATAGGGGGTCAAGAGCTAGGGTGGGTTCTTTCGTTAATGGCGCCATCGTTAAAAGCCTCCTGTGTGGGTCCATCTTCGATTTAAGCACAAAATTCTACGATCACGTGGAGAGTAGCAGCGAGCCAGCCATGAGACTACATAACCATCCTCCACCACCATCCTCCACCCTACTTCAGTCAACAACGCCGCTACAGCGATAATATTTTTCATAGAGACATTTGCGTGTGTTGAGACATTTCTTTTTGTGTTTCCAGTGATTTTTTTTAGTGACATTCAGTAACTCTTGATTAGACTCAGTGTTTATTATATACTATTTGCAATATTTTTTTTCTCTTCTTAATTCAGTGTTAATTTTCGCGCATTATTTCATGTCTGTTGTGTCGTGCTTCTTTTTTTTTATACTTGAAGTACCTTAGTGTTTTTTCCTTGTGTGCAACACATATAAGCAGTATAGAATTTGTGTTAAATTTCAAAATTACCTTGTGTTCACAGTATTGCAGTGAAGTAATTCAGCAATTTATTACCTCTTGACTCTGTACCCTCTACCTCAAATACTCAGTCAGATAAACAACCTGAATGTCGCTATGCTTTGTGTGCTCGACAAGTAATGAGAAACCCACAAGTATCTTTTGTAGATCCTCGTTCAGATCTCCCTCAGTCAAGGCATGTGTTAGCCATTGCAGAGGAATTCGATCCTCCCAGAGATAACCATTCTGCATATGTAAACCTCACCCTTGCAGAATTGGGTTTAAATGTACATAGTCTGTATAATTAGATGACCGAGATGAAGGAAACTGTCAACTGTTTGTTATTAACTGATCAGTTTTTTTGAGAATTTTTTTTTTTCGTGTTCACATTCCCTCCATATTCTGAGAATTTGACAGTAATGATCTGAGTGCACCAGATTGCCTTTGCTGTTAATTTCACCTTGTATATATATATATATTTATTCTTCCTCAGAATCCGTAGAGTGCATGAATACAGATCGATTGACCAATTCCATCCATATTGTACAATGATTTGTTCTTATAAGTCGTAATGCATTACAATGAAACTCATTACGCTAAAACTTATTACGTTAACACCCATTACATTAAAACTCATTATGTTAACATCCATTATGATACCATCCATTAGTTCTAAGTTATATATGTCTTTGTTATTGTATAGAATCAGCCCAGAACCACCTGCCTGTTCAGCCTATAGCATAGTAGTGCATGTTGAGACGACATACGTAACATGACCGAGCTGTCAGCACAGTTGCTGATCCTCCTTTACATGTGTTGTATGTATAGATTAACTGAGTATCATAGTACCATCCATGTGTTTTATATAGAAGATCCCTATTAGGCCTGTGACTGTATGATGTCACGGGATACAGCATGAGGCATGAGTGAGTGAGAGGCGCTGCCTCGTCCTCACTCCGCGCTTAGACATCCAGGCAGTAACACGGCAGGCTGGGCCCATCCCTTCCTTTACCACAGTCTGACAATACATATCGTTACCATCCAACAAGTGAGTTTACCTTATCCATCATATCTCCTACCGAACCCCTACGACAAGGACAGCACGTACATGAACTACCAACAAGAGACAGCACGTACATGAACTACCAACAAGGACAGCACATACATGAACTACCATCAATGACAGCACGTACATGAACTACCATCAAGGACAGCACGCATATGAACTACCATCAAGGACAGCATGTACATGAACTGCCATCAAGGACAGCACATACATGAACTACCATCAGGAACAGCACGTACACGAACTACCATTAAGGAAAACACTCACATTATGCCAGATCAGTTTTCATTATTTAGGATAGAAGATTAGATCTGTAGCAGGGATACTGTGTAGCAAGAATACTGTGACAGGGATACTGTGTAGCAGGGATACTGTGTAGCAGGAATACTGTGTAGCAGGGACACTGTGTGGCAGCGACTACTGTGTAGCAGCGATACTGGGTAGCAGGGATACTGTGTAGCAGGATACTGTGTAGCAGGGATACAGTGTAGCAGGGATACTGTGTAGCAGGGATACTGTGTAGCAGCGAATACTAAGTAGGCAAGGGATATTGTGTAGCAGGAGATACTGTATAGCAGGAGATTACGATTTGTAGCAGCGATACTGTGTAGCAGGGATACTGTGTAGCAGGTATACTGTGTAGCAGGGATACTGTGTAGCAGCGATACTGTGTAGCAGGGATACTGTGTAGCAGGGATACTGTGTAGCAGGGATACTGTTAGCGGGATACTGTAAAAAGTAAGCAGGGATACTGTGTAGCAGGGATACTTTGTAGCAGGGATACTGTGTAGCAGCGATACTGTGTAGCAGGGATCCTGTGTAGCAGAGATTCTGTGTAGCAGTGATAGTGTGTAGCAGGGATACTGTGTAGCAGGGACACTGTGTAGCAGGGATACTGTGTAGCCGCGATACTGTGTAGCAGGGATACTGTGTAGCAGGGATACTGTGTAGCAGCGATACTGAGTAGCAGGGATACTGTGTAGCAGGGATACTGTGTAGTAGCGATACTGTGTAGCAGGGATACTGTGTAGCAGGGATACTGTGTAGCTGGGATACTGTGTAGCAGGGATACTGTGTAGCAGGTATACTGTGTAGCAGGATACTTTGTAGGCAGGATACTGTGTAGCAGGGATACTGTGTAGCAGCGATACTGTGTAGCAGGTATACTGTGTAGCAGGGATACTGTGTAGCAGGGATACTGTGTAGCAGCGATACTGTGTAGCAGGGATACTGTGTAGCAGAGATACTGTGTAGCAGAGATACTATGTAGCAGCGATACTGTGTAGCAGCGATACTGTGTAGTAGGGATACTGTGTAGCAGGGATACTGTGTAGCAGTGATACTGTGTAGCAGGGATACTGTGTAGCAGGGATACTGTATATCAGGGATACTATGTAGAAGGGATACTGTGTAGCAGGGATAATGTGTAGCAGGGATAATATGTAGCAGCGATACTGTGTAGCAGAGATACTGTGTAGAAGGGATACTGTGTAGCAGGGATACTGTGTAGCAGCGATACTGTGTAGCAGCGATACTGTTTAGCAGAGATACTGTGTAGCAGGGATACTGTGTAGCAGGGATACTGTGTAGCAGCGATACTGTGTAGCAGGGATACTCTGTAGCAGGGATTCTGGTAAGCAGCGATACTGTGTAGCAAAGATACTGTGTAGCAGGGATACTGTCTAGCAGGGATACTGTGTAGCAGGGATACTGTGTAGCAGGGATACTCTGTAGCAGGGATTCTGCTAAGCAGCGATACTGTGTAGCAAAGATACTGTGTAGCAGGGATACTGTGTAGCAGGGATACTGTGCAGCAGGGATACTGTGTTGCAGGGATACTGTGTAGCAGGGATTCTGTGTAGAAGGGATACTGTGTAGCAGGATACTTGTAGGGTAGGGTAGGGATACTGTGTAGCAGGGATACTGTGTAGCAGGGATACTGTGTAGCAGGATACTGTGTAGCAGGGATACTGTGAGCAGGAACGTGTAGCAGGGATTACGTGTGCAGGGATACGGGCAGATACTCTGTAGCAGCGATACTGTGAGCAGGGATACTGTGTAGAAGGGATACTGTGTGAAGGCACGGATACTGTGTAGAAGGATATGTGTAGCAGCGATACTGTGTAGCAGGGATACTGTGTAGCAGGGATACTCTGTAGCAGGGATACTTTGGAGCAGGGATACTGTGTAGCAGCGACACTGTGTAGCAGGGATACTGTGTAGCAGCGATACTGTGTAGCAGGGATCCTGTGTAGCAGAGATACGTGTCTAGCAGTGATACAGGTGTGTAGAGGATACTGTGTAGCAGGGACACTGTGTAGCAGGGATACTATGTAGCAGCGATACTGTGTAGCAGGGATACTGTGTAGCAGGGATACTGTGTAGCCGCGATACTGTGTAGCAGGGATACTGTGTAGCCGCGATACTGTGTAGCAGGGATACTGTATAGCAGCGATATTGTGTAGCATGGATACTGTGTAGCAGGGATACTGTGTAGCAGCGATACTGTGTAGCATGGATACTATGTAGCAGGGATACTGTGTAGCAGGGATACTGTTTAGCAGCGATACTGTGTAACTGGGATACTGTGTAGCAGGGATACTGTGTAGCAGCGATACTGTGTAGCAAGGATACTGTGTAACAGGGATACTGTGTAGCAGCGATACTGTGAAGCAGGGATACTGTGTAGCAGCGATACTGTGTAGCAAGGATACTGTGTAACAGGGATACTGTGTAGCAGCGATACTCTGTAGCAGGGATACTGTAGAAGCAGTAGGATACTGTGGCGGCAGGTAGACGTTGTGTAGCAGGGATTACTGTGTAGGCAACGGATACTATGTACAGGATACTATGTAGCAGGGATACTGTGTTGCAGGGATATTGTGTAACACGCTACTGAATAGCAGGGATACTGTTTAGCAGGGAACTGTGTAGCAGGGATACTGTGTAGCAGGATACTGTGTAGCAGGGATAACTGTGTAGCAGGGATACTGTAGTAGCGAGTGGATACTGTGTAGCAGGGATACTGTGTAGCAGGGATACTGTGTAGCAGGGATACTGTGTTGCAGCGATACTGTGTAGCAGGGATACTGTGTAGCAGGGATACTGTGTAGCAGGGATACTGTGTAGCAGGGATACTGTGTAGCAGGGATACTGTGTAGCAGGGATACTGTGTAGTAGGGATACTGTGTAGCAGGGATACTGTGTAGCAGCGATACTGTGTAGCAAGGATACTGTGTAACAGGGATACTGTGTAGCAGCGATACTCTGTAGCAGGGATACTGTATAGCAGAGATACTGTGCGGCAGGGAGACGGTGTAGCAGGGATTCTGTGTAGCAAGGATACTATGTAACAGGGATACTATGTAGCAGGGATACTGTGTTGCAGGGATATTGTGTAACACTGCTACTGAATAGCAGGGATACTGTTTAGCAGGGATACTGTGTAGCAGGGATACTGTGTAGCAGGGATTCTGTGTAGCAGGGATACTGTTTAGCAGGGATACTGTGTAGCAGCGATACTGTGTAGCAGGGATACTGTGTAGCAGGGATACTGTGTAGCAGGGATACTGTGTAGCAGGGATACTGTGTAGCAGGGATACTGTGTAGCAGGGATACTGTGTTGCAGGATACTGTGTAGCAGGGATACTGTGTAGCAGGGATACTGTGTAGCAGGGATACTGTGTAGCAGGGATACTGTGTAGCGCAGGGATACTGTGTAGCAGGGTTACTGTGTAGCAGGAGTACTGTGTAGTAGGGATACTGTGTAGCAGGGATACTGTGTAGCAGGGATACTGTGTAGCAGGGATTCTCTAACGTTCCTGTTTGCTTTTTACCATAAAAGTTTGTTTATGTTAAGAAGATATGGTATTTGTCATGGATGCATACAGTATTTCAGTGTTGTATGCCTTGGGGTATTGACAACACATATTTGCTGCGTTGGAAGTTTTATGTTTGAAGATGAGTCCATACCACTTGTCGGTTTATTGCCAGAGTACTTTTGCAGTGTAGCAGGTGAGTCTTTCTCTAGGTCAGTCACTGGACAATGTTGAGGTGTCGTTACTATTGTCAGCCTGTGGTAATGCTTAGTGATATATAGAGGGCGTGATGTAAGTCTGTTACATACTGGGGTTTTCAGATTTTCTTTTCCTAGATTTTTCATAAGTAAAATCTCTGTAAATTTTACAAGAAGATGCGAACTGCATAGTTGGTTGTGTGGTGAAACTTGTCGCAGGGACTTTCAATACTGTGTTCTTTACATAGTTGAATTTGCAGGCTTATAGCTGGATTTTACCTTACGATCTCTTGTTAAGCAAGCACGGATGAAGGTTAGCGACTACCCGGGATGCACTTTAAACATTCGAAACTACCCAGGTACATATTACTGCTAGGTGAACAGTGTATGAGAACACGTGTAAGGATAACGTAATTTATGTTTCTTCCCTTTCCGGAGATTGAAACCTGGGCATATCAATGTGTGAGCTGGAATACATACTAACAAGCAATGGTGCACTAAATGTGTTGTTCACGGCTTGATTCAATACTGATGTAACATGTACTTACCTAAACTGGTGATTTTGCTTCTTAGCGAAACACTGGAAGATGTATCAGGATATTGGAAGTTTCTTTTCAAGTTAAGTTTAAAATACTAGAAGAGGGACAAAAAATGTGGGGTGTGGGGAGGATACTGTTAAGAGATATGATGTAGAAATGATTATGTGTAAAAACTGTGAAACTGGGAACTGTGTAAACATTGATAATTGGAGCAAGTGATACTTTGTAGCAGGGATAATGTATTGCAGGGATAAAATGTGTGTAGCAGGGATAATGTTAAACAAGGATATGTGTAGCAGGGATACTGTGTAGCGGATAGGTAGCAGGGATTCTGTTACAGGGATACTTGTAGCAGAGATATGTGTAGCAGGGGTACTGTGTAGCGGGAAATTTTAGAGGGGTACTTGTAGCAGGGGTAATGTAAGCAGGGGTAATGTTAGCAGGATACTGGTAGCAGGGATAGTTAAGGGGTTCTGTGTAGCGGGGTACTGTGTACAGGGGTCTGGTAGCGGGATTCGGAGCGGGATACTGTGTGCAGGATTTGTGTAGCAGGGATTCTTTTTAGCGGGATAATGTGTAGCAGGGATTGTTAGCGGGTACCTGTTTTACAGGATTCTGTGAGCGGGAACTGGGTAGCAGGGATTCTGTGTAGCAGGGATCGGTAGCAGGGATAAGTGTAGCAGGGATCTGTTTGGGGAGCAGGGGATCTGGTGCAGGGAAAACTGTGTAGCATGAATACTTGTACAGGAAACTGTGTAGCAGGGATACTGAGTAGCCGGGGTACGAGTAGCAGGGGGTCTGTGACAGGGGAAAAGTGTAGCAGGATAATTTAAAAGGATTGTGTAGCAGGGATCTTTGTAGAGGGAAAATGTGACAGGAATACTGTGTAAGGTAAATGTTTTAAAAAAGGGATACTGGTAGCGGGAAAAGTGTAGCGGGGTCTGTAGCGGGATATTTTAGAGGGATAATGTTTGCAGGGATACTGGGGAGGGGTTTTGGGAGCAGGGATACGTGTAGCGGGGGAAAAAGGGACGGGATAAAGTGTACGGGATCTGTGTGCGGGATACTTGAAAAGGGAAACTGTTCGCAGGGCTGTGTGCAGGGTGCTGTGTAGAGGGAACTGTGTAGCAGGGAATGGTAGCGGGATACTTGTAGCAGGGATACTGGTAAAACGGGATACGTTGCAGGGATCTTGTGCAGGGATCTGTTGCAGGGGTACTGGTAGCAGGGGTAGTGTACAGGGAACTTAGCGGGGTACTTGCAGGATACTGTGGTATCCGGGATACTGTGTAGCGGGATACTTTAGCAGGGATACTGTGATCAGGGGTACTTAGCGGGGTACTCTGTAGCAGGGGTACTGTGTCGGGATACTGTGTAGCAGGGTACTCTGTAGCAGGGATACGTTGCGGGAACTCTGGCAGGATACTGTGTACAGGAACTTGTAGCAGGGATACTCTGAGCGGGATACGGTTTTGAGGGATACTCTGTAAAAACAGGGATACTCTGTACAGGAAACTGTAGCGGGGAACTTGTAGCAAGGGGCCTTTTAGAGGGATACTCTGTACGGGTACTCTGTGCAGGGAACTTGTAGCGGGGACTGTGTAAAGGGAGGGGTATTGTAGCAGGGTACTCTGGGAAAAACAGGGATAAAACCCGAGCAGGGATATGTGTAGAGGGGTACTCTGGGACAGGGGAATCTGTGCAGGGGTACTGTGTAGCAGGGTATGTTAGCAGGAATCTGTAGCCGGGGTCTCTGTAGCAGGGATCTTGTAGCAGGGATACGTGTGCAGGGATATGTGTAGCAGGGAAACTCTGTAGCAGGGGTAATGTTACTGGGGTACCTGAGCAGGGGTACTGTGTAGCAGGGGAAAAAAGTAGCAGGGATCTCTTAGCTGGGGTACTGTGTGCAGGGGTACCTGTACAGGGGTACCTGTATCAGGGATATTGTACAGGGTTTCCTTACAGGGATACCTGTAGCAGGGAACGTTAGCAGGGGTACTCTGTAGCAGGGGTACTGTGAGAGGGATACTGTGGCAGGGGCTCTGTAGCAGGGATACTCTGTGCAGGGATATGTGTAGCAGGGATACTGTGTAGCGGATACTCGTAGCGGGGTACTCTGTAGCGGGTACTTGTAGCAGGTATGTGTAGCAGGAAAATCTGTAGAGGGATACTCTGTGCAGGGTTTCTCTGTACAGGGATACCTGTACAGGGATACTGTTAGCAGGGGTACCTGTACAGGATACTCGTAGCAGGGAACTCTGTGAGGGATACCTTTTAGCAGGGGACTCTGTAGCAGGGAACTCTGTGCAGGGAACTCTGTAGAGGGGTACTGTTTCAGGGATTCTCTAACGTTCCGTTTTCTTTTTACCATAAAAGGGTTTTTTATGTTAAGAAGATATGGTTTTTGTCATAGATCCTACAGTATTTTTTGTTTGGTTTTGCCCGGGGATTAAAAAACACTAATACTTTTCTGCGTTTGGAAGTTTTAAGTTTAAGATATCCATCCCCTTTTCGGTTATATTGGCCCAAAATAAATTTGTGCAAGTGAAGGTGGGTTTTTTCTTAGGTCATGTCACTGGACAATGTGAGGTGTCTCCTATTGCAGCCTCGTGGTAAGTGCTTAGTGATATAAAAGACGTGATGTAACTTGTTACATTACCTGGGGGTTTTCCAATTTTTTTTTTCCTAATTTTTTCATAAGTAAATCATCTGTAAATTTCACTAAGAAGATCGAACTGCAAGTTTGTTTGGGGGTGAAACTTGTCGCAGGACTTTCAAACGTTTCCTTTACATAGTTGAATTTGCAGGCTAATAGCTGGAATTTTTACCTCATCTCATTTTAAAGCAAAGCCGTGTTGAAGGTATGCGACCTCCCCGGGATGCCACTTACAACATTCGACTAACACCCAGGTACATATTTACTGCTAGGTGAACAGGTGAAACACGTGTAAGGAAACGTATTTAGTGTTTCTTCCCTTTCCGGAGATTGAACCCTGGGCTATCAATGTGTGAGCTGAAAACACTACTAACCAAGCCATGGGTCACTAAATGTTTGTTCACCTTGATTCCAATACTGATGTAAAATGTCTTACCTAACAACTGGTGTTTTGCTTCTTCCCGAAACACTGGAAGATGTATCATATTTGGAATGTTTCTTTTTCGTTAAGTTTTAAAATACATCAGAAAAATACAACAAAAAAAAAGGTGGGGGGGGGGGGGGAAGCTCTTGTCTATATAATAATAGTCGAAAATGTTTAGGTTTAAAAACTGAGAAACTTTGGCAACATTTGAGAATCTTTAATCTGGGAACGTTTCGCCAGTCAGTGTGTTCTTCCCACTGACTGGCGAAATGTTTCCAAAATAAAGATTAGAAAATATTGCCCAAGTGTTGCAATTATCAACTTGTGGGTTTTCTAAACCATTTATGCATATTTTTAAGTTGAATTTTATACATTACCTGACACAGTTCTAGTGCTCTGAGGACCATCTCACTCACTGTCATACATGGCTCGAAATATTATCTCAGTTAATGCAATGGGTTCCGCTTCATCATGTCAAGGAGGAGAGAAACATACTGGAACTATATTACCAAAATTGCTTGTAAATGTGTAATAAATACCCTTTATCAAGATTTACGATGCGGAACATCTTATTTATGAAAAATTATTTCCTATAAATTTAGTAGAGACTTTGTTAATTAACTCAGTAACAGCATTTCAACGATGATATTTGATGAAAAAGTCTTGGAAAACTAAAATTAGATGATTCTGTTAGGATTAAGTCTGGGTACCATTACCTTGTTGTTGATTACTGAAGACCACGTATCTCAAAAATTATATTTTACAGGTAACTTATCTCTCAAAAAAATTTCCATTATAATAACTAAACAATGGCAACTACAGAATTTTTGTGTAGGAGGTTAAGGGTGGCAGTCTGTGGCAGTAACATTATAATATTTTATTTTATATTTACAGCAGTTAAGGGAAGACTGATAGAGATTAGAGTGGAACTTCAGCCTTCACTTGGGCACCATAACTATACAGGAATTTATTTTAAGCCTGAATTTTCATTCCTTTAAGATTAACACTTGTTTCTAATTTAAGGAAGGATATTATGGTGCTGTGGTACAAGTGCTTCCACAGCTCAACAGACATGAAAACTGAACACAATTACATCACATATGACACAATAGCGTATGTGACATGCGTTGTGTCATGTTTCCATGTCACAACATCTCGGTCGCAGCAGGAAATAAATGCACTTGTCATACTGCTATTGTGTTGCACTCTCTTATATCCCTCGCTCAATGGACAGTGGAAATCCATCCACATGTGGTTCTCTTCCCAGGTTTCTGCAACATATCAATGTTTGTCTAAATATGAAGAGATGACATGAAAATTTGCAGGTTATGATTGGACTTCACTTCATACGTAGAAGATAAGATTGTTATTTAGTGGGCAGCAGCTCATCTCTCGTTCGTCTTTAACAACGAGAGATGAATAAGAAAATACCTCATCTTGCCATATTTGGTCACTATTTGGCAGTATTATACACCTGGACGTTTTATGTACTGTATTCTAAGTGAGATAAATTGCAATGGTTATAGCCTGATAAGTAAGACTTAAATACCGCAAGATCTTCAAGTTCACCCAGCATTCTTGGGGTGAGCCACGCGTCTGAGGGTAAGGAAAGGGGATGGAGGGGTGATGTATGAAGAATCACGTGGGAGGGAGGGGGGTGGGAGGGATGATGTATGAAGAATCACGTGGGAGAATAATACACGGATATCAACCATCACAAGCTTCTTTGACTATGTTTAAATGTCTTTATATTGTGTATAGAGTACATGCAATTGTATGTCATATTATAGGAATTACATAAATTTTCAACAGGTGAATGTAATCTTAGTTCAAGATTTTTACTAGTTTCACCGTAATAAACTTTATCATACATTTTACAAAGAATCTGTCAGACATTGCCGTCAGCATTATTGGAGAATTTTTTTTTTATTAAAAGTTTTTTACTATAATAAGATTTTTAAATACAACTTTGATATTAAAATTCTTAGGTGTGTGTGTGTGTGTGTGTGTATATATATATATATATATATATATATATATATATATATTATATATATATATATATATAAATATATATTAACACATCGGTCGATTCTCACCAAGGCAGGGTAGAGAGAAAAAGAAAAACTTCCATCATTCACTCCATTACTGTCTTGCCAGAAGGGTGCTTTACACTACAGTTATAAAACTGCAGCATTAACACCCCTCCTTCAGAGTGCAGACACTGTACTTCCCATCTCCAGGACTCAAGTCCGGCCTGCCAGTTTCCCTGAATCCCTTCATAAATGTAACTTTGCTCACACTCCAACAGCACGTCAAGTATTAAAAACCATTTGTCTCCATTCACTCCTACCAAATACGCTCACGCATGCTTGCTGGAAGTCCAAGCCCCTCGCACACAAAATCTCCTTTATTCCCTCTCTCCAACCTTTCCTAGGCCGACCCCTACCCCACTTTCCCTCCACTTCAGATTTATACACTCTTGAAGTCATTTTATTTTGTTCCATTCTCTCTACAACCCCTCCCCTGTGACAACTCCCACTTTGTGTTTGATTGTTTATCTTTTAACTCCACGCCTCTTGCCAAGACCCTCGCATTCACTTCTCTTACAACCCCATCTATAAATATATTGAACAACCATGGTGACATCACACATCCTTGTCTAAGGCCCACTTTTACTGGGAAATAATCTCCCTCTTTCCTACATACTCTAACCTGAGCCTCACTATCCTCATAAAAACTCTCCACTGCTTTCAGTAACCTACCTCCTATACCATACACCTGTAACATCTGCCACATTTCCCCCCTATCCAACCTGTCATATGCCTTTTCCAAATCCATAAATGCCACAAAAACCTCTTTAGCCTTATCTAAATACCGTTCACCTATATGTTTCACTATGAACACTTGGTCTACACACCCCCTACCTTTCCTAAAGCCTCTTTGTTCATCTGCTATCCTATTCTCCGTCTTACTCTTCTTTCAATAATAACTCTACCATAGACTTTACCAGGTATACTCAACAGACTCATTCCCCTATAATTTCTGCACTCTCTCTTGTCCCCTTTGCCATTATACACAAGAACTATGCATGCTCTCTGCCAATCCCTAGGTACCTTACCCTCTTCCATACATTTATTAAATAATTGCACCAACCACTCCAAAACTATATCCCCACCTGTTTTTAACATTTCTATCTTTATCCCATCAATCCCAGCTGCCTTACCCCCTTTCATTTTACCTACTGCCTCACGAACTTCCCCCACACTCACAACTGGCTCTTCCTCACTTCTACAAGATGTTATTCCTTCTTGCCTTATACACGAAATCACAGCTTCTCAATCTTCATCAACATTTAGCAGTTCCTCAAAATATTCCCTTCATCTTCCCGATACCTCTAACTCTCCATTTAATAACTCTCCTCTCCTATTTTTCACTAACAAATCCATTTGTTCTCTAGGCTTCCTCAACTTGTTAATCTCACTCCAAAACTTTTTCTTATTTTCAACAAAACTGGTTGATATCTCACCCACTCTCTCATTTACTCTCTTTTTACAATGCTTCACCACTGTCTTAACCTCTCTTCTTCTCTTCATATACTCTTCTCTCCTTGCATCACTTCTACTTTGTAAAAACTTCTCATATGCTAACTTTTTCTCTCTTGCTACTCTCTATACATTATCATTCCACCAATCGCTTTTCTTCCCTCCCGCACCCACCTTCCTGTAACCACAAACTTCTGCTGAACACTCTAACACTACATTCTTAAACCTACCCCATACATCTTCGACCCCATTGTCTATGCTCTCATTAGCCCATCTATCCTCCAATAGCCGTTTATATCTTACCCTAACTGCCTCCTCTTTTAGTTTATAAACCTTCACCTCTCTTTTCCCTAATGCTTCTATTCTCCTTGTATCCCATCTACCTTTTACTCTCAGTGTAGCTACAACTAAAAAGTGATCTGATATATCTGTGGTCCCTCTATAAACATGTACATCCTGAAGTCTACTCAACAGTTTTTTATCTACCAATACATAATCCAACAAACTTCTGTCATTTCGCCCTACATCATATCTTGTATACTTATTTGTCCTCTTTTTCTTAAAAATGTATTACCTATAACTAAACCCCTTTCTATACAAAGTTCAAAGGGCTCCCATTATTATTTACACCTGGCACCCCAAACTTACCTACCACACCCTCTCTAAAAGTTTCTCCTACTTTAGCATTCAGGTCCCCTACCACAATTACTCTCTCACTTGGTTCAAAGGTTCCTATACATTCACTTAACATCTCCCAAAATCTCTCTCTCTCCTCTACATTCCTCTCTTCTCCAGGTGCATATACGCTTATTATGACCCACTTTTCGCATCCAACCTTTACTTTAATTCACATAATCCTTGAATTTACACATTCATATTCTCGTTTCTCCTTCCATAACTGATCCTTCAACATTATTGCTACCCCTTCCTTAGCTCTAACTCTCTCAGATACTCCAGATTTAATCCCATTTATTTCCCCCCACCGAAACTCCCCTACCCCCTTCAGCTTTGTTTCGCTTAGGGCCAGGACATCCAACTTCTTTTCATTCATAACATCAGCAATCATCTGTTTCTTGTCATCTGCACTACATCCACGCACATTTAAGCATCCCAGTTTTATAAAGTTTTTCTTCTTCTCTTTTTTAGTAAATGTTTACAGGAGAAGGGGTTACTAGCCCATTGCTCCCGGCATTTTAGTCGCCTCATACGACACGCATGGCTTACGGAGGAAAGATTCTTTTCCACTTCCCCATGGACAATAGAAGAAATAAAGAAGAACAAGAGCTATTTAGAAAAAGGAGAAAAACCTAGATGTATGTATTTATATATGCATGTGCGTGTCTGTGAAGTGTGACCAAAGTGTAAGAGTAGCAAGATATCCCTGTTATCTAGCGTGTTTATGAGACAGAAAAAGACACCAGCAATCCTACCATCATGTAAAACAGTTACAGGTTTCTGTTTCACAGTCATCTGGCAGGACGGTAGTACTTCCCTGGGTGGTTGCTGTCTACCAACCTACTACCTGTCCGTGTACATACGCTTAAAATATACATTTACAATTAAGGTATTAAAGAATACTTGACAAGAGGTGCTCAGGTGATACTTGACAAGTGGTGCTCAGGTGATACTTGACAAGTGGTGCTCAGGTGATACTTGACAAGTGGTGCTCAGGTGATACTTGACAATTGGTGCTCAGGTGATACTTGACAAGTTGTGATCAGGTGATACTTGACAAGTGGTGCTCAGGTGATACTTGACAAGTGGTGATCAGGTGATACTTGACAAGTGGTGATCAGGTGATACTTGACAAGTGGTGCTCAGGTGATACTTGACAAGTGGTGCTCAGGTGACACTAGACAAGTGGTGATCAGGTGATACTTGACAAGTGGTGCTCAGGTGATACTTGACAAGTGGTGCTCAGGTGATACTTGACAAGTGGTGCTCAGGTGATACTTGACAAGTGGTGCTCAGGTGATACTTGACAAGTGGTGCTCAGGTGATACTTGACAAGTGGTGATCAGGTGATACTTGACAAGTGGTGATCAGGTGATACTTGACAAGTGGTGATCAGGTGATACTTGACAAGTGGTGATCAGGTGATACTTGACAAGTGGTGCTCAGGTGATACTTGACAAGTGGTGATCAGGTGATACTTGACAAGTGTGATCAGGTGATACTTGACAAGTGAGTGATCAGGTGATACTTGACAAGTGGTGCTCAGGTGATACTTGACAAGTGGTGCTCAGGTGATACTTGACAAGTGGTGCTCAGCTGATACTTGACAGGTGGTACTCAGGTGATACTTGACAAGTTTCACCTGTAAGTGAACTGGCTCTAAATTTTACATACCAATAAGTTAACACACCAACAGACCAATAAATCTACAATCCAACAAACCACTAAACCAAGCCACAAAGCCAGAGGTCACCACTATAATCTAAAAAGACGGAGTCATCTGGGATCAAACTCGCCGCCCAGGTGAGAGAGGTTGCCGCCACCTTCTGTCACGGCGCCAGCATAATGTGTTCAAATATACAGGACACTTACTTTACTTGCCTTCTCCACTTTTCAGCTTAAATTTTTATATATATATATATATATATATATATATATATATATATATATATATATATATATATATATATATTATATATATATATATATATATATATGTCGTGCCGAATATGTAAAACGGGTCAATTAGCAATAACTCATTTAAAATTAAGTCCTTTCTAAAAATTTCTCTTATACGTTTAAAGATATATTTTTTTCATTAATGTTGATGTAAAAATTATAATTTGCACCAAAAGGAACTTAGAAAACTTACCTAACCTTATTATAACAAGAACAATTTATTTTAGCCTAACTCAACTAAATATATTTTTGATTTGTTTACAATAATTTAATACTAAACAAACCCAGTGAAATATATTTTTTTCGTTAGGTTCAGAATAATTTTGGCGAAATTATTGCATACACAAATTTTCACTTGTCCTATATGGCAAGATGAACGTTGCTATTTAAGCCAAGATTGCAAGTTCTGCCTATTCGGCACGACATATATATATATATATATATATATATATATATATATATATATATATATATATATATATATATATATATATATATATATATAGTGTGTGTGTGTGTGTACTCACCTAATTGTACTCACCTAATTGTGGTTGCAGGGGTCGAGACTCAGCTCCTGGCCCCGCCTCTTCACTGATCGCTACTGGATCCTCTCTCTCTCTCTGCTTCCTGAGCTTTGTCATACCTCTTCTTAAAACTATGTATGGTTCCTGCCTCCACTACTTCACTTGCTAGGCTATTCCACT
>NC_069406.1:10923484-11113484 GCF_026875155.1 Cherax quadricarinatus
TCTCATTGAACAGGATAACAGCACACCGTTGGTGATATAACAGTAGGATAACAGCACACCGTTGGTGATATAGCAGTAGGATAACAGCACACCGTTGGTGAATTTAAAAGTAGGATAACAGCACACCCTTGGTGATTAGCAGTAGGATAAACAGCACACCGTTGGTGATATAACAGTAGGATAACAGCACACCGTTGGTGATATAACAGTAGGATAACAGCACACCGTTGGTGATATAACAGTAGGATAACAGCACACCGTTGGTGATATAGCTGTAGGATAAACAGCACACGTTGGTGATATAGCAGTAGGATAACAGCACACCGTTGGGTGATATAGCAGTAGGATAACAGCACACCGTTGGTGATATAACAGTAGGATAACAGCACACCGTTGGTGATATAGCAGTAGGATAACAGCACACCGTTGGTGATATAGCAGTAGGATAAAAGCACACCGTTGGTGATATAACAGTAGGATTAACAGCACACCGTTGGTGATATAGCAGTAGGATAACAGCACACCGTTGGTGATATAGCAGTAGGATAACAGCACACCGTTGGTGATATAGCAGTAGGATAACAGCACACCGTTGGTGATATAGCAGTAGGATAACAGCACACCGTTGGTGATATAGCAGTAGGATAACAGCACACCGTTGGTGATATAGCAGGTAGGATAACGCACACCGTTGGTGATTAGCAGTAGGATAACAGCACACCGTTGGTGATTTTGCAGTAGGATAACAGCACACCGTTGGTGATTTTAACAGTAGGATAACAGCACACCGTTGGTGATATGGCAGTAGGATAACAGCACACCGTTGGTGATATAGCAGTAGGATAACAGCACACCGTTGGTGATATAACATTAGGATAACAGCACACCCTTGGTGATTATAGCAAATAGGATAACAGCACACCGTTGGTGATATAACAGTAGGATAACAGCACACCGTTGGTGATATAGCAGTAGGATAACAGCACACCGTTGGTGATATAGCAGTAGGATAACAGCACACCGTTGGTGATATAACAGTCGGATAACAGCACACCGTTGGTAATATAGCAGTAGGATAACAGCACACCGTTGGTGATATAGCAGTAGGATAACAGCACACCGTTGGTGATATAGCAGTAGGATAACAGCACACCGTTGGTGATATAACAGTAGGATAACAGCACACCGTTGGTGATATAGCAGTAGGATAACAGCACACCGTTGGTGATAGAGCAGTAGGATAACAGCACACCGTTGGTGATATAGCAGTAGGATAACAGCACACCGTTGGTGATATAACAGTAGGATAACAGCACACCATTGGTGATATAACAATAGGATAACAGCACACCGTGGGTGATATAACAGTAGGATAACAGCACACCGTGGGTGTTATAACAGTAGGATAACAGTACACCGTTGGTGATATAGCAGTAGGATAACAGCACACCGTGGGTGTTATAACAGTAGGATAACAGCACACCGTGGGTGTTATAACAGTAGGATAACAGCACACCGTGGGTGATATAACAGTAGAATAACAGCACACCGTGGGTGATATAACAGTAGGATAACAGCACACCGTGGGTGATATAACAGTAGGATAACAGCACACCGTGGGTGATATAACAACAGGATAACAGGGCTAATGAGAGCATAAGCAATGGGGCCGAAGAGGTATGGGGTAGGTTTAAAAATGTAGTGTTAGAGTGTTCAGCAGAAGTTTGTGGTTACAGGAAAGTGGGTGTGGGAGGGAAGAGGAGCGATTGGTGGAATGATGATGTAAAGAGAGTAGTAAGGGAGAAAGAGTTAGCATAGAAGTTTTTACAAAGTAGAAGTGATGCAAGGAGGGAAGAGTATATGGAGAAAAAGAGAGGGTTAAGAGAGTGGTGAAGCAATGTAAAAAGAGAGCAAATGAGAGAGTGGGTGAGATGTTATCAACAAATTTGTTGAAAATAAGGAAAAAGTTTTGGAGTGAGATTAACAAGTTAAGGAAGCCTAGAGGAAAAAAATTGGGTTTGTCAGTTAAAAATAGGAGAGGAGAGTTATTAAATGGAGAGTAGAGGTATTGGGAAGAAGGAAGGATATTTTGAGGAATTGTTAACTGTTGATGAAGATAGGGAAGCTGTGATTTCGTGTATAGGGCAAAGGGGGAATAACATCTTGTAGGAGTGAGGAAAAACCAGTTGTGAGTGTGGGGGAAGTCGTGAGGCAGTAGGTAAATGAAAGGGGGTAAGGCAGCCGGGATTGATGGGATAAAGTTAGAAATGTTAAAAGCAGGTGGGGGTATAGTTTTGGAGTGGTTGGTGCAATTATTTAATAATGTAGGAAGAGAGTAAGGTACCTAGGAATTGCAGAGAGCATGCATAGTTCCTTTGTTTAAAGGCGAAGGGGACAAAAGAGAGTGCAAAAATTATAGGGGGGATAAGTCTGTTGAGTATACCTGGTAAAGTGTATGGTAAAAGTTATTATTGGAAGAATTTAAGAATAAAACGGGAATAGGATAGCAGATGAACAAGGAGGCTTTAGGAAGGTAGGGGGTGTATGGACCAGGTGTTTACAGTGAAACATATAAGTGAACAGTATTTAGATAAGGCTAAAGAGGTTTTTGTGGCATTTATGGATTTGGAAAAGGAGTATGACAGGGGTGGATA
Organism: Cherax quadricarinatus; assembly: GCF_026875155.1. Classification (NCBI taxonomy): domain Eukaryota; kingdom Metazoa; phylum Arthropoda; class Malacostraca; order Decapoda; family Parastacidae; genus Cherax; species Cherax quadricarinatus. The sequence goes on from NC_069406.1 coordinate 10,926,139, forward strand.
GGGGAGCAATGTGGCAGATGTTGAAGGTGTATGGTGTAGGAGGTAGGTTACTGAAAGCAGTGAAGAGTTTTTACGAGGATAGTGAGGCTCAAGTTAGACTATGTAGGAAAGAGGGAGATTATTTCCCAGTAAAAGTAGGCCTTAGACAAGGATGTGTGATGTCGCCGTGGTTGTTTAATATATTTATAGATGGGGTTGTAAGAGAAGTAAATGCGAGGGTCTTGGCAAGAGGTGTAGAGTTAAAAGATAAAGAATCACACATAAAGTTGGAGTTGTCACAGTTGCTCTTTGCTGATGACAATGTGCTCTTGAGAGATTCTGAAGAGAAGTTGCAGAGGTTGATGGATGAATTTGGTAGGGTATTCAAAAGAAGAAAATTAAAAGTGTATACAGGAAAGAGTTAGGTGATGAGGATAACAAAAAGATTAGGTGATAAAGATTGGATATCAGATTGGAGGGAGAGAGTATGGAGGAGGTGAATGTATTCAGATATTTGGGAGTGGACGTGTCAGCGGATGGGTCTATGAAAGATGAGGTGAATCATAGAATTGATGAGGGGAAAAGGGTGAGCGGTGCACTTAGGAGTCTGTGGAGACAAAGAACTTTGTCCTTGGAGGCAAAGAGGGGAATGTATGAGAGTATAGTTTTACCAACGCTCTTATATGGGTGTGAAGCATGGGTGATGAATGTTGCAGCGAGGAGAAGGCTGGAGGCAGTGGAGATGTCATGTCTGAGGGCAATGTTTGGTGTGAATATAAAGCAGAGAATTCGTAGTTTGGAAGTTAGGAGGAGGTGCGGGATTACCAAAATTGTTGTCCAGAGGGCTGAGGAAGGGTTGTTGAGGTGGTTCGGACATGTAGAGAGAATGGAGCGAAACAGAATGACTTCAAGAGTGTATCAGTCTGTAGTGGAAGGAAGGCGGGGTAGGGGTCGGCCTAGGAAAGGTTGGAGAGAGGGGGTAAATGAGGTTTTTTGTGCGAGGGGCTTGGACTTCCAGCAGGCATGCGTGAGCGTGTTTGATAGGAGTGAATGGAGACAAATGGTTTTTAATACTTGACGTGCTGTTAGAGTGTGAGCAAAGTAACATTTATGAAGGGATTCAGGGAAACCGGCAGGCCGGACTTGAGTCCTGGAGATGGGAAGTACAGGGCTTGCACTCTGAAGGAGGGGTGTTAATGTTGCAGTTTAAAAACTGTAGTGCAAAGCACCCTTCTGGCAAGACAGTGATGGAGTGAATGATGGTGAAAGTTTTTCTTTTTCGGGCCGCCCTGCCTTGGTGGGAATCGGCCAGTGTGTTAATAAAAAAATAAAAAAAAAAAAACAGCACACCGTGGGTGTTATAACAATGTAACTATTGTATCCAATAGGATAACAGCACACTGTGAGTGTTACAACAACGTAACTATTGTATTCAATAAGACAGCAACACACAGAGGGTTTTTCCACAATGTAACTGTCGAATAGAAAAGGACAGCAGCTCACGGCGAGTGCTGTCACAATGTGGAGATAAACTGTATAAAATAGCGACACGATGGAAAAGTAGACACAAATGCAGTATAATGCGATCTTTACTGGCTACATTTCGCCCACACAGGGGGCTTTATTAAGTCATAAACAGATGTACCTGAGAAGAGAGTACTTGAGTACATATATGGAGCATAGTGACGTGACTATATCTTAGCTATGCTCACTATATATGCTCATGTACTCTCTGCTCAGGTAGATCTATTTGTGACTTGATAAAGTCCACTGTGTGGGCGAAACGTTGTCAATAAAGGATCGCAATATACACTGTGCCTATCACTCCCAGAATGTAACTATCACATACAATAAAATCTATGCTTCTTGAATTTGAGAACAATCTTACAATATCAGGAAACAGGATGAAGGAATCCCTTAAGAACTTTGTGACCAAAATTCCACTGACCTTACCAGGTTCAGCAGCATATTAATGTTTATGAGGTGTTCTCCATGTTAAATTAGACACATGTACAACTCTTGGGTATCAATTAAGATACCCAAGAGTTGCACATGTGTCTAATTTAACAACGTGTCGGTTCTTTGAACCATTCATCTACAAAGTGTTCTCCATTTGCCATGACATATCATTATGTTACGTTCGAAGCCAGTCGACTGCATGTAGCTTATTATAGCTACAGTTCACCTGTACGCTAACATTCATATCTACATCAGTCCCTAAATTACTAATAATAATAATAATAATAATAATAATCTTTATTTCTACATGTACATTATACAAGGTATACAGGCCTAGCTGACATCAGTGACATACCACTGTATATAAAGCCCCTTGCTATGCTGAGCATTTCGGTTAATTTTGTCCCCAAGATGCGACCCACACTAGTCGACTAATACCCAGGTTGATAAGTTAGACACAGATGCAACACTTGGGTATCTATCTTCATTAAGGAAATGTTTCGCCACACAGTGGCTTCATCAGTCCATACAAAGGAGAATGGCGAAGAACGGGGGAGGAGTTTGTGGTAATCAGTCCTTCAGCCTCGAGTCGATGTAATCAGTCCATCAGTCTTGATGGAAGTGTCTTATATACTGTAGGCAGATGAGGTGCAGCAGTCGTAGGTGGTATCACATCTGACAAATCCAAATGTGGAAGTAGGTCATGCCTAAAGGTTAGAGGCAAGTGAAGAATTCCCTTATCAACTTATCGGTTCTCTGAACCATTTATCTACATAGACACCCAGGTACCTACTTACTGTGACAGCAGGTGTCTTACGGAAACACATCTTAATGTTTCCATCCGTACCGTGGATCGAACTACATACTTTAATGTGTGAGCTGAGTACGCTACCACCCGAGCTACGGGACACCTCATTTAAATAAATGCTCGGCGTATATATACTGAGAATAAACTTTTCTCTGTATACACTCATAAGAACGTAAAGAATGGAGGAACACTGCAGCAGGCCTACTGGCCCAAACTATGCAGGTTTTTCTCAAAACCAGCCTTTTCTCAAAGCTACCCAAGAATTTGTTTCATTACTTCAGGATTTATTCCAAGCCAACCCTTCCCACTAATATACTCGTATGCCTAATCTCTTTTTAAAAGTACCCAAGGTTTTAGCTTCTATGACTTATTTGGCAGATTGTTTCACTCATCGACAGTTCTATTTGAAAACCAGTACTTTCCTACGTAATTTCTAAATCTAAATTAATCTAATTTAAATCCTTATTTCTAGTTTTTACTTGATTCGATATCCTCAGTACTTTATTTGTATCGCCTTTATGTTCATCTCTCAGTTATAAACTTCAATGATATCTCCTCTCATTCTACGTCTCTCAAGAGAGTCTTCATATGGGAGATTCCGTATACAGTGGATTAATTAGGTCATTCTTCTCTGAATGTTCTCCCATGAATTTATAACCATTCCGTAGTATGGCGACCAAAACTGAACGGCGTAATCTAAGTGAGGCTTTACTAGTGATGTATAGATCCGTAAAATAACTTTTGGACTCCTGTTACTTATATTTCATGATATAAATCGAAGTAGCCTTAGCAGTCGTCAGCAACTTTAAAAAGTTACTGAACTCCACTCACTAGTCAAAGTTGAAATCCCCTACTATTAATATTTTATCATATCTAGAAGCCCTAACAATTTTGTTCTAAAGAAGTCTTCCTCTTCGCTATGTACGGGGGTCGGTATATAGCACCTAAAATAAATTTTTCTTGTTTTAGAAATTCTAACCAAACAGATTCTCTGTCGAATCCACCGATTTTTACCTGTTTTTATGCAACAATTCATGTTATCTTTAACAAATAACGCTACAGCACCCCTCCTCCCGTTATTTCTTGTAACAGGAAACAACTTAAATCTTTGAATGTGACACTCGGCAATCATGTCCCAGTTCTTCATATTCAACCATATTGAAGTTATTGCAATAACATCAAAGTTTCCAGCACTCACTACCAAACATAATTCTTTAATTTGATTCCCGATGCTTCAACTTTTAGTATAAAATGTGTTAATGTATTTTTTCTCTATCTTTTCTCTACTCAACTTTGCCCTCACACAACTTCTGTTATGAAGGTTGAGACACTTATGCAGCATATGGGAATCTTTATTCAGGAAACGTTTCGCCACACAGTGGCTTCATCAGTCCAATACAAAGAGGAAGGCGTATGGAGAGGAGGAGTATGAGGTAATCAGTCCCTAAACCTGGAGTCGATGTGTTCAGTCCATCAATCTTGTAGAATGTACAGCATAGGGCCATAGACGTGGCTTATATACTGTAGTGAGGTGAGGCGAAGCACGAGGAGGTGAGGTCATAGAGGTACCATCCACTAGTCGAAGTAGGTCTTCGTCCAAAGGTTGAACAAGTGTTGAAGAATTCTTTGTAACAAGATCCCATGATGCTGCAGTGTCTGACAGTTGTGATGAATGGTTTGAAAAACCGACAAGTTGAAGATTGAGACACTCCTCCTCTTCATACGCCTTCCTCTTTGTATTGGACTGATGAAGCCACTGTGTGGCGAAACGTTTCCTGAATAAAGATTCCCATATGCTGCATAAGTGTCTCAATCTTCAACTTGTCGGTTTTTCAAACCATTCATCACAACTTCTGTTATAATTTTTATCCAGTGTTACTTGATAGATATTCCGAAAATTCATGAAATCAAAGCGTAAATCAATATTTCCACAATGCATTTTTTTTTCCTTGCAAGACTCATAACTCCAAATATTCCTAGTTTAAAGCCCTAACAACACCCTCCACTGAACTAGCCAGAGCACTCACACCTGCCCTGGATAAGTAAACCCCATCCCAGGCATACATGTCATTCCTGTCGTAGAAGTGGTCCCAGTTGTCAATGAATGTTACTGTTTATCCTTATAGTGTTTGCCCAGCCAGCAACTAATACCAATTGCTCTGGAAAGCCATTTATTTCTAGGCAAAATGCCACAGGGCACCCTCCTTACTTTCTAATTATTACAGGGCACCCTCTTTTCTTTCTAATTATTAGAGGGCACCCGTCCTTTCTTTCTAATTATTACAGGGCACCCTCCTTTCTTTCTAATTATTACAGGGCACCCTTTCTTTCTAATTATTTCTAATGCTGCTCTATACCTGTTGACTAAATTATCACTTCTATGCTTCACAAAATCATTGCCCTCATCACCGAGGCAGATAATCGGATTGATCCCATTACCATTCATCATGCAGTCAACACTTGGGTATCTTTATTGTGGAAACGTTTCGCCAACCAGTGGCTTCTTCTGTCCATTACAGAGATGAATGGTGGAAGATGAGGAGTTTGAGGTAATCAGTCCCTCAGCCTGGAGCTGATGTATTTAGTCCATCACTCCTGATGACGAAATTCATGGACTCCAGGCTGAGGGACTGATTACCTCAAACTCCTCATCTTCTACCATTCATTTCTGTATGTTGAAAATGGTATACCATACTAACACACTGATGAGGAAGGCACATGTGCAACAGTTGGGTTCTTGCAACGTTTCGCCTACACTGTAAGCTTCATCAGTCAGATACAGAGAAGAATGTATTGTAGGCAGCACGAGTAGTGGCGAGGTAAAGATGATGTCATTAGTCCATCAACATTGGAGAAATAGTATGAGGTGGTCAGTCCCTCAGCCTGAAGAAGAGTTCAGCTCTATGAACTAGAACGATATTTAAGACCCCGTTCTCATGCTTCATGAAGCTTCATATAGTTCCAGACCATAGAGCTGAACTCCTCTCCAGGCTGAGGGACTGACCACCTCAAACTACTTCTCCAAGGATGATAGATTGATTACATAATCTTTACTACTCCTGCTGCCTACATTACATTCTCATCTGTATTTAACTGATAACACTTACCGTGTAGGTGAACCGTTGCTACAGTATAAATACCTAACTGTTACGCATGTGTCTTATTCATCAACTTGTCGGTATTTTATACCAGTTTCTCTGTATTGGACTGATGAAGCCAATGTTTGGCGAAACGTTTCCACAATAAAGATACCCAAAAACTGCACAAGTGTTTCATTCATCAGTTTCAAAATCGCCTCAACGTTCATATGGGAAGGTTTAATACCTTCACCTGACATGTCATCCTCTAAGTTACCCAAGTAGTTAGTTGCTAACACTGACTAGTTATTATTAATTAGTACCTTATGATTCTATATACTTCACGATGGAAAAATAAACACTAATACAGCATAATGCGATCCTTTATCTCATTATAATGCATTTGTGCTAATTTTTCCAAACTCCACAAGACTTTTCTATGATTACAGTCACGTGACTCACAAATAATAGCGGAAATATTGCGACTGCAAAGATAATATAAGATTTCTTTCGGATTTTTAACTCTGAAGGGTTAACCACCCAGGATAACCCAAGAAAAAGCAGTAAGTCATCGAGGACTGTCTGTCTTATTTCCATTGTGGTCCTCAATTTTGTCCCCCAGGATGCAACCCACACCAGTCGACTAACACCCAGGTAAATATTTGCTGCTAGGTGAACAGGACAATAGGTAAACAAACCATACCACGGGCGGGGATAGAACCCGCGATCAGAGAGTCGTCGTGTCATTACGATTTCGTGACTCACGACAATAGGTGTAAGAAAACGCGTCGAAATGTTTCTACCTACCGGGAATCGAACCCAGGCCCTCCGTGTGTGAAACTAGAGCTTTGTCAGCCAGGCCACGGAATCACCCTTAACAAACAACTGTGACGTAAACCTGCTGAAACATCCTGGAGAGGGAAGCTCAGAGGGTAGTCTCCTGTACTTAAAAAAAATCCTTAAGCGACATTATTTACCAAGAGATATTGGCTTTTCTTATCTACAAGTGATTGCAAATATGTATTCTCAAGATATTTCTCAAAACAAATCATTTACCCAACACAGATAACTCAAAACATTGCAATGGGTAAATGAGTGAGATTTGGGAACCTTTACTGTGGAAATATTTCGCCTGCCATTGGTGGTTTCTTCAGTTCATTATAGAAAGGAATAGTGAAAGATAAGGAGAATTTTGAGGTAATCACTGGGTACTTGTCACGATGAATTTCCGTGTTTAAACCCATAATAGCAACACAGACCTTCCTAGCTTCAGTCTGCTATTAAAAGTGCCACAATAGGGGCTGCTTCGTCAGTACGTAAACTACCTATATAATCTATCGAGTTTACAATTTTTCTAATGCTACTTTGATTATTTTCTTTTGGTAGAAGTCAACTGGAGGAGCTTTAATACAATTGGGAACATTGTCAGTCTTTAGATGAATTGTTGCTATGCTTGAGGGATCCACAGGAAAATATGAGGACAGCGGTGGGTGGTGCGGGCGGGGTTATGGTGGTGCGGGCGGGGTGGGTGGTGTGGGCGGGGTGGGTGGTGCGGGCAGGGTGGGTGGTATCATGACAGCGGTGGGTGGTGCGGGCGGGGTGGGTGGTACCTTGAGGTTACCTGGAGGTTATTCCGGGGATCAACACCCCCGCGGCCCGGTCCATGACCAGGCCTCCCGATGGATCAGGGCCTGATCAACTAGGCTGTTACTGCTGGCCGCACGCAGTCCAACGTACGAGCCACAGCCCGGCTGATCCGGCACTGACTTTAGGTATCTGTCCAGCTCTCTCTTGAAGGCAGCCAGGGGCTTATTGGCAATTCCCCTAATGCTTGATGGGAGGCTGTTGAACAGTCTTGGGCACCTGACACTTATGGTGTTTTCCCTTAGTGAACCAATGGCGCCCCTACTTTTTACCTGGAGTTTACCTGGAGAGAGTTCCGGGGGTCAACGCCCCCGCGGCCCGGTCTGTGACCAGGCCTCCTGGTGGATCAGAGCCTGATCAACCAGGCTGTTGCTGCTGGCTGCACTTTATTGGGTGCATTTTGCATCGCCTGCCCAGTCTTTTACTTTCGTAGGGAGTGATTTCTTTGTGCAGATTTGGGACAGCGGTGGGTGGTGCGGGCGGGGTGGGTGGTGCAGGCTGGGTGGGTGGTGCGGGCGGGGTTACCTGGAGGTTACCTGGAGGTTATTCCGGGGATCAACGCCCCCGCGGCCCGGTCCATGACCAGGCCTCCCGATGGATCAGGGCCTGATCAACTAGGCTGTTACTGCTGGCCGCACGCAGTCCAACGTACGAGCCACAGCCCGGCTGATCCGGCACTGACTTTAGGTATCTGTCCAGCTCTCTCTTGAAGCCAGCCAGGGGCTTATTGGCAATTCCCCTAATGCTTGATGGGAGGCTGTTGAACAGTTTTGGGCCCCGGACACTTATGGAGCTGAGTCTCGTCCCCTGCAACCACAATTAGGTGAGTACAATTTGGTGGGTGGTATGAGGACAGCGGTGGGTGGTGCGGGCGGGGTGGGCGGTATGATGACAGCGGTGGGTGGTGCGGGCGGGGTGGGTGGTATGAGAACAGCGGTGGGTGGTGCGGGCGGGGTGGGTGGTATGAGGGCTGTGGTGGGTGGTGCGGGCGGGGTGGGTGGTATGAGGGCGGCGGTGGGTGGTGCGGGCGGGGTTGGTGGTATGAGGGCAGTGGTGGGTGGTGAGGGCAGTGGTGGGTGGTGCGGGCGGGGTGGGTGGTATGAGGGCAGTGGTGGGTGGTATGAGGGCAGTGGTGGGTGGTATGAGGGCGGCGGTGGGTGGTGCAGGTGGCAGGTGAGGAGCCCTGGGGAGCGGGATTGTCCACCCTGCTGTTCTACGCCAGTCGTGAGGTGATGAATAGTCGCTTCCACACGCACGCATGCGCGAGTGCGCACGCACGCACGCTCGCACGCGCGCACACACACACACACACACACACACACACACACACACACACACACACACATGCACATGCACACAGCGCCTGGCAAACCTGAGAATAGCGTTCCGATACCTTAGTAAGGAATCATTCAAGACACTGTACACTGTGTACGTCAAGATCATACTGGAGTATGCAGCACCTGTTTGGAACCCACACCTGGTCAAGCACGTCAAGAAATTAAGAGTGCAAAGGTTTGCAACAAGGTTAGTTCCGGAGCTCAGGGTAATGTCCTACGAAGAAAGGTTGAGGGAAATCGGACTGACGACACTGGAGGACAGGAGGGTCAGGGAAGACATGATAACGACATACAAAATACTGCGTGGAATAGACAAGGTGGACAGAGACAGGTTGTCCCAGAGATGGGACACAGAAACAAAGGGTCACAACTGGAAGCTTAAGACTCAGACGAATCACATGATGTTAGGAAGTGGAATGGCCTAGCAAGTGATGTAGTGGAGGCAGGAACCATACATAACTTTAAGACGAGGTATGACAATGCTCAGGAAGCAGAGAGAGAGAGGACCTATTAGCGATCAGTGAAGAGGAGGGCCAGGAGCTGAGTCTCGTCCCCTGCAACCACAATTAGGTGAGTACAATTTGGTGAATACACACACACACACATGCACACACACACACACACACACAGACACACACACAGACACAGACACACACACAGACGAGTCACAGGGACGTTAGGAAGTATTTCTTTAGTCATAGAGTCGTCAGGAAGTGGAATAGCCTAGCAAGTGAAGTAGTGGAGGCAGGAACCATACATAATTTTAAGAAGAGGTATGACAAAGCTCAGGAAGCAGAGAGGGAGAGGACCAAGTAGCGATCAGTGAAGAGGCGGGGCCAGGAGCTGAGTCTCGACCCCTGCAACCACAATTAGGCGAGTACAATTTGGTGAATACACACACACACATGCACACAGACACACACATACACACACAGACACAGACACAGACACACACACACACACACACAGGAGCTATGAATCGACCCCTGCAACCACAATTAGGTGAGTACAGTTTGGTGAATACACACACACACATGCACACATACACACACATACACACACAGACACAGACACAGAAGTTAATGAGAAGAATCGAATCGGACGAGGATCAGGCAGGACTACAAAGAGATCTGGACAGGCTACAAGCCTGGTCCAGCAACTGGCTCCTTGAATTTAACCCTGCCAAATGCAAAGTCATGAAGATTGGGGAAGGGCAAAGAAGACCGCAGACACAATATAGTTTAGATGGCCAAAGACTGCAAACCTCACTCAAGGAAAAAGATCTGGGGGTGAGTATAACACCGAGCATATCTCCTGAGGCGCACATCAATCAGATAACTGCTGCAGCATACGGGCGCCTGGCAAACCTACGGATAGCGTTCCGATACCTCAGTAAGGATTCGTTTAAGACTCTGTACACCATCTACGTCAGGCCCATACTGGAGTATGCAGCACCAGTTTGGAATCCACACCTAGTCAAGCACGTCAAGAAATTAGAGAAAGTGCAAAGGTTTGCAACAAGACTAGTCCCAGAGCTACGGGGATTGTCCTATGAAGAAAGGTTGAGGGAAATCGGCCTGACGACACTGGAGGCCAGGAGGGTCAGGGAGACATGATAACGACATATAAAATACTGCGCGGAATAGACGAGGTGGACAAAGACGGGATGTTCCAGAGATGGGACACAGACACAAGAGGTCACAATTGGAAGTTGAAGACTCAGATGAATCAAAGGGATGTTAGGAAGTATTTCTTCAGTCATAGAGTAGTCAGGCCATGGAATAGCCTAGAAAGTGATGTGGTGGAGGCAGGAACCATACATAGTTTTAAGGCGAGGTATGATAGAGCTCATGGGGCAGGGAGAGAGAGGACCTAGTAGCAATCAGCGAAGAGGCGGGGCCAGGAGCTGTGACTCGACCCCTGCAACCACAAATAGGTGAGTACACACACACACACACACACACACACACACACACCACACAGACAGACACACACACACAGGAGCTATGAATCGACCCCTGCAGCCACAAATAGGCGAGTACACACAGCTCCAGTTTATATCAACCAATTATAAAGTTCAGAGACGAGAACAAGTGCAGAATCTGAACGTTCACAAACAAAACTCACTGAAGTGAGGAATCAGAGCACAATATATGCTGTAGCCTACACACCCGCCTCAGCCACACTATTATATAACATTTCATCACAGTAACAGAACCGCATTTTCCGGAATATAAGGCGCACGAGCAAGGAGTTGTAACATAACGCTAGTAAAAATGTGTGTCATCTCCCACCCTAATTTTGCCTCACTCAACACTATTGTTAACGAAGAGCTAGTAAAAATGTCGACCTGGATGACTGCTAATAAACTTATGCTTAATACTGACAAAACCTTCTATATTATGTTTGGGAAGAGAACAGGTGTTGCTCAGCTTAACATTGTAATTGACAACACTCTTATTGCTAAGCATAATGAAGGCAAATTCCTGAGCCTACACCTTGACAACACCCTGAATTTCAACGCCCATATCCAACACATAACAAAAAAGTATCCAAAACTGTTGGGATCCTCTCTAAGATAAGTTACTACTTACTACAATCAGACCTACTCGCACTATACTATTCACTCATCTATCCCTACCTCACATATGCTATTTGTGCCTGGGGATCAACTGCAATTACCAACCTAAAGCCAATAATAACCCAACAAAAACCTGCAGTTGAATTATCCCGCTAGACAAGCCCTCCCCCCCACTTTTCAAAGACCTAAACTTACTAACTGTACAGAACATTCACACTTACTACTGTGCAACCTACATTTACAGAACCATAAATTCTAATATTAACGTTGAACTAAAACACTTTCTTGTTAGTTGCATCAGGACACACACACAATACCACACACAAAAATATGATATTTCTCGTGTCCGGCTAAATCTCTACAAAAATTCGATGCACATAAAAGGGCCTAAAATCTGGAACTCTCTGCCTGAAAACTCTAGAACCGCAGACTCAGCCACCATTTTCAAAATTATCGTTAAAAAAACATCTTATCTCCCTAACACATCCACCATCAGCTAACTATATGAAAATCTCCTATTCTCTTATTTGTATCATGAACACATCCAAAATAAAATAGACTTACTCTCGTTATCTGTAATTTCCCATAATTTACACTTACACTCACCCAAATGACTGTAAACATAAAATTCGTAATATAACTATTACCTAATAAATCTTAAGTGAATGCTAAGTTTGTCTAAAATACTCTCCCAATATAGGAGATTTAATAGAAACAGTGTATCATGCCAAGATAAAACCATTCCCATTACTAAATTTACTAATTGTAATATTGTTATATGTTTTGTACTACCTCATTATTATAAATCTAATTAATCACTTCAGTTACCTAACTTTTATATCAGTATGCAATAATGTATATTAAAATGTACTGCTCCATAACTTGTCATTATAGAGTAGGAATTAGTATTAGTCTGCAGGAAATGCCTAGGCATGCTAGTGGCCTTCTTTGTAATTAATATTTTATAACATGTAAACCAAAATGTAACCCAAAGCCTACCGTTGACCTTGACTTTGAGCATATAAGGCGCAGGCTGATTTTCCAAGACTTTTTGTGGGAAAAAAAATCGCCTTATTTCCGGCATATAAATGCATGAAATCGGTAGTTAAGAAGCGTTATAAGTTGAGCAATAACAAGGTGGAAGAGGACTCCGTACAAGGATTCAGCAGACATGACAGGACTCAATCACGTCAGTTGTTCGAAAGTATACAGACGGTAGTGATACTTAGAACTTATCCCCTCTCTAGCAAAATGAAATACGTCATGACAAATAAATAATTACAGAAATATGTAATTAGAGAAATCCGATTCCAGCCAGTGCCGCATTTACATACAGGATAGGCTGGCTGAAGCCTAGGACCTCAAAATCTTGGAGGCCTCCGGCCAAGGTGTATAATATTTTTGACACTGTCATCGGGCTTTCTTACACATGCTGTCATAACGCACTGTAGTCTCTAAACAACCTTTCAGTAATGTTCCTTGCACTCCATTTCAGAATACTACAGTCTTAAGCCAGTAACTCGACACTAGCATTGATTTTTGGATCTTGTCCTTCCAGGAAAGCAGTGAGATAGATAAATTGACTGAGACCTCAGTCATTTGTACTCTGATATTAATGAGAAGGCTGATACCAGGCATCAAGCTAACAATCTTTTGCAGAAAATGGAAAAACTGGAATTTATGTTTATGCTACATTTTTGGACCCATGTGCTAGATCATTTTCACAAGGTCAGCTAAGCCACTCAATAACTCAAAGTGATTGAGTACTAGTGCATTATTTGTACAGTTCACTTCAGGATTTTTTGAGCAAAATTAGAGAAGATTTTGATGAGCTTGAGCAGCAAGTAAAAGCCACCTTGCTAAATATTAACTACGGAACTGTCACAAGGATACTAAGAGTAAGGCAACGACAAGGAAATGATGGAAGTGCAGCTGGTCCTGATGCATTAGATGACCTCTTTTCAAGAGATAAGTTTAGGATAAAATCCTTTATTCCTATACTAGATGCACCTGAAGCCAATTTAAGAAGAGCTACTGTGTACAGTGATGCTGCACAGATGTTTTCGTTTCTTGCTAATCTAACAACAGCTAAGCAAGAAATTCAGCAAGGTGTTGAACTGTTGATGACAGCATAACCCAGGAGATGTTCACCTGAAACTTACTGATGAACTTTTACGGTTTCATTGTACGTGAGAAAAAGCCATAAGAGCAGTCACTGTCTCATACAGACCTTTATCAAATTATATTCAAGGAAAAAATTCAGATGCCCTTCCCTAATGTGGAAGTAATCTTGCGGTTATTTCTGAACTTAAAGGTCACTAACTGCTCAGGAGAGAGAGGTCTTTTTCAAGCTTCAGAAGAATTAAAAATGAATTAAGGGCCACAATGTCTCAAGAGACGTCGTCCACACTGAACATTCAGTCCACTGAAAGTGACAAACTTACACAAACAAATTTAACGAACTTTTCGATGATTTTGCTGAGAGAAAAGCTAGAAAAACTTTTTTAGTCATGGTATATTTGATGACTGTAGTTTCTTTGTCTTAATATGTATTTTCAAAGGATATATGTACATTAAAAAATATAACAGTAAACGTTCAATTTCATTTTCCTAAAAATTCCTGCTTATTCCACAAAAGGTTTACAATGGTCGGTTATTGCAAAAATTTTTCAGTATTACTCTTAACATTCATGCTTCTTTTCAGTCACTACGGTATTTAACAATAACATCTTGTTTCCTTTAGAGGAGTAATTGTGAATTACGGAATTTTAATCACTCAATCAATCAATCAAGTTTATTCTCTATATAAGAATTACAATGCGGGGTTTACAGATTTTGGTTGTGTGGTTTACATGTAATAAAATACTAATTACAGAGGGGGCCACTAGGACACCTAGCATGGCTAGGCATTTCGGGGAAAACTTAGATTAATTCTTAACCCTAAATTATTATAAATTATGGAGTAAGTTGACTAAATACTAAGTGACTAAATACTAGTTTGTGAGTTTAGCAATGTGAATGCTTTTGTTTTGGCACAATAAATAGTTTCTATATTGGAGTATCACAGGCAAACTTATGACTAGTTAGGAATCATTATTTTAAGATTAAGATTCGTATTTCTGTGCTTATAGTCAAATGGGTGAGTGAGTGTAAGTGTGAATCACCAGGTGGTTTTTATGTAGTTAGTTGACGGGGTGTATCAGGGAGATAAGATGCTTTCTAACAGTAGTTTTGAAGGTGATGAATGTGTCTGCAGTTCTAGAGTTTTCAGGTAGGGTGTTCCAGATTTTAGGGCCTTTGACATACATTGAATTTTTGTAAAGGTTTAGTCGGACACGGGGAATGTCGTAGAGATGTTTGTGTCTGGTGTTATGCCTGTGGGTCCTGTCACAACTATCAAGAAAGCGTTTTAGGTCAAGGTTAATATTGGAATTTAAGGTCCTGTAGATGTAAATTGCACAGTAGTAAGTGTGGATGTTCTGAACAGGGAGTAAGTTTAGATCTATGAAGAATGGGGGAGGGGGTGTTGCCAGGGATGGAATTTAGTGATTATTCTTACTGCAGCTTTTTGTTGGGTTATTATTGGCTTTAGGTGTGTTGCTGCAGTTGATCCCCAAGCACAAATAGCATAGGTGAGGTATGGATAAATGAGTGAATGGTATAGTGTGAGAAGGACATTTTGCGGCATGTAATATCGTATTTTGGAGAGGATCCCAACTGTTTTGGATACTTTTTTTATTATGTGTTGGATATGGGTGCTGAAATTCAGGTTGTTGTCGAGGTATAGGCCAAGGAATTTGCCCTCATTATGTCTGGCAATTAGAGTGTTGTCGATCTTAATGTTAAGTTGTGCAACACCTGCTCTGCTACCAAACATAATATAGTAGGTTTTGTCAGTGTTAAGTGTAAGTTTATTGGCTGTCATCCAAGTCGATATTTTGAGCAGCTCTTCAGTAACAATGGTGTTGAGGGTGGCAAGATTAGGGTGAGAGATGACATAAGTCGTATCGTCAGCAAAGAGAATGGGTTTCAGGTGTTGGGATACGTTTGGAACATCATTGATGTAAATGTGGCAGAGCAGGGGTCCAAGGGCACTTCCCTGCAGAACTCCAGTATCAAGTGTCCGTGTTGATGATGCTGTGTCTTTAATTGTGACATACTGACCGACTTCATGGGACTGAAAAAATTACCTGGGTGGGCTAAATTGGGATGTCCTGACTATGGGTCAGGTAGGTGATTTTGGTTGCCAATATGACGTTTTTCAGAGCATAGTTCTAGCTGCCCAGACAACTTTTGTTCCGAGTAGGGAAATTAGATCTAACAAAAATGATCCCAAATGGATGAACAATAGATTAAAACATCGCATTGGTCAAAAGAGAGGCATATATAGGCGAATCAAAAGAGGGGACGGGCAGTTAAGAAATCAATATATTCAGTTAAAGAGAGAAATAAGGAAAGGAATAAGAAAAGCAAAAAGGGATTATGAGGCTAAGGTCGCAAGGGATTCAAAGACTAACCCAAAAGGGTTCTTTCAGGTATACAGAAGTAAGATTAGGGACAAGATTGGCCCACTTAAGAGTAACTCTGGTCAGATCACTGACAGTGATAAGGATATGTGTGAAATTCTCAATACCTACTTCCTCTCAGTTTTCACCCAGGAAAATACTAGCGATATTCCTGAAACAATAGATTATGTAGAACAGGATGATAATTAACTATGTACGGTTGCGGTAAATAGTGACATGGTCCTCAGATAAATAGAGAAACTAAAACCTAACAAATCCCCAGGCCCTGATGAACTGTTTGCAAGGGTGTTAAAGGAATGTAAAGAGGAACTTAGCATACCTTTGGCTACTCTTTTTAACATATCACTACAAACTAGCATAGTGCCTGATAAGTGGAAAATGGCATATGTAATACCTATTTACAAGGCAGGTGACAGGTCCTTGGCTTCGAACTATAGACCAATAAGCCTTACCTCCATAGTGGGAAAATTTATGGAATCAAAAATTGCCGAAGCAATTCGTAGCCATCTTGACAGGCACAGATTGATTAATGAATCTCAACACGGTTTTACAAAGGGGCGTTCCTGTCTTACGAATTTACTAACTTTTTTCACTAAGGTGTTTGAGGAGGTAGATCATGGTAATGAATATGATATTGTGTATATGGACTTCAGTAAGGCTTTCGATAGAGTTCCACACCAGAGGCTATTGAGGAAACTTAAGGCACACGGAATAGGAGAATTTTTTCTTTGGTAGAGGCATGGCTGACAAATAGGCAGCAGAGAGTTTGCATAAATGGGGAGAAATCAGAATGGGGGCACGTCACAAGCCGTGTTCCTCAGGGGTCAGTGTTGGGCCCGCTGTTCACAATTTACATAAACGACATAGATGAGGGAATAAATAGCGATATAAGTAAATTTGCTGATGACACCAAAATAGGCCGTCCAATTCATTATAATGAGGACACTAGAGCACTCCAGGATGATTTGAATAGACTGATGCAATGGTCGGAGAAGTGGCAGATGCAGTTTAATATTGACAAATGCAAAGTTCTAAATGTTGGACAGGTAAATAACCATGCCACATATAAACTAAATAATGTAGATCTTAATACTACTGACTGCGAAAAGGATTTAGGAGTTCTGGTTAGTAGTAATCTAAAACCAAGACAACAGTGCATTAGTGTTCGCAATAAAGCTAACAGAATTCTTGGCTTCATATCTAGAAGTATAAATAATAGAAGTCCTCAGATTGTTCTTCAACTCTATATATCCTTGGTTAGGCCTCATTTAGACTATGCTGCTCAGTTCTGGTCACCGTATTACAGAATGGATATAAATGCTCTGGAAAACGTACAGAGGAGGATGACAAAGATGTATCTGAACTCCTCCCTATGAGGATAGACTGAGGGCCCTGAATCTGCACTCTCTCGAAAGGCGTAGAATTAGGGGATATATGATCGAGGTGTATAAATGGAAAACAGGAATAAATAAAGGGGATGTAAATAGCGTGCTGAAAATTTCCAGCCAAGACAGGACTCGCAGCAATGGTTTCAAGTTGGAAAAATTCAGATTCAGGAAGGATATAGGAAAGCACTGGTTTGGTAATAGAGTTGTGGATGAGTGGAACAAACTCCCGAGTACAGTTATTCAGGTTAAAACGTTGTGTAGTTTTAAAAATAGGTTAGATAAATACATGAGTGTGTGTGGGTGGGTGTGAGTTGGACCGAACCAGCTTGTGCTGCTGGGTCTGGTGCCGTGCTCCTTCCTTGAGTGGAGGTGACCAGACTGGGTGGGTCATTGGGCTAATCCGGGGGGGAGGGACATGGACCTGCTCCGTATGGGTCAGTAGGCCTGTTGCAGTGTTCCTTCTTTCTTATGTTCTTAATAGTAAGGTAGAATTTGAAATATGCAAGTGCATGGCCTCTTATACCATAATGGTCAAGTTTGTGGAGTAGGATGCCGTGGTCTACTAGCTTTTCTTAGGTCAATAAAAATTCCTAGCTGATATACCTTATTTTCCAATGCTGTGTAAAGCAGTTGTAGCATTTTTACAATTACATCATTAGTGCTTTTATTTTTCCTGAATCCAAATTGGCAGGGATTGAGTATGTTTTGTGACGTTATAAATGAATATAGTCTCCTGTGCACGAGTTTCTTGAAGATTTTGGATAGCAATGGTAAGTTTGATATTGGCCTATAGTTGTTACATCTGTAGGGTCACCACCTTTATGTATTGGTGTAACTCTTGCTGTCTTGGGTAGTGTCGGGAAGGTGCAAGTTTCTAGTGACTTGTTAAAAAGTAATGAAATAGCATGCGAAAGAACATGGGCTGCTCGCTTGTACAATAATGGTGGGACATGAGACAGATTCCCTGAGTAATTTTTAAGTGACTTTATAATCTCGGTGACTTCGGTTGTCTCAGTTGGTACAAGATAGAAGGAATTTGGGAAATTCCTAGCTAGGTAGTCCCCGGCACAGGCATTGGTACGTGGGATTTTACTGGCGAGATTAGATCCTATGTTTGAGAAGAAGTCGTTTATCTTGTTAGCTGTATCAGTGGGATGCAGTGGTGTTTCATGAGGTTTAGTTAGAACAATATTCTTGTTTTTTTTTCAGTTTGTGGGTCCCCAGAATCTGGGAAAGTGTTGTCTTCATCCTCAGCTTCACTGAATTTTGTTTAAAACACTCTTCCGTCTTCCTCTAGTGGTGAGGCTGGGGAACTGGGAGGGGACTCACAAGTGGAATAACACTCTTCCATCTTCCTCTAGTGGTGAGGCTGGGGGACTGGGAAGGGACTCACAAGTGGAATAACACTCTTCCATCTTCCTCTAGTGGTGAGGCTGGGGGACTGGGAGGGGCCTCACAAGTGGAATAACACTCTTCCATCTTCCTCTAGTGGTGAGGCTGGGGGACTGGGAGGGGGCCTCACAAGTGGAATAACACTCTTCCATCTTCCTCTAGTGGTGAGGCTGGGGGACTGGGAGGGGCCTCACAAGTGGAATAACACTCTTCCATCTTCCTCTAGTGGTGAGGCTGGGGGACTGGGAGGGGACTCACAGGTGGAATAGTCTAGAGCCTCTCTTCATCTTACTCCGTCACTGATTCCAGTAATGTAATCATACATGCACTCACTGACTTTAAGAAACAGCAAAATTATAAGGAAGCATGAATTCGTATTTTAACGAGTATTAAAAGGTATTAAATCGAGTTTACAACGCGAGAGTGGGGTAAATTCGACCATTTTTCCTCTATTTGCTGACAGTCAGTAGATGAACTATCAGGAATGGGCTGTAACTATTGGAGCCTTTCAAGAATAAACACCGGGTCCTACAATGTCTCTGGTATGTATGCAAGTTATCTAGTAGACTTCCAAGAATAGGTACTGGGTCCGTGTTTGCGGAATGATGCCAAAACAATGAGAATCAAACCAGAAGAAAAAGAGGACCTTAGAAAATTGCAGAGGACCAGAATCATGTAAAGGAACGGCCAAATACTGTGTTCAGGGCAGTGTTCCTCACCCTGTGTTCAGGGCAGTGCTCCTCACCTTGTGTTCACAGCAGTGTTCCTCACCCTGTGTTCAGGGCAGGGTGTTCCTCACCCTGTGATTACAGCAGAGTACTCCTCATCTGTGTTCAGAGCAGAGGATTTCCCTCACCCATGATTCAGAACAGTAGGACGATGTTGTACATGAATGGTATACAATACCGACGAGTTGAAAAATTTAGACACATGTGCAACATCTGGGTATCTTTACTGTAGACGTTTCGCCAACCAGTGGCTTTATCAATACAAATTCTAGGACATAATTGAAAGACAGTAGAACTATGTACAAAAGATGAGGTAATCAGTCCCTCAGCCTTGGAGTTGGTGTGAAGAGCACCGTAGTCATCAATGGATGGCGAAACGTCTACAATAAAGATACCCAGATGTTAAACAAGTAGGACCATAGCTCCATTTTCTTAACATACGGCCCTTTACCCAGTGCTCAGAGAAAAGGGTCCTTCATTCCGTGTTAAGAGCAAAGGGGCTCTTAACAAATACTCTTAACGCAGTATTTGACAGTTCCTTATGACAGACTTTCATCCCATGGTTAGAACAGAGGACTCTTAACCCCGTGTTTACAGCAAGTGGACCATCACTGTGTTCGGACCACGGGGCTCCTGCACCTTATTCCGAGCGTAAGGCCCGTCACCCCTTGTTCAGTGCAGGATGCTCTTATCCCGGTTTCAATACAGAGGTCTCCGTAGGTAGTGTTCAAAATAGAAGACCCCCACCTCTCTCCTTACGTTCAGAAAAGAGGGATCAATCCCTGCCTTCAGAGCAGGGAGTCTCATACCCATTGTTTAGAGTGGGGAGCATTACACTGTGTTCAGAGCAGAGGAGGGCCAACCCCCTCCCTGCCCGATTTTCACAGCAGGGAAATGGGCCCAACTCTATTTCCAGAGTAAGGGGGCCCGTACACTGTTCAGAGAAGGGGAAGCTCCCAACACAAACAATTAATCTCATGTCTCGTTATAATGTGCAATATTCATTGTATCGTCCATTATACCCTGTTAACACCCGTGTTCTGGCTAGGATACAGGGAAGAACAAGGGGAGGGGTGGACGGACACGGGAAGGGGCGAACACGGGGAGGAGGAGGGGGGAAGAATCACAGGCATACGCCACCGAATTCTTTTGGGAAAGCAGACACAAAATTGTTCTAATTTTGCGTTATGGCAAACAATGCATAGACAAGAGAAAGTTGGAAGTAATACTAGTCAAGTGTGTGTCAGGGAGAGGATCATCGTAGACGTTCACACACGGAGACGTAAAAATTCTTGTCGTGCTTCCTACACTTTCAGTTGTGAATATTCCATGGTATGCCTGGAGAGGGTTTCGGGGATGAACGCCTTCGCGGCCCGGTCTGGGACCAGGCCTCATGGTGGATCGGGGTCTGAGCAACCAGGCTGCTACTGCTGGCCGCACGCAAACCGACGTAAAAACCACAGCCCGGCTGGGCAGGTACAGACTTTAGGTGCCTGTCCAGTGCCTTCTTGAAGACAGCCAGGGGTCTATTGGTGATTCCCCTTATGTATGCTGGGAGGTAATTGAACAGTCTTTGGCCCCTGACACTTATTGTGTTGTCTCTCAGTGTACTCGTGGCGCCCAAGCTTTTCATTGGCAGAATGTTGCATCTCCTGCCGAGTCTTTTGCTTTCATAGGGAGTGATTTTCGTGTGTAAGTTTGGTACTAATCCCTCTAAGACTTTCCAAGTGTATATTATCAGGTATCTTTCTCGCTTGCGTTCCAGTGAATACAAATTAAGTAACTTCAACCGTTCCCTGTAATTTAGGTGCTTTATCGTACTTATGTGTGCAGTGAAAGTTCTGTGTATACTCTCAAGGTTAGCAATTTCGCCTGCCTTGAAGGGGACAGTTAGTGTACAACAGTATTCCAGCCTAGAGAGAACAAGCGATTTGAAGAGATTCATCATGGGTTTGGCGTCCCTAGTTTTGTAGGTTCTCATTATCCATCCTACCATTTTTCTAGCAGATGAGGTGGATACATTGTTGAGGTCTTTGATGGTCTTTGAAGGCAAAACAGAGTTACCAATGCTCCCAGCCTCCTGGGAGCATTGGTGACTATTTTTAGTTTTGTTGTTTGTTCTAAGCATACCACGTGTTCTTTGCTTGTTCTTAGGTATACCACGTGTTCTTTGCTTGTTCTTAGGTATACCACGTGTTCTTTGCTTGTTCTTAGGTATACCACGTGTTCTTTGCTTGTTCTTAGGTATACCACGTGTTCTTTGCTTGTTCTTAGGTATACCACGTGTTCTTTGCTTGTTCTTAGTATCCATGTTTTGTTGTTTATATACCACGTGTTCTTTGCTTGTTCTTAGGTATACCACGTGTTCTTTGCTTGTTCTTAGGTATACCACGTGTTCTTTGCTTGTTCTTAGGTATACCATGTGTTCTTTGCTTGTTCTTAGGTATACCACGTGTTCTTTACTTCTTAGGTATACCACGTGTTCTTTGCTTGTTCTTAGATATACCACGTGTTCTTTGCTTGTTCTTAGGTACACCACGTGTTCTTCAGTTGTTCTTAGGTATTATTATTATAATCAAAAAGAAGCGCTAAGCCACAAGGGCTATACAGCTGTTCTTAGGTATACCACGTGTTCTTTGCTTGTTCTTGGGTACACCACGTGTTCTTTGCTTGTTCTTATGCATACCACGTGTTCCTTGCTTGTTCTTATGCATACCACGTGTTCCTTGCTTGTTCTTATGCATACCACGTGTTCCTTGCTTGTTCTTATGCATACCACGTGTCCCTTGCTTGTTCTTAGGTATACCACATGTTCTTTGCTTTTAGTTATGTATACAACGTGTTCTTTGCTTGTCCTTAGGCATACCACGTGTTCTTTGCTTGTTCTTATGTATACTGCGCTACGTGTTCTTTGCTGGTTCTTAGGTATACCACGTGTTCTTTGGTGGTTCTTAGGCGTACTACGTGTTCTTTACTTGTTCTTAGGTATATCACGTGTTTTTTGGGTGTTCTTAGGTATACCACGTGTTCTTTGCTTGTTCTTAGGTATAGCACGTGTTCTTTGCTTGTTTTTAGGTATACCACGTGTTCTGTTGCTTATTCTTAGCCATACACCACGTGTTTTGTTGCTTGTCTTAAGCATAGCACTTGTTCTCCTGAGTTGTTCTCCTGTAAGCCGCCTGTTCTCAAGCATTTCTCACATTTGTCTGTTTTCCTCCGAGTCTGTGTCTTCCTCTGTGTCTGAGTCTTTCTCTGTATCTGCGTCTTACTGTGTGTCTTCCTCTGCGTCTATTTCTGTGTGTCTGTGTCTTCCTCTTTGTCTGTGTCTTCCTCTGTGTTTGTGTCTTCCTCTGTGTCTGTGTCTTCCTCTATGTCTTTGTCTTCCTGTGTGTCTGTGTTTTCCTCTGTGTCTTTGTCTTTCCTGTGTGTCTGTGTCTTCTCTGTGTCTTCCTCTGTGTTCGTGTCTTCCTGTTTCTGTGTCTTCCTGTGTGTCTGTGTCTTCCTGTGTGTCTGTGTCTTCCTGTGTGTCTGTGTCTTCCTGTGCGTCAGTGTCTTCTTGTATGTCTGTGTCTTCCTGTGTGTCCGTGTCTTCCTCTGTGTCTGTGTTTCCTGTGTGTCTGTGTCTTCCTGTTTGTCTGTGTCTTCCTCTGTGTCTGTGTCTTCATGTGTGTCTGTGTCTTCCTCTGTGTCTGTGTCTCCCTCTGTGTCTTTGTCTTCCTTCGTGTCTGTGTCTTCCTCTGTGTCTGTGTCTTCCTCTGTGTCTGTGTCTTCCTGTGTGTCCGTGTCTTCCTGTGTGTCCGTGTCTTCCTGTGTGTCCGTGTCTTCCGCTGTGTATGTGTCTTCCTGTGTGTCTGTGTCTTCCTGTGTGTCTGTGTCTGTGTCTTCCTGTGTGGCTGTGTCTTCCTGTGTGTCTGTGTCTTCCTCTGTGTCCGTGTCTTCCTGTGTGTCTGTGTCTTCCTGTGTGTCTGTGTCTTCCTGTTTCTGTGTCTTCCTGTGTGTCTGTGTCTTCCTTGTGTCTGTCTTCCTGTGTGTCTGTGTCTTCCTGTGTGTCTGTGTCTTCTTGTGTGTCTGTGTCTTCCTGTGTGGTCTGTGTCTTCCTGTGTGTCTGTGTCTTCCTCTGTGTCTGTGTCTTCTGTTGTGTCTGTGTCTTCTTCTGTGTCTGTGTCTTCTTCTGTGTCTGTGTCTTCCTCTGTGTCTGTGTCTTCTTCTGTGTCTGTGTCTTCCTCTGTGTCGTGTCTTCTGTGTCTTCCTCTGTGCTGTGTCTTCTTCTGTGTCTGTGTCTTAATCTGTGTCTGTGTCTTCCTCTGTGTCTGTGTCTTCCTGTGTGTCTGTGTCTTCCTCTGTGTCTGTGTCTTCTCTGTGTCTGTGTCTTCCTGTGTGTCCGGTCTTCCTCTGTTTCTGTGTCTTCCTGTGTGGCCGTGTCTTCCTGTGTGTCCGTGTCTTCCGCTGTGTCTGTGTCTTCTCTGTGTGTCTGTGTCTTCCTGTGTGTCTGTGTCTTCCTGTGTGTCTGTGTCTTCCTGTGTGTCTGTGTCTTACTCTGTGTCGTGTCTTCCTGTGTGTCTGTCTTCCTGCGTGTCTGTGTCTTCCTGTGTGTCTGTGTCTTCCTGGTTCTGTGTCTTCTGTTCCTGTGTCTTCTGTGTGTCTGTCTTCCTGTGTGTCTGTCTTCCTCTGTGTCTTGTCTTCCTGTGTGTCTATGTCTTCCTGTGTGTCTGTATCTTCCTGTGTGTCTGTGTCTTCCTGTGTGTCTGTGTCTTCCTCTGTGTCCGTGTTTCCTTTGTGTCTGTGTCTTCCTGTGTGTCTGTGTTTCTGTTTCTTTGTCTTCTCTGTGTCTGTGTCTTCCTCTGTGTCTGTGTCTTCCTGTGTGTCTGTGTCTTCCTGTGTGTCTGTGTCTTCCTCTGTGTCTGTGTCTTCCTCTGTGTTGTCTTCCTGTGTGTCTGTGTCTTCCTGTGTTTCTGTGTTCTTCTTCTGTGTCTGTGTCTTTCTCTGTGTCTGTGTCTTCCTCTGTGCCTTCTTCTGTGTCTCTGTGTCTTCCTGTGTGTCTGTGTCTTCCTGTGTGTCTGTGTCTTCCTCTGTGTCTTCTGTGTCTGTGTCTTCCTCTGTGCCTGTGTCTTCTTCTGTGTCTGTGTTTCCTCTGTGTCTGTGTTCTTCCTGTGTGTCTGTGTCTTCCTGTGTGTCTGTGTCTTCCTGGTTGTCTGTGTCTTCCTGTTTCTGTGTCTTCCTCTGTGTCTGTGTCTTCCTCTGTGTCTGTGTCTTCCTGTGTGTCTGTGTCTTCCTGTGTGTCTGTGTCTTCCTGTGTGTCTGTGTCTCTCCTCTGTGTCTCTGTCTTCCTCTGTGTCTGTCTTCCTGTGTGTCTGTGTCTTCCTGTGTTTCTGTGTTTCTTCTGTGTCTGTGTCTTTCTCTGTGTCTGTGTCTTCCTCTGTGCCTTCTTCTGTGTCTGTGTCTTCCTGTGTGTCTGTGTCTTCCTCTGTGTCTGTGTCTCCCTCTGTGTCTTTGTCTTCCTTCGTGTCTGTGTCTTCCTCTGTGTGTGTCTTCCTCTGTGTCTGTGTCTTCCTGTGTGTCCGTGTCTTCCTCTGTGTCTGTGTCTTCTGTGTCTGTGTCTTCTGTGTCTTTCTTCCTCTGTGCCTGTGTCTTCTTCTGTGTCTGTGTCTGTGTCTTCCTCGTGTCTGTGTCTTCCTGTGTGTCTGTGTCTTCCTGTGTGTCTGTGTCTTCCTGTGTGTCTGTGTCTTCCTCTGTGCCTGTGTCTTCCTCTGTGTCTGTTTCTTCCTCTGTGTCTGTGTCTTCCTCTGTGTCTGTGTCTTTCTCTGTGTCTGTGTCTTCCTCTGTGTCTGTGTCTTTCTCTGTGTCTGTGTCTTCCTCTGTGTCTGTGTCTTCTTCTATTTTACTCACAGTTACTCGTCCACGATTTCTTCCTCAACGTGTCATTATCCATTCGTTCCATGTTGCCCATACTATGACACGACAGACTGCACTGTCTTGGTCATGTGGATGATGCAAACCACACCTTCCCTTACACTCTGTTTCCCCTCTAACACCTTCCACTTACACTCTGTCTCCCCTCTAACACCTTCCCTTACACTCTGTCTCCCCTCTTAACACCTTCCCTTACACTCTGTCTCCCCTCTAACACCTTCCCTTACACTCTGTCTCCCCTCTAACACCTTCCCTTACACTCTGTCTCCCCTCTAACGCCTTACCCTTAAACTCTGTCTCCCCTCTTAACACCTTCCCCTAACACTCTGTTTCCCCTCTTAACACCTTTCCCTTGCACTCTGTCTCCCCTCTAACACCTTTCCCTTACACTCTGTCTCCCCTCTAACACCTTCCCCTTACACACTGTCTCCCCTTCTAACACCTTCCCCTTACACTCTATCTACCTTCACTGCTACGTACAGTATTTATTGCATATCCCAGTTACATATAATCATTAATTTACCAACTGTATTCGATTACAATTTCACCAGTTACACACATCCAAATTCCATACAATCAGTGCCTAACCAGTCACATACAATCAAGATGTATACAATCATTGTCTCACTAATAACACTCATCACAGTTATATACAATCATTATATCACTAATAACACTCATCGCAGGTATATACAATCATTATCTCACTAATAACACTCGTCACAGGTATATACAATCATTATATCACTAATAGCACTCATCACAGGTATATACAATCATTATCTCACTAATAACACTCGTCACAGGTATATACAATCATTATCTCACTAATAGCACTCATCACAGGTATATACAATCATTATCTCACTAATAACACTCGTCACAGGTATATACAATCATTATCTCACTAATAACACTCGTCACAGGTATAATCATTATCTCACTAATAACACTCTTCACAGGTATATACAATCATTATCTCACTAATAACACTCGTCACAGGTATATACAATTGTCGTGTGGGGTTCGTTAAGGAGATAAGAGGGTTGAAGGTAGACACACTTGTTGGATGGTAACGATATATATATTGTTAGACTGTGGTAATGGGAGATGGAGCCCAGCCTGCCGTGTCCTGTCTTCTTCTTTGCCTATGCGTCGACTGAGGCCGAGGTAGCCTGTCCCGCTCACTCATGGAGCATCCTGTGACGTCACACAGTCACAGGCCTAAGGGATCTTCTATATAAACACATGGATGGTACTATAATGCTCATCTAATCTATGCATACAACACATGTAAAGGAGGATCAGCAACTATGCTGACAGCTCGGTCATGTTACGTATGTCGTCCCGACATACACTACTATGCTATAGGCTGAACAGGCAGGTGGTTCTGGGCTGATTCTATACAATAACAAATTCATATATAACTTAGAACTAATGGATGGTATCATACTGGATGTTAACAAAATGAGTTTTACGTAATGGGTGTTAACGTAATAAGTTTTTAACGTAATGCATTACAAACTATAAGAACAAATCATGGTACAATATGGGATGGAATTGATCGATCGATCTGTATTCATGCACTCTACGGATTCTGAGGAAATAAATATATATATATATATACAAGGTGAAATTAACAGCAAAGGCATCTGGTGCGCACTCAGATCATTACTGTCAAATTCTCAGAATACGGAGGGAACGTGAACACGAAAAAAAAAAATTCTGAAAAACTGATCAGTTAATAACAAACAGTTGACAATTTCCTTCATCTCGAACATCTAGTTATACAGACTATGTACATTTAAACCCAATTCTGCGAGGGTGAGGTTTACATATGCAGCATGGTTATCATCTCTGGGAGGATCGAATTCCTCTGCAATGGCTAACACATGCCTTGACTGAGGGAGATCTGAACGAGTATCTACAAAAGATGCTTGTGAGTTTCTCATTACTTGTCGAGTACGCAAGGAGTAACGACATTCAGGTTGAATATTTGACTGAGTATTTGAGGTAGAGGGTACAGAGTCAAGAGGATTTTCAGCATCTGTCACATTAGTCTGGGTAGCAATATCATCAACATCGCATACTAAATAAATAACAAAAAGGCACAATACCGTGACTGGAACGATACACAAATAACCCGCACATAAAAGAGAGAAGCTTACGACGACGTTTCGGTCCGACTTGGACCATTGACAAAGTCACAGGAATCGAATCCCACCAGACCACATGGGATCTGTTCTTTGCGCATTCTTTACATCCTCTGCAGTAAATGGAGGATCTGCAGTAACTACACTAACGTGTCGCAATAAAGCATCTGCGACTACGTTTGACTTGCCAGGTAAATGTTCAAAAGTGGGATTGAACTCTTGGATAGTCAAGGTCCATCTGGCTAACCTTCCAGTAGGTTGTTTGTTCTGGAATAAAGGTATCAGTGGTGCATGGTCTGTCAAGACATGAAGAGGGTACTGGTAAATAATGTCTCGGAAGTGCTTCAAAGACCATACTATTGCTAAAGCTTCTTGCTCCATTACTGTATAATTACGTTCAGCCTTCGTAAGGAATCGGCTAGCAAATGCAACTGCGTTGTACTTGCCATCAGTCTTCTGTGCTAGTACAGCACCTATGCCAATTGAACTAGCATCAGTTGTTAGATAGAAAGGCTTAGAAAAATCTGGGAATTTCAAAATGGGAGCAGACATTAGCTTTTGTTTTAGTGTCTGGAATGCTCTTTCTTGACAGAAGGTCCAAACGAAAGGAGCATCTTTCTTAAGCAATTCAGTTAGAGGAGCTGCTATTGAAGAAAAACTAGCAATGAAAGATCTGTAGAAACCTTCTAGACCCACAAAGGATCTTACAGCATCAGCAGTTTTGGGGGATGGAAAATTTAGTACTGCCGTTACTTTACTTTGATCAGTCGTAACCCCTCTAGGAGTGACTACGTGACCAAGAAACTTAATTTCTGATCTGAAAAATTGACATTTGGACAGTTTGATCTTTAAATTGGCTTCTTCAAGCTTACCAAGTACTATATCAAGTCTTTTCAGGTGTGTATCCACATCTTCGGACATGACGATTACGTCATCTAAGTACACCATAAGTGCTGTACCTATAAGACCTCTAAAGATATTGGTCATGAGTCTAGAGAACGTGATAGGAGAGGATCGTAATCCAAAAGCCATTCAAAGGAAGTGATAATGACCTGTGGGAGTGGAGAATGTTAACTCTTGGCTGTCCTCGTGAAGAGGGACTTGCCAAAACCCTTGTAACAAGTCCAGGGTCGAGAAGACTTTATCTCCGATATTGCGTAAAAGATCACCTAGTACAGGAAGTGGGAAGCGATCTGGAATAGTTTTCGCATTTAACTTCCTAAAGTCAATCACCGGGCACCAAGTACCGTCCTTCTTAGGCACTAGGATTAAGGGCGCATTCCAGGGGGAATTACTATGTGCAATAACTCCATCATCGAGCATTTGATTGATCAGTTCTTCTGCGACAGCAACTTGGGAATGAGTCATTCTGTACGCAGGTATATAGATAGGTCTAGTACCAGGTTCAAGTGGAATACGATGGGACAATAAGTTCGTTATACCCGTCTTCTCACCTGGTAAGGCAATGGCTCTACGACGTTTGTTCAACAGCGTCAACAAGCGCTTGACTTCATCTGGGAAGTCAGTGGGAGCTAAGTCTTTCTCCTCAACTGGTGGAATGGATTGATTCAGTGGAGTGGATGAGGTTTCCCCTGTTGAAATAGCACCGACCCACTGGTCAGGTGGCACGTCATCCTGTACTTGAACAGGGTAAGGATAGTGAACTAGGTCAACGAGATTGGTATTTGCTCTGAGACGAACAATGTGACCCGAAGGGTTAGCAAGGAATAAATGGATCTTACTGTCTCTTACAACATGTAAGGAAGGTTCAACAAATAAACCCTTGACCTTGCAGGAATCACTGTCAACTAGGACGTTATCACCATCTGGAACATTAGGAACAACAACAGACACTCTAGTGAGAGCACTAACCGCAACAGAGACATCTTTCTGCAGACGGCATGTGACATCAACAAGAGATGACATTACTAGTTTCAAGTAATCGTTTTCCGACAAGGCGTCCCCTGTGGAGAAACTACTATTTGGACTAGCAGTCATTGCAGGTAAAGGCTGTGCACTCAAGGCAGTCTGAGTGTCCTCGGACACTTGGGGCAATACACTATCTTGCATGTCTGAAGGTGTAGGTGGAACACAGATGGGAGTGACAGTTACCAGTGCCTGACCGCTTGGGTACGCTACTGGAGAATGCATTGGCTTGTAAGGACTTAATCCGTACATCATACTCTGCGGCAGTATGGCAGATTTCTGATCTAAGCTGGTAACCCCAAAATGGAACGATCAAGTCGTCAATTGGGGCATGCCATCGGTATGGGTCGAGCACAATGCGTAAGTCTCGCATGGAAGCAAATCCCAGTAGAAGGTCACCAGGGAAAGTAATCTGGTCGACAACAAGAAAAGCAGCAGTAAAGTCTCTACCTTGGATAGTAAAGGTGAGCGAAGTCTGTCCTCGGACACGGAGGAGGGAACTAGCTACTCCACTAAGGGAGGTTACAGTAGTTGGTTCAACGAGGAGGACACGGCGTAACTGCTTCTCTTTAAACACAATCATTATCTCACTAATAACACTCATCACAGGTATATACAATCATTATCTCACTAATAACACTCGTCACAGGTATATACAATCATTATCTCACTAATAACATTCATCACAGGTATATACAATCATTATCTCACTAACATTCATCACGGGTATATACAATCATTATCTCACTAATAACAGTCATCACAGGTATATACAATCATTATCTCACTAATAACATTCATCACGGGTATATACAATCATTATCTCACTAATAACACTCATCACAGGTATATACAATCATTATCTCACTAATAACACTCGTCACAGGTATATACAATCATTATCTCACTAATAACATTCATCACGGGTATATACAATCATTATCTCACTAATAACAGTCATCACAGGTATATACAATCATTATCTCACTAATAACATTCATCACGGGTATATACGATCATTATCTCACTAATAACATTCATCACGGGTATATACAATCATTATCTCACTAATAACATTCATCATGGGTATATACAATCATTATCTCACTAATAACATTCATCACAGGTATATACAATCATTATCTCACTAACATTCATCACGGGTATATACAATCATTATCTCACTAATAACAGTCATCACAGGTATATACAATCATTATCTCACTAATAACATTCATCACGGGTATATACAATCATTATCTCACTAATAACACTCATCACAGGTATATACAATCATTATCTCACTAATAACACTCGTCACAGGTATATACAATCATTATCTCACTAATAACATTCATCACGGGTATATACAATCATTATCTCACTAATAACAGTCATCACAGGTATATACAATCATTATCTCACCAATAACATTCATCACGGGTATATACGATCATTATCTCACTAATAACATTCATCACGGGTATATACAATCATTATCTCACTAATAACATTCATCATGGGTATATACAATCATTATCTCACTAATAACATTCATCACGGGTATATACAATCATCTCACTAATAACATTCATCACGGGTATATACGATCATTATCTCACTAATAACATTCATCACGGGTATATACAATCATTATCTCACTAATAACATTCATCACGGGTTATATACGATCATTATCTCACTAATAACATTCATCACGGGTATATACGATCATTATCTCACTAATAACATTCATCACGGGTATATACAATCATTATCTCACTAATAACATTCATCACGGGTATATACGATCATTATCTCACTAATAACATTCATCACGGGTATATACGATCATTATCTCACTAATAACATTCATCACGGGTATATACAATCATTATCTCACTAATAACATTCATCACGGGTATATACAATCATTATCTCACTAATAACATTCATCACGGGTATATTTACGATCATTATCTCACTAATAACATTCATCTCGGGTATATACAATCATTATCTCACTAATAACATTCATCACGGGTATATACGATCATTATCTCACTAATAACATTCATCACGGGTATATACGATCATTATCTCACTAATAACATTCATCACGGGTATATACGATCATTATTCACTAATAACATTCATGACGGGTATATACGATTCATTTATCTCACTAATAACATTCATCACGGGTATATACGATCATTATCTCACTAATAACATTCATCACGGTATATACGATCATTATCTCACTAATAACATTCATCACGGGTTATATACGATCATTATCTCACTAATAACATTCATCACGGGTATATACAATCATTATCTCACTAATAACATTCATCACGGGTATATACAATCATTATTTCACTAATAACATTCATCACGGGTATATACAATCATTATCTCACTAATAACATTCATCACGGGTATATACAATCATTATTTCACTAATAACATTCATCACGGGTATATACAATCATTATCTCACTAATAACATTCATCACGGGTATATACGATCATTACCTCACTAATAATATTCATCACGGGTATATACGATCATTATCTCACTAATAACATTCCTCATGGGTATATTCGATCATCATCTCACTAATAACATTCATCACGGGTATATTCGATCATCATCTCACTAATAACATTCATCACGGGTATATACAATCATTATCTCACTAATAACATTCATCACGGGTATATACAATCATTATCTCACTAATAACATTCATCACGGGTATATACGATCATTACCTCACTAATAATATTCATCACGGGTATATACGATCATTATCTCACTAATAACATTCCTCATGGGTATATTCGATCATCATCTCACTAATAACATTCATCACGGGTATATTCGATCATCATCTCACTAATAACATTCATCACGGGTATATACAATCATTATCTCACTAATAACATTCATCACGGGTATATACAATCATTATCTCACTATTAACATTCATCACGGGTATATACGATCATTATCTCACTAATAACATTCCTCACGGGTATATTCGATCATTATCTCACTAATAACATTCCTCACGGGTATATTCGATCATCATCTCACTAATAACATTCATCACGGGTATATACAATCATTATCTCACTAATAACATTCATCACGGGTATATACAATCATTATCTCTCTAATAACATTCATCACGGGTATATACAATCATTATCTCACTAATAACATTCATCACGGGTATATTCGATCATTATCTCACTAATAACATTCATCACAGGTATATACAATCACTTGTTGTTCCAAAGTGGCTCATTTAAGTAGTTGCCTGAATTTTTTTTCTTACTCAAAGGTTTTAGTCTATAACTTGAGAAAGTCTCAACCTATGTAACAGGTTTAAAAAAAACGACAAGTTGAAGAGTGAGACGCTTGTGTAACACACACAGACACACACCACCACACACACATACACACACACACACACATACACACACACACACACACACACACACACACACACACACACACACACACACAACAACAACAACATCTTGGGATCTTCATGCAGGGAATTCTTCTCACCTAACCTAGCCTATAGGTTTGACCTACTTCCCCTAGTGGATTTATCCACTGGTGACGCCGCCTACCACTGCTCCACCTCACATGTCTGCAGTATATGAGCACCATTTCTGCAAATACGCTGTAGTTTTATCAAGATTGATGGATTGAACACATCAGCTCCATGCTGAAGGATTACCTCCTCCTCCTCATCTTCCACCGTTCTCTGCATTGAACTGAGGAAACCACTGGCTGGCGAAACGTTTTCAAAATAAAGATTGGACAAGTGTCTTATTCTTCAGTGTGTCATCGGATCGGCTTCAGCTTAGCAACGCCGGTGTGCTGTCACTAGGGATACTTCCGCGCTGGTGTGCTGTCTCCAGGGATACTTCAGCCCAACTATTTACATACGCAGTTGCGCTCTGCTTAATTTTAAAGAGACCTCAGATTTAATATGTTCAGTGACTTTCCACACTGTGGTAACCTACTTTCCACACTGTGGTAACCTACTTTCCACACTGTGGTAACCTACTTTCCACACTGTGGTAACCTACTTTCCACACTATGGTAACCTACTTTCCACACTGTGGTAACCTACTTTCCACACTATGGTAACCTACTTTTCCACACTGTGGTAACCTACTTTCCACTATGGTAACCTACTTTCCACACTGTGGTAACCTACTTTCCACACTGTGGTAACCTACTTTCCACACTGTGGTAACCTACTTTCCACACTATGGTAACCTACTTTCCACACTGTTGTAACCTACTTTCCACACTGTGGTAACCTACTTTGCACACTGTGGTAACCTACTTTCCACACTGTGGTAACCTACTTTCCACACTGTGGTAACCTACTTTCCACACTGTGGTAACCTACTTTCCACACTGTGGTAACCTACTTTCCACACTGTGGTAACCTACTTTCCACACTGTGGTAACCTACTTTCCACACTATGGTAACTTACTTTCCACACTGTGGTAACCTACTTTCCACACTATGGTAACCTACTTTCCACACTGTTGTAACCTACTTTGCACACTGTGGTAACCTACTTTCCACACTGTGGTAACCTACTTTCCACACTGTGGTAACCTACTTTCCACACTGTGGTAACCTACTTTCCACACTGTGGTAACCTATTCCACACTGTGGTAACCTACTTTCCACACTGTGGTAACCTACTTTCCACACTATGGTAACTTACTTTCCACACTGTGGTAACCTACTTTCCACACTGTGGTAACCTACTTTGCACACTGTGGTAACCTACTTTGCACACTGTGGTAACCTACTTTCCACACTGTGGTAACCTACTTTCCACACTGTGGTACTACTTTCCACACTGTGTGGTAACCTACTTTCCACACTGTGGTAACCTACTTTCGACACTGTGGTAACCTACTTTCCACACAGTTGTAACCTACTTTCCACACTGTGGTAACCTACTTTCCACACTGTGGTAACCTACTTTCCACACTGTGGTAACCTACTTTCCACACTGTGGTAACCTACTTTCCACACTGTGGTAACCTACTTTCCACACAGTTGTAACCTACTTTGCACACTGTGGTAACCTACTTTCCACACAGTTGTAACCTACTTTGCACACTGTGGTAACCTACTTTCCACACTGTGGTAACCTACTTTCCACACTGTGGTAACCTACTTTCCACACTGTGGTAACCTACTTTCCACACTGTGGTAACCTACTTTCCACACTGTGGTAACCTACTTTCCACACAGTTGTAACCTACTTTGCACACTGTGGTAACCTACTTTCCACACAGTTGTAACCTACTTGCCACACTGTGGTAACCTACTTTCCACACTGTGGTAACCTACTTTCCACACTGTGGTAACCTACTTTCCACACTGTGGTAACCTACTTTCCACACTGTGGTAACCTACTTTCCACACTATGGTAACTTACTTTCCACACTGTGGTAACCTACTTTCCACACTGTGGTAACCTACTTTCCACACTGTGGTAACCTACTTTCCACACTGTGGTAACCTACTTTCCACACTGTGGTAACCTACTTTCCACACTGTGGTAACCTACTTTCCACACTGTGGTAACCTACTTTCCACACTGTGGTAACCTACTTTCCACACTGTGGTAACCTACTTTGCACACTGTGGTAACCTACTTTCCACACTGTTGTAACCTACTTTCCACTGTGGTAACCTACTTTCCACACTGTGGTAACCTACTTTGATAAAGGTTAACATTGCTCCTGGAGTGTGTTGGTACAGTTTATCAGCTTCATATTTAAATGGGGTTATTTCTTTCATATCTGACCGGTCCAGCCCTTTAAAAATTAGGGCCATTAATATAAGCATTGAGTTTTTATTTATACTTAAGAGAAGCTTGGTATTACTTGAATGTGTAGATGTTAATTGTATTTTTAACATTTGATTGTATATTTGTCACTGATTAACCGGAAAATGTTTATACTGATCCATCTTATAAAATTGTAGATATAGTTACTAATTTATCAATTTACTAACATTAATGTACATGAAGATGAAGGATTATGCAGAGTAACTGGAGAATGTTTATTCTGGTTGATTTCAAACCTTCAGCGCTGTTGTATTTTTCAAAAAGTAAATTTCACGATGATTTTGGGTTGTGTAAGATTTAATTTGTTGATTGTGTTCCGTCGAGATATTGGTCGGTCAACAGTATTTGGAGAAAACCATTTCTGATGAGCTTCAAACTGTCAGTTCCGGTCTAACTTTCCTACAGGAAGGTTTGCATTAATTTTAGGCTGTGGTGATGCCAATGTATACAGTCGGATGAAATTAAAAAAACTGAAATACTGGCTTTCATGAGATGGGTCGTGAATGCTTCATCTGATTGATTTGAAACCTGTGAGGATATTTTCAGTCCCCGTACGTTAGAATATTCTAGAGACAGTGTATAACTCTCTTTCCTTGTCTAGGCTGTGGTGAGAGGGAGAGTAATAACTTTTTCCTCGCTGCCTTGAGAGGCGACTATCGTGCCAATAGAGTGCCATGTGCCGTGTCTATTACACCTGCCTGGCAGTGCCAATGGCAAATGCAGAAAATGAGATCTGTTACTACAGCTCAGAATGTTGAACTTATAAATACCATAGTGAGTGACGTTATGATGCATCAAGACAAATTAACACTTTCCTATGTCAACCATTTGACAACAAGGTTCTAGGGCAGAGCCGGCATTTAGGCCAGGTTGGGTTTTTGAAGGCCTGGGGCCTGGGGCCTGGGGCCTGGGGCCTGGGGCCTGGGGCGAGGGGGCCTGCAATCTCCGAGTTGACGCCAGACGGTATAGATCACAATGTATGTCTTCTATGACGTGAGCACCAGGAAGCTGGATTAGTAATCACAGGTGCCTCTAATTTCATGTGTGCTCCAAATGTTTGTCCAGTGACGTGCATGAGAGAGTACCAACACTCATTTAAGTCAGACGGACTTTCTACCTGGAGTCTACCTGGAGGGTATTCCGGGGAACAACGCCCCCGCGGCCCGGTCCACGACCAGGCCTCCCGGTGGATCAGGGCCTGATCAACCACGCTGTTACTGCTGATCGCACGTAGACCAACGTACGAACTACAATCCGGCTGATCCACCACCGACTTTAAGTATCTGTCCAGCTCCCTCTTGAAGGCAGCCAGGGGCCTATTGGCGATTCCCCATATGCTTGGTGAACAGTCTTGGGCACCGGACACTTATGGTGTTTTCTCTTGGTGTAGCAATGACGCCCCTACTTTTCATTGGGGGTATTTTGTATCGCCTGCCCAGTCTTATACTTACGTAGGGAGTGATTTCTGTGTGCAGATTCGGGACCATTCCTTCTAGGATTTTCCAAGTGGAGATTATGATATATCTGTCTTGCTTGCGTTCCAGCGAGTACAAGTCAAGTGCTTCCAAGCGCTCCCAGTAGTTAAGGTGCTTGATGGAACTTATACGTGCAGTAAAGGTTTTGTACACTCTAGATCTGCAATTTCACCTGCTTTGAATGGAGATGTTAATGTACAACAATATTCCAGCCTAGAGAGAACAAGTGATTTGATAAGGATCATCACTGGCTTGGCATCTCTTGTTTTGAACGTTCTCATTATCCATCCTACCATTTTCTTTGCGGCTGTGATTGTGGCCCTGTTGTGATCCTTGAAAGTGAGATCCTCAGACATTACCACTCCCAGGTTCCTCACCTTATTTTTCCGCTCTATTGTATGATCAGAGTTTGTGGTATACTCTGTTCTAGTTATTATCTCCTCTAGTTTTCCATAACGGAGTAGTTGGAATTTGTCTTCAGTGAACATCACACTGTTTTCCGTTGCCCATTGGAAACTTGGTTTATATCTTCTTGGAGGTTAACAGTATCCTCAACAGAAGACAGTCTCATGCAGATCCTAGTATCATCTGCAAAGGATGACACGCTGCTGTGGATTCACAGAACCCGCACTCTTTGAAGTGGACTTGATTTCAAGAATTTTATTAGAACGAGTTCTCAGTGCGTGTCAGGTATAATATAATTTAATGGTACTGCTATAATAATTTAATGGTAACAGTTTACGGTTAAGCTGAATGCCTGATGGCACCTCTGGTCCAAGACGCTGGGCCAGGTAGAGAGAGAGAAAAACCTGGGGGGCAAGTAGGTCCATTTTTTTCTCACTACTTGCTCATCAATTACATTGCAATCTATAATCTTCTGCAAGGAAGGGAGGTACTTACCTGAAGTAGAGCTGTGTTAGTAACAGAGCGAGGGAAAGTTAATTCCAGAGCTTGTCAGGTGTCATTTCCACGAGGCTTCCTCGTATCTGTCCATGCTTCATTCAGGGGCCAATTTCGCTGGACCATTCAGCATGGCCATTAACCAGGTACCAGGTGTCAACAAGGACATCAAACTGGTAAGAGTATACCTGGGTGTACCTGTGACAGTCACCTGCGGAGGTGTTCACTATTTCCATGACCGAGCTGACACCCTCTAAGGACGAATAAGTGATAAGTGGAGTGTACACATCAAGTCTTCAGCTAAACCGTCAATGTCGATTACTTAAGAATCCAACTTTGAGCAGCGTTAAACTTAAACTGGAGTATTGAGATATTTGGTATATCTTAGTGGAAGATTTGCACTGATTTTGGTTAGCTTAAGTGCCAATAGGCTGAGGAGAGGGGAGGGAGGGAGGGAGGGAGGGGGCGTCATTTGCACATCCTGCTTCCATTGACTGCTTTTGCTTCCTTGCACAACTTCCCCTTTTATTAATTTTCTTACTTTTTCCCCTCATTTCCCTCCTCATAACGCTCTCGTGCCCCTCTTGCCATATGGTCTTTTATTTACATTACCCTCATTACACTTGCCCTGCTTAACTTCTTTCACTTTGCTTATATACCTTCTTTACATTATTTGCTATTGTCATTCTTTAAAAAAAAAAAAAAAAGACAAATGTTTTTATAGTAAGAGCGTCACCGGCACTCATCCACGTACCTCTGCCTCGACTTATCCTTCATCCTCCTTCCTATGTTACTATATCCTTCCCGTTCTTGTCATTTTACCCTCTCCTCTTTGTTCTCATCCTCCTCGCCGTTTCCTCTTGCCCTCCCTCTTTACCTCCCACCTGCTACGTACAGTTTCAATCATCGTCCATCATCAATCCATCAGCTGGTGGTTCCTCTTGATGATTCATGAGACCCTTTCTGGCCCTCGCCACTACCACCACAACTACCACCATCACTACCACCACCACAATTACCACCACCACAACTACCACCATCACTACCACCACAACTACCACCATCACTACCACCACAACTACCACCATCACTACCACCACCACAACTACCACCATCACTACCACCACCACCACCACCACCACTTCCACCATCACTACCACCACCACCACTACCAGCACCACTACCACCATCACCACCACCACTTCCACCATCACTACCGCCACCACTAACACCACCGCTACCACCACCACTACCGCCATCAATACCACCACCATCACTACCACTACCACCATCAGTACCACCACCACTATCACCATCACCACCACTACCACCATCACTACCGCCACCACTAATACCACCACTATCACCATCACCACCACCACTACCACCATCACTACCGCCACCACTAATACCACCACTATCACCATTACCACCACCACTATCACCATTACCACCACCACTACCACCATCACCACCATCACTACCGCCACCACTAACACCACCACCACCACCTTCATCAATACTACCACCATCACCACCACCACTCACACAATCACTACCACCACCATCACTGCCACCATCACTACCACTACCACCACCACCATCACTACCACCACCACTAATACCATTACCACCACCACCACCACTACCATCACCGCTACCATCACCACCACCACTCCCACAATCACTACCACCACCACCACCATCACTGCCATCACTACCACCAACTCTACCACCACTACCGCCA
The DNA here is from genome assembly GCF_026875155.1 of Cherax quadricarinatus. NCBI lineage: Eukaryota > Metazoa > Arthropoda > Malacostraca > Decapoda > Parastacidae > Cherax > Cherax quadricarinatus. The sequence continues at coordinate 10,965,582 of NC_069406.1, forward strand.
CCCCTACCACCACCACCATCACTACCACCACCATTGCCACTATTACCATCACCACCACTACTACCATCACCACCACTCTCACTACCATCACCACTATTACTACCACCACCACCACTACCACCATCACTTCCACAACTACCACTATCACCACCACCACGACTGCTACCACCATCACCACCATCACTACCATCACCACAACCACTACCATCACCACCACCAGCATCACTACCACCAGCATCACCACCACCAGCATCACCACCACCACCATCACCACCACTATCACCATCACCACCACCGCCATCACTACCAAAACTACACTACCATCATTACCTCCACCACCACAACCACTACTACCACCACCATCACTACCACTACCGTCACCATCACCACCACTACCACCATCACTACCACAATTACCACTACCACCACCACTTCCACCATTACCACTACCACCATCACCACCACTGCCACCACCATCACTACCACCACCACTACACCACCATCAACACCACCACCACTACCACCATCAGTACCATCACCACTACCACCACCATCAACACCACCACCACTACCACCATCACTTCCACAACTACCACTAACACCACTACCTCCACCCCCACCACCATCACTACCACCACCACCATCAACACCACCACTACCACCACCATCAAACACCACCACCACTACCACCATCACTTCCACAACTACCACTAACACCACTACCTCCACCACCACCACTACCACCATCATCACCACCACCACAATACCACCATCATCACCACCACCTTCACTACCACCACTACCACACTACCATTACCACCACCAATACACCACTATCACCACCACCACCATCACCACTGCCATCACAACAACCACCACCACCACCACCACCGATACTTACTACCATCACTACAATCATCATAAACACCACCCACCAATAATAACACCACCACTACCACCACCATCACTACCACCACCACCATCAACACCACCACACTACCACCACCACTACCACCACCATCACTACCACCACCACCATCAACACCACCACCACTACCACCACCATCACTACCACCACCACCACCACCACTACCACCACCATCAACACCACCACCACTACCACACCGCTACCACCACCATCACTACCACCACCATCACTACCACCACCACCATCAACACACCACCACTACCACCACCATCACTACCACCACCACCACTACCACCACCATCAACACCACCACCACCACCACCACCACTACCACCACCATCAACACCACCACCATCACTACCACCACCACCACTACCACCACCATCACTACCACCATCACTACCACCACCACTACCACCACCATCACAACACTACCCACGTGGGTCATTCAACGTCGTTGTTTACAAAACCACTTCTACGATCAGTGTGATGAGTTGAAACACAAAAGCGAGAAATATTCTAATAATTAACAAATTAATGTTTACAAGTAGAGAGAAGAAAGCCATAGAGGAATAACTGGTGCCTTTCATTACTCTCTGATGCTATTTAATAATATACTCTCCTAGGTTCCCATGAGAGTTTAATGGGAAGTAAATGCTCACTACAAAGATTATGTATATCATAAAACATATGCTTCCAGGAAAAAGTAATAAATTATAAAAAATAAAAGATAAAGTATGGAGCAGTACTCTCGTACTGTCACAGTAATTACACAACTTAGTTACGTATAGTACAAAACCAATAACATTTAAAATGCCTCATGGTATGATGAGTTAGTGGGAGTCAGTGCAGGTACACTGGATCACTGAGAAACTTAAATATTATTTAATGTACATTTAGTATCGTCTTGTCTGAGAGCAAGACAGCAGAGTATACTTAGCAAGTTGTGGTATGAGTATTACTGCACGTGGAAGTGTATCATCATAGATCCCTTTCCTTCTTTCAGTGAGCTGAGTCAAGTTCTGTCTCTACCAGGATGCCCGAGGAGGCTGCCATGCAAGGCAGATTAAGTTTCAGGCATAACTAAAGTAAAGAATAGTTGTTACACCAAGCTGCTGCTCTGTCAGTACCTCCACCACCTTCCCCATCATATCTCTGGAAGGCAACATGAACTTCACACAAAACAGGACCCAGAAACCTGAACGTAGACTGGAGAAGTGATATATTTCTTAAAAAAAAAAAAACTGATATACAGTTATAACGTTAATTTAATAGACATATAAATTTTGAATATTAGTATGTAATTTTTTCCTCACATTGTTTACTGTATATTTGATGTACAGTCATGATTATTGTGTGTTCTCTCTTATTATTATGTGTACGCTATTATTTATTATGTTGTATTATATTACAAAAGAGATTTATTTTTGTTTGCAGTTTTGGTAACAATATTTGTTGTTATAATATAAATCTTACGTAAATACTTGAGTAGGAGAAGCAACACTGTGGCTGAACCTTCTTTAGAACTGTGGTTGTTCCTTGCCAGAATATCTCACGGTTTTCTCTTGTATTTTGAGCTGTTTTTGCTTATTTTGCTGACCACTGCAACTTAAACAGAAGGACTTCACATATTTCCCGAATTTCACCTGGCATGTAGGTTACCTTCCCTTTGTTGATCTTATATACTGCTGGACGCTCGTCAAACATTCATCAAGGGTCACATGTCTTGTTCTGAAATACTCAGCATTGTTGTTAAAAGCTTTGTTTTCACATATACACAAAAAATGTTGATGAGGCAGAATGTGTGTCAGATCTCACTTTGTGATCGTATCACAAATATCACATAGAGGACTTCCTTCGGTTGTCTTTCTGACGGTTGCATTACCTCAGTGACACTTTTTTACAGTCCAGATGTCGATGGTGTTAGTCTATCTGAGCACTGCCACAGTCAGGGTTATGAAACTGTTATGTTTAGCTGTAATAATTGGGACCTGTTTGTGGTATTAGGACCTATGTTTGTCTACCATGAGGTGTCTAACTGTGGCAGATGAGACCCTAAACAGGTGTCTAACCTGTTTACGGCCTCATCTCCTGCCACAGTTGGCTCACCATCTCTACCATACATTCCTTCATATGAAATTCTAAATGTAGAGTGACACAAAAGTCTTAATTTAAACAGGAAAAGTGAGAAAGTAGCTTTCATTAACTTTATTATTTGTAGTTGTTCAAGAGTTTCAGGAGCAAATCTCAAATGCACAGCATGCAAAACAGCCACCGGGGGGGGGGGGAATTTGAATGGTAGGTCTAGATCTTTCTGTGTTGCATCCATCACTTTTTCAAGAGATTGCAATGTTGCGAAAGAAATAGGTAATACTGGCAGGTGTGTCCATGAGGAGAGCTGCTACTCCTCATGGACACTACACAAATAACTCGAACATAGGAGAGAGACGCTTATGACGACGTTTCGGTCTGACTTGGACCATTTACAAGTCACACTCTGTGAAACATCGTCATAAGTTTCTCTCTCCTATGTTCGAGTTATTTGTGTATTGTTCCAGTCACGGTATTGTGCCTTTTTGTTCCTCATGGACACACCTGCTCGGACTCCTTATTTCCTTTGCAACATTGCAGGCAATTAAAAGTGTTGGGTGCAACACGACGGCCTGAAGCTAACATCTTACTTCACTCTGTATTTATTTTGCATTTTTCATCGCTTGTCCGCGATTTTTGCAAATACATGTAAACTGAGACGTCCTGTTCACAGACCGGGCAGCGGGGGCGTTGACCCCCCAACCCTCTCCAGGTATACACTGAGCGAGATTTATGAGACTGCTGTTGAGCTGGTGGATCCCGGACACGTGAGAGAGAGAGAGAGAGAGAGAGAGAGAGCAGCGCAGTTCTTCAAAGCACAAGATTTACCTAAATTCAGTAACTTTCAAAGGAATTTCACATTTCGATTTACATAGTAACCATTGATGACATTTTGAACTCTGTGTAATCAGCGTGACCTTCCCCGTCCCAATGAAAATCCAAATAAGGTCATACAAACACACATTAAGCCATTCCTTATTTTTGTTCTGGGTTTGCGCACCTTCCCTGGAAACTACTCGAGCCCCTCCCCATGGGGGGCGAGTCCCCCGTTTAAGAACCGCTGCCATAGACTTTATAACATGAAATATTTCTAACTTTTTTTGTAGGTATTCTGCTATTCACTCTCTTAGATACTTTATTTGATAATGATGATTCAGTTCTAATTTCTGAAAAGACATAACGTGAAGGAAGATTCAGCAGGAGTAAAATTAAGTAAAATACTGACATTCCTGTTCCGGCCTGAATTAAGGTTAGGTATTAAGAATGGAATGTTGGCTTGGTTTTTAATAACCTAGGTTGAAAGTAATATAGTGGGGGCCTAACCAGGAGTCCTAGAGCTAGAGCTCAACTTCCCAAGAATTGTATTCTGAATCCTAACTTCATACAGCATTTTGCTTTGAGAAGAACAGTGTCCCGAGAATTTTGCCACATTGTCAATGACTGTGCTTCTCAAACATTCCTTAAACTCTGTCTCAAACTTTTAAGAGCTGGAAAATTGTTCTTGATTAGTAATATCGCTCTGCTGCAAGTTTACTCATCAAACTTAAAGAGAATAAATCAGGCACCTTCTCTTTCCTGAGAGATAAAAACGATTAAAACTGCTATTAGTAGTACAGAGAAGACTCAACTTTAGAGGAAGACAGCACTTCCATCCTCTGAACACAGCTGAAACAGTGGGTTAGACCCACATAAGTCTAGTTCCTCCTCTTCGGTTCTCTGATTTATTGTGAAGTTCACTGAGTGATTCGTACTAAGACTCGAAGAGACATGTCGTCTCCTGGTAATCAGGAATACACATTAGGAACATCTGCTAGAGAAGATCCTCTTCAAATCCCTGTTCTTGGAGATCGTCATACAGAACGAGTTGGATTACAGCAACTTCTTGTCACATCATTCGTCTCTCAACCTGCGGGGAGAGAGGACGCTTTTCGAGACTACCCTATTTTGCCACCTGGTGGAGGTTTGAGTACTTGGATACCAAGATGGCGGAACATATGGGGCGGAGGATAAACACAGTCTGAATAGAGCTAGTTTGTGGCACATTAAGTGGCGTTACGATGAACGTACTACTCCCTGGCATCATCAGGGATGCATATGGTATTCCCAACGAGTAACTGTACGGCGTCGCTTTGAATGGATTGACGAGGTTCCTCGTGAAATTTGTGCGAGCCGGCTACTACTCCAGAATCGTCGAGGATTATCAAGAACGACGCATGAGTGTTAATTCAGCGGTGGATGTCGTTTTACATGACGTCTCAGTATTTTATTTGGGTGAAGGTACGAAATGTACCTTTCGAGGCGACGGCGTACAGTCTACAAGAGGTTTTCAGCAGCTGTGGGACTGTGCACTCTGCAACCATGGGGAGTGTGGAGGGATGGACCGTATGAAGGGCTGCCGGAGGGCTCTTACTCTCTCAAAATGTCTTTAACGAGGCCTATTCCATCCTACGTTACGTTGGCCGATTATAGGACACAGGTTTTTGTGCACTATGCTGGTCAGAGAACATGTCATTTGTGTAGCTCCTAAGAGCACATGGCAGCCCAGTGTACTCGGAGGCAGGCTCCTCGAGTTCCGGGGCCTTCATCTGTGATTCAGCAGCCGTGCGACTTGGCGCCTGAGTCGGGTGCTTCGGGAGGACGGAGGACTGACCTCTGGAGAGAGGAGGTCGAAAGGGAGGAGGCGGCGGCAGAGACGTGTGTCACTCTCCCAGGGGCGTCGAGGGAGACGAAGGTGATGCCTGAGGAATCTTTAGTCCAGGACGCTCCGAACCAGGATGGTTTACTGGCAGAAGTGCTCATGGATTTTGGGGATGGGGTGGAGTCCTGTGCAGATGGCGTCTTGAGTTTATGTGAGGACAGAGCACTGGAGGGACAACAAAGCGAAGAGAATGCCTTGAGTAAGGAAGGACTGGAGAGTGTGGTGGGTGTGGAGGTACACCAGGAGGATTCGCCTAAGGTTGATATGTATGTAAGCAGAAGTTCTAGGAAAAGAACTGCAGGGGCGTCAGAGACAGACGAGGTCATCACCCTGGGGCAGAGGCCGGGGAAGAAATCTTGGGCAGCGGTGGTGGAGCCGATGGCTCATAGTGGTAGAGGTACGACTGAGTTGCACAGTGGGAGAGGGAGGGGGGTGAGTGCACAGGAAAAAACGAGTGAAAAAGCAGGTACGCATAATGTGAAAAGTGCAGTGAGTAAATCCCAGCAGCACAGGGGAAAGCCACCCCTTCTATAACATTCAGATGTGTCACACTTAACGTTAATGGTCTTAAGACAGAGGTCAAGAAAGTTTGGCTGGTGTGGTTTTTCCGGAGGTTTGATGTCAACATTTGTTTTTTGCATGAGCATAATCACAGGGCTGGATGTGAGTTGAGGTTGAAAGGATATCGGATGTATGTTAGCAGTGGTTTGCAGTTGAAGGGTGGGGTTGCAGTGGCGGTAAAGGAGACCAGCCCCTTGCGTGTCACGGGTTGGGAAGAGAGGGGGAGAGAGCAGCGAGGGTGGATGGTGTCTGGGGTGAGAGTCGGGCTAGTTTCATAGGTGTTTACATGCTGGCTACTAGCAATACCAGAGTAAAAGTAGATTTTGTCAGAGAGGTATTGCTGTATCACTTGAGAGGTTTGCCTGCTATGACAGTAATAGGTGATTGGAATTGTGTGATACGGAGTGGTGATGTAGAACCGAGAGCGGCGGGTTGTGTGTTGAGTGTCCTGAGGGATGTATTGCGGAATGTTGGGGTTGTCGATGTGGTGGGGGGGATACCTAGTGGAGCATACGTTCGTCCGTAGGGGATATGTTATGCAGGGCATAGATGTGGTGAGGGTGATAGCCTTCGATGTGGGGTTTTCTGATCACAGGGCGGTGATAGTGGATCTGATGTGGGATGGAATAGTGCGTATTTATTCTGGGTACTGGAAATTAAACATAAGGCTTCTTAAGGAGGAGGGGAGGGGCCTTTTTTCAGTGATTGGTGGTTGCATTTTTGGGCGGTTAGGGATAGGGCGATAGATCTGTTAGATTGGTGGGAGATGCAGGCTAAGCCTGAGATAGCGAATTTTTTTAAGGTTAGGGGATGGGAAGAGGCGAGGTGGTGTTATGGGTTGCAGAATTATCTGGAGGGACAGTTGCAGGACTGTTATGAGGGGGGAGGTGGTAGGAGAGATGACATGGACAGTCTTCAGGGTAGAATAGCTGAATTACACAATGATAGGTTTGATGCAATCAGGGTTAGGGCGGGGTTAGAGGATGTATTGTGGGGTGATAAGCCGTCCGGGTTTGTATTACGTAAATTTCGAGAACGTCAGATGGTAACCACCATATTACAATTGGAGACAAGCCCTGGGTTGGGAGGTTACCCAGAGGGTCGAGTCCTATCCAACACGGAAAGTATGAGTCTTTATGCTGATAGTTGGTTTAGGGAGAAATGGAGTAGGAGGGGGGAGATTCCTGGGAGGGGATTTTTGGAGGGGGGTTCCATATTGTATTAAGTGAGCAGGATAGAGTGGGGTTGGAGGGTGGTATAAGTGATGTTGAGGTGGAAGAGGAAGTTTTGGGGATGAGTACCGGAAAGACACCGGGAATAGACGGTATACCAAATGATTTTTATAGAGCACATTGGGGGTGTATTAGGCAGTGCTTTGTTGGGGTATTGAATCACATGTTAACTAGTGGGAAGTTGGGCAAATCACAAAGTACGAGTGTCATAGTTTTGGTCCCAAAACAGAGGGGGGAAGAGTTTTTTTTGAGTGCTTATCGAGCAATATCTCTGATGTGCACAGATTACAAGGTTTTTGCGAAAATCTTAGGCAATAGATTGAAGAAGGTCATGGGGTCGGTGATACATGGGGGACAGTTTGGAATTCCGGGGAGGAGTATGAGGGTAGGTCATGGGTGAATCAGGGATTTCCTCGAGGGTAGTAGTGGGGGCAGTATTCTAGGTCTGGATTGGGAGAATGCTTATGATTACGTGGATAGGGATTTTTTGATTGAGAGTATGGTAAGGATGGGTTTTGGAGGGAGGGTGGTGAGATGGGTGAGGACTTTGTATGCTGATGCATCGATGAGAGTACAGGTAAATGGTAGGTTGGGTAGTCCTGTAAGCATGGGGAGGGGTTTGAGGCAGGGGTGTCCACTCTCCCAAATACTCTTCGCATGTATGCAGAATCCTTTCTATGTGCTTGTTGATGGTGGGACGGGAGGGGTGGAGGAGGGTGGAGGCTTTTGTGGGGATATTGTGGGTTATGTAGATGATACTGTTTTACTTAATGAGATAGAGGATTTATGTAAGGTGGGAAGGAAATCATGGTTGCTGGAGGTAGGTACTTGGGTAGGCGGGAGCTTGAGGGAGGAGTTTGGTTGGATAACTGTAGAAAGGCTCAAGATTTGTGGGATTTTGTATTTGGCAGATGCACAGGAGAGCAGGAGGGTTAATTCAGAAATGGTAATGGACAGAGCTTTGAGTAGGCTTAGGAGTTTCCGGGCCGGGGACGTAACCTTGTATCAAAGGGTTGTGGTGGTAAATACGCTGATTTATAGCAAGGTGTGGGGAGTGGCTGAAATTTATCCCTTAAGAAATCAGGATGTTATGGAATTACAAAGGAGAGTATTAAGGTATGTGTGGAGTTTTGGGAGGGCGTGGTTGGGCAAAGATGTGGTAATGACCGCGGTAAGACAGGGAGGATTGGGATTGATGGCATTAGGATCTAGGGTGAAGGCGCTATATGTTAAGCAGAGGTATATTCGGGCAGGGGATGAAAGGGGTCTTCGAGTGGGGAAGGTGATGGGGGATGTCCGCAAATGCTGGAGTGGTAAGGACTTAGTGGAGTGTGAAGATATGTTGAGGTTCATGATAAAGGCTCGCAATGTTAAAAAAACTCACTGTAAAACGGTTGGTGGGAGTGGATTGTCGTCAGGAATCACTGCAGGGGATGGCCGTGTATCCCACATATGATTGGCAAGTGATATGGGTGGAATTTAGTAAACTAAGAATACAGGCAAGAGTGAGGGAATTAGTATATAGATTTCTTATGGGGACTTTGGCATCGAAAGAGGTGCTGAGACAAATGGGTTTTGTGAGAGAGGCGTCATGCTTCCCATGTAGTATATTTTTGTTCTGCTTTGGAGGTGGTAAGATTGTGGATGAAGAGGGTTTTCCTTTTATTGGGGGGGGGGTCAGATATCACCCCTTAGGGCTTTAATGTTAGATATGGGAGGGGTGACCAACGAGGTGAGGAGGGCTATCAGGTACGTAATAGTTGATTACTTGTATGTCTCTTGGGGGATGAGGGAGGTGGAGGGAAACATTAGGATAAAAGCGTGGGCGGCGTGTTTTTATAGGACAGCGTGTAAGAACAAACAATTATATAGGGGACAGTGGGTAACTAGTTTTCCGGAGGGATATCATGGACTTACTATTGCATGTTTACTCCGCTTGATGCCGGGGTAAGGCAGCAAGGGGTTGGTCTCTTCAGTGGTGTGTCCTGTGAGGGAAAAGTAGGCGTAAGTGGGGTTAAGGTTGTTCGGGCAACCAGGAACCATTAGAGAGTTACGTCGCGCGCACCCCCCCCCCCTCCTCTGGCGGGCTGGGGCAAAACTAGTTCCTGGTGTCCGATTCGATTTGTTAGTTTCTACTCCTGGTAATATTGACCTTACCTGGTGTAGGGTGAAGTTTGGAGAGTCACTTCACCTCCACTCTTCTCCTAATCAGGTAGGGTGATCTACCAGGAGTATTACTGTTTGTTCTTTTCTTTTGTTCGCTGGTTACCAGTAATGATTTTGGCATTTATCATTCTTTTCAATTCTTAAATGTTATATTATCATGACTATGGGTAACCAGTTTATTTTTTCTTATTACCAGCTCTGTTCCTGGCGTGGTCTTCCAGGATAGACGCCAGATAAAGGAGCAAGACATATGTTAATAATACTTATTAACATTATTCTACTACTACCGGCCCTTACCTATTCTACTTGTGGTGCTCCATCCAAGTGGTAGGAGATTCCAGAACATCGGATTATTACCATCTGCCCAGGATAACCTACATAAATAACATCAGAGGAACTATCCAGGGCCATACCTACTCCTGCCCAACTACAATAACTGAAGGCCATTTTTTTTTTATTTAAATTTTAAGTAAAATTCTCAAATCATTATTCTCATTTTTCCAAAGTTATTTCTTTATTTATTTATTTTTCCATTAGTTTCTTTTGTTCAGTTGGAAGGCGTTCCACTGACAATGGCGACCTTGCCAGGATCCGACTCTTGAAGCAACATCGTCCTGATGGTTCAACTGGTTGTCAGTATAACATTTAAGATAGAAAAGGGTGAGTTAGTTGAGGTGTCAAGTCATTACTGGTAGTCTGGTGACTTTCCGTTGTTTGGTTCTAAGGTTCGGTTTAGAAGTTTACCTATTTGTTGGACCTGGGGAACTTTGATGATAACCCCTCCTGTGTGAACCGTGTGTATTTTGCTTAGTGAAGGCTACTGAGCCCACAAGTGTATTCTTCCAGGGAGAAATATTTATTTCATTTTCTACTTTGGGAAGTTTAAAGTGTGCGGACTGTGTCCCTCTTTTGTAACAGACGTTCCTGTTAATTTTAATTAAGTCAGTTTATGTTGGGTGCGTAATATTTCTTTTTACAAGATGGATTCTTTAGATTTCTGGTTGAAAGCTGGAAAGGAAATGGGATTTACTGGACAAAGCCTTGATAATTACATTACTGCTAAAATGGCTATTGAAGAGAAAAAGGAACAGGAAAGACTAGCTCGAGAAAAGAAAGAGGAACAGGAAAGACTAGCTCGGGAGGATAAAATCGAACAGGAAAGAATAGCTAGAGAAGACAGAGTTCAGGCAAGAGAGGTAGCCTTCAAAATGAAGGAAATTGAGTTAGAACAATCAAGGTTGGAATTAGAAGCCAAGAAGATAGAACTATCTAAGCAGAAAATAGATGAAGGGGTACTGGAATACCCTTCCCAAGAACCTAATATTAGGATGCCTCAAATACCACCTTTCTCAGAACAAGATGACATAGCGGCATATATTACTAGATTCGAGAGTACTGCTACTCTCTGTGACTGGCCATCAGATTCTTGGGCTACTAGGCTTGGCTTACTACTGTCAGGTTCAGCATTAAACGTCTATTCCACTCTACCCTCTGATGTTATTTCTAGTTATAGCCTGCTGAAGAAAGCTATACTACAGGCTTTCAAAAAAACTACTCATCATTACAGGTCGGAGTTTAGACACATTAAAATAACTCCTCATCAAAATTACATGCAATTCTTAACAACACTTTTCAGATTATTTGATTCGTGGATTGATAGTGCTGAGGTTGACCACGATTTCGAATCTTTAAGAGACCTGATGGTAAGAGATCAATTCCTTTCTTCTGTAAACTCTGACTTACGAATATTCATTAAAGAACGAAACGTTCATACGGCTGCAGAAATGGCACAAGCTGCTGATATATATGCGTGCGCTCATAATAACTACCCTAAAGAGCGTAGCAGATATAAGCCTGTTCTGCCTAAGCAATCTGAGGGATCCAAACCCTCCGTACCTAAGAATTCCACGGCCTTCACAGTAAAATGTTTCAACTGTAATGAGTGGGGTCATAGACGTCCCGACTGTCCTAGGAAAAAAGGTGAAAATGTCGGTAAATGTTTCACTGAATCAAACATAAACGCACCTTTTAGTGAAGGTACAGTCAATGGCATGAATGTGTCAACCATTCTTAGAGACACAGGATGTTCCTGTATTGTTATCTCAAGTAAGCTTTTCCCTAACCTAGATTCTTCACGTTATAAGTCCACTAAATTAAATGACTATTTAGGAAGAAGCGATTCTTTTCCAACAGTCAGGTGTTTCGTTAGGTGCAAATGGTTCTCAGGATGGGTAGATGCCGTAGTTGCCCCGATAACCTCGTGTTCTGTTTTGGTTAGGAACATACAAGGGGCTGCTTTCCCATCTGAGAAGGACTGTTTGGAATTTGGAGTTTCCAAGGAAGGGTTGGAACCTAATATCTCTGTTTCTTCACAGATAGTTCCAGATGAGATTCAGTTGGATAACCTAAATCAGAGAGCTGATGGTTACAAAACTCCGGTAACACCTTTAGTAAGTCAGTCACTCGAACTGGACAACGCAGACACCAGTGGAAAACTACGTGTGGCACAATCTATTCAACAACTAGACTCAACGTTCTTACCAGAGCTCAGTCTAAGGTAAAACCTATCCACCCATTAGTTCTTTCCAAAGGAAAGCCAATCGAGCTGTCTCATATAGATTTAGAGGGTCTTCAAAAGACTTGTCCTTCCTTAGAGGAATCTCGGAAGTTAGCTTTAAATGGCAAGGTGACCCAGAGAAAGAAATTTTCTTACAAGTTTGAGTTCAAACACGATCTTTTGTACAAGACTATAGTGTCTGCGGACAAACCCAATGACGTTGGTCGAAGCCTGTTAGTCATTCCGCAGGATTGCCGGGAAACCATTTTAAAGATTTCTCATGACTTACCAGTCTCTGGCCATTTTTCACATAGGAAGACCTATAATAAAATCAAGGACCTATATTTCTGGCCTAGCATGTTCTGACATCTATAAGTACTGCAGATCATGTCACGTATGCCAACTTTCCACGCAGAAGGGTAGAACTAGGAGAGTTCCTATGGTAAAGATGCCAATTTTCTCAGTACCTTTTGCAAGGGTTGCAGTAGATATGGTTGACCCTATCACTCCTCGTTCATCAGGTCATAAATATATTTTATCTTTGACTAGGCGTCCAACTGCCCAAAGAAGAAAGATATTCCACTGTGGATAAAGAATGTTATGCATTAACAGACACTTGAAAGGGGCTCTGGCTATTCAGCCCTATAAGTCTAAAGTCTTTCATATTTCTGGCTCTGAAAACCACTTCTCAGATTGGCTGAGCCGAGGTTGTACTTAGTTCTTTTCCCTCTGTTCGTTGACTTATTGACTCCGTCCATAAGTTTTGGAAGGGGGTATTGTGAGGGAAAAGTAGGCGTAAGTGGGGTTAAGGTTGTTCGGGCAACCAGGAACCATTAGAGAGTTACGTCGCGCGCACCCCCCCCCCCCTCTGGCGGGCTGGGGCAAAACTAGTTCCTGGTGTCCGATTTGTTAGTTTCTACTCCTGGTAATATTGACCTTACCTGGTGTGGGTTGAAGTTTGGAGAGTCACTTCACCTCCACTCTTCTCCTAATCAGGTAGGGTGATCTACCAGGAGTATTACTGTTTGTTCTTTTCTTTTGTTCGCTGGTTACCAGTAATGATTTTGGCATTTATCATTCTTTTCAATTCTTAAATGTTATATTATCATGACTATGGGTAACCAGTTTATTTTTTCTTATTACCAGCTCTGTTCCTGGCGTGGTCTTCCAGGATAGACGCCAGATAAAGGAGCAAGACATATGTTAATAATACTTATTAACATTATTCTACTACTACCGGCCCTTACCTATTCTACTTGTGGTGCTCCATCCAAGTGGTAGGAGATTCCAGAACATCGGATTATTACCATCTGCCCAGGATAACCTACATAAATAACATCAGAGGAACTATCCAGGGCCATACCTACTCCTGCCCAACTACAATAACTGAAGGCCATTTTTTTTATTATTTAAATTTTAAGTAAAATTCTCAAAAATCATTCTCATTTTTCCTAAGTTATTTCTTTATTTATTTATTTTTCCATTAGTTTCTTTTGTTCAGTTGGAAGGCGTTCCACTGACAGTCCTATTACCTGGAGAGAGTTCCGGGGGTCAACGCCCCCGCGGCCCGGTCTGTGACCAGGCCTCCTGGTGGATCAGAGCCTGATCAACCAGGCTGTTACTGCTGGCTGCACGCAAACCAACGTACGAACCACAGCCCGGCTGATCAAGAACCGACTTTAGGTGCTTGTCCAGTGCCAGCTTGCAGACTGCCAGGGGTCTGTTGGTAATCCCCCTTATGTATGCTGGGAGGCAGTTGAACAGTTTCGGGCCCCTGACACTTATTGTATGGTCTCTTAACGTGCTAGTGACACCCCTGCTTTTCATTGGGGGGATGTTGCATCGTCTGCCAAGTCTTTTGCTTTCGTAGTGAGTGATTTTCGTGTGCAAGTTTGGTACTAGTCCCTCTAGGATTTTCCAGGTGTATATAATCATGTATCTCTCCCGCCTGCGTTCCAGGGAATACAGGTTCAGGAACCTCAAGTGCTCCCAGTAATTGAGGTGTTTTATCTCCGTTATGCGCGCCATGAAGGTTCTCTGTACATTTTCTAGGTCAGCAATTTCACCTGCCTTGAAAGGTGCTGTTAGTGTGCAGCAATATTCCAGCCTAGATAGGCTGGAGTGACTGGATGCCTGAATGAGGTAGGTTGACTGAATTACATTTGTGGTCACAGTGGTGCCTATGCTAACCTTCCTATGGTGTAGAAATATACCTAGTTGGACGAATCTTATTATGGCTAGCTGGTCCAGTGGCTAACGCGACGGTCTGGAGTTTCGAGACTCTCTGATCGCGGGTTCTATCCCCACTCGTGGTATGGTTTGTTTGCAATCGTGTCATCACGATTTCGTGAGTCATGGTGTTGATGTGAGTAATAGTTTTGTAGATAGCCGTCGGACGGTTGTGTGCTGGATATTGAGAGTATGGTTTTATTGTGGTGAATGTCAGGGGATGGTATGGCATAATCCTTTTGTCTGGTGTGCATCTGTCCTTGTTTGGTGCTGGAGGATTCCTCGTTTTTCTAGAGAATTGTTCTAGGTACCGGGGTTTTAAGTGTAACGTTCTGGTGGAGGTGTGACGTGAATGTACATGACTTTGTAACAGCTCTGCACTTATGGCTGTTCATTGCATTGCGTGCAAAACTATAATTGTCACAGTTTCGATTATGATGTGTCACTAGTCCTGGGGTATGAAGGTAGGCAGGTTCTTTTATGTTAAATTTGTTTTGTAGGCCGGTAGGCCTACAAAACGTGAGGATGTGGTAACATGATTGGCATATTTGATACTCTGTTTATAATGCATGTAAATCTATGTAGAAGTATGTTGCCCTTGATACCCGTGTGTTACATACAATATGTTGAGAAATGGCATTACCAGTTAAGTTTAAAGAGTTTGTACGTAACTTAGAAAGACAGCTCATCGCCTGCACAGCCGCCCCTGCAGACGAGGTCTTGAGAAGCTGTCGAAGTCATCTCTCAATGGGCTGTCAAGAATTATAATTTGTAAGATTATAAATTACCCCTAGGGGGTGTTATGTCAGCATATTTCATTCACTGATGGCTGACAAACTTACTTGTGTGGACTCAAAAGTCCGCACCTAACTGCCGACTATAGGTTGATTACAAACTCCTTGCGACTCAAGAACTGTGCAGTCCCCCGTACTACAATTCGTAACCTACCTTGCTCTTGTAGCGTGAGCTATGATGTTCTTCACACCTTCGACAGATATTGGTGACTTGATAGAAGCTGAAGTGTCCTTGGATGTCCACGTCTTCCATAGTCTAGGAATACGCACACTGGTACACTATGTTCCACAAGATTTGTCTTTATTGTTCACAATCTTATCACTAAAGAAGCTGATCACACTTCTCTTAAGTGTTTATTGTGTTTTATGAGACACTTTGTTCACACTAACGCACAGATCGTTCTTTGTTGGTTATCCTGGCGTCAGTGTCACTCTCAGAGTCAAAAGTAATCTGAAGATGTCACAGCACCCCACGCCGTTACTCCCCTAGCACAAAGGAAAAACTGACCTAGTACTTTTGCTTCCTTGCCACTTCCTCGATGAAGCAAAGCAGAATGTTTAAATCTTGCTGTCTTAAGCATAGACAACAATGTCCACTATCTTTACTATGGTAATAAAGTGGGAGCAGGATTTTCCTTAATTGTCTTGCTAAGGTAAGAGATGAACTGTCTTTTATTAAGCTACACTTTGCAACACTGGACTGCAAGGAGCAGCGGTCGCTTGACCACGTCGCATACTCGTACTGCATCTGCTATCAATTACTCGCTGTAGCAGTAAACAAGATATTTGCCCCTTCTGAGAGGGCTGGGCCCCTCAGGACTGAAAGGGGCTGAAAGGGCTTAAACAAGATATTTGCCCCTTCTGAGAGGGCTGGGCCCCTCAGGGCTGAAAGGGGCTGAAAGGGCTGAAAGGGGCTGATACACTCCTCCTGGAGAAAATTTCTCCACACAATATTTTGGTAGTACCAGCGGAACAAAGGTGAACCAATGTATAAAGGTTCCGGGTATGTAAACCTTATGACTTTTGTAAACCCACAGTGTTAAAAGTTGTACGTGAGTTTTTGTTTGTCTTTTATCGTTATAAGAACCTTTTGTATAGGGAGTTATATTCCTATGTATATGTAGAGGATATGCTCTGTATATTTGTTTCTGGTGACAACTTTATCCTGTCATACGTTTTTTAAAGTATAATTAAAGGGGTACATTATGAACTCTGTACGAGCATATATAAGTTATTTATGGGGTTTATATATGCCTTTATATCTGTATGGCAGGTCATATTATATATTGAATGTTAACCGTCAACATCAGCCTTGTGTGTTTGATAAGTGGTTGGGAATGTAGTAGTGGTCATGGATATGGTCCTGTATGGGTCTGTTCTTTATTTTTGGGTGTATAGATGTGTATGTGGGAACCAATGTCTTAGGTATTGTTATATTAGTGGATGTAATATATATTTCAGTTTATTTGGTGTCAAGTAAATTTGCGTTTTATTTCATGTATAATTCAGTCTTTTCTGTATGCACACATGTGCACACACATATGTATATGTGTGTGTATATGTGTTTGTATATGTATGTGTGTTTGTATATGTATGTATATTATATATATATATATTATATATATATATATATAATATATATATATATATATATATATATATATATTATATATATATATATATATATAATCTCTTTATTTCAACGCACCGGCCGTATCCCACCGAGGCGGGGCGGCCCAAAAGGAAAAATGAAAGTTTCTCCTTTTACATTTAGTAATATATACAGGAGAAGGGGTTACTAGCCCCTTGCTCCTGGCATTTTAGTTGCCTCTTACAACACGCATGGCTTACGGATGAAGAATTCTGTTCCACTTCCCCATGGAGGTAAGAGGAAATAAACAAGAACAAGAACTAGTAAGAAAATAGAAGAAAACCCAGAGGAGTGTGTATATATATATGCTTGTACATGTATGTGTAGTGTGACCTAAGTGTAAGCAGAAGTAGCAAGACGTACCAGAAACCTTGTATGTTTATGAGACAGAAAAATGGACACCAGCAATCCTACCATCATGTAAAACAATTACAGGCTTTCGTTTTACACTCACTTGGCAGGACGGTAGTACCTCCCTGGGTGGTTGCTGTCTACCAACCTACTACCACTATATATATATATATATATATATATATAATATATATAATAATATATATAATATATATATATATATATATATGATTATAGGACCTGCTCCTACATGTTTTATAATGGCTCCTCCTGTTTGTTTGGGAGTCAGGATGTTTTTTCCATAAACTGGTTGTGGTTATTCAGAAATATTTTGTAATATCAATGTGTAAAATTGAATTTTGTTATTGTGTACTGACATTGTCTTCCACGGTCTTTTGCTATGTTAATTTGTCGGCTTGTGTTTTTTTTTATGTATTATGTATATGTTTTTTTTAAATAAAATATAAAAAAAACTTCTTGTCACATCTATATTTGATTTGCCGTCTTGTTCTTACGTTAAGGAACAGTATTACCGTACGTAACATTTATTCAAGTTTGAGTTGGAGTGTAGTCAGGCTCAGCTCTTATTGAGCAAAGATGCGGACAGAGAACAAACTCATTATCAATGAACTAAATGTAGCGGGTCAGCAACCTTATAGAAATTCAGCCAGAGTTATCTCGACAGAAATGTATCTCATTAGTTCAACATTTCTTGAAACAAGACCCAAGCTTATGTTTACACTGTTCCAGAGATCAGTGAGCTGCCGGGATGCTCACAACTTTGACTGGACAGCAACACCATCCCATGAGATGTATATTGATTATAAGAAAGTCCAGGACGCTGTACTTGATGAGTATGAGCTACCTGTTAACTATCAGCGTACGTTGAAAAGAAAACGAGGATAAACCTACGTAAACCTTGCTAGAGAAAAAACTAGTCACTCTTCAGAGGTAGTGAAGAGCGACTAAGGCAGAGACCTCTAAGATATTTCACCGAGAAATTGTATAATGATGGTCTCCTGATATATATGAGTATTTAATATCCTGCTCTTGCTTTCAGGTGCCTGAAACAGCTACAGCAGTAGATACTTGTTAAGTGACTCATTACATATTGCATACAAAAGAGCAGAGAAAAGTGAGTAAGTGGGACTGACCACAACAGCACCACCTTCACACACACACACTTACACACACACACTTACACACACACACACACACACACACACACACACACACACACACACACACACACATTCCTTTAAGAAGGATTTACATAACCGATCACCTGAATTTCTTTCTCAGCCTCCCATATCACACCCTACAGAAGTAATTAAAACTTTTAAGTTAGTATCTGGAGAAAGACAAAAAAAAAATGTAAAGAAAGGAGAAATATCAAAATGTTGTTACTGTAAAAAAGGCGACGGCCTTCAAGTGCGCATTGTTATACTTCAGAAGAATAAAAGGGCACAATACCTTGACTGGAACAATACACAAATAACTTGCACATAGGAGAATAAAACTTATGACGACGTTTCGGACCGACTTGGACTAGTTAATGGTTCAAGTAGGACCAAAATGTCGTCATAAGTTTCTTTCACCTATGTGCAAATTATTTGTGTATAATTTAGAAAAGCAGACCAAGCATGATGATGTTTCTGACGTTGCTACAACTCATCCTCCTGGCTGGTCCGGGCAACCAAGACATCACCGTCGTCACGGCAGTAAGTATATCACAGCCACACTGGATAACTCCTCTACCCAACGTTATTAATCAGTCTGGATGACTAAGAAATGATAAGCTAGCCGAGGAAACTTGTCTCAGCTATAATACACTTATTCAGCCAGAAAGTTTGGCCTGAACTAGACTGATGTACAGTAAGTGGTATGTTCTCACAAGTGCCTATCAGATATTATTGAGAGAAAATATACTGCCTGTTAGAAAACACTTACAGTAAAATAGATGAACATTTATAGCACGGTAACATTGTTGTTAAGGGGCCGTTAGATAAAATTTACATGGAAATATTTACGGAAATTAATTTTTAATTTCAAAAGGTTGAGATGGAAAAAATCAGAAGGGGAACGCTTCAACCAAATAAACCTTATCAAAAACAACTCCTACAAATGGGGTCGTGAACCCGGAAAAACTAAAAAATTTTTTTTGGGAAAAAAAACTTTGGCTGAACCGGCAGTAACCTTGCGGAAAAAAAATAATGGTTTTGCCAAAAAAAATTTTCGATAAATTTTTTAAAAAGAGGGATGTTTGTTCCCTTTATCGAAACCCAAAACTTTTCCTGGGAAAAACCCCAATTTTTAAGCTGGTCAAACTTATTCCCCCGGCGTGAAAATTTAAAAAACTGAGGCAAAATTAAAAATGGGACCTAACGGAAAACTTATTTCCTAGCTCCTATAGCAGGGGACGTGAAATTTCCCTGAAAAATTTTGAAAAAACTTTTTCAACCCCCCGTGTTAAATAACTAAAACCGGATATTCAAATACCCTTCCAGGGTAAATACATAAACCCCCCCCCGGGGGAAAAAAAACACAATCCAACCCCCTTCCCCATTTTTGGTTCTACAAAACACCACTCCCAGTTTTTTGGGATTTATAAAAAACTCGGGTTATGCATAAAAACAAAACCCCCAGTAAAATTTTTAAACAAACCCCCCCCAGTTATATACCTAACACCCCCCCGTGTATTACCCCAATACACACTTCCCAGTGTATAACAAATACACACCCCCAGTGAAAATTACACAAATACAACCCCCATGTTATACACAAACACAACCCCCCGTGATTACTAATAAAACCCCCGTGTTTACACAAATACACACCCAGTGTATATACCTAAACACACCCCGTGTTATACACTAATACACACCCCCCAGTGTTATACACAATAACACCCCAGTGTAATACATAATACACACCCCCATGTTTTTAACAAATACCACCCCAGTGTATTACACTAATACACACCCCAGTTTTAATACACTAATACACCCCCCCCCTGAAATTTCACTAATAAAAACCCAGTGTTATACCTAATAAAACCCCCAGTTTAAAAACCTAATCACCCCTCCAGTGTATATACACTAATACACACCCCTGTATATACACTAATAAAACCCCAGGGGTTATACACAAATACCACCCCCCATGTATATACACTAATACACACCCCAGTGTATTACCTAATACACCCTCCTGTTTACATAATCACCCCAAAGTGTATATACACTAATACACACCCAGTGTATATACCAAATACACACCCAGTGTATATACATAATACCCCCTCCGTGTATAAACACAATACACCCCCAGTTTTTAAAACAAAATACAACCCCCCTGTTTAAACACTAATAACACCCAGTTATATACCTAATACCCCCCCAGTGTATTCACAAATCACCCCTCCCAGTGTATTAACAAATACACACCCCAGTGTATATACATAATCACATAGTGTATATACATTTACCACCTCCCGTGTATATAACTAAACACCCCCAGGTTATAACTAATAAACCTCCTGTATTACACAAATACACACCCAGTGTTATACACTAATACACCCCCAGTGTATAACACTAATAACACCTCCCGTGTTATACCAAATAAACCCCCCAGTGTATATCCTAATACACCCCCCCGGGTTTTTCCCCAAATTTACACACCCCCGTGTATATACCTAATACACACCCCCCAGTGATATAAAAAAAACCACATGTTATATACACTAAACACACCCCCAGTGTAATACATAAAACCCCGTGAAATTTACACTAATACACACCCCGTGTTTTACAAAATTAAAACCCCCATGTATATACACTAAACACACCCCCCGTGTATATACACTATACACCCCCAGGTTTACCAAATACACACCTCCCAGTGTTTACACAAATAACACCCCGTGTATTCCCAAAATACACACCCCAGTTTTAAAAAAATAATACACACCCCCCGTGAAATTTACACTTACCACCCCGTGTAAAACCAAATACACCCCCCGGGGTATTCACAAAATAAAACCCCCCAGTGTAAAACACAAATACACACCCCCCAGTGTATATACAAAATAACCCCCCCAGGTATTCACTAATACACACCTCCCAGTGTATTTCCTAATCCCACACCCCCAGTGTATTTACACAAATACAACCCCATGAAATTAACAATCACACCCCGGTTATTAACAATACCACCCCAGTGTTTTAAAAATAAACCCCTTAAACCAAAACACCCCCCCAGTGTATAACACAAATTTTAACACCCCGTGTATAACACTAATACACACCTCCGTTTTTAATACAAATAACACCCCCCAGGTATATAAATATACACACCCCCCAGTGTATATACACTAATACACACCCCAGGTTATACATATAAAACCCCCGTGTATATACATTTAAAAAAACCCCCCCCATGTATATACACTAATACCACCCCCAGTTATACACAAAATACACACCCCCAGTGTATAAAACCCTAATCACACCCCCGTGTATACACTAATAACACCCCCCAGTGTATATACACAAATACACCCCAGTGTATATACACTAATACACACCCCCAGTGTTTACCAAATACACCCCCAGTGTATATAACATACACACCCCCGTGTATATCACTAATACACACCCCTGTATATCAAAATACAACCTCCAGTGTATAACACTAATACCACCCCCCGTGTATTACATAATACCACCTCCCAGTGTATTACACTAAACCACCCCGTGTTTTTAACCTAATCACCCCCCCTGTATTAACAAATTCACCCCCCCGTGTATAACACAAATACCACCCCAGTGTATATACAAAATACAAACCCCCAGTGTATAACAAAATACCCCCTCCGGGTTTTAAATACACTAATCCCACCCCCGTGTATATCACTAATAACACCCCCAGTGTATATACATAATACACCCTCCTGTAAAACAAATACAACCCTTGTATAACACTAATAACACCCCGTGTATTCCCAAAAAATACAACCCCCATGTATTACACTAATACACCCCCCCAGTGTATTCACTAATAACACCCCCATGTATATACATAATACACACCTCCAGTGTATATACATAATCACACCCCAGTGTATATCCCCTAATACACCCCTCCCGTGATATACACAATACACACCCCCCGTGTATATACACAAATTAAAAACACCCAGTTTTATACATTAATACACACTCCATGTTATACAAAATTTTAAACCCCCCCAGTGTATATACACAAATAACAACCCCCCGTGAATACACAATAAAACCCCCCGGTTAACACAAATACACCCCTTTCCCAGTGTTATACACAATACACCCCCCCAGTGTAATACCTAATACACACCCCGGTATATACACATACACCCCCCCCCCCCCCCCCCCCCCCCCCCCCCCCCCCCCCCCCCAACCCCCCCCCCCCCCCCCCCCCCCCCCCCCGTGTATTACACTAATACACCCCTCCCAGTGTTATACACAAATACACACCCCAGTGTATTAACTAATAACACCTCCCAGTGTATATACATAATACCCCTCCCAGTGTTTTTACACAAATACACACCCCCCATGTATATACACAAATACCCCCCCAATGTAAACACTAATGGTAAAAACCCTTGGTAATAAAACCGAAAGTTAGTTTAAAAAGAACGTAAGCAAACACTATGAATATTTTTTAAAAAAAACTTTCGGGTCCTGGGACCTTGTCATTCAAACTTTACAGAGGTAAAAAGACACTATATTTAGGAGGAGAGTGGGGTGTAGTGACGCAGGGTGCCCGAAGTGGGGTGAGTGGCGCATGGGCCCTGAAGTGAGGTGTGAGGAGATGGTGCCCTGAAGTGAGATGTGAGTGACGCTGGTGACCTAAAATGGGGTGTGAGGACGCAGGGTGACTAAAGTGGATGTGAGTGGCATGGTGACCTGAAGAATGTATGTTGATGAACTGGAATGAGGCACAACTCTTTCTCACCAAACCAGCCCTCAGAGCCGCGGTGTAAAGCCCCCTAATGCCGTCACCGACACTATAGAAGCAACACTGGAAACTACAAAATTTAAAAAACATTGGATACTGAAACTTTTGCAGCACCAAACCCAACAACACGGGAGTACGTGTTTCCGTCTGCCGTCCTCATCAAAAAAACATGATTTTCCTCAGGTCACCTGCGTCACCACACCTCACTTCGGTCCCCATGCGTCACTACACCTCACTCTCCGCCTATTTTTAAAAAATGCCTTTCTACCCTGTATGTTAAAAAGTGTCAAGGTCCCGGACCGAAACGTTTTCTAATATATATGTCATAGTGCTTGCTTCGTGTCTTTTTAAAACCAAAACACTAAACACGCCCGTGTATATACACTAATACACACCTCCCAGTGTATATACACTAATACACACCCCAGTGTATATACACTAATACACACCTCCCAGTGTATATATACTAACATAAACCCCAGTGTATATACACTAACACGCACCCCAGTTCATATACACTAACACACACCTCCCAGTGTATATACACTAACACACACCTCCCAGTGTATATACACTAACACACACATCCCAGTGTATATACACTAACACACCACTTAGTATATATACACAAATACACCTTTCAGTGTTTAAGTCGTGCCGAATAGGCAAAGCTGGTCAGTTAGCAAGAATCCATTTAAAATTAAGTCCTTGTAAAAGGACTTAATGTTAATGTAAAAATTTGCAATTTTGTACCAAAAGAACCTTAGAAAACTTAACTAACCTAATCCAATTAAATATATTTTAAATAAGTTTACAATAATTTAATAATAAACAAACACAATGAAATATATTTTTTACGTTAGGTTCAGAATGATTTTTGCGAAATTATTGCATACACAAATATTTGCTTGTCTTATTCGGCAAGAAGAGTGTTGCTCTTTAAGGCAAAATCACAAGTTTTACTCATTCCGCACGACATATATATATATATATATATATATATATATATATATATATATATATATATATATATTATATATATATATATATATATATATTCGTTCGTGGTCACAATAATATAAAATACTGCTCGTTGAACTAGTACACCAAACAGGGGCTAGAATGAAATTAGCCTAGAGTCATCCACACCATCGTGTGTCCTTGGGTAGGGAGTACCACATCCAGTTCAGTTGGATGCCCTACTCTTAAGGATCGTAAGGTTCAGTGGATAAGGGCGTCATGTGTTTTCGCCCACCATGAGGCAGGCCAAAGCAGCATGGGTTCGAGTCCTTGGCTAGTGCAGTGTTGTTATTGATCAATACCACTCGTTCGTGGTCACAATAATATATATATATATATATATATATAGGTAGTATGTTGATAGACAGCAACCGCCCAGGGAGGTACTACCGTCCTGCCAAGTGAGTGTAAAACGAAAGCCTGTAATTGTTTTACATGATGGTAGGATTGCTGGTGTCTTTTGTCTGTCTCATAAATATGCAAGATTACAGGTACGTCTTGCTACTTCTACTTACACTTAGGTCACACTACACATACATGTACAAGTTTATTTATACACACTCATCCGAGTTTTCTTTGATTTTATCTTAATAGTTCTTGGTCTTATTACTTTTCCTTTTATATCCATGGGGAAGTGAAATAAGAATCTTTCCTCCGTAAGTCATGCGTGTTGTAAAAGTCAACTAAAATGCCGAGAACAATGGGCCCAGTTACCCCTTTTCCTGTAAGATTACTAAAAAGAAAAAAGAAGAAAATTGTCAAAGTGGGAAGTCAGAATGTGCGTGGATGTTGTGCAAATGATAAGAAAGAGATGATTGTGGATGTTATGAATGAGAAGAAACTTGATGTCCTGGCTTTAAGTGAAACAAAGCTGAAGGGGGTGGGAGAGTTTCAATGGAGAGGAATAATGGGATTAGGGTAGGGGTTTCTAATAGAGTTGAGCTAAAGAAGGAGTAGCAATAATGTTGAAGGATAAGCTATGGCAGGAAAAAGAGGGACTAAAAAATGTATTAATTCAAGGATTTGGGGAAAGTAAATTAAAGATTGGAGGGTGAAAAGTGGGTTATAGTAAGCGTGTATGCATCTGGAGAAGAGATAAGTGTAGAGGGGGAGAGAGAGATTTTGGGAAATGTTGAGTGAATGCGTGGGGAGTTTTGAATCAAGTGTGAGATTTACTTGGGGTTTGGGGATTTCAATGCTAAAGTGGTAAAAATGTTACGAGG
Organism: Cherax quadricarinatus; assembly: GCF_026875155.1. Lineage (NCBI taxonomy): Eukaryota > Metazoa > Arthropoda > Malacostraca > Decapoda > Parastacidae > Cherax > Cherax quadricarinatus. The sequence goes on from NC_069406.1 coordinate 10,991,086, forward strand.
GAGTAGTAGGTAAATTTGGGGTGCCAGGGGTAAATGTAAATGGGGAAACCTTTAATTGAGCTATGTGTAGAAAGAATTTGGTAATAAGTAATACAATTTTATGAAAAGAGGATAAATAAATATACAAGGTATGATGTAGCACGTAATGAAAGTAGTTTGTTAGATTATGTATTGGTGATAAAAGGTTGATGGGTAGGCTCCAGGATGTACATGTTTATAGGGGGCAACTGATATATTGGATCATTATTTAGTTGTAGCTACAGATAGAGTAAGAGGTAGATGGGAAAAGAGGAAGGTGGCAACAACAAGTAAGAGGGAGGTGAAAGTGTATAAATAAGGAAGGAGGAAGTTCGGGTGAGATTAAGCGACTATTGGCAGAAAAGGGGGGCTAGTGCAAAGTGAGTAGTGGGGGAGTTGAAAGGGTTGGAATAGTTTTAAAATGCGTATTAAAATGTGGGCAGAAGTTTGGGGTTATGGGGGGGGGGGCAGGAGGAAGGGGGAGTGATTGGGGGAAAATGATGAAGAAAAGGGTGTGATAAAAGAAAAAAAGGTGCTTATGAGGGGGTTTTTACAAAGCGAAGTGTTATAGAAGAGAGAGTATATGGGAGTAAAAAAAAAAGGTAAGAGAGGGTGAGAGAGTGAAAAGGAGAGAGATGATGAGTGGGAGAGACAGTCAAAAATTTTTAATGAAAATAAGAAAAAAATTTGGAGGAGTTAACAATTTAGGAAAGCCTGGGAAAGTATGGTTTTGTCAGTTAAAACAGAGTAGGGGAGTTAGTAGAGGGGGGAGGGGAGGTATTGGGTAGATGGAGAGAATTTTTTTGGGGAAAACTTTTAAATGTTGGGGGGAAGAAAAGGGAGGCGGTAATTTCATGCACTGGCCAGGGAGGTATAACATTTTTTGGAGTGAAAAAGGCGAATGTAAGTGTGGTGGAGGTACGTGGGGCTTCGTAAAATGAAAGGGGAAAGCGCTGGAACTGATGGGATCATGACAGAAATTTAAAAAGCGGGGGGGGGGGATATGTGTTGGGTGGTTGGTACTTTTGTTTTAATAAATGATGAAAGAGGGGAAATACCCAGGGGTTGGGGAGAGAGTATGTCCCTTTATATAAAGGGAAAAGGGGGCAAAAAAAGATTGTAAAATTTACAGGAAAAAGTTTCTGAGTTCCAGGAAAGTGTATGTAGGGTTTAATTTAAAGAATTTGAGGGAAGACAGAAGTGGATTCGGATGAGCAAAGGGGTTTCAGAGTGTGTGGGGATGTGTGACAAGTGTTTACATTGAAGCATATTGTAAACAGATTTAGTTAAAGGGGGGAAAGTTTTTATTGCTGTATGGATTTGAAAAGCATATGATAGAGTGGATAGAGGAGAAATTTTGGGGAGATTTTGAAAGTTTGGGCATAGGTGGTAAGTTACTAATGCGAAAAGGTTTTTATGGGATAGTGGGCTCAGGTTGGGTGTGTAAAAGAGAGGGGAATACTTCCCGTAAAAGTAGGTCTTAGACGGGGTGTGTAATGTCCCCATGGTTGTTTAATATATTTATAGAGGGGGTTTGTAAAAGAAGAAAATGCTAGGGGGTTCGGGAGAGGGGTGGGTTTAAAAATTTTGGGGAATAAAATTCAAAAGGGGAATTGACAAGTTACTTTTTGTATGTACTGTGCTTATGGGAATTTTAAAGAAAATTGCAAAGGGTTTGTGGATGATTTTGGGGAATGTGTGTAAAGGTAGAAAGTTAAAAAGTGAACATAGAAAAGAGTAAGGAAGAGGGTATAAAATGATTTAGTAAAGAAAATTGGGGATATAAAATTGGGGAGGGGGAGTATGGAAGAAGTGAAAGTTTTCAGATTTTGGGGAGTTGAGGGTCGGGGGATGGATTTTGAAGGATGGGGTTTAAATCATAGAATTGATGAGGAAAAAAAGGTGATGGGCGTTGAGGATATGGGGAGCAAAAAACGTTATTATGGAGGAAAAAGAAGTGAATGTATGAAAGTATAGTAGTACCAAACACTCTTATATGGATGTGAAGCTTGGGTGGTAAATGCAGCAGCGAGGAGACGGTTGGAGGCAGTGGAGATACCCTGTCTAAGGGCAATGTGTGGTGTAAATTATTATGCAGAAAATTCGGAGTGTGGAAATTAGGAAAAGGTGTGGAGTTAATAAAAATATTAGTCAGAGGGCAGAAGAGGGGTTGTTGAGGTGGTTTGGTCATTTAGAGAGAATGGATCAAAGTAGAATGACATGGAAAGCATATAAATCTATAGGGAAGGAAGGCAGGGTAGGGCTCGTCTCGAAAGGGTTGGAGAGAGGGGGTAAAGGAGGTTTTTGTGGGCGAGGGGCTTGGACTTCCAGCAAGCGTGCGTGAGCGTGTTAGATAGGGTGAATGGAGACGATGGTACTTGGGACTGACGATCTGTTGGAGTGTGAGCATGGTAATATTTAGTGAAGGGATTCGTGGAAACCGGTTATTTTCATATAGTCGGACTTGAGTCCTGGAAATGGGAAGTACAATGCCTGCACTTTAAAGGAGGGGTTTGGGATATGGGCAGTTTGGAGGGATATGTTGAGTATCTTTATACGTATATGCTTCTAAACTGTTGTATTCTGAGCACCTCTGCAAAAACAGTGATAATGTGTGAATGAGGTGAAAGTGTTGAATGATGAAAGTATTTTCTTTTTGGGGATTTTCTTTCTTTTTTGGGTCACCCTGCATCGGTGGGAGACGGCCGACTTGTTGAAAAAAAAAAAATTAATATATATATATTATATATATATATTATATATTATATATATATATATTATATATATATATATATATATATATATAATATATTTAACAAGTCAGCCGTCTCCCACCGAGGCAGGGTGACCCAAAAAGAAAGAAAATCCCAAAAAAGAAAATACTTTCATCATCATTCAACACTTTCACCTCACTCACACATAATCACTGTTTTTGCAGAGGTGCTCAGAACACAACAGTTTAGAAGCATATACGTATAAAGATACACAACATATTCCTCCAAACTGCCAATATCTCAAACCCCTCCTTTAGAGTGCAGGCATTGTACTTCCCATTTCCAGGATAAAGTCCGGTTATATAAAATAACCGGTTTCCTGAATCCCTTCACTAAATATTACCCTGCTCACACTCCAACAGCTCGTCAGGTCCCGAATACCATTCGTCTTCATTCACTCCTATCGAACACGCTCATGCACGCCTGCTGGAAGTCCAAGCCCCTCGCCCACAAAACCTCCTTTACCCCTTCCCAACCTTTTCGAGAACGCCCCCCTCCCCCGGCTTCCTTCCCCTACAGATTTATGCGCTCTCCATGTCTTCTACTTTGATCCATTCTCTCTAAATGACCAAACCACCTCAACAACCCTCTTCTGCCCTCTGATAATACTTTTATTAATTCCAACCCCCTAATTTCCACACTCCGAATTTTCTGCATATTTACACCCACTTGCCTTAGACAGGGCATCTCCACTCCCCCCAACCGCCTCCTCGCTGCTACATTCACAAACCCAAGCTTCCACACCCATATAAGAGTGTTGGTACTACTATACTTTCATACATTCCCTTCTTTGCCACCATAGATAACGTTTTTTGTCCCACATATACCTCAATGCACCACTCATCTTTTTTCCCTCATCAATTCTACGATTAACCTATCCTTCATAAATCCACCCGCCGACAGGGTCAACCCCCAAAGTATCTAAAAACATTCACTTCTTCCATACTCATCCTCCCAATTTGATATATAATTTTTCTTTATATCATTTGATCCCCTCATCACCTTACTCTTTTCTATGTTCATTTAACTTTCTACCTTTACACACACTCCCAAACTCATCCACTACCCTTTTTGCAATTTTTCTTTAGAATTTCCCATAACCCACAGTATCATCAGCAAAAGTAACTGTGTAAATTTCCCCATTTTGTATTTGATTCCCATAATATAATCCCAACCCCTCTCCCGAACACCCTAGCATTTACTTCTTTTACAACCCCATCTATAAATATATTAAACAACCATGGTGACATTACACATCCCTGTCTAAGAAGTCTCCCTCTCTTCTACACACCCTAACCCGAGCCTCACTATCCTATTAAAAACTCTTTACAGCATTTAGTAACTTACCACCTATCCATATACTTGCAACATTGCCACATTGTCCTCTATCCACTCTATCATATGCCTTTTCTAAATCCATAAATGCAATAAAAACTTCCCTACCTTCATCTAAATACTGTTCACATATATGCTTCAATGTAAACACTTGATCTACACATCCCTACAACTCTAAAACCTCCTTGCTCATCCGCAATCCTACATTCTGTCTTCCTCTAATTCTTTCAATTATAACCCTACCGTACACTTTTCCTGGTATACTCAGTAAACTTATTCCTCTATAATTTTTACAATCTCTATACATGCTCTCTGCCAATCCCTAGGTACCTTCCCCTCTTTCATACATTTATTAAACAAAAATACCAACCACTCCAACACTTTTTATTCCCTGCTTTTAACATTTTTGTCATGATCCCGTCAGTTCCAGCTGCTTTACCTCCTTTCATTCTACGTAATGCCTCATGCACCTCCACCACCTCACATCCTGCTCTTCTTAAACTCCAAAAAGATGTTATCCCTCCCGGGCCCAGTGAATGAAATTACCGTTCCTTTCTTCGTCGACATTTAAAAGTTTTCAAAATATTCTCGCCATCTACCCAAAACCTCCATCTCCCCATCTACTAACTCCCCTTACTCTGTTTTTAACTGACAAATCCATACTTTCCCTAGGCTTTCTTAACTTGTTTAACTCACTCCAAATTTTTTTCTTATTTTCATTAAAATTTCTTGCCAGTGCCTCTCCCACTATCATCCGCTCTCCTTTTGCACTCTCACCACTCTCTTCACCTTTGTTTTACTCTCCACATACGTCTGGGTATAAATAACTGTGTTCGGTGATGCATAACTGCAAACTGTATTATAATTTTCGTTTCAATTTATTATTACTGTGTATTTTTTATATCACTGTGTGAATTTTGTTATAAACTTGTGGGAATTTGTGTTATCATTCAATGAATTATATATTTTTTTGTGTGATGGAATGTTACATTATTGTATGATTTTTTTTCATACCTGTCTGAATTTTTTATGCTTTTGGGTGTTATTTTTTTATGGTTTTGGGTGTTGATATTATGTGGATCTTACTATATTAGTGTTTTTTATTAAATTGTGTGAATTTTGTTGTTAGAATGTGGCGCTAGTTTAGCATCTAGTGGCCTGGTCATGGACCAGGTTTTCGGGGCGTTGACCCCCTAAAGTCCCTCCAGGTAGGCTCCAGGTAGGCTCCAGGTAGGCTCCAGGTAGGTAGACCACCAGCACAAATTATTCTCTAATGGCGACCATATCTATCACATCAGCCGGGTTTGGATGCTGATCTATCAGCCATCAGCAAGGTTGTCTCCTCTTTAGGAGTGTGTGAGAGAAGGGGTCAGGCGTCTCACAGCTTACCTATGTTGCTGTTCCTCCCTAGTGAACAGCAGCAACAACAGCAGCTGCTGCAGCACAAGCAGAAACTACAATCACTATAGCAGAGGCAGCAGCAGGAAAAACAGCAAACTAGTAGCAAGAACGACTGAAGTAGCATCCTTTCTATCAGCAGGAGAAACACCAGCAGTAACAACTCAAGTAACAGCAGCAGCAACAGCAGCAGCAACAGCAGCAACATCATCAACTGCAGGAGAAGCAGCGACGGAATAAAACAGAACAGTGAAATATGCAGCAGAAATATAGAAACATCCAAAGTAGCAAAACCATTATAGTCATCACAATCATCATCAACAACAGCAGCAACAACAACGCTGGTGGTAGCGTCATTACAGACGCATCATCAATAACGCTGGTGGTAGCGTCATTACAGACGAATCATCATCAACAACGCTGGTGGTAGCGTCATTACAGACACATCAACAACGCTGGTGGTAGCGTCATTAAAGACGCATCAACAACAACGCTGGTGGTACCGTCATTACAGAAGTCATTCATTAAGCTCACCTCAACACCACCACAGATTAGGAGGTGTTATTTCTCAACCTTATAATAGCGACTTCGATGGTGAGAGACCGCGTACTCAACCACAAAACCTTGCGGTGGTCAGGCAGACTCCACCACAAAACCTCATGTGGTCGCCAGAGGGACTCCAGAGAAAGGATACGAGCTTTGCCTACCCATAGGATGTGGCAAGAGCAGTTTGTCTGGCAGGAAGGAGACAATGTGTCGTGCGGGCCGACACATTACTGGCGAAGAAAGATTCAGAATGTGAACATGCAAGGTTTTTTTTTTCACAAAGGATCGCTCAGAACGCTAGTGGTGGTAGAGACGGGTGAGGATACGCCCCTCTAAGTGAATCCTTCAAAGCCAAGCCGCAGGAGGAAGTTCGGACCGGGAAAAGGAAGGTCCTGCTCCCCTCCTGATAGCCTTCTACTATTATTCGTACTACTACTAATAACTATGACTGCTATCACTTCTACTACTAACACTCCTACTGCTGTTACTGATATTTCTGCTGCTACTTCTGCTACTACTGTGCTACCGCTACTACTACTACTGCTACTATTAATGCTACTGCTACTACAACAACCTTTAATATTTGGGCTATTGCTGCTACTTTTACAACAACAAACAACTTTTTTTATTTTTTTTTATCACACTTGCCGATTCCCACCAAGGCAGGGTGGTCCGAAAAAGAAAAACTTTCACCATCATTCGCTCCATCACTGTCTTGCCAGAAGGGTGCTTTACACTACAGTTTTTAAACTGCAACATTAACACTCCTCCTTCAGAGTGCAGGCACTGTACTTCCCATCTCCAGGACTCAAGTCCGGCCTGCCGGTTTCCCTGAACCCTTTCATAAATGTTACTTTGCTCACACTCCAACAGCACGTCAAGTATTAAAAACCATTTGTCTCCATTCACTCCTATCAAACACGCTCACGCATGCCTGCTGGAAGTCCAAGCCCATCACACACAAAACCTCCTTTATTCCCTCTCTCCATCCTTTCCTAGGGCGACCCCTACCCCGCCTTCCTTCCACTACAGACTGATACACTCTTGAAGTCATTTTGTTTCGCTCCATTCTCTCTACATGTCCGAACCACCTCAACAACCCTTCCTCAGCCCTCTGAACAACAGTTTTGGTAATCCCGTACCTCCTCCTCCTAACTTCCAAACTACGAATTCTCTGCATTATATTCACACCACACATTGCCCTCAGACATGACATCTCCACTGCCTCCAGCCTTCTCCTCGCTGCAACATTCATCACCCATGCTACACACCCATATAAGAGCGTTGGTAAAACTATACTCTCATACATTCCCCTCTTTGCCTCCAAGGACAAAGTTCTTTGTCTCCACAGATTCCTAAGTGCACCGCTCACCCTTTTCCCCTCATCAATTCTATGATTCACCTCATCTTTCAAAGACCCATCCGCTGACACGTCCACTCCTAAATATCAAAATGCATTCACCTCCTCCATACTCTCTCCCTCCAATCTGATATCCAATCTTTCATCACCTAATCTTTTTGTTATCCTCATCACCTTACTCTTTCCTGTATTCACTTTTAATTTTCTTTTGCACACCCTACCAAATTCATCCACCAACCTCTGCAACTTCTCTTCAGAATCTCCCAAGAGCACAGTGTCATCAGCAAAGAGCAACTGAGACAACTCCCACTTTATGTGTGATTGTGCAAGAAAGGTATAAAATACCGACAATATGAAAGTTAAGACATGTGCAACATCTGGATATCTTTATTGTAGACGTTTCGCCATCCAGTGGCTTTATCAATACAGATTCTAGGACATAATAGGAAGACAGTATATAGTTCTACTGTCTTCTGGAAGGACCTACTTCCACTGGGGAATCCCGCCTACCAGTGGCCATGCCCTCGTCTGCTGCACGTCCTCATCCACTGACGCCTATATAATCGCCAGTCTTCTTGCCTTTGCTCCAGATTCTCCTCCACCACGATGCTGTGAACACTAACTCCAAGGCCGAGGGACTGATTACCTCATCTTTTGTATATAGTTCTACTGTCTTCCTATTATGTCCTAGAATCTGTATTGATAAAGCCACTGGATGGCGAAACGTCTACAATAAAGATATCCAGATGTTGCACATGTGTCTTAACTTTCATATTGTGTGATTGTTTATCTTTTAACTCCACACCTCTTACCAAGACCCTCGCATTCACTTCTCTTACAACCCCATCTATAAATATATTAAACAACCACGGTGACATCACACATCCCTGTCTAATGCCTACTTTTTACTGGGAAATAATCTCCCTCTTTCCTACATACTCTAACTTGAGCCTCACTATCCTCGTAAAAACTCTTCACTACTTTCAGTAACCTACCTCCTACACCATACACCTGCAACATCTGCCACATTGCCCCCCTATCCACACTGTCATACGCCTTTTCCAAATCCATAAATGCCATAAAAATCTCTTTAGCCTTATCTAAATACTGTTCACTTATATGTTTCACTGTAAACACCTGGTCCACACACCCCCTACCTTTCCTAAAGCCTCCTTGTTCATCTGCTATCCTATTCTCTGTCTTACTCTTAATTCTTTCAATAATAACTCTACCATACACATACAACTGTTTGTAACAGATGAAATTCATGAGTGTTGACAAAAACTTTTGTGATACTACAGTGATCAGTGTTATTCAGTGCAACAAGCTCCACCAGTTTGCAGACTTGAAATGTCTAGTTTATATGCTCGTACACTGGTCTGATCCTGGTAGTGTTGTGTTGACTTCTGTGCAGACGTGCTAGTCTGGTGACGACAAAGTAAAACATAGAATAGATTTTGCTGCCGAAGCTACTAGTTTATTGTGCACCCCATATCCATCCTGTGGAAGGTGGCGCAAGAGGATATAGATACACAAACGCATAGGAACTTGGCCCCATAATAGGATTAAAAGGTACACAAACTGCCTAGGAACTAGGGTAAAACAGGGTTACATATGGCTTTATATCTACAGGATATATCTTAGGATATTTGATTGAAATGTCTGGTATCTTATTTTGACATATCACATAGATTAATACACTATCTTGATATCCCTCAGTAAGTGGACAATGAAGCACAAAGTGTTGAAAGTGACCATATGACTGTCTACATTCTTGGCTGCTGAAACATAAGTCAGACTATTCTCCTTGTAATTTGGTCCATTAACATTCTTATCTATGTTCATGTTGTCACAGTAATAGATCTACTCAGGCTTTTAGCTGCATTCTTGTAACATTACTTTTCATTATTTACTCCTCTTCTAATTTTTTTCGTGATGCTAGAAAGATATACAAATGTTAGATTATACATTTTCGTTCAGGGAACTTTCTTTGGCTAACTTATCAAGTTTATGACGTGTAGGAGTTTTTCAGTGTGTGATGGAATCCATAAAAACTGCACACTACTTCCTTTTTCTTTGATTTGTAAGTATCTATATCTAGCTTCTCCAATGATAATGTTGTTAGAGTCATTATGTGAGTCAAGTGCCCTTAATGATGACATACAATCAGTAATAATCAAAGAGTCAAGCTCAGTGTCATAAGCTGACTTTAGTGCCATTAGGATGGTAAACAGTTCAGTTTGCTGTATAGAAATCCAATTGTTAATTCTGACGCCTAACTAAGCATAATTGCTAAAGTTCTTATCTATTGAGGTGGCAGCAAGAGCAGCTGCAGCTCTGCCAATACATTCCTGGTTAGACAAGTCATTCTATAATTTGTCAGGTATTATTAGTAACAGTTACACCGAGTTTTCTATACGAACAGTTGCCCTTGCAAGTGATCTAAGGAAGGGATTATTAGTTGAGCTTTTTGGGAAGAGGTTTAAGAAATGTGATATTAAATGAGTATATCTTCCATGGGAGGGTGAAATGTTCTTGCTATCTACAGTGATACAGGTCGTGCAGGTCATTCAATTTAATGTAATTGCTTGTTTTCACACCGCATTTAGATCTATGTGTATTTACTTCTAGATATTTAGTAAGATTTGTAGTGACAGTGTCTGGTTCATTTCTTAACCTTCGAGCAGTATATAAGACTCCGTTTCTATGCTTCAGCTTCACATTGCTCCAATAAGATTCATCCAACTTCATCCACAAATGCAAGTAAAAACTTACATTTATGTCACAATGATGCCTATGCAAACTTTCTTATGGTGTACAAATAAACCTAGTTGGATGAATCTTATTTTCTCCAGCTGGCCTAGATGCTAACGCGCCAGTCTCGAGTTTTACGACTCATTAGCCGCGAGTTCAATCCCAACCCCTACCGTGATTTGAAATTCGTTTATTGTATATATTAGAAGGGCCAACACATTTTGATTTAAAACAATTTGGGTTCTACCATTGACTAATGTTTGAATTTGAAAGAAGCCACAAGGCTTTGATGAAGAGACTAAGACACTTGCTGCTCTCATGGACTTATCTAAGTCACTTGGTAAGATGGATAATTTTATTCTAAAGGATATGCTTATTAACAGAGGAGTCCCTCCAGATATTAATACTTTCCTGTGTATTATTTAAGAAACCAGGAAGCAAGAATTGTGTAGAGGAAAAATATGAAGAGTTAGATGAGCAACACTAGGAAACTGTACTGAGGAAAAGTTTAGTCTGCACAACAGGCATCACAGACTGCAGTGCTGGAAGACAAAGTACACGAAGTACAGAGAGGCAGTTGATGCAAGCAGTCCATCACTCCTACCTGGAGGGTGTTCGGGGGGTCAACGCCCCCGCAGGCAGGTCCTTGACCAGGCCTCCTGGTGGGTCAGGGCCTGATCAACCAGGCTAACAGACTCATTATCTTACTCAAAGAGTGATGGATTAGTTAAAGAATATATGAGAAAATTAGAGGTACGGTTACATAGTCTTGAGCATCACTTGATTATCTTTGTGTTAAGATTTAGTTTGTTAGGTAAAAGGTCACACCTGCAGCTAATGAGACGTTGTTGCAACAATATGTTGCAGTAGTTGCACTTGTATACTGACGCTTCTACTGCTACTTAGAGTTGCCCGAAGACTGTTCCGCGGGTCACTAGGTTTCTTGGTTGACGGATTGATCTAAAAAGCTGTTTGTTTAATCCACACGCACTCGAACATAGGCACCACAGCCTAGTTGATCAGGAACTGACTAGAAACAGAGCTAGGAAAGAGTCGATAAATTCTCCCTGTGTTAGAGAGGAAGGCGTTGAAGAGCCTTGGTCCTTTTAAACTTATCGAGGTATCCCTTAGTGCACTCTGCACCTCCTGTTTTGCATTGGAAGTATTTTGCACCTTCTGCTGAACCTCTGACTTTCGTAGGTAAGAATTTCGTTGTGCAGATTTGAGATCAATCTCCCTAGAATTTTCTACTTGTAAATTATGATGTATCTTTCTAGCCTATGCTCCAAGGAGTACAGTTCGAGGGACTTCAAGGATTCCCAGTAATTTAGATGCTTGACTGAATGCATACATGCATGTATGCATGTATCTGCATTCATACACACACTCATACATACACACAAGTATGTATATGAACATGTGCATGCATTGAGAAAAGTATAATGAACACATGTTGATGTTGAAGGAGAGTGAAAAACTTTTTTTTCGATTCCCAACTGGAGTCAGCAGGACTCATGAGGACTCACCAGGACTCATGAGGACTCACCAGAACTCATCATGAGTCATGACTCATGACTCACCAGGACTCATGATGAATCACCAGGACTCATGATCATTCACCAGGACTTATGATGACTCACCATGACTCACGATGATTCACCATGACTCATGATGACTCACCAGGACTCATGATCATTCACCAGGACTTATGACTCACCATGACTCACGATGATTCACCATGACTCATGATGACTCACCAGGACTCATGGTGACTCACCAGGACACATGGGTCACCAGTACTCAAGAGGACTAATGATGACTCACTAAGACACATGATGACTCACCAGAACTTATGATGATTTACCAGGGCTCATGATGACTCAACAGGACTCCTGACGATTCAGTACTCATGATTCACCAGGACTCCTGACGATTCAGTACTCATGATTCACCAGGACTCCTGACGATTCAGTACTCATGATGAATCACCATGACTCATGACTCACAATGACTCATGATGACTCACCAGGACTCATGACTCACCAGGACTCATGACTCACCAGGACACATGACTCACCAGGACTCATGACTCACCAGTACTTCTGACGATTCAGCAGTACTCATGATTACTCACCAGGACTCATGATGACTCACCTGGACTCATGATGACTCACCAGGACACATGACTCACCAGGACTCATGAGGACTCACTAGGCCTCATGAGGACTCACCAGGACTTGTGATGACTCACCAGGACTCATGATGACTCACCAGGACTCATGAAGACTCACTGGGATTCATGAAGACTCACCAGGACTCATGATGACTCACCAGTACTCATGAGGAATCACCAAGACTCATGAGGACTATTGCGACCCCTGAATGGGTCACAATGTATATATTGTATATTACCTGTTCACATAATTTTATATTGCTTATATGTGCGATAATAGCTAAATCGTAAATATATTGCTTTATATTATTATTATTAGACTTAGTTATATTATTAGGTAGGATGTAACATTTATATATTATTCAGTGCTCATAGTTCGAGTGTGTTAAGTAGCTGACAACATTGTCTAACTACTGTAATTATCGCTCCGCTAGCTTCGCTGCCGGCTTGTGTTGCTGGTCAGCAGCAGACCAAGGAACGTCACGTGATTACGGTGGGGGTGATCACACCTCACCTGGAGGAGAGTCTGCCTGGGCTACACTCATTCTAGTCGGTTTGACGTTGCTTCCAACAAGACGTGCCTCTCCAGCTCTCCATTGCTGGCCCTTGTTGGAAGATCGTCTCTGTTGCTTTTTTGTTGTTGGTTCTGTGTAACTGTTCACAGAACATTGCCTAGACTTAGTGATTTTCGAAGTTGTACTGAGGTTGTGTGTCGCACTGACACTCTGAGAAACTCAGGTCCTGAGCTGTAGCTTCTGACCTAATTTGTACTGGTATCTGTGTACTGTCACAGTCGGGGATTTTCTAATGCTGAACTGAGATTCAGTAGTATGGGAGGATCTGCTGATGGTCCCTACTTAGTGTCATTATATTATCTCCTTGTTCCTGATTATGTGTCGCTGTTGCTTGTCACATTGCTGTTCGGCATATCAGTCGTTTTATTGTTCAAGCAAGCTGTTCTGATTGCCAGGTTGGTCAAGAAGTTAGTTTATGTGAGGACTTTTAGTCAGTCACTGGTTAAGTCTAGTCGAGTCTTGAGACATAGTGAACTACTTAGAGCACTTACACACATACACACAAACTCACTTGTATATATTTGTATTATGTTATTAAATGTTAACAATATACCAGACGGTACTTAAAAGCCATAAATATATGACATGTGCCTTCAGCACAATACTACTGTACACGAGAGAAGTGTAGGAACTTGTATCCTATATTATATTCAATTGATTACTATAATTTACTTGATATTATACGCCTAGACAACTTTATTAATAAACTTATTAAATTTTAATTTCTTAAGTAGCCTACCAGTTGTAATCCTGAAACACTACTGAATCTTACTAAATTATAATGGATAATTGGACCAGGATACTGACTACTTGTTACAAAAACCAAGTAACAGGCTGGATGCTAGAAGGGCAGTCCTTTCTAGTATTCAGTGGAGATCTCTATCATTATTATATATCGTGTTTTTGTAACAAGGGCTCACCAGAACTCATGAAGACTCACCAGTACACATGAAGACTCACCAGGACTCATGAGGACTCACCAGGACTCATGAGAACTCATGAGGATGCACGAGGACTCATGAAGACTCTTGAGGACTCACCATGACTCGTGAGTACTCACCAGGACTCACGAGGACTCAGTAGGACTCATTAGGGCTCACCAGGGCTCATTAGGGCTCACCAGGGCTCATGAGGATTCATCAGGACTCATGAGGACTCGCCAGGACTCATGAGGACTCAGCAGGACTCATGATGACTCATGAGAGTTCACCAGGACTCATGAGGACTCACCAGGATTCACCAAGACTCATGAGGACTCACCAGGAAACATGAGGACTCACCAGGACTCATTAGGACTCGCCAGGACTCATGAGGACTCTAGCATATTCTTTTTAAATGCTCTTTTCTTGTCTATTTTTGGAAGTCTTCCGTACGTGTGTATTTTATCACAAGTAAATATGTACACACATTCACATGCATGTATAAAGTTCCCTTACTTATACATACACATGCATACATTTACACATACACAAAAACTTGAGCATTTTCAAAAGTTTACAGATGTACATGTACATATAATAAATCTTAATTCTTGGGTAGAATAGTTTGTGGGTTGCCATGAAGGACCTGTCTAGTTGGGCCAGTAGGCCTGCTGCAGTTTTCACTTTCTTATGAGTCACGTGTCGTCGCGCGTCAGGTGTTGCTTTGTTGTGAGATGTGATGGTGAGGTGTGATATAGACCCCTTTATATGCCTTCCTTTGACGCATTACTTTTGTTCCTTGATAATATGAGTAGTCACGAAAGCGCTTGGAATTTAATTATTCTTTCACAGTGGTTGTTTTGCATACACATACATATTCATGCAAAGATACACACACACAACTAGGCATAGTTTATTTAATTTAGTTCATTACGGTTGCATGACCACTCTGCACTGCGTGGCTGTGTTGAGGTGGAAGTGGCTGGGTTTATGATATGTAGGGATACCATTGTATGGATCTCCAAGCGACCGAGATACTTCTAACATTCTTCACAGTCGTCATAATAGCACTGTTGTAATACTTAAATGCTTGTGCAGATGTTATCTTTCTAAGTCACTTTAATTTTATATTCGAACAAGAGGTTTGAGTTTATTTTCGATTCCGTTCCAGTTTTACTTTCACAGTTTGCGCCATAGAGGAAAATAGTGTTCCTGTGGTCCACTGGAAGGCTTGATTTAAACCTGTAGTGGACTGGAAGGCTTGGTTTAAACCTGTGGCCCACTGGAAGGCTTGGTTTAAACCTGTAGTGGACTGGAAGGCTTGGTTTAAACCTGTGGTCCACTGGAAGGCTTGGTTTAAACCTGTAGTGGACTGGAAGGCTTGGTTTAAACCTGTGGCCCACTGGAAGGCTTGGTTTAAACCTGTGGTGCACTGGAAGGCTGGGTTTAAACCTGCGGTGCACTGGAAGGTTGGGTTTAAACCTGTGGTGCACTGGAAGGCTGGGTTTAAACCTGTGGTGCACTGGAAGGCTGGGTTTAAACCTGTGGTGCACTGGAAGGCTGGGTTTAAACCTGTGGTGCACTGGAAGGCTGGGTTTAAACCTGTGGTGCACTGGAAGGCTGGGTTTAAACCTGTGGTGCACTGGAAGGCTGGGTTTAAACCTGTGGTGCACTGGAAGGCTGTGTTTAAACCTGTGGTGCACTGGAAGGCGGGTTTTTTAAAAACCTGTGGTCCCACTGGAAGGCTGGGTTTAAACCTGTGGTGCACTGGAAGGCTGGGTTTAAACCTGTGGTGCACTGGAAGGCTGGGTTTAAACCTGTGGTGCACTGGAAGGCTGGGTTTAAACCTGCTTGGAGACTTCACTGTGTCGTCAATGGATGCCACTCTCATACAAATTCTAGTATTGTCTGCAACGGTGATGCGAGGCTACGATTTATGTCTCTATCTATGATGGATATTAAAGTGAGAAAGGTAACTGGGGCGAGTACTGTGCCTTGGGGAACAATGTTTTTCACTGTCGTAGTCGCTGATTTGACTTTGTTCACTAATTTTTTCTTTAGTTTCTATTTGTTAGAAATTTTGGAAATTCACTATTTTTTTTCAGTGGTTATTTTGCATATTGCGATATCACATTATTTCACACACACACACACACACACACATATATATATATATATATATATATATATATATATATTATATATATATATATGGGCTACCAATTATACTTTCTGCATTGTATCAGAGAAATTCCCCTCCTATCCGTTGATGTCTTGCAACATTGTATAGCTCGGGACGACGCACGAGAGTACGAAAGTTGCAGAGCTAAAGATTTTCATCCCCAAGTGGCTTGTTCTGCATTGTTAAGATCGCCTGTTTGCAATTGTGTTTCACTACCATGTTAAATGAAATTTCCGAAATCTGGAAAGGCCTCTGTAACCTAAAACTCCAAGTTGTCCTCCACACGGAAACGGAGTTTCTTGCTTGAGGTTTCAGGTCGCGTATACAGTCGAATCTCAAATATTTGCTATTCAATAATCCCGTATAGGTAAGTGATAATAGTGAAACAAAATAAAGTGAGAGGGTCTAGTCTGGCAGCGAGGAAGATGTCGTCGCTGATTAAGAGCGTTGGGATCCCCACGCACGCTAAACTGGTGGATGTGTTGAAACCTCATATCCATATACCATTAAATCAGTATTCCTTAAATACGAGCGCAGTTTAATTTTAGTCTTGGTCTGAGCAGGTCGCATACAAGTGGTTGATAAGTGCAAATAACCTACCTTGTAAATATCCGCCTGTGAATCACAATTAATATTTTCTTTAGTCTAACTGACGCCAGGGAGGAATATTAGGGGATTTAACTTAGCGTGCACCCAGGGAATGAGGGAGATATTACCACTGTAACAACAATCCAGTGGGTGAAAGGGTGAAGTTACCAATGTAGCAATCATCTAGTGGGAGGAAGAGGGCTATATTTCCACTTTATCAACCACTCGGTAGGTTTGAGAGGGGTGATATTACCAATGGCTAAGATAGGGGATATTACCACTGTAGCAACTATCCAGTGGTGAGAGAGGGCTGATGATTTAATATTACCGTTACTCCTTTATATGTGTAGGATGGATAATTATATATATATATATATATATATATATATATATATATATATATATATTATATTTTATATCCATACACATATAAAGGATAACGTAATATTAAATCATCACCCTCTCTCACCACTAGATAGTTGCTACAGTGGAAATAAACAGCCATTCTTTTTCTCCACTAGATTGTTGCTACAGTGGTAAATACCACCCTCTCTCTCTCTCTCTCTCACTGGAATGATTGGACAGTGGTAAATATCAGCCATATATATATATATAATATATATATATATATATATATATATATATATAATATATATATATATATATATATATATATATATATATATATATATGCAATAAGATCACAGTAAACAGGTGATTTCAGAATATGCAAAACAACCACTCTGAAAGAATAGAGAAATTCCAAGCGCTTTCGTGACTACTCACATTATCAAGTTCCTTGATAATGTGAGTAGTCACGAAAGCGCTTGGATTTCTCTATTCTTTCAGAGTGGTTGTTTGCATATATATATATATATATATATATATATATATATATATATAAATATATATATATATATATATATACATTTATATAATATATACATTTATATATATATATACATTTATATATATATATACATTTATATATATATCATATATATATATATATATAAATTATATATATATATATATATAAAGTATATATATATTAATTATATATATATATATATAAATATATATAATATAATATAATAAATGTAAATAGTATATATATAATATATATATAAATATATTAATATATATATAAAAATTATATTAAATATAATATATATATATCATATAATTATATATATAATATATATAAATTATATATTAATATATTATATATATATATATATATAAATAATAAATGTATATATTATATATATATAATATATATATATATATATATAAATTATATATATATATATTATATATATAATATATATTATATAATGTATATATATATATATATATATATATTATTATATATATATATAAATTATATATAATTATATATATATATATAATATATATATATATATATATATATATATAATTAATATATATATATATTTATATATATATATAATATATACATTTATATATATATAAATGTTATATATATATAATGTAATAATATTTTATATATATATATATAATATATATATATATAAATATATAAAAATATAAATATATATATATAATATATATATGGCATACGCAGTTTAATATAGACAAATGCAAAGTTCTAAATGTTTGACTGGAGAATAACCATGCCACATATAAACTAAATAATGTAGATCTTAATATTACTGATTGCGGGAAAGGATTTAGGAGTTCTGGTTAGCAGTAATCTAAAACCAAGACAACAGTGCATTAGTGTTCGCAATAAAGCTAACAGAATCCTTGGCTTCATATCAAGAAGTATAAATAATAGAAGTCCTCAGGTTGTTCTTCAACTCTATATATCTTTGGTTAGGCCTCATTTAGATTATGCTGAGCAGTTCTGGTCACTGGAAAACGTACAGAGGAGGATGACAAAGTTGATCCCATGTATCAGAAATCTTCCCTATGAGGACAGACCGAGGGCTCTGATTCTACACTCTATAGAAAGGCGTAGAATTAGGGGGATATGATCGAGGTGTATAAATGGAAAACAGGAATAAATAAAGGGGATGTAAATAGCGTGCTGAAAATTTCTGGCCAAGACAGGACTCGCGGCACTGATTTCAAGTTGGAAAAATTCAGATTCAGGAAGGGCATAGGAAAGCACTGGTTTGGTAATAGAGTTGTGTATGAGTGGAACAAATTCGTCAGTACAGTTATAGAGGCTAAAACGTTAAGTAATTTTAAAAATGGGTTAGATAAATACACGAATAGGTGTGGGTGGGTGTGAGTTGGACCTGACTAGCTTGTGCTACTAGGTCTGATGCTGTGCTTCTTCCTAAACTGGAAGTGGCCTGACTAGGTGGATCATTGGTCTAAGCCGGGGGGTGACATGAACCTGCTTCGCATGGGACGGTAGGCCTGCTGCAGTGTTCCTACATTCTTATGATCTTATATCACCACCCTTCACCATCACTTGCGAGTAATAAGACTCAGGAAATCGTAATGACACGATTGCTAGCTGGTCCAGTGGCTAACGCGACGGTCTGGAGTTTTAAGACTCTCTGATCGCGGGTTCTAACCCCGCCCGTGGCATGGTTTGCGAGTAATATTTCGCACTGTAGGTGCCACCACCTTAACAACATACCAGACCCAACACCTATGACCATCTACTTGCACCATCACCACTTAACGTCACATCACCACCTAACACCATCCTCCACTATCACTTACCACAGTAATATTTCGTACTGAAGCAGTTACCACCTGCACAGGCTACCAGCACTATCACTTACGATCATCTACCCAAACCATCCCGTACCAAATTCATTTTTTTTCCGACATTAACCGCGTTAAACACAGGCTGGAGCCGCGTTCCAATAATTTTGGGATATAAATATGATTAGAGTTCTAATAAAAAATTCGCTACCACATAAGGAAGGAGTAGCAGTAATATTAAATGATCATTTTGGAAAGAAAAGAGGGAATATATGTGTATAAATTCAAGAATTATGTGGATTAAAACAAGGTTGGGAAGTGAGAAGTGGATAATAATAAATGTTTATACACCTGGGGAGGAGACGAGTGTAGAGGAGAGAGAGATTTTGGGAGATGTTAAGTGAGTGTTTAGAGAGTTTTTAACCAAGTGGAACTAAATGCTACAATGGGAGAAACTCTTAAAGAAACAGTTTCTCACTAAGTCCGGAGTGCCTGGGAGAAACGATAATGGAAGGCCTCTATTTGACCTATGTAAAGAAAAAGAGGTTTGATACCAGTTAATAAGTATTTTATGAAGAGGTGGGAAGTATTGTGCCTGCGCTGTGAAGGTCGTGTAGTTTTGTTACAATTTTCAAACTTTAAGTCAGCACGCCTCTGGCAAGACAGTGTTTCTTCCTTTTCGGGTCACCCTGCCTCGGTGGGAAATGGCTCTTGTGTTACAAATTAAACGAGATCGTTAAAGTAAGACATGTACAATTATCGGGAGAAAGGTGGGTTAGATGGAGTACAGGTAATGAAGACGGGGTAGTGAAAGTATGGAGTAGACTTAAAAATGCAGAACAAATTTGTGGATTTAACAGGGTGGGTGATGGAAGGAAGAACAGCGATAGGTGGAATGATCTGGAAAATAGAGTGGTAATGGAGAAAAAGTTAGAATGTAGAAGTTATATACGAAGGAAGAGTAAAAGAGAGGTGAGAGGGAGATGGTGCAAACAGAGAGCAATGAGAGAGTGGGAGAGATTTAAACAAATTTTGTTGAGAATAAGAAAAATTTTGGAGATCGATAAGATGAAAAAGCTTAGAAAACAAATGAATTTAACAGATTCTAACAAAAAAGGAGAGTCGTTAGACAGGGAAGACTGGGAGGATGGTGGGAATATTCTGAGGAATAACAGTGATTTCCTGCACTGGGACGTATAACATCATTTAGCAAGATGTGAGTGTTGCGTCAGGTAGTGAGTAGAGTGAAAGGGGGTAAACTAGCTCGGATAGATGGGATTAAGACAGATGTTAAAAGTAACTGGGGATGTGTAGATTTGGAATGGTTGATGAATTTGTTTAATATGTGTATGGAAGGGAGAAAGGTACCTAGGGAATGGCAGTGAGCGCTCATAGTCCCTTAGTGTAAGGGATAAAGAAACAGAAGAGCGTATAAGGTTCATAAAGAAATATGCTAGTTGAGTATAGTGGGTAAAGTGTATGGCAGTATTTTTTAAGAATTATGGGTAAAAGACAGAGTTGAATTGTAAAGGAATAAGAAGGTTTTAGGAAGTGTAGGGGATGTGTAGACAAGTATTTACCATAAAGCATTTAACTCAACATTACTTCGATAAGGTGAAGGAACTTTTCATTTCGTTTAAGGATTTAGAAAAGGTGTATGCTAGGGTGGGTAGGGAAGCAATGTGGCAGATGTTATATATGGATGGAACAGGTGGTAGGTTATTCAAATCAATAAAGAGCATTTATGTGGATAATGAGATGTAGGTTAAGGTATGTAGGAGAGACGAATATTTTCCAGTAAAAGTAAGCTTAGACAGGGATGTGTGATGTAATCATGGTTCTTCAACATTTATAAATTGTGTTAAAAACGAAGTGAACGTTAGGGTAATCGGGAGAAGTGTGCGACTGCAAGATAGTGAATCTGTACGAAGTGGGAGTTCTCTTGGGAGATTCTGAAGAGTTGTTGCAAAGGTTGGTAATAGAACTTGGGAGGGTATGTAAAAAAAGGAAATTAAAAGTAAACATATGAAAGAGCAATGTGATAAGACTATATAAAAAGGTACAGTATAAAAAACGAGATATTGAATATCTGTTTGGAGGGAGGGAGTATGGAGGAAGTAACAGAGTTCAGACACTTGGAAGTGGACTTGTCGGCAGATTGTTCTACGAGTGATGAAGTGAGTAATAGAACTGACAAAATGGGAAAATGGAGGGTGGTGCACTGAGGCATCTGTGTAGACAAAAAGGGGAATATACCAGAGCAGAGTGGTATCAACATTGTTGTATGGGTGTGAAGCATGTGTTTTGAAGGCTGCAGCGAGGAGGAGGCTGTAGGCAGCAGAGAAGTCGTGTTCGTGGGTAATGTGTGGTGAAAATATTATGTAATGAATTCCGAGTTCGGAGATTGGGAGGTCAGGAGTTACCAAAAATATTATTTAGAGGGCTGAGGGGTTGTTCAGGTGGCTTGTAAATTTACAAAGGATGGAGGGAAAAAAATAGGATGATTAGGATTGCGAATAAATCTGGAGTGGAGGGAAGGAGTGGATAGAGTCTTCCTAGGAAAGGCTAAAGGAGGGGATAAAAGAGAATGTGAGTTCTGGGAGCTTGGACATTCAAGAAACGTGTGTGAGCGTGAGCGTGTTAGGTAGGAGTGGAGACAAGAGGTCTTTATGATTTAACGTGTTGTTGGAGTGTGAGCAAGACAACATTTATGAAGATATTCAGTGAAACCATTTAGCCGAACTTGAGTTCTAGAGGTGAGAAGTACAGTTCCTGCACTCTGAGGAAGTGGCAATATTTCGGTTTGTCCCTTCCCTGTACTATGTCCCTCCCGTGCACTACGTCCCTCCCCTGTACTACGTCCCTCACCTGTACTACGTCCCTTCCCTGTACTACGTCCCTCCCGTGCACTACGTCCCTCCCATGTACTACGTCCCTCCCCTGTACTACGTCTCTTCCCTGTACTACGTCCCTCCCCTGCACTACGTCCCTCCCCTGCACTACGTCCATCCCCTGCACAACGTCCCTCCCCTGCACTACGTCCCTCCCCTGCACTACGTCCCTCCCCTGCACTACGTCCCTTCCCTGTACTACGTCTCTCCCGTGCACGACGTCCCTTCCCTGTACTACGTCCCTCCCGTACACTACGTCCCTTCCCTGCACTACGTCCCTCCCCTGCACTACGTCCCTCCCCTGCACTACGCTCTCCACTGTACTACGTCCCTCCACTGTACTACGTCCCTCCCCTGTACTACGTCCCTCCCCTGTACTACGTCCCTTCCCTGTACTACGTCCCTCCCGTGCACTACGTCCCTTTCCTGCACTACGCCCCTCCCCTGCACTACGTCCCTTCTTTGCACTACGCCCCTCCCCTGCACTACGTCCCTACCCTGCACTACGTCCCTCCCCTGCACTACGTCCCTCCCCTGCACTACGTCCCTCCCCTGCACTACGTCCCTCTCCTGCACTACGTCCCTCCCCTGCACTACGCCCCTCCTATGCACTACGTCTCTCCCCTGCACTACGTCCCTCCCCTGCACTAGGTCCCTCTGCTGCACTACGGGCCTTCCGGCACTACGTCCCTCCCCAGCACTACGTCCCTCCACTGCACTACGTCCCTCCATTGCACTACGTCCCTCCCCTGCACTATGCCCCTCCTATGCACTACGTCCATCCCCTGCACTATGCCCCTCCACTGCACTACGTCCCTCCCCTGCAGTACGTCCATCCCCTGCACTACGCCCCTCCCCTGCACTACGTCCCTCCCCTGCAATACGCCCCACCCCTGCACTACGTCCCTCCCCTGCACTACGTTCCTCTCCTGCACTACGTCCCTCATCTGCACTATTCCCTTCCCTGCACTACGTCCCTCCCCTGCACTACACCCCTCCAATGCACTACTTCTCTCTCCTGCACTACGCCTCTCCCCTGCACCACGCCCCTCTCCTGCACTATGTCCCTCCCCTGCATTACGTCCCTCCCGTGCACTACGTCCCTCACGTGCACTACGTCCCTTTCCTGCACTACGTCCATCCCCTGCACTAAGTCCCTCCTCTGCACTACGTCCCTCCTCAGCACTACGTCCCTCCTCTGCACTACGCCCCTCCCCTGCACTACGTCCCTCTTCTGCACTATGCCCCTCCCCTGCACTACTTCCCACTCCTTCACTACGCCCATCCCCTGCATTACGCCCCTCCCCTGCACTACGCCCCCTCCCCTGCACTACGCCCCTCCCCTGCACTACGCCCTTCCCCTGCACTACGCCCCTCCCGTGCACTATGCCCCTTCACTGCATTACGCCCCTCTCCTGCACTACTCCCCCTCCCCTGCACTACGCCCCTCCCCTGCACTACGCCCCTCCCTTGCACTACGCCCCCTCCCCTGCACTACGCCCCCTCCCCTGCACTACGCCCCCTCCCCTGCACTACGCCCCTCCCGTGTACTACGTCCCTCCCCTGCACTACGCCCCTCCCCTGCACTACGCCCCCTCCCCTGCACTACGCCTCTCCCCTCCACTACGTCCGTCCCCTGCACTACGCCCCCTCCCCTCCACTACGTCCGTCCCCTGCACTACGCCCCTCCCCTCCACTACGTCCGTCCCCTGCGCTACGCCCCCTCCCCTGCACTAGGCCCCCTCCCCTGCGCTACGCCCCTCCCTGCACTACGCCCCTCCACTGCACTACGGGCCTTCCGGCACTACGTCCCTCCCCAGCACTACGTCCCTCCATTGCACTACGTCCCTCCCCTGCACTATGCCCCTCCTATGCACTACGTCCATCCCCTGCACTACGCCCCTCCACTGCACTACGTCCCTCCCCTGCACTATGTCCCTCCCCTGCAATATGCCCCACCCCTGCACTACGTCCCTCCCCTGCACTACGTCCCTCATCTGCACTACTCCCTTCCCTGCACTACGTCCCTCCCCTGCACTACGCCCCTCCAATGCACTACTTCCCTCTCCTGCACTACGCCTCCCCCCGGCACTACGTCCCTCACGTGCACTACGTCCCTCCCCTGCACTACGTCCCTCCCGTGCACTCCGTCCCTCACGTGCACTACGTCCCTTTCCTGCACTACGTCCATCCCCTGCACTACGTCACTCCTCTGCACTACGTCCCTCCCCTGCAGTACGTCCCTCCCCTGCAGTACGTCCCTCCCCTGCACTACGCCCCCTTCCCTGCACTACGCCCTTTCCCCTGCACTACGCCCCCTCCCCTGCACTACGCCCCCTCCCCAGCACTATGCCCCCTCCCCAGCACTATGCCCCATTGAAAGACCACCTCAGACCCATTTTCTGGTTGGTGACACATAACACTGACTTTTCTCACGCCGACACTTTTATGATAATTGTTTCAAGTAATCGTAGTTACAGCAAAGGTGTTCTCTCTCTCCTGGACCTATAATAATAATAATAATCTATCAAATATTTGAAAAAAAAAAAACTAGTTAAGAAGATTGGTCTGAATGTATGAGGAGGCTGTTGCTGCTTAGGAAGAGATTCCTAAGCAGCAACAGCCTCCTCATACATTCAGACCAATCTTCTTAACTAGTTTTTTTTTTTTTCAAATATTTGATAGATTATTATTATTATTATTATTATTATTATTATTATTATTATTATTATTATTATTATTATCATAACTAAAAATGATAAACTATGGAATCAGAAGCTAACCATCAACTCGTCTCTACACTCCTGTGAAACAGTAAAGTGTGAAGAATTGTCTGACCACCTCTCTCACTACACACTCTTCTATTAGCATTTGCACTTGACGTCGTAAACAGAATTGTCATTCTCTTTGAACTGGACAAAATATATACTGGATGTAACCTACTCAGTTGAACAATGAGATGCCACTTTAACAGTCTTTTGTGTAGTACTCTATCAAAAGCTTTGTCTAAATCCAAATATATGACATCGAATTCTTTTTCAGTTCTCTTCCAATGTTTTTAAAGCAGACTAAATATTCTACATACTTCAGCTATGATGGTTACATCCTGATCCATACAGCAGAGCATAAGAAAATGAGTACAATTCTTATTAAGGTTCAAGTAATCAGTATTCGGCTACGCCAGATATCAGTCCACTAACACCTAGGTACCTATTTATAAACTGCTAGATGAACAGAGGCAGCAGGTGTAAGGAAACCTGCCTAGTGTTTCTACTCATGTCAGGGATCGTACCTTGTACCATCAATGTGATCTGAGTGTGCTACCAACCGAGCCACTCACAGATATCTTGGAGACTTACCCTTCAATAAATCCACCATACCACAGCTAAATAAGAAATGCTACGATACGCTAAATGCTCTCGAAGTTGTTGCTAGTTACAACCCTACCTAAGGTAATAATGTTGCTAGTTACAACCCTACCTATTGTACTAATGTTGCTGGTTACAACCCTACCTATGGTGCTAACGTTGCAAGTTACAACCCTACCTATGGTACTAATTGTGGAAAATTGCATTTATCTGAATGTAACTCATTATGTACATAACAGTAAATGATAAAGATAATTATTATTTATCAAAGTTACTTAGACAAGTAGGAATTTGGGACACTTATGTCGCAAAAAATGTCCCCCTTCGATACCTACAGCTGTCATGTCCACAAGTTGCTCTAGACCTATTAATTACAAATGAAATATGTATCACCAGGAATTCTGGTAATATAAATTTGTGGACTGTATATTAAAATTAATAAATGATTATATATATATATATATTATATATATATATATATATATATATATATATATATATATATATATATATTATATATATATATATACACACATTTACATAACAGAAGGAGAATATATCTTAATATCACTCACCAATTTGACTGGAGATCAAGGTGTATCATACTCAAGAAAACCTCACTGTCTATCCATGAAAATAACACTGGCCAGAGTTACAAACAAACAAACTTATCTGAAGTTCCTGGAGCTGTCTTGTCCAGTCGTCTGATATCTCAAGTTATGCAGGAATGCACATCCAACAATTTCGGCTCCTATTTGAGAGGTGTCAGCACAATTTTAACCTCTAGAGCACGAAAATTCTTCCCATTATTCACTAACGTTTGTGTTGTCCAGTTCAAACATGGCGAGTCTCTCCTGCGCAAGCGCAGAATTTCCCATTTTTTATAACATAAATTTTTATTAATACAGTATGGCCATCTATTTACATATAACTACTGTATTTCTGAAAAATATATACAGTATTTTCCACACTGAAGCCGGGCGGAGTTCGTTGCTAAACGACTCAAATTGCTCATTTGACAATGGTGGAGGACCTGGGTACATATAGGATCTGACATCCACACGGCGACATATTACACAAA
Source organism: Cherax quadricarinatus (assembly GCF_026875155.1). Lineage (NCBI taxonomy): Eukaryota > Metazoa > Arthropoda > Malacostraca > Decapoda > Parastacidae > Cherax > Cherax quadricarinatus. The sequence continues at coordinate 11,017,758 of NC_069406.1, forward strand.
ATTTAATTACCCTTTTTACACTTTGCCGTCCTTGTGGAATTCAGAGTTTCCCTAGTACAATTTAAGGTATCTTGTACCCCACCATGCATTACATTCTTATGGGCCTTTAGAACAATTAAATTTGTTAGATGATGAGTTTTGGGCAGTATGATAGGGTGTTTAGCAAAATCACCCAATTCAGCATTTTGTAACCTACCTCTGCACCTAATTACATTCTCTAAATACAGCCCCAATTTCTCTATTATGCAACCTTTCACAATTTTTCTTTCCATCATCAATTTAATCTCATTTCCATAGATTTCTTCTTGTACCCTCTTTATCCAGTATTCAAGAGGATGTGAAAACTTATATGAGATATTCATCTTGTTTAGAAATTTAAACACCAACTTAGTTACATTGATTAGTTTGGGTAAAGAAGAATACCTATTTATATCAATGGCTAAAGAAGGACAAACTATTGGAGCGGTGGTCACAGTAATTTCAACAGGAGCAATATACGCCTTTTGTACAGGCCAATTAGCTTTATTTACCAACCAGCTCGGTCCTTTAAACCATGATACAGCATTTACAAATTTAGCATAAGATAAACCACGAGACAAGAAATCAGCTGGATTCTCCTCACCAGGTATATGATTAAATGTTAACATATGCTGACCCAAACTATTATACTTCCCTTGCATCTGATTAATTTCAGTGACTCTGTTTTGTACGTACACAAGTTTACTGTTTCCATTATGAATCCATTGTAAGGATACCTCATTATCAGACCAAATTAGTGTCGCTAATATTTATCTCCTGCAACTTATTTTTTATATAATTAGCTAATTTGACACCTACATAAATGGCTGTTAATTCCAACTGAGGCAAGGTACGTGATTTAATTGGAGACATTTTAGCCTTAGACATAACAAGAGAAATAACACTATTACATTGAAGGTAAGCAACTGCTCCATATGCCAATTTTGAAGCATCACAAAATATGTGGAGTACATTTTTCCCATTTGGATTGGCCACCTGGCGTGGGAACTCCAACATTGGAATTTTTTCATAATCACCAATTAATTCATCCCACCTGTTAATGAATTCCTCAGGTAGAATTTCATCCCAAGCACATTTAAGTTTCCATGCTTCCTGTATTAATAATTTCCCTCTTATAGTAATGGGTGACACTAAACCTAGTGGATCAAAACATTTGGAAACTTCAGCAAGCAAAACTCTCTTAGTTAATTTATTGGGTATACTGTAATTATTAGGTTTTAACATTAACAAATCTCTCTCAGTATCCCAAGTTAATCCCAATACATTACTACATTTTGGTACTTCATCTCCAGGGTAATCTTTACTTATTTTGTCCTTTAATTTGGACGAATTACTATTCCATTCCCTCAGAGGCATATTTGCACTTTGCATTATTTTATTAGCCTCTCCATAAGTCATTAACAGTTCCTCTTCAGTTGACGTCACACCCAGGAAATTGTCCACATAAAATTGTTTGCTCATTACTTTACTCAGTGGACTTTCCATACGTTTAAGGTGTGCATTTATCGTCACTTAAAGTAGGAACGGACTGGATTTAGCACCAAATAATACGCTCCTAAAGCGAAAGGTTTTCAGAGGGCTAAGTGGGTCACTAGGATTCTCAGGCCATAAGAAGCGGGTACAATCCCGGTGAGCCTCTTGTAAACCCACTCTTAGGAAAGCTTTACTTATGTCAGCCGTAAAGGCATAATTCTTCACCCTGAAATTTAATAAGATATCTCCTAATTTTTCCGTCAATGACGGACCTGTCATCAGTCATTTAAACTAGGTACATTTTTGTCACTCTTGGCCCTACAATTAAACACAATTCTCAGAGGAGTGGTCTTAGAATCCTTCTTCACTCCGTGATGTGGCAAATAGTGGCCATAAATTTTGGCTTGCTCAGGAGGTACCTCTTCTATAAATTTATTAATTAACTGCTCAGCAATTATATCATTATAGGCAGTTAACAATTCTGGTGTCTTACTCAGTTCGCGGAGCTGAGCCTTTAACTGCCCATATGCCATTCTGTAATTAGTGGGCAATTCTGGATGGTTCAGTCTCCACGGAAGTCGTACCCAGTATTGTCCAGATTCAAATTTTACATCTCTCAGGTATTGCTCCTGAGTAGAAGAATCGTCTGGACTTTCTTCATTTACATTTATTCCAATGCTGTCTAATTCCCACAATTTATGCACTGGCTCAACACCATCCTCTATGGAAGAATTATACTGGGGTACGATTTCATGAGTAAGACACACAGTTACGGTATTTGTAGTTTCCTCTAGTCATGAATTATTACAAGGAATCCTACCATACATTACATGTCCTCCTGCAGTCTTCAAAAGGGTGACACCACATTTCTTTACCATACCCTTTACAAAGGAGGCATAATAGTCACTACCTATCAAAATATTTATTGGGCATACAGAATCATCACTTACACCAGAAGGTGCTAAATTTACATTATGTGAAAGTCTTTCTGTAGCTTTACTAAGCCCTACTGTAGTTATTTTCTCTGGAAGTCTATCTACAATTACTGCATTAACACGTTTTTTCTCATTGCCCAACCTGACAGTTACATAAACAATTGAGCCCTTTTATCCGAGAGAAAACCAGATAATTTTAAAGTTGTGGGATCTCCCATCTGTACTTTCATATAATCAAGACATTTACGTTTTATGAAAGTACACTGGGATCCTTGGTCCAATAATGCATTTACATTTTTTGATTTATGCCTTTTATCATCAATTTTTACCTGTAACAAAGGTAAGGCTACTTCAGCAAAACCATCAATATTAACATTAGCAGCAATTTTTACATTAGCTACTGTTGTGTCACGATTGTCAACATTATCATTATTATCAACATTATCATATAGACCCTTACACATGACTATATGGTGTCTTCCTCTGTGATATTGATAACAGTTGTTTAATTTGGCATGACAATCCTTTACATTGTGATTACCTAAACACCTGATACATCTGTCAAGTTCCTCCAATCTTTCAACTTTATCATTCCATGAATTGTATGCATTGCAATTCTTAGAAAAATGAGTACCCTTGCAGAAAAGACAATCTCTCTTTTCTTTGACTGGTTTCTTATTAACTGGGCTACTCTTAGGAGGGTACTTATTCTTCTTACCTTGTGGAGAATCATTATTTGATTCCTGCTACTTGATATGCATCTATGCAACTCTTTTTAGGAAATGAAATTTGATTATTACCATTGGGATAATTTTTCCCTTTGTAAAACTTGACAGATACCTCAGAGTTATTATGTGTTGCATCTTTAAAATGAGTTAGTTGGCTGGTCTGCAACTGCACAATTTAATTCTTGTAGACCTAGTCTTATTTCCTCCAGACCAAAATAACCTTTGTGATATTTGTTCGAGAGGCTTTCAAGTGTTTTACTGCTTAATTTATTCTGTACCATGGCACTCAATAACCAGTCTGATTCCTTCAGATTATATTTATTACTTAAAATTTTGAGAGTGCTCTCCAGTTTAACTCTAAACTGCTGTAAACCTTTGTAAGTGTGATCTGGAGATTTTAAATTAACAATGATATTCACTAGATCCAACCTACTTTGTTCTATATTACCATAAGTGACTTTCAACAAGTCAACTGCTTCCTTGTAAGAGTCATCTACATTGAGAAAGGCTTGTATGAGTATGTGAGCATCTCCTCTTACCTGTCCTTTGAGGTAAAATAATTTAGTTACACAGGCTAGGTCACTCCTGTCATGCACAGCTGCTTTAAAAATTGACCAAAATTCCTCCCAATTTTCACCAGGATTAAATACAGGTAAACATAATTCTGGGAGTTTTGGCAAAGACATATTATTTGTTGAAGCAGACTGATTAACTGCCTGGTTTACACATTTTAATTTATTCAAGGCCTGACTTTTACAAGAATCTTTTCCTCTAATTCATAATACTGATTAATCATAAGATCTACTTCAGTCTCATCTACACAGTTAACTAACAAATCTCCTTCATATTTGTTATAATATAATTTGTATGAATCATATCTATTCCCAAAGCATCTAAATACAATTTTAAATCATCAGTATTCACAGTTTCTTGATTCATTAATTCCAAGCACTTAATATATGCCTTGGTTACATGACATTTTCTAGCCTGTAGCGATGCTTTCTTTGCTCTATATTCCATGTTTGTCTTCTATATTAATTTCCTCATTTTCAGCCATGATGCAATGTATTAAATTCAACTTAATTAATAACACTGATTACAACTTACAACACTGATACAACTTACCTTTGAATAAATCCTAGCTACACTTGAGCTTAGCAATTACATGTAAGAAAATTGTAATATAAATTTTAAATACACATTAATTATGTTAGCTACACTTAAGCTTAGTAATTACACATGTAAGAAAATTATAATATAAATTTTAAATGTACATGAATACAAACCTTTAGCCAGACTTGCCTCATCAAAATTAATATTGTAATAATTATAATCCACTACATATTAAGTAAATTTGTGAACTTAACATCCACCACCTCCTGTCATTTCACATATAATTATTAAGTAATTAACTAATTAATGACTTCACTAATTACTTCCGGTTCAAGAAGGACCAACGGGCAAATTAAATGTGGGAAATTGCATTTATCTGAATGTAACACATTATGTACTTAACAGTAAATGATAACAAAGATAATTATTATTTATCAAAGTTACTTAGACAAGTAGGAATTTGCGACACCTAGGTTGCAAAAAATGTCCCCCTTCGATACCTACAGCTGTCATGTCCACAAGTTGCTCTAGACCTATTAATTACAAATGAAATATGTATTACCAGGAATTCTGGTAAATATATAAATTTGTGGACTGTATATTAAAATTAATAATTATATATATATATATATATATATATATATATATATATATATATATATTATATATATATATATATATATATTATATATATATATACACATTTACATAACAGAAGGAGAATATATCTTAATATCACTCACCAATTTGACTGGAGATCAAGGTGTATCATACTCAGGAAACCTCACTGTCTATCCATGAAAATAACACTGGCCAGAGTTACAAACATAAACAAACTTATCTGAGGTTATTGGAGCTGTCTTGTCCAGTCGCCTGATATCTCAAGTTATGCAGGAATGCACATCCAACAATTTCGGCTCCTATTCGAGAGGTGTCAGCACAATTTTAACCTCTAGAGCACGAAAATTCTTCCCATTATTCACTACCGTTTGTGTTGTCCAGTTCAAACATGGCGAGTCTCTCCTGCGCAGGGGCAGAATTTCCCATTTTTTATAAAAATTTTTTATTAAATACAGTGTGGCCATCTATTTACATATAACTACTGTATTTCTGGAAAATATATACAGTATTTTCCACACTAATCTTAAGGTGTAGTTGCTGGTTACAACCTACCTAGGTGCTAATGTTGCTGGTTACAACACCTTGCTTACCTATGGCGCTAATGTTGCTGGTTACAACCCTACCTATGGCGCTAATGTTGCTGGTTACAACCCTACCTATGGCGCTAATGTTGCTGGTTACAACCCTACCTATGGTGCTAAAAGGCAACGGCTCAAGAAGGAACTTCTTGCTTAAATTTTAGTAATAAAATATTGCAAATGGATCTGCGCAGGAGTGTACTTGCAGAGTTGTATCTGCTCTTGTTGCCACCTTCCTTAGGTAAGAACTATGGCAACCATGATGAATCGGGCATATAAAATAGTAACTGGGCTCCTTTACCACAAACTGAACTGTTTTCTGTCCTAATGCCACCGAAATTTACTTATAATTTCCTGATCATTGCCGATTCCATGTTATTGTTGAAGGTTTTTCACTCGTATAGTAACTCTAAGATGCTCATCGGAGAATCCAAAATTAGATACTAAAAAAAAATTCAGAGAAATGAAAATTCATGTACAATTCTTGTGGATTCCATCACACACTGATTTACTCCTTCATGAAAAAGTTACCAGATTAGCCCTCTGCATGCTCAGTATACAGAGGGACTTTTGTCATGTACACCCAACTGTTATATTCCTCTGTACAACCATGTAATTTGTCAAAATAAAAAATCTAAATCTAAATCTAAAGAAATATAGTGTCTACAGTAAACTATCAGCGACGACAAGACCTAATCTGTTTCAATCATCTCTTTCCAAATACTTCACTTATACTTTCCAACTGCCTCACTTATACTTTAAACTGCCTCACTTATGCTTTCAAACTGCCTCACTTATACTTTCAAACTGCCTTACTTATACTTTCAAACTACCTCACTTATACTTTCAAACTGCCTTACTTATACTTTCAAACTGCCTCACTTATACTTTCAAACTACATCACTTATACTTTCAAACTGCCTCACTTATACTTTCAAACTGCCTCACTTATACTTGCACACTGCCTCACTTATACTTTCAAACTGCCTCACTTATACTTTCAAACTGCCTCACTTATACTTTCAAACAGCCTCACTTATACTTTCAAACTGCCTTATACTTTCAAACTGCCTCACTTATACTTTCAAACTGCCTTACTTATACTTTCAAAGTGCCTCACTTATACTTTCAAACTGCCTCACTTTTACTTTCAAACTGCCTCACTTATACTTTCAAACTGCCTCACTTATACTTTCAAACTGTCTTATACTTTCAAACTGCCTCACTTATACTTTCCAACTGCCTCGCTTTTACTTTCCAACTGCCTCACTTTTACTTTCAAACTGCCTCACTTATACTTTCAAACTGCCTCACTTATACTTTCAAACTGCCTCACTTATACTTTCAAATTGCCTCACTTATACTTTCAAACTGCCTCACTTATACTTTCAAACTGCCTCACTTATACTTTCAAACTGCCTCACTTATACTTTCAAACTGCCTCACTTATACTTTCAAATTGCCTCACTTATACTTTCAAACTGCCTCACTTATACTTTCAAACTGCCTCACTTATACTTTCAAACTGCCTCACTTATACTTTCAAACTGCCTCGCTTATACTTTCAAACTGCCTTACCTGGAGGTTACCTGGAGGTTATTCCGGGGATCAACGCCCCCGCGGCCCGGTCCATGACCAGGCCTCCCGATGGATCAGGGCCTGATCAACTAGGCTGTTACTGCTGGCCGCACGCAGTCCGACGTACGAGCCACAGCCCGGCTGATCCGGCACTGACTTTAGGTATCTGTCCAGCTCTCTCTTGAAGGCAGCCAGGGGTTTATTGGCAATTCCCCTAATGCTTGATGGGAGGCTGTTGAACAGTTTTGGGCCCCGGACACTTATGGTGTTTTCTCTTAGTGTACCAATGGCGCCCCTACTTTTTATTGGCGGCATTTTGCATCGCCTGCCCAGTCTTTTACTTTCGTAGGGAGTGATTTCTGTGTGCAGATTTGGAACCATTCCTTCCAAGATTTTCCAAGTGTAGATTATGATATATCTCTCCCTCCTGCGTTCCAACGAGTACAAGTCAAGTGCTTCCAAGCGTTCCCAGTAGTTAAGGTGCTTGACAGAACTTATACGTGCAGTAAAGGATCTCTGTACACTCTCTAGGTCTGCGATTTCACCTGCTTTGTATGGAGATGTTAATGTACAGCAGTATTCCAGCCTAGAGAGAACAAGTGATTTGAAAAGGATCATCATGGGCTTGGCATCTCTCGTTTTGAAAGTTCTCATTATCCATCCTATCATTTTCTTTGCACGTGCGATTGTGGCACTGTTGTGATCCTTGAAAGTGAGATCCTCAGACATTACTACTCCCAGGTCCCTTACATTATTTTTCCGCTCTATTGTATGGCCGGAGTCAGTAGTATACTCTGTTCTAGTTATTATCTCCTCCAGTTTTCCATAACGGAGTAGTTGGAATTTGTCCTCATTGAACATCATATTGTTTACCGTTGCCCACTGGAAAACTTTGTTTATATCTTCTTGGAGGTTAACCGCGTCCTCAGCAGATGACAGTCTCATGCAGATCCTAGTATCATCCGCAAAGGATGATACGGTGCTGTGGTGTATATCTCTGTTTATGTCTGATATGAGGATAAGGAATAAGATGGGGTACTTATACTTTCAAACTGCCTCACTTATACTTTCAAACTGCCTCACTTATACTTTCAAATTGTTTCTTCAGTTACACATTCTCACTCTTTATTCACTTAAACTCAGACATTTTCTTACAATTAAGCTCATCAATCTTATTTTCTAAACACAGTAATTATGAGCTCGTTATAAAACTTACTATTTATAAACAAATTAAGAAATTATGTGTTCATTTACACGGAGTTAGAAACTGTGTTCATTGTTAACTAACTTAGAAATTTTGACTCGTTATAAGATAATTTAGAAAATACGTACTCATTTCAACTAATTTAGAAACGATGTGTTCAGTATAATATAGATTAGAATTATGTACTTACTAATAATTTCTTTAGAAATGTGCTCATTAACGACGAACTTGGAAATGATGTGATCATTGTAACTAACTTGGAAATGATGCAATCATTGTAAATTAACTTAGAAATGATGCAATCATTGTACATTAACTTAGAAATGATGCAATCATTGTAAACTTAGAAATGATGCAGTCATTGTAAACTTAGAAATAATGCAGTCATTGTAAACTAACTTAGAAATAATGCAGTCATTGTAAACTAACTTAGAAATGCTAGCTCTTTAGAAATTACTTAGAAAGGATAAACTTGGTGTAAACTAACTTACAATGATGTAGTTACTGTTAACGAACCGCCGTCTTTATTAAAGAACCTGTTAAAAGATATCTTTATTAGAGTAAAAGTATCTAAGAATCTGCTACATATATTTATTCTTTATATATTATTCACCTGTTTATAATTGTAACTTTTAAAGTTCAGTAAAGTAGGTGGTTATCAGGTGGTTACCTGAAGGTTACCTGGTGATTACTTGAAGGTTACCTGGTGGTTACCTGGAGGTTACCTGGTGGTTACCTGAAGGTTACCTGGTGGTTACCTGAAGGTTACCTGGTGGTTACCTGGAGGTTACCTGGTTACCTGGTGGTTACCTGGTGATTACCTAGAGGTTACCTGGTTACCTACAGGTTACCTGGTGGTTACCTCGAGGTTACCAGGACGTTACCTGGTGGTTACCTGGACGTTACCTGAAGGTTACCTGTTGCTTACCTGGAGGTTACCTGGTGGTTACCTGGTTACCTGGAGGTTACCTGGTGGTTACCTGGAGGTTATCTGGAGGTTACCTGGTGGTTACCTGGAGGTTATCTGGAGGTTACCTGGTGGTTACCTGGAGATTACCTGGAGGTTACCTGGAAGTTACCTATAGTATATTCGTCAGGAAACAACACGGTGTCTGCTGACACTGGTCCCAGATGATGAACCGTTCAGTGTTTTAGAACACGCTGGTTTGTTTAAGCCAGGTTCTAACCCTGCTTGTTCAAGCCAGGTTCTAACCCTGCTTGTTCAAGCCAGGTTCTAACCCTGCTTGTTCAAGCCAGGTTCTAACCCTGCTTGTTCAAGCCAGGTTCTAACCCTGCTTGTTCAAGCCAGGTTCTAACCCTGCTTGTTCAAGCCAGGTTCTAACCCTGCTTGTTCAAGCCAGGTTCTAACCTGCTTGTTCAAGCCAGGTTCTAACCCTGCTTGTTCAAGCCAGGTTCTAACCCTGCTTGTTCAAGCCAGGTTCTAAACCCTGCTTGTTCAAGCCAGGTTCTAACCCTGTTTGATCAAGCCAGGTTCTAACCCTGCTTGTTCAAGCCAGGTTCTAACCCTGCTTGTTCAAGCCAGGTTCTAACCCTGCTTGTTCAAGCCAGGTTCTAACCCTGCTTGTTCAAGCCAGGTTCTAACCCTGTTTGATCAAGCCAGGTTCTAACCGTTTGTTCAACCCAGGTTCTAACCCTGCTTGAAAATTACAGAGGTTCTCTACTGAGTAGCGTATCTTACGATAATAAGTTGATATCCTAATGGGCAGTATCCTAAAGGCAATTTTATTTAAGTCAGATTCGTAACAGGATATACGTAGATGACAAGAATGATAATGTTGGTGATAATGGTGAAGAGGAAGACTGGATTATAAACCTCGGTAGGTTATGAGTTTCAGATTTTGCCGCCAGAGCGGCTACTGTATTGCGCACACCATAGCCATCTTGTGGACGGCGTCACTAGAGCATGTGGATACACGAAAGGCTTAGGCCCCATCACCCTAGAGGAGGTTAATTCAGGATAACCCACGAAAGCCAAGCTATGTAGCTTTTACCACTGCGGTTCATTTTAACTCCTCACTTAGCTTGCCACCCACAACAGTCGAGTGTCTCATACGTATCTGTTTACTGACTGATGAACAGGGGCAGCAGGTGTTAGGAAACTTTTCAATATGTTTATCCTCGGCCAGGATTCCACCCTGGTTACTTTAAGTTATGAGCTGAATGTGGTATAACTGGTCTAGCTAGGTAATAGCTTCAGCCAGAGGGTGTTAGTGGTGCGGAAGCTTGGCTTACAGTTGAAGCTCAGCTCCCAATTCTCCGCTTTCAACAAGATTTACCAAAGTTTAATCGACTCTAAAATCCCCGGAGACTCAGCGTGGGTACAAGTGCGTGGGAAAAGCTGCTCGTGGGGCATCTTGGGAGACGGGAAGACCATTGTCCCAGCCGGAAGATGTGGCCGGCTGTATGGTCGCTCCTAAGCCACCCCCGCCCACTCCACCCACCAACCCACCCACCACTACCCAACAACTGTACATAGGCCGCAGATACCACCTAAACCACGCCAAGTAATCATCCACATCGTTGTTTTTCTCATCATCATCTTTCATCTTTAAAGTGTGTTAGGTACATGAAGTATTGGTGTTGCGTACGTTGATTGCTCGCGCACTCGGCTTAGGCTCCGTGGCCTGGTGGCTAAAGCTCTCGCTTCACACGGCGAGCGTCCGGGTTCGAGTCCCGGTACGGGTAGAAACATTGGGCGTGTTTCTTTACACCGGTTGTTTATGTTCTCCATCAGTAAAATGAGTACCTGAGTGTTAGTGGACTGGCGAGGTTCGCATCCTGGGACAAAACTGACCTAATTTGCCAGAAATGATCTGCATAACAAGGAGCTTTCTATACAGTAGTATGTCACTGATGTCAGCTAGGACTGTATACCTTGTACATGTACTTGTAGAAATAAAAATTACTATTATTATTATTATTGTTGTTATTAAGGTTCATGAATCGATCCCCGGTAAGGGTGGAAACACGACGTGTCCCTATTCACCTAACAGTAAAATAGGCGGTATAACCTTGGCAATAGATACTAACAAGTTGGTTTAGAAAAACACGAAAGCAAACACTAGGACTTATTAGAAAACGTTTCTGTCCTGGGACCTTGATCACTTGATCAAGGTCCCAGGACAGAAACGTTTTCCAATAAATATGTCCTAGTGTTTGCTTACATGTTTTTCTAAACCAGTTAAATAGGTACCTGGTGTGGGTCGCATCCTGGGACAAAACTGACCTAATTTGCCCGAAATGCTCAGCATAACAAGCGGCTTTCATACAGTAGTATGTCATTGATGTCAGCTATTGTCTGCATACCTTTTACATGTACTTGTAGAAATAAAGATTATTATTATTATTATTATTATTATTATTATTATTATTATTATTATACCCATGAATGTCATTCAGCACATGGATATAAGAGTCTATATCTTCTAATCTTTGACCAGTCTTTGGCCAGTCTCTGACCAGTCTCTGACTAGTCTCTGACCAGTCTCTGACCAGTCTCTGACCAGTCTCTGACTAGTCTCTTACCAGTCTCTGACCAGTCTCTGACTAGTCTCTGACCAGTCTCTGACCAGTCTCTGACCAGTCTCTGACCAGTCTCTGACCAGTCTCTGACTAGTCTCTGACCAGTCTCTGACTAGTCTCTGACTAGTCTCTGACCAGTCTCTGACTAGTCTCTGGCTAGACTGACAGGCTCTGACCAGTCTCTGACCAGTCTCTGACCAGTCCCTGACCAGTCCCTGACCAGTCTCTGACCAGTCCCTGACCAGTCCCTGACCAGTCTCTGACCAGTCCCTGACCAGTCCCTGACCAGTCCCTGACCAGTCTCTGACCAGTCTCTAACCAGTCCCTGACCAGTCCCTGACCAGTCTCTGACCAGTCCCTGACCAGTCTCTCACCAGTCTCTCACCAGTCTCTCACCAGTCTCTCACCAGTCTCTCACCAGTCTCTCACCAGTCTCTCACCAGTCTCTCGCCAGTCTCTCGCCAGTCACGTTTTGGCAATCGTCTATTGGACAATAGAACATTCGTCATATCACTAAAACACTACAAACACCATCTCTTATATACAGCAAGTGAATAAGAAAAACAGACTAGAAACAGAATTTTAGACTGGATTCGTTGATTAATATTCCGTTTAACATATACGTATTAGCTCATGAGTTTATTAGCCAGTGGCCCTCCAGACTCACAACTACTGACACCATCAACAAAATCACCTCAACAAACATGCAACATGACCTCATTTATATTTGCTAATATACAGGACCTTAAGCCATCCACCACCAACAAAATACCTTTCATTAGTGGACTTCTAGGGGAGTCAAATGTAGTGTTTGCAGCCTTCACAGATACCCACGCAAAAGATCACTTTGACAGTGAAATATGGATACCTGGGTACAACCTTATCAGATGCGACAGAAAGAACAGGCTACAAGGAGAGGGGAAGAGGCTGGCCTGTATGTCAAAGAGTCGTTCATTTGCACGGAGTTACTGAACACCACAAATGATGTAGTTGAAGTTCTAACAATAAAAACGGAGAGCCAAAACTTAGTGATTGTGCTTGTATATAAGCCACCAGATGCAACTTCTCAACAGTTCAAAGAACAGCTATTGAAAATTGACCACTGTCTGGAAAACCTTCCAGCCCCATCTCCAAACATCTTGCTGCTTTGTGACTTCAATCTGAGACATACAAAATGGAAGAATGTAGCAAATAATGTTGTAGCAGAAATAATCCCTGGAGGCAGCTCAGATGAAAAATCACACACACATAAGCTGCTGAAATATGCAATAAACACATCCTAAGTCAGCAGATAGTGGAGCCAACAACACTGGAGAACACATTTGACCGTATATTCAAAAAAAATGAGGCCCTGGAAAAAAACAACAATATCCTTCACCAAATTCAACTTCAAAAACATAAAAACGGGGGAACCAGGTAAAACTATGCCAAAAATGAAACATTTTTGGGGAAGATATCTTAGATTACATGGCCCTTTAAACCCAGCAGCTGAAGAATTTTAAAAGGCATATTCCCATATAAAAAAAAGAAGGGAAAAAGAAAAACTGGAAGAGAGAGAATTTCCCCCCTTCTACAAGAAAGGCGAAAAAATCACTGCCCTCCTCAAGAATTTTCTAGATTAATCTAAAAACACAAAAAGTAAGCGCAAATAGGGAAGTGGAAAATATTGAGTTTTAAAGTAAAAGGACTCATACAGGATCCAGGAGAGACAAGGGGACCCTAAAAGGATTAGGAAACTGAAAGGAATTCTAAATATTTTTTTTCATTTTTCCCAAAAACATGGAAAAACCCACATCTTTTATAGGGCTCCTGCTAAACCAAGGGACGGATCCTACAAAGATGACAAAAAAAGAAATGAGTGAGATCTGAAAACCCTCATTTTTGACCCCTTGTGTTCAGGAGCCACTAATCAGTCACAGATAGAAAAACCCAAAAATTTTTTTTCAAAAAATGAGCCTCAAACCCGTTTTTTATTTTAAAAATTTCGGGACAAAAACCCTAACTCCTTGGGACTTTGAAAAAACCCTTTTTAAAACATGAATTTCACTCAGTCCCGGGCCCGGGCCCTCGTAAAAACTCTGTGTTAAATTAAAAAATGAAAGGAAACCCCACTCTCGGGGGGCCCTAAATATGCTAGGGAAAAGGGGAGCATAGACACAAGTAAGTTTCCCCACAGTCATTTAAAAAAAAACGATAAGCCCCACCCCCCATAAAGGGGCAGCAAAGCAATAGCTAAAAAAACTACGATAATACCTTTAACGCCCCACATCATAAAAAATTTTTTGAGTTCTAAGAAGCGGGATTGCAAAGAAATTTGGACTCCCAACAGTTCCCAAATTCGGGGAAAACGGGGTTTTCAGAAGCAGGTCGCTCCTGCTCCCCCGCAACTACTAGATACTATAATATTTTTCTTGGATGCATTGGAAACCCAAACAAAAAGCGATTGTTTTAAAACCAGTTTTTGGGCAAAACCCTTTTTTGCCCAAGTGCGATCATGGTGTAATGGGCACAAAAAATTTTCGTGCAAAAAGGGTTTAACTAGAAAAGGGTAGGCAGTTGGACTTAAATTTTTTCCAAAATGTAAAGAAAAATGTACATGAAATTTTCCCTATCAAACATCTTAAATACGGGGAGCGCTTGAAAGCACTTGACTTTTTACTTACCGAAAAGCAGGCGAGAGAGATACATCATTAAAACTACACCTGGAAATCCTGGGGGGGGCCCGGGCCCTAATCTGCACACAGAAATCAATCCCTAAAGAGAGCAAAAGACTGGGCAGGGCGATGCAACTTTCCCCCAATAAAAAAAATAGGGAAACCATTAGTACCCCTAAGAGAAAACACCAAAAAGTGTCCGGGGGCCCCAAAAACTGTTCAACAAAACCCCCACCAGCCTTTAAGGGGGAAATTTCCAAAAAGACCCCTGGCGGGCCCTTTAAGAGGGGGTTTCAGTACTTAAAGCAGTGCCGGGTTTAGCCGGGTGTGCCTTCACACGTTGGGGCCATTTCGGCCGCAGTAACAACCTCTTTATCAGGGCCCGAATTTACAAAGGGGGGCCTGGGCATTTGGGCCCCGGGCCCCGGGGGGGTTATCCCCCGAATGGGCCCCCCACGTAAAACCCGGGAGATTAGTTATGAGCCATTTCAAACCCCCCAAATGTATTTTAAAGGGCCCGTGGCTAAGAGTTGTTACCCCCTCAAAATCATTTTAAAATCCACCTCTTTCTAAGGTTTTTAAAACAAAAACCCCCAGGGGTGCCACCCCCAAAAAGTGACAAAACCCAGGTACCCCACCCTTTTGCTAAATGAACACAAAACCAAGGAAACATGAAATGTTTCCACTGGTCTGGGTTTTCGAACTACGGCCCTCTGAGGAGAAGAGGGGCGTAACCAATGGAGCCATATTGTTAAGTAATAATTTTTAAAAAAATTTTAAAAAAGGTTGAGTACGAGAAAAATATGAAAAAAACAGTTTTTTAAAAAAGAAAGAAGAAAATGGTTTGGGTTTTTTTTTTGAAATATTCCAACAAGTACACAGAAAAAAAAATCACACTTAAACAAAAAAAACTCAATAATAGCCACAAAAAAAAATAAATTTTAAAAACCATTGTATCCGAAATCTTCTCAAAAGTTTCTAGAGGGTCCCTTTTAGGGACTTTTTTTTAATTATTTCAACAACCAATTCAAGATTTTTGCTGTGTCTGAAAAGGTCGACACAGCAACTCTTGAGAAACCCGGTTTTAGGTAATTCTTTAAGCTTGCCTTTCCTTTTGGTTTACGATTATTTCCAAATAAATGGGTTTTTTTCCCCTGGTGACGCCGCCATTTACTGCTCCACATTCAATGTCTGCAGTATTGGGGGGCCCCCATCTCCGGGGAACATGCGCGCTTTTATGAAAATTTATAAAAAAATCGAAATCCAGCCTGAGGGACTGGGTTATTTCAAAGGTTTTTCCCCAATTTTTCCGCTGATTCTTTTGCACTTCTAAGGGAAACCCCTGGGTGGGAAAACGTTTCCCCAATAAATATACCTCAATGTTGCAGTGTTCTCATCCACAAGTAAAGTGAGTTTACTAGACTGAGATACAGGAGGTAATATTACTAACGCGCTCACACACACACACACACACACACACACACACACACACACACACACACATGATCCGTCTAGCCAGCATCCCTGGGCGTGCAGCAGATCACAGTTGAATGAGATGAATAGAGAATTGACTTGGATCCCCCCACACAGACGGTGACTTTGAGTGTCTGGTGGTGAGATGGAGGCGCTACACCAGACGTGGAGCCGCTCCCAACATGATTTAACCGGACACTGCTATAGAGGTAATATGTTAGCGAGTATATTTATACTTGAATGGTGGTGCAGGCGACTGTGGTGAAAGGAATGGTGCAATGGTGCTGGGGGTATGGTGGTGCAGGTGGCCGTGGTGGAAGGAATGGTACGATGGTGTTTGTAACTATGTAGCACATAGGTACAATAGAGTTGTAAGTCCGGAGGTAGAGGTGACCATTAAGGAAGGGACTGTATAAAGGCATGAGAGAGGAGGAACACTGCAGTAGGCCTACTGTCCCATACTAGGCATTTTTAACTCCGAAGAGTTAGCCACCCAGGATAACCCAAGAAAGTCAGTGTGTTGCCGAAGACTGTCTGTCGTATTTCCATCGGGGTCCTTCAATTTTGTCCCCCGGGATGCGACTCACAACAATCGACTAGGTACGACCCAGGTACCTACTTGCTTGCTAGGTGAACGGGGGCAACAGGTATAAGGAAACAAGCCCAATGTTCCCACCCTTGCCGGGGGATCGAACCACAGACACTTAGTGTGTGAAGCCAGAGCGTTACCTACCAGGCAACGGGACTGTAGTGAAGACACAGGTAAGATGATCATGGACATGTGGTGGTTTTTCATGTTCCAGATGTAAATACACCATCAACTTTGGCTTTTAACAGGACAGAACTGTTCTCTAAATAGACAATTGGTGTTTAAATCGACAGTATTATCTAAATGACCGGATTTATCTATAATTAAGTAATGGGTCTAAATTGATGATTTGTCTCTATATCGATGGAATTTCTAATAAAAGAGAGAAAATTGATCCCTTTGTTTACCGGATTGGTGCTTGAATTGAGAAGGTTTGACTCAAATTCCAGAGAACTGGTCTCTAATTCGACATGACGGGCCCCTAAATCGAAATGAAATATCTCAGAATTGATAGAATGGGTTTTGAAATTGACAGTGTGGTCTTTAAATACACAAGCTTGATATCGGAATCAAAAGGATTCTTTAAATCGACATGCAAGGCCTTGAGATCGACACAAACATCTTGAAATCGACCAGCGAGAGTAAAGAAAAACTGACCAGCCCGTTGACACTATCTCTACCATGATGCAAGTGTCAGATCCGGCCACAAGATGTGCAACAAATGTATAACGTAAGCGACAGTAAGATAGGATGTGGATCTCCTCCTTAAATGCCTGGACATAGAGTTAGCTGTGGAGCTAGAAGACTTGTTGATAAATTAGACATATGTGTAACACTTGAGTATCTTTACTGCGAAAATGTTTCGCCACACAGTGACTTCATCAGTCCAATACAAAGAAGAATGATGATCAGAAGGAGTTTGAGGTAATGAATCCCTCAGTCCATCAATCTTGAAAATAATGCATAATATGCGCGAAGAAGTGGCTTATATACTGTAGACAGGTGAGGTGCAGCAGTCACTGTGTGGCGAAACGTTTCCACAATAAAGATACCTAAGTGTTGCACATGTGTCTAATTTATCAACTTGTCGGTTCTCTGAACACAAGATCGCTACTTGTATGTGCTGACCAGCTAGCATCACCTCTCATTAATGCAGAAGCTCAGTGACAGAGCGTGCGTCTTACAATGAAAGGGACCCGAATCAGTGCCGACGAAACAGAGTAATGGTTTAAGTCTTGTAATCCCAGGTTTTCATTCCTAGTTTTTAGAGACCTGGATCTAATCTGTTGCTGTGGGTCGCATACTGGGGAAGGTCATAAGGAACGTAACGAGAATAGGACAAACTGCTTGGCTTTAATTAGTTATTCTCAGTTATTAAATCTCATTCCCTCATTTACAAACCACTTTTTAATTATATTGAACAACCATTGAGACATGACAGATGACAGTCTCGCCGGTAAGTAGTTCCCTTCGCACTAACAGCTCGCCTGAGCCTCACTCTTCTCACAATAACTCCTCACTGCTTTAAAGAAAACGATACTTATTTCATATGTTTGCAGAATTTTCCACATTACTCTTTAATCTTCCCTTTTAAATGTCTTTTCTAAATCCATAAATGAGACAAACTGTTCAAACGTTGCCTAAGTATTGTTCAGGAATATGCTGCGTCAACGTAAATATTTAAACATTCTCTCACTTTCTAAATCTCTCTTGTTCCTCTGCAAATTTACTTTCTGCCATACCTCTATTTCTTTCAATAATTAATCTACTGTGCCCTTTATTCCCCTATAGTTCTCACACTCTTTTTTTTCCTTTTCTGTTTTACAAAGAAAATATGTATGGTGTCTGTCAGTTGTTAGGTACATTCCCCCTTACCATGTATAATGAACAAATGCACCAGTCTCTCCAAAACTAAACCATCATCTGTCTTTAACATTCCAGTCTGTCCTAACTGCTTTACCCTTTGCCATTCTTCTCATTACTCATGCACTTCCCGGCCAACAGTAACAGCCTGGTTGATCAGGCCCTGATCCACCATGAGTCCTGGTCACGGACCGGGCAAAGGGGCCCCCCGAAACCCTCTCCAGGTATACATTCACCTCTGACTTTTCCTTACTCTTACTCGATGCTGTTATTTTTTAGCCAAGGTCTGATGTCACAACCTTCCCTACCTCATAAATATTTAACAACTCCGCCAAACATTCTCTATATCTTCACGATACTTTTCCCTTCCCGTCTAACATCTCTACTTTCATTTTTAACCTTGAATTCAATTGACACTCTAGTCCATCCAGCAACATTTAAGTCACTAAAACATAATCTAGCAGACTTTTGTTGATGACCTACGTCATACCTTGTAAACTTATTTATTTTTGGTTTTGTCATTAAAAGTACCCATAACATACATAATTCAATCCGAGGTCCTCCATTATCATTTACCTACAACTCCAACTACAGTAGTCTCTCCCACTTCAGCATTTAGGTCACGACAACAATTATGTTCTCACTTCAAGAGTCCGTAAGCATTCTCTTAATAACACCTCTCCCCCCTCCCCCTCCCCCACCCCCCCCCCCCCCCCCACTCTCTCATACACAAAGATTTTTAAAGTGTTATGTTTCAAGTTCCTGCCTTTATACATACATTTCATTTGTAAGTCTTTTTATTATTATGAAATATACATTCAATTTAAAAAAACGATGAAGCTGTAGCCTGTGTGGACCAGCGACTTTGTTTGTTCCACTGACTTTATTTTATCGATGCTGTTTTGCTTTTTGAACTTGTGCAAGACTCGAGTCAATTTTGGAATGAGTCTCGATGAAGAAAAGTTCGGGAAAATAAAAGGCCGAGGAACCTATGTGTCGAATTTGAAATTTTAACAATACCTAATTTAAAAAAAACATGGAAACTTGGGTTCATTGAAAGTTTCGAACAATTTCCAGTGTTATAAGGGCCCATGTTTAAAAGATGATTTCCCCCTTTTAAGGGGGGCCCTTTTAAAAATTTTCAATAACATCAACGTTGCACATTCCCCCCCTATTCAAAAAGGGGGTTACACAACCTGCCCTTTTAATTCCCACATATGCCCCCAATGAAGCTTCCAAATACCGCCTACCCTTTCCCCAACCCTTTCACCCCCTTTTCACCGCTCCAACCCTCACCTGCCTCTTCACTAGCTTCCACCCCTCACCTGCCTCATTCACTGCTTCCACACCCTCACCTCCTCATTCACAGCTTCCCCCCCCTACCTCCCTTTTCATAGTTCCACCCCCTCACCTCCCCAAATTCACCGGCCCAACCCTCACCTCCTCATTCCCTCTTATCCCCTCACCGCCTCCACATTTCCCCCCCTTTCCCCCTTAAAACCGCCCAACCCCCCCCCCAATTCATTTACCCCCACCCCCAACTCCCCCCGCTTCCAACCCCCCTCCTCTTCCTTTTCCAACCCCAACCTCCAAATTTCCCCACCCCTTTTAAAACCCCCCCCAAATTTGCCCCCATTTATTAAACCCCCTCCGAACACCAACCCCCCACGCCTTAGCCCCCCTTCCCTTCCGGGTTTTTTTTCAACCCCTTTTTGCTCCCCGCAAAAAAACGACCGGAATACTAAAGGGTTAACTGTCCCCGGCCAGTCAGGGGGCGGGGACTTGGTGTGGGTTTTTGGGGACCCTTTGCTCATCCATTCCCCCCCTAAAACCCCAAAAAACCCCCCCAAAAATTTTCCAAAAACCCCCCCAAAGGGAGGGACGAATGTGTTGCGGGAAAAATCACGCGCGTCGGTGGGCATGCAGGGAGTGCCCGGTAGGTGGGAGGCAGGCAGGTAGGAAGAGACAGGTGCGTGCGAAAAACAAGGGAGTGCGAGGAAAACAGGAATTAGGCAAAGATGGCGAGTGAATCTGCAGGGTCAGGCTGTGATTTAAGTTTTTAGTTTATTTTTTTAAAACACATCGCCTTTTTCCCACCAAGGCAGGGTGCCCAAAAAAAGAAAACTTTCATATTCACTCCATCACTCTCTTGCCAGGGGCATCCTACCTACAGTTATAAAACCTCAACATTAACACCCCCCTTCGGAGTGCAGACACTTACTTCCCATTCCGGGACTCAGTCCGGACTCCCGGGGTTTCCCTGAACCCTTCAAAAATGTTACCTTCCTTCCCCTCCAACCCACACAACCCAAAAAACCTTTTGTCTTTTTTGCTCCTAACCGTCACAATTCTTGCTGGAAGCCAAAGCCCCTCGCCACAAAACCCCCTTTTCCCCCTTCCCCTTAAACCCCTTCCCTATCCCGACCCCTACCCCGCCTTCCCCCCTACAAATTGTATACTCCAATTTTTCTATTTCGTTCCCCCCTCTCTTCATGTCCAAACCTCTAATAACCCCCTCACCCTCGGGATATGGGTTTTGGTAATCACACACACACCACACAAAATTATATATATATTATATAAAATTTATATATGCAAAAAAATTCGCAAGGCAGGCAAAATATACAAAAACACTGATCTCTGCCAAAGGAGACTCAAACCTACGAACCTTGGAACAAGGGTCGCAGTGCTATCCTTTCTCACCACCACTGGACTAATCCCTTGGGGCCCGCCAATGTTTGTGTTAGCACTGTGCTGGGCAATTAGCAAGAACTCTTTTTAAAATTTAAAAGTCCTTTCAAAAAATTTTCTCATGCATTTAAAGTATATTTCTTTCATCTATTTTTAATGTATAAATTAAAAATTTTTTACCAAAAGACCTTAGAAAACTTCCCAAAACCTTATTAGGTAGGTTTATAAAAATTTTAAATAAAAACAAATAAAAATTAAATATATTTTTTTGTTAGGTTCAGAATGATTTTTTTGGGGAATATATATATAATATATAAAATTTATTAATATATATTTATATATAAATAATATAATATAATGTATAACATAAAGCAGGGAGAAGCTACGACTTCACAACCCGTGTAGCGATGCAAAAGGGTCAGATGGCCCCCGGGAAACCCGGAAGGAGCGTTGTTAGGTTATTCACTCCCCAAAAAGCCACTGTCTGTCCCCCTAACCTTTTTTTTACACTGCCGTTTTGGGATTTTGTTCTGATAGCCTTGTTGTCCATAAAAAAAATTCAGTGTGTGAGATTAATTTGTGGCAGAAATGTGCAGTGTGACCTCCAGAAAATTACGAGCCAGTAAGAGAAGGGAGAGGGAGACTCATTATTGCGCTCCTTCAAAATCTACATTTTTCCCCTCCTACTTAAGTTTGTAGAGTTTATTCCTGCACTAATATGTTTATTCTTTTGGGTTTTAAAAGACGGTGAACCCATGGGTTCACCCACTCACTGGGTGGTACACCCTATGGGTGGGTTGTAAACCCAGTTGGTTTGCTTTTTGGATTGCCTTTTTTGGGTTTAAAAAAACCCAAAAAGTTTTTTTAAAGTTCAATTTGGGTTTACAAAAAAAACAAATTAAGAGAAGGATATAACCCCCTAGATGATGGGTTTTTGGGGTGATGTTATTTCCTCATTTGGGGTTACAGATTAAGGGGCTATTGGTTTTTTTGTAAGTTTTACAGTTTCAAAATTTAGAAATGTAAATGGTTTTTTTTTGGGGAAAAGAGTTTTTTTTTGGTTTTTTGGGAGTATAAGGTTTTGCAGTTAAGTTTTATATTTTGTTTACTTTTGTATTTTTTTGTAAGGGTTTAGGGGAAGGGGGGAATAAAATAGGGGGGGTTGTTTTTTTTGTGTTTGTTAAAAGAATGGCCTTTTTCAGTAATTTTTGGGGTTGGTTAAAAATGGTTTTTTTTAAATGGTTTTTTAAATGGAAGGTTGCAATTTTTAGTAGGGTGGTTTTCCCTTTTTGTAATTTTTTGAAATTTTGGGGGGGGGGGGGTGTCGGTTTTTTTTTAAATTTTTTTTTGGTCTTAAAAAAGGTTTTAAGGGTTTGTTTGGGTTCCTGTTTTTTCTTCATTTTTTGCCTGAGATTGAATTGCTGTTATTCTTACCGGGGGCTTTTTTGGGGTTAATACGGCTTTAAGGGGTTTGCAGTTGACCCCCAAGCCAAACAGCGTAGGTGGGTAGGGTAATGAGTAAAGGGGCTGATTGGGGAAAGTTTAATATCTTGGAGGGACCCCAAACCCTTTTTGGATTTTTTTTTTATGTTTTGGGATATGGGTGCTGAAATTGGTTTCTAAAAGGGGCGGGGCCCTAGGAATTTGCCCTTTTTTGTCGGCAATAAGAGTGTTGTCGACTTTAATGTTCAGTTGTCAACATTTTCTGTTCCAAAAAAATTAAAGGGTTTTGTCAGTTTTAAGTGTAAGTTTATTGGCTGTATCCATGTAAATTTTGGGGAGCTCCTCGTTTAAAAATGGTTTGAGGGGGGAAAAATTTGGGGTGGGAGATGACTAATCTTGTCTTAGCAAAAAACTGGGGTTTAGTGTTTGATACGTTTTGGGGAAATCTTGATGTATGAAGAAGAGCAGGGGCCCAAAGGATACTTACTTCCCGTGGTACTCCATTTCAAGTGTCTGTTTTGAGGTTGTGTCTTTTTAAAGGTGACGTTTGACTATTAGTAAGGGAGGGTTTGAAAAAATGCAAGGCATGGCCTCTTTTAAAACCCTAATGGTCAAGTTTGGGGATAGGATTTCCCCCTGATCTACTGTGTCCCCAAAAACTTTTCTTAGGTCAAAAAAAGTCCTAAGGATATTCCCTTTTTTTTCCCGGCTGGTAAAAAAGATCTACATTTTGACCAAATTTCACATTAGTGCTTTTTTTTTCTGAAGCCCCAAAATGGCGGGGGTTTTGTATGTTTTTTATGCTTTTATAAGAATTTAAAATTTTTGGCCGAGTTTTTTTCGAAATTTTTGGGAATAACAATGGGAAGTTTGAATTGGGCCCCTTTTGCTGGCTTGTGGTTAACGCGCGGGCTGGAGTTTTTTGAGAATCTCTGACCCCCGGGTTCAATTCCCGGGCCCCGGGGTAGGTTTGTTTTTTTCAATGTTGTCATTCGATTTTTGCGAGTCTTGGTCTATAGTTTTTTTACATTTGGGGCACCACCTTTGTGTATTGG
This sequence comes from Cherax quadricarinatus, assembly GCF_026875155.1. Lineage (NCBI taxonomy): Eukaryota > Metazoa > Arthropoda > Malacostraca > Decapoda > Parastacidae > Cherax > Cherax quadricarinatus. Next base: position 11,041,338 of record NC_069406.1, read on the forward strand.
TGTAACCCTTGCGTCTTGAGTAGTGTCGAGAAAGTGCTAGTTTCTAGTGACTTGTTAAAAAGTAATGTAAAATAGTGCGGAAGGACATGGACCCCCCTCGCTTGTACAATAATGGTGGGATGTGAGACAGATTCCTGAATTTTTTTAAGTGAATTAAAAATCGTGGTGGGCTTCATGGGCCAGAGTGCAAGATAGAGGGGTTGGGAAATTCCCCTCAAGTAATCGTTTGCAAAAGGGCGTTTGGTTACCTGGGATTTTATGGTGAGAAAATTTAATCCTTGGTGAGAAAAAACGTTTTTTTTTTTTGTTAATGTATCAATGGGTTTCCCGGGGGGGTTTTTAGGTTCAGTGTTGGAATAAATTTTCCCGAAAGTTAAATCCGTGGACACTTTGTTCTCATTTTTTTTTTTTTTTGAAAATTACTTTTTAAATAGCTAATTGGGTTGACTTAAATAATACACATGGAGGGTGACTTATGGGATGCCCCAAGAAAATTTATTTTTTTTCATTTATTTGGGGTAATTTTGGAGAAAAATTATTCACATGTAAAAAGATTTGCGGAGTTTTTATTGTGTTTTCGGAAAATATTTGGGGTTAGAATAAAGATATTTGGTTTTACCATTATTTTCCTGGGGGCCCTTTTTTTTATAATTTTTTCCTGAGATTTTACCTTCAAGAGGCAAGTACTCTTACATCTTCAAATTCACTAAACTTTGCGAACAAATTCCTTCCTTAAAACCTACATGATATGAAATAATCCCGCCCTATTATTTCACTCACCTGCTTTTGGAAATATCTCCTTCGAAGACACATCTTCTCTGAGATCACTTTTTTTCTCCCGAACGCTCTTCGTACCCTGAGACCTCCGTGATGTAAAAAAAAAAAAAATGGTGCGGGTGCAGATGCAAGAGGGCTCCTGGGGGGTTTGCTACCAGGGATAATAAAAATACAGGGGCAAAAGGGCCTCCTGGGGGGTGGCTCACACTAGTGGATAATAAGACACAGGGGGCCCGGACCTCCGGGGGGTGTGCTCACATAGTGGATAAAAAAGATCACAGGAGCCGGCCCTCCGGGAGGGTGGCTACACTAGGGGGTAAAAAAGAACGGAGCCAGGCCCTTGGGAGGGGGGCTACCCTAGTGGAAAATTTTAATCACGGGCCGGACCTTGGGGGGGGGTGTGCCACATAGTGGAAAAAAAAAAGTCACAGGAGCCAGGCCCTCCTGGGGGGGGTGTCCACAACATGGATAATAAGATCACAGGAGCCAGGACCCCTGGGGGGGGTGTGCTCCCCCACTGTGGAAATAGTCCCCAGGGCCAGGACCCCCCTGGGGGGTGTGCTCACCTAGTGGTAATAAATCACAGGAGCCCCCGGGCCTCCTTGGAGGGGGGGTCTCCCCAAATGGTAAAAAATCAAGGAGCCCCGGCCCTCCCCGGGGGGTGGCCCCCCCCCTAGTGGATAATAAGATCCAGGAGCCAGGGCCTCCGGGAGGGTGTTGCTCACCTTTTGGGGATAATAAGACCAGGAGCCAGGACCTCCTGGGAGGGTGGTCAAATAGGGTAATAAAAATCACAGGAGCCCCCGGACCTCCTGAGGGGTGTGCTCCATATGGATAAAAGACACGGAGCAGGGACCCCCTGGGAGGGTGTGCTCCACTAGGGATAAAAAATCACAGGGCCAGGACCCCTGGGGGGTTGCTCACACTAGTGGATAAGAAGTTTCCCGGAGCCAGAACCCCTGGGAGGGTGTGCTTTTCACTAGTGGGGTAATAAAATCACAAGCCGGACCCCCCTGGGAGGGTGTGTACACTAGGGTAATATATCACAGGATTCAGGGACCTCTGGAGGGGGTTTCTCACATAGTGGTAATAAGATCACAGGAGCGGCTCTGAGAGGGTTGGGCTCACACTATGGATAATAAATCACAGGATCAGGGCCCCTGGGAGGTGGCCCCCACCTATGGATAATAAGAAAACAGGAGTCAGGAACCCCCTGGGAGGGTTGTGCTCCACTATGGTAATAAAATCACTGGACCGGACCTCCCGGGAGGGTGTGCTCACATAGTGGATAATTTAAATAACAGGGTCAGGGCCTCCTGGGAGGTTGTGCTCACACTAGTGGATAATAAAAAAATACAGGAGCCAGGGCCCCCCTGGGGGGGGTTTCTACACTGTGGGTAAAAGAACACAGGAGCCAGGGGCCTCCTGGGGGGGTGTGCTCAACTAGTGGTAATAAATCAAAAGGAGCCGGCCCCTCATGGGAGGGTGGTGCTACATAGTGGAAAATAAGATCACAGAACCAGACCCCCCTGGGGGGGGGGTGCTCACACTAGTGGATAAAAAAGATCACAGGAGAGGACCTCCCGGGAGGGGTTTTCTTTCCCCTAGTGGATAATAAGATCCAGGACCAGACCCCCCCTGGGGGGTTTTGCTCACACTGTGGATAATAAGTCAAGGGGCCGGACCTCCTGGGGGGTTTTTTGGCTCAACTGTGGATTAAAAAAATCACAGGGCCGGGACCTCCCCCGGGGGGTGTGCTCACCCCTAGGGGATTTAAGATCAAAGGAGCCGGCCCTCCCCGGGAGGGTGTGCTACATAGTGGATAAAAAGATCAAGGGCCAGGGCCTCCTGGGGGGGGCTCACACTAGTGGATAAAAAGATCACAGGAGCCAGGACCCCCCTGGGAGGGGGTGTCACACTAGTGGATTTTAAAAATCACAGGGGCCAGACCTCCTGGGAGGGTGGTGCTACATACTTTTTAAAAAAGTCACAGGACCGCCCTCCTGGGAGGGTGTGCTCAACCCCAGTGGATAATAAAATACAGGAGCCAGGGCCTCCTGGGAGGGGTGCTCACAAATATGGATAATAAGATCCAGGAGCCAGGCCCTCCGGGAGGGTTGCTCACCTAGTGGATAATAAAAATCCAGGAGCCGGCCCCTCCGGGGGGGGTTGCTCACACAGTGGATAATAAAATCACAGGAGCCGGGCCCCCTGGGAGGGTGTGCCACACTGTGGATAAAAAAATACAGGAGCCGGACCCCCCTGGGGGGTGTGTAACTAGTGGGATAAAAAATCACGGGGCCAGGACCCCCTGGGGGGGTGCTCACAAGTGGATAATAAAATCACAGGGGCCAGGACGTCGCCCGACCCACGTTCTCACCCCGTATTTTCCCCTGTGTTTCCCTTTGGTTTACCAGTCATGTGTTTTTTTTAAAAAACATTTTATATTACTAAATACCCCCTACTACTGCTACTACTGCTATTCTTACTGCTGTGCTGCTCCTGCTAACCCCGCCCCCCGTACTAGCTACTACTAAACTGCTGCTGCTGCTGCTGCTGCTTTCTGCTTTTTTTCGCTGCTGTGCTTTCGCTGCGCCCGCTGTTTATTATACTACCACGTCAAAATGAAAAAGGGGCCATTATAATTTATTAGTAATATTCTTTTTTTAAACATTTGAAAACCACTGCTGTTTATTTTGATAACTGAAATGTTAAACATAATATGCTGGAATTTTCTGTGTATAAACTAGCTTTTTTAAAAAATACTTAATTTTTTTTTTTTGGGGATGGGGGGGCCCCTTGGGGGTCCGGAATAGGATGAAATTGAACAATATTGCCCAAAAACCAAAATAGAAAAACTGAAGAAAAAACCATCAAGAAAAGAGGAATGAAACATTGATTTCCCTGAGGGCTGAATTACCTCATTCCCCTCCCTTTCTTTAAAACCCTTTTTCTCTGTAGTGAAAGAAGAAACTAGATGGCGAAACCTGGTATTTCCAAATGTTGTACAAGTGCTTTCTTTCATGAAATCTTGTGAACTGCGTTCTCAGCATTTAAAAGCACCGTCATCATGACGGCAGACAACAAAATACAAGCTTTGCATGGAAATTCTGGAAAGCAAAAAAAGGGAAACAGGATTGAGAGACCCCTGAAAAAAATCGTGCAAAAAGGTTCCCCGGGCACAAAACTTTTTGCACGGATTTCCTGAACTTCGATCTCAGGGTTTGCGGTTTGACAGGGGTGGTATCCTGTGATGAAGCCAGGGGAAAACTTTCTGTGATTAAAACCCCGGGGGGACTACTGTGATGAAGCCAGGGGGCGGAAATTTTCGTATGAAGCCAGGGGGGGATCAACTGTGATGAAGCCGGGGAGGATCTACTGTGATGAAGGGGGCGGATCTTTTCTGTGGATGAAGTCGGGGGGGGATCTGCTGTGTTTTAAAGCCAGGGGCGGGGATCTACTCTGATACTAATGAAAGCTTAAACTTTAGGGGCCCTAATCCCCGGGGTGCACGGATCCTGTTTCCCCTGTCTCAGGGGAGACGGACGACATGTGTTGCTGGAAATACACGCGCGTCGGTGGGCATGCAGGCGAGTGCCCGGGTAGGTGGAGAGGCAGGCAGGTAGGAAGAGACAGGTGCGTGCGAAAACACACAGGGAGTGCGCAGGTAAACAGGTAATTAGGCAGGAAGACTGGCGAGTGAATACTGCAGGTGTACAGGCTGTGTATGTTAAGTTTATAGTATTATATATATATTAACACATCGGCCTTTTCCCACCAAGGCAGGGTGGCCCGAAAAAGAAAAACTTTCATCATTCACTCCATCACTCTCTTGCCAGGGGCATGCCTACACTACAGTTATAAAACCTGCAACATTAACACCCCTCCTTCGGAGTGCAGACACTGTACTTCCCATCTCCAGGACTCAAGTCCGGACTGCCGGTTTCCCTGAATCCCTTCATAAATGTTACCTTCCTTCCACTCCAACACCACATCAAATCCTAAAAACCATTTGTCTTCATTTGCTCCTAACACAGTCACACATTCTTGCTGGAAGTCCAAGCCCCTCGCACACAAAACCTCCTTTACCCCTTCCCTTCAACCCTTCCTATGCCGACCCCTACCCCGCCTTCCCTCCACTACAGAATTGTATACTCTCGAAGTTATTCTATTTCGTTCCACCCTCTCTACATGTCCAAACCATCTCAATAACCCCTCCTCAGCCCTCTGGATGATAGTTTTGGTAATCACACACACACACACACACACATATATATATATATATATATATATATATATATATGCAAGAAATTCGCAAGAGCAGGCGAAATATACACAAACACTGATCTCTGGCCGAAGGAGACTCGAACCTACGAACCTTGGAACAAGGTACGCAGTGCTATACCATTCTCACCACACTGGACTAATACCTTGGGGCCCAGCACAATGCTAGATGTCTAGCACTGTGCTGGGCAATTAGCAAGAACTCATTTAAAATTAAGTCCTTTCTAAAATTTTCTCATGCATTTAAAGATATATTTCTTTCATCTATGTTAATGTATAAATTACAAATTTTGTACCAAAAGAACCTTAGAAAACTTACCTAACCTTATTAGGTAGGTTTATAATAATTTAATAATAAACAAATACAATTAAATATATTTTTTTCGTTAGGTTCAGAATGATTTTTTTTGTGTGAATATATATATAATATATATATATATATATATATATATATTATATATTATATATATATATATATATATACATGTATACACATAAAGCATGGGAGAAGCTACGACTTCACAACCACGTGTAGCGATGCACAAGGTCAGATGGCTCTCGTGGCTAACCTGGAAGGAGCGTTGTCTAGGTTATTCGCTCTCCAATAAGCCACTGTCTGTCATCCTAACCTCTTTTTACACTGCCGTTTTGGGACTTTTGTTCCTGATAGCCTTAGTTGTCCATATAAAATATCATGTGTGTGAGATTAATTTGTGGCAGTAATGTGCAGTGTGAGCTCTACCATGATAATTACAGAGCCAGTCAGAGAGAGAGAGAGAGAGAGAGAGACTCATTATCTGCTAGCTCCTTCAAAAATCCTACAGTTTCTCCTCCTACAGTACATGTTTGTAGAGTTAGTTCCTGCACTAAGTCATGTTTATACGTGGTTTTAGAAAGACGTGTGAACGCACTGGGTGGTACACCCACATCACTGGGTGGTACACCCACATCACTGGGTGGTGTGTGAGAACCGAGTTGGTTCTGCTTATTGGACTTAGCCTTTGAGGTTGCGTTCAAATCAAATCAAATCAAGTTTATTCTCTATAAAGATTACAATGTGTGGTTTACATATTATATAAAACTAATTACAGAGAAGGCCACTATCACACCTAGCATGACTAGGCATTTCGGGTAGACTAAGATTAATTCAAAACTCTATATTGGTACAGATTAAGGAGCATATTGGTATTAAGGCTAAGTAACTGTATTACAGTTCGTAAATTTAGCAATGTGAATGGTTTTGTTTTGGTACAATTCGCAGTTTATATTGAAGCTCCTATATTGGAGTATCACAGGCAAACTTATGACTAGTTAAGATTCATTAGGTAATAGTTGTATTACGTATTTGTATGTTTATAGTCAATTGGGTGAGTGTAGGTGCGAATTGTGGGGAATCACAGATATCGAGGGGAGGTCTAGGTTGTTTTTTGTGTGTATGATACAAAAGAATAGGCGGTTTTCATGTAGTTAGCTGATGGTGGGGTGTCATGGAGATAAGACGTTTTCTAATGGTAGTTCTGAAAGTGATGAATGTGTCTGCAGTTTGAGTTTTCAGGTAGGGTGTTCCAGATTTTAGGCCCTTTTATGTACACTGAATTTTTGTAAAGGTTTAGCTGGACACGGGGAATGTCATAGAGATGTTTGTGTCTGGTGTTATGGCTGTGAGTCCTGTCACAACTATCAAGAAAGTGTTTTAGGCCATGCTTAAAATTGGAATTTAAGGTTCTGTAAATGTAGGTTGCACAGTAGTAAGTGTGGATCTTCTGTACAGTGAAGAAGTGGGGAGGGGGGGTGTTGCCTGAGATTGAATTGCGTGATTATTCTTACTGCGCCTTTTTGTTGGGTTAATACTGGCTTTAAGTGTGGTGTGCAGTTGATCCCCAAGCACAAACAGCGTAGGTGAGGTAGGGATAGATGAGTGAAGGGCTGATTGTGGCACGTATTAACGTATCTTGGAGAGGATCCCAACCTTTTTGGATACTTTTTTTATGTGTTGGATATGGGTGCTGAAATTCAGGTTGCTATAGAGGTGCAGGCCTAGGAATTTGCCCTCATTATGTCTGGCAATAAGAGTGTTGTCGATCGTAATGTTCAGTTGTGCAACACTTGTTCTGTTACCAAACATAATATAGAAGGTTTTGTCAGTGTTAAGTGTAAGTTTATTGGCTGTCATCCATGTAGATATTTTGGGTAGCTCCTCGTTAACAATGGTGTTGAGGGTGGAAATATTTGGGTGGGAGATGACATAAGTCTTGTCGTTAGCAAAGAGACTGGGATTCAGGTGTTGTGATACGTTGGGAAGATCATTGATGTATAGGAAGAAGAGCAGGGGACCAAGGTACTTACTTCCCTGTGGTACTCCAGTATCAAGTGGTCGTGTTGATGAGGTTGTGTCTTTAATGGTGACGTATTGATACCTATTAGTAAGGTAGGATTTGAAATATGCAAGTGCATGGCCTCTTATACCATAATGGTCAAGTTTGTGGAGTAGGATGCCGTGATCTACTGTGTCAAAAGCTTTTCTTAGGTCAATTAAAGTCCTAATGGATATTCCTTATTTTCCAGTGCTGTGTAAAGCAGATCTAGCATTTTGACAATTGCATCATTAGTGCTTTATTTTTTCTGAAGCCAAACTGGCAGGGGTTGAGTATGTTTGATGCTGTTATAAACGAATATAATCTGTTGTGCACGAGTTTCTCGAAGATTGTGAATAACAATGGTAAGTTTGATATTGGTCTATAGCTGGTCTAGTGGCTAACGCGACGGGCTGGAGTTTTGAGACTCTCTGACCGCGGGTTCAATCCCGGCCGGGGTATGGTTTGTTTGCAATCGTGTCATTACGATTTCGCGAGTCTTGGTCTATAGTTGTTTACATCTGTGGGGTCACCACCTTTGTGTATTGGTGTAACCCTTGCTGTCTTGAGTAGTGTCGAGAAAGTGCTAGTTTCTAGTGACTTGTTAAAAAGTAATGTAATAGTAGGCGGAAGGACATGGACCGCTCGCTTGTACAATAATGGTGGGATGTGAGACAGATTCTCTGAATTATTTTTAAGTGACTTAAAAATCGTGGTGACTTCAGTGGGCTCAGTAGGTGCAAGATAGAGGGAGTATGGGAAATTCCCATCTAAGTAATCGTTTGCACGGGCGTTGGTACCTGGGATTTTACTGGTGAGATTAGATCCTATGGTTGAGAAGAAGTCGTTTATCTTGTTAACTGTATCAATGGGATCCAGTGGTGTTTCGTTAGGTTCAGTGTTGGAACATAATTTCCTGAAAGTTAAATCCTGTGGACACTTTGTCTCTCATCTGTTTTTTCTGAACTTACTTTATTAATAGCTAAGTTGTGTGTTGACTTAAATAATACACACTGGAGGCTGACTTATGGTATGCCTAAGACACTTTATTTTTGTCATTTATTTGGTGTAACTTTGGAGAATATTATCACATGTATAGATTTGCGGAGTTTCATTGTGTTATCGAGACATATTTGGATTAGAATAAGATATTCTGGTTTTACCATTAGTTTTCCTGGGCCTTATTCATATATAAGTTTTATTCCTGAGATATTTACCTTCAAGAGGCAAGTACGTCTTACATCCTTCAAGTTGCACTAAACTTCTGCAGAACAACTTCACTTCCTATAAGACCTACATGATATGAGATAATCTCCGCCTCTATTATTTCACTCACCTGCTTTGAGATATACTCAGCTTCCGTAAGACACATCTTCTCTGAGATACACTTCTCTCCTGAACGACTCATTCGCCTACCCTGAGACACTCACGTGATGTAAAAAAAAAAGTGAGCTGCGGCTGCAGATGCAAGAGGGCCTCCTGGGAGGGTGTGCTCACACTAGTGGATAATAAGATCACAGGAGCAAGGACCTCCTGAGAGGGTGTGCTCACACTAGTGGATAATAAGATCACAGGAGCCAGGACCTCCTGGGAGGGTGTGCTCACACTAGTGGATAATAAGATCACAGGAGCCGGCCCTCCTGGGAGGGTGTGCTCACACTAGTGGATAATAAGATCACAGGAGCCAGGCCCTCTGGGAGGGTGTGCTCACACTAGTGGATAATAAGATCACAGGAGCCAGGACCTCCTGGGAGGGTGTGCTCACACTAGTGGATAATAAGATCACAGGAGCCAGGCCCTCCTGGGAGGGTGTGCTCACACTAGTGGATAATAAGATCACAGGAGCCAGGACCTCCTGGGAGGGTGTGCTCACACTAGTGGATAATAAGATCACAGGAGCCAGGACCCTCTGGGAGGGTGTGCTCACACTAGTGGATAATAAGATCACAGGAGCCAGGCCCTCCTGGGAGGGATGTGCTCACACTAGTGGATAATAAGATCACAGGAGCCAGGCCTCCTGGGAGGGTGTGCTCACACTAGTGGATAATAAGATCACAGGAGCCAGGACCTCCTGGGAGGGTGTGCTCACCTAGTGGATAATAAGATCATCAGGAGCCAGGACCTCCTGGGAGGGTTGTGCTCACAATAGTGGATAATAAGATCACAGGAGCCAGGACCTCCTGAGAGGGTGTGCTCACATAGTGGATAATAAGATCACAGGAGCCAGGACCTCCTGGGAGGGTGTGCTCACACTAGTGGATAATAAGATCACAGGACCAGGACCTCCTGGGAGGGTTGTGCTCACACTAGTGGATAAGAAGATCACAGGAGCCAGAACCTCCTGGTGAGGGTGTTGCTTACACTAGTGGAGTAATAAGATCACAGGAGCCAGGACCTCCTGGGAGGGTTGTGCTCACACTAGTGGATAATATGATCACAGGAGTCAGGACCTCCTGGGAGGGTGTGCTCACACTAGTGGATAATAAGATCACAGGAGCAAGGACCTCCTGAGAGGGTGTGCTCACACTAGTGGATAATAAGATCACAGGAGTCAGGACCTCCTGGGAGGGTGTGCTCACACTAGTGGATAATAAGATCACAGGAGTCAGGACCTCCTGGGAGGGTGTGCTCACACTAGTGGATAATAAGATCACTGGAGCCAGGACCTCCTGGGAGGGTGTGCTCACACTAGTGGATAATAAGATCACAGGAGTCAGGACCTCCTGGGAGGGTGTGCTCACACTAGTGGATATAAGATCACAGGAGCCAGGCCCTCCTGGGAGGGTGTGCTCACACTAGTGGATAATAAGATCACAGGAGCCAGGACCTCCTGGGAGGGTGTGCTCACACTAGTGGATAATAAGATCACAGGAGCCAGGCCCTCATGGGAGGGTGTGCTCACACTAGTGGGATAATAGATCACAGAAGCCAGGACCTCCTGGGAGGGTGTGCTCACACTAGTGGATAATAAGTCACAGGAGCCAGGACCTCTGGGAGGGTGTGCTCACACTAGTGGATAATAAGATCACAGGAGCCAGGACCTCCTGGGAGGGTGTGCTCACACTAGTGGATAATAAGATCACAGGAGCCGGACCTCCTGGAGGGTGTGCTCACACTAGTGGATAATAAGATCACAGGAGCCAGGACCTCCTGGGAGGGTGTGCTCACACTAGTGGATAATAAGATCACAGGAGCCGGCCCTCCTGGAGGGTGTGCTCACACTAGTGGATAATAAGTTCACAGGAGCCAGGACCTCCTGGGAGGGTGTGCTCACACTAGTGGATAATAAGATCACAGGAGCCAGGACCTCCTGGGAGGGTGTGCTCACCACTAGTGGATAATAAGATCACAGGAGCCAGGACCTCCTGGGAGGGTGTGCTCACTACTTGATAATAAGATCACAGGAGCCAGGCCCTCCTGGGAGGGTGTGCTCACACTAGTGGATAATAAGATCACAGGAGCCAGGACCTCCTGGGAGGGTGTGCTCACACTAGTGGATAATAAGATCACAGGAGCCAGGCCCTCCTGGGAGGGTGTGCTCACACTAGTGGATAATAAGATCACAGGAGCCAGGCCCCCTGGGAGGGTGTGCTCACACTAGTGGATAATAAGATCACAGGACCAGGACCTCCTGGGAGGGTGTGCTCACACTAGTGGATAATAAGATCACAGGAGCCAGGACCTCCTGGGAGGGTGTGCTCACACTAGTGGATAATAAGATCACAGGAGCCAGGACCTCCTGGGAGGGTGTGCTCACACTAGTGGATAATAAGATCACAGGAGCCAGGACGTCGCCCGACTCCCACGTCTCACCACGCGTATTTCTCCGTGTGTTCCTCTTTGGCTTTACCAGTCATGTGTGTTTGTACATTCATTTTATATTACTACTACCACTACTACTGCTACTACTGCTATTACTAGTACTGCTGCTGCTGCTCCTGCTAATCCTGCACCTGCTACTACTGCTACTACTACTACTGCTGCTGCTGCTGCTGCTGCTGCTGCTGCTGCTTCTGCTGCTGCTGCTTCTGCTGCTGCTGCTGCTGCTATTATTACTACTACCACAGTCAAGTGAACTAGGGGCCATTATAATTCTATTAGTAATATTCTTTTAATCATGTTGAAAACCACTGCTGTTTATTTATGCATAACTGAAGTGTTAAACATAATATGCTGGAATTATCTTGTGTATAAACTAGCTTAATAAATACTTAAATATTTTTTCTGGGGATGGGGGTCCGTGGCGTCCGTGAATAGGATGTAAATTGAACAATATTGCCAACACCAAGAGTAGACACACTGAAGAACAACCATCAAGACTGATGGACTGAACACATCGATTCCAGGCTGAGGGACTGATTACCTCATTCCCCTCTTCATCTTTCACCATTTTTCTCTGTAGTGAACTGAAGAAACTACTGATTGGCGAAACCTGAGTATTTCCAAATGTTGTACAAGTGTCTAACTCTTCATGAACTCTTGTGAACTGCATGCTTCTGCAGCAGTTTAAAACGCACCGTCATCACTGGAACAAGACAACAAACTACAAGCTCTTTGCATAGGAAATTCTGGAAAGCAAAAGGAAGCAGGATATGAGAGACGTGAAAAAAATCGTTGTGCAATGGGTTCCAGAGGCACAATCTTTTTGACAGCGGATTTCCTGAACTTCGATCTCAGGTTAGCGGTTTGACAGCGATGGTATCAGCTGTGATGAAGCCAGGGGAGGATCTACTGTGATGAAGCCAGGGGCGGATCTACTGTGATGAAGCCAGGGGCGGATCTACTGTGATGAAGCCAGGGGCGGATCAACTGTGATGAAGCCAGGGGAGGATCTACTGTGATGAAGCCAGGGGCGGATCTACTGTGATGAAGTCAGGGGCGGATCTGCTGTGATGAAGCCAGGGGCGGATCTACTCTGATACTAATGAAGCTTAAACTTCAGGGTCCCTAATCCTGGAGGAGCCCACAGAAACGACTTCAGTCCACTTTGCTTAAAATTTTTGGGCCCGCTGTTTGAGAAGGGGTTGCGAAGGGGCCCCCATAACAGTTCAAGCTTCAGGGCCCAAAAAATGTAGGTCCGCCACTGGATGAAACTGAGAAGGCGAGCCTTGAGATGCAGTGCTGTGTGGACAATAAACCTATGAATGAAGCCGACACTTGCAGCAGCAGCAGCAGGACTTTTGTGAGTGACGGTGGCTGGTGGTGCACTGCTAAGACTGCAATATACTCAAAAGTTTTGAAACAGTACAGTTCCTCTCTGGGGAACAGGTATGGAAGGTGTTGCATTGTGTCTGAGGGATTCACAAAGCTCTCAGTTAAGGATCAAGACCACAAGTGTCAACAGTATTATGATAGCAGGTACTGCTAAGACTTACACAGACCATGACACATGGCTGTCGTCTAATGAAAGGAACAAGATATAGTTAGTCAACCTCCTTGAGGAGCACCTTTACTTCCAGGACCATAGTGTTAATGTATGCAGTGGAGATGTTCACTCACTACTCATGTCAACAGTATTAGAATTTGCCCGTGACTGGCAGCATGATACTGTTGCAGAAGACACTGATGTATTCACATTATTTTATCACTGGGACACTTGCATGGCTGACATCTTGTTCGGGAAGGAAAGTAGGCCCTGAAAGACGGAACAAATATATGGGTTGCAGAAAGCCATATATGTTGCAGATTTTGAACTGTAGTATCTGCACTCCACTGGTAAGACAGTGATGGGGTAAGCGATGATGAAAGTGTTTATTTTTCTGGTCACTTTGCCTCGGTGGGAAACGGCCGATGTGTTTAGAAATAAAGGAAACTGACTGCAGGCTGTTTATGATATTCGGAAACACATATATTCATGCCTTGAGTAATTGAAACACTACGTCAGAGTAGCTGCAGTACTGCTTCAGAGTGGTTGCAACACTACATCAAGGTGGTTACAATACTACGTCAAAGTGGTTGTAATACTACGTCAGAGTGGTTGCAACACTACGTCAACAACAGACGGTTATGGAGGGACATAGTTAATGAGACAACTGCAGAAGTAAACAGATGGCTTGTGGGCACTATGTCTTATGGACACACTAACTGCACAATATGTAAGGCAACTAATCAATCAAGAGTGCCTCTTGCCGTCAGACAGTAGAGGTTATCGCCGTGGTAGGAGATGACTGGCTCATCTTGGGTGGTACCACTACAAGTAGCGGGCTCCCGGTTGCTTTCACTGTACCATTGTAAGTACTAGGGATGTGTTTCTTCATACCATACCACTGTACGTTGTAAATTTATTCAAGTACAGGTACACATAAATACAGTTAGCACAGATTATCATACACAGCAGCATAAGTGTAGATTACCAAGGATAACCCCTGGCTGTTTTCACTCTGCTACTGTGCATATTGGGTTCCATTTTCCTCTATTCCACTGCATGTTCTGAGCAGTTTTTTCTCACTATCCCACTTTTATTCTTACTGTAACACTGTAGATATAGTACAGGGCTCCTGACTGTCCTCACCATCCCGTCACTCAATTCTTGCTTTATAACCAGTCAATAATCAAGCAAAACACATTAACTGGATCCCATACGATAAATCTGCTGCTCATGGTTCACTTCCAACATACGACGCTGTTTGGGCAGTGAGGTGTGAAGGTGCATATACAGAACAGTTCTTAAACGAAATATAAACTTTATCAATTTTACTCTGATTTGATTCATCGACCACTGGGGTGATCACACCTGCTGGCTAACACTCTGGGATCACCCACTCGGGTATGACTGGGGTGATCACACCTGCTGGCTAACACTCTGGGATCACCCACTCGGGTATGACTGGGGTGATCACACCTGCTGGCTAACACTCTGGGATCACCCACTCGGGTAAGACTGGGGTGATCACACCTGCTGGCTAACACTCTGGGATCACCCACTCGGGTAAGACTGGGGTGATCACAACCTGCTGGCTAACACTCTGGGATCACCCACTCGGGTATGACTGGGGTGATCACACCTGCTGGCTAACACTCTGGGATCACCCACTCGGGTAAGACTGGGGTGATCACACCTGCTGGCTAACACTATGGGATCACCCACTCGGGTATGACTGGGGTGATCACACCCGCTGACTAACACTCTGGGATCACCCACTGAGGTGATCACACCCGCTAACACTCTGGGATCCTTTTCATACCTTCAATGATAAACTCGTCTTGATAACTGTAACTCGTTAAATGATCTGTAAACAAAAGCATCGACCCAACAGCCACGGTAACTGGAGGTTAAACAAACCATACCACGGGCAGGGATAGAACCCGTGATCAGAGTCTCAAAACTCTAGAGCGTCGCGTTAGCCACTGGACCAGCTAGCCACAATAAGATTCGTCCAACTAAGTATATTTCTACACCATAGGAAGGTTAGCACAGGCACCACTGTGACCACAAATGCAAGTTTTTACAGACGAATGTCCAGCTAGCGTGGCCGTGACGAACTCTAGCTCAAGTCCCCTCAAAGCCGTTAACATGACTCACGAAATCGTAAAGACACGATTGTGGTCACAGTGGTGCCTATGCTAACCTTCCTATGGTGTAGAAATATACCTAGTTGGACGAATCTTATTGTGGCTAGCTGGTCCAGTGGCTAACGCGATGGTCTGGTGTTTTGAGACTCTCTGATCACGGGTTCTATCCCCGCCCGTGGTATGGTTTGTTTGCAATCGTGTCATTACGATTTCATGAGTCATGTTAAAGTAACTGGAGGTTAACATTAAAAATTAATCAGAGACTCGAGCTGAATTACAGTCTTCTGTAGAATACAAACATAAGTGCCATATTAGTAAAACTTATCGCCGGTTAAAGGCTTCGAGCAGTTTAGCCACCAATTTGACAATCTGATAGACAAAACTGAGACATTATTCTCCATTCGATTTCTCGTGAACGCTTAATCTGATTCACTTTAGTGTTATTCTCTTAACGAAGTGTATTAAAAAATTATGCATCACTGTTGCTCCTCCATGCATTAAGGTGGAGAGAAACCACGGAACGGGTGGGGTGTGAACTCGTGGCGAGTGAATCGTAACTCCTAGAGTTTTACAACTCACTCGCCATGGGTTCAAACCCCACCATACCGTGGTTTGTTTGTAATCGTGTTTATTACGATTTCGTGAGTCAAGGTTAGAGAGGTATGAGCTTATGGGATACAGAGGGATACCTTCCTCTGATCACCCACCGACCGAAACACATCTAGTTGTTGAATAAATTGAGGAATCACAGTAGCAATTGTGAGTCATTGTATGGAGGGTCGCCGGTCAGTCAAGCCGCGGCTCGCAGCTCGCACCACCAGGACCCTCCCGCTCGTGTCCACCTTCTCTTTCCAGCTTTACCTCACCGTTTGTAAGTGTTTAATTGATCATCCAGTCATTGTGCCTTAGACGTTTTCTCTCTAATTAAGCTTGTTTTCTGCAGGAGTTGTCACAAGGCTCTCCTCTAGGCTTTTGCCACACCCTTAGGCTCTCACACCCTGAGGATCCTGCCAAATTCTTAGGCTCCCAACACATCCTAAGGATCCTAACACACCCTTGATACCCTCACACTCCTACCACACCCTAAACCTACTGCACACCCTAGAACTCCTACCACACCCTAGAGCTCTTCCATATTCCTCGGCTCTTCCACACTCCTAGAGCTCCTTCCACACCCTAGAACTTCCACACCCTAGAACTCTTCCATATCCTAGAGCTCCTTTCACTCCCTAGAGCTCCTTCCACGCCCTAAAGCTCTTTCTACACCCTAGAGCTCCTGCCGCACCATAGAACTCTTCTACATCTTAGAGCTCCTTCCACACCCTAGAGCTCTTTCTACACCCTAGAGCTCCTTCCACACCTTATAACTCTGCCATATCCTAGAGCTCCTTCCACATCCTGGATCTCCTTCCATATCCTAGAGCTCCTGCCACACCCTAGAACTCTTCCACATCTGAAAGCTCCTCCCACACCCTAGAGGCTCTAGCACACCCTAGAGCTCCTTCCACATCCTATAGCTTCTTCCACATGCTAGAGCTTCTTCCACATCCTACAGCTTCGATACCTACAGCTTCAATTCCTACAGTGTTCGATTCCCGGCGCGGGTAGAAACATTGTGCGTGTTTCTTTACACCGGTTGTCTATGTTCCCCATCAGTAAAATGGGTACCTGAGTGTTAGTAGACTGGTGTGGGTCGCATCCTGGGACAAAACTGACCTAATTTGCCCGAAATGCTCTACATAACAAGCGGATTTCTATACAGTAGTATGTCAGTGATGTCAGCTAGGACTGTATACCTTGTACATGTACTTGGAGTAATAAAATTATTTATATTATAAATATACACCCTAGAGCTTCTTCCACATCCTACAGCTCTTCCACATCCTACAGCTCTTCCACATCCTACAGCCCTTCCACATCCTACAGCCCTTCCACATCCTACAGCCCTTCCACATCCTACAGCCTTTCCACATCCTACAGCCCTTCCACATCCTACAGCTCTTCCACATCCTACAGCCCTTCCACATCGTACAGCTCTTCCACTCACTAACAAACTTTTCCTCAGAGAACTCCGGCTTTAAGAGTTTTTCTTTAATGATTTAGTTACCTCTTTGTGTTAATTTATTGCGGATTATCCATTTAATGTGCGATAGATAAGGCAAAGAAGAGAGGGAGGGAGGGAGAGAGGGAGGGAGAGAGGGAGGGAGAGAGGGAGGGAGGGAGAGAGAGGACAATAACGGAAGAAGGATGGACGGTAGAAGTTGAGAGAGGATGGATGGCAAGGATAGATTTCGAAATCCAGAAGAAAGGGGAGATATGGGTGGAGGATGTGTTATATTAATAGTGAGAGAGAAAGAGAAAAGAGAGAGAGAGAGTGGAGAGAGAGAGAGAGAGAGGAGAGAGAGGAGAAGAGAGAGAGAGAGACGAGAGAGAGAGAGGAGAGAGAGAGAGAAGCACCTGGTGCTTTCGACCGGGTGTGGCATCAGGGCCTCTTAGCAAAACTGCAAGCTCTGGGAATTGCAGGCTCTACGCTGTCTCCTCAGCAAGTGTTCCACAAGGAAGCGTGCTGGGACCTTAATTATGGAATGTGTACTTCAGTAACCCTCTTCATATCAGCCAGAATCCCATGCATATGCAGACTCGACTGTACACAGACATTCCCTTAACCAATTGAAGAAATGCCAGCTGCTAAGCTATGGCAATCACCAGCTAACAGCTATATCAGCTTTGGATGAAATAGATGGCAAGTAACATTTGCACCTGATAAAACACAAATGATGATGGTCTCAGGCAACCATATGGTAATACCGGTGGCAGTATAAGGATGAAATGGAGGAAGTTTGCACCTGGGGAAGTTGAATATCCTTTGGGTGAAATTTGACTCCAAACTAACCATGAAGAGCGTGCACATTGTACAACTGCAACAAGGCGAGCTAGAAAGCTTACAGCACTTCCGCCGTAACTCGATCTGCTTGACAGTAGAGGATGCAAGATTCTATATGAGCGCAAGTACGCTCACACCTTGAGATATGCTCCACTTTCTTGGTTTGCCTGCCTCCTTCCCTCCACTGCCGACTGCTTGACAGAGTAGAGAACAGACAAGACGTCACAGTCCTCGCCTGGACCATTCCTAGGATAGATCCATGTCATTTCAGCAGAGCCCTTCAACACAGAGGGATGTGGGTGGCTTACTGTTAAATTACAAGGCAAAATATTGCCAAAGTACCCATACTTGATCCACTTCGAGGACAGCGAGAAGCACTTCTATACCACAAGAAACGGCAGAAAGCAACAACAACTTCACTCTGGCTGTATCCAACCCTCTAAGATCATTATCCCCAGGATGACTCGAGTCTGGAACACAATCGTACAACATTATGATGTCAACGAGATAAGTCAGTTGATCAGATGAAAATGCTGGCCCACAGATGCATCACTTCATCCTGTTCCCATACTTGTGGGGTTTCATAACAATAAAAATACTTTCAAAGGGCTAGAAAGGTAACAGCTTTTGCTTCTATTCATTTGATTGCCGGAACCCCCGGCCCGGGGTCTCTTCAACAAGTTGGAAACCTTTAACTGTAAATAGTTTGTCAATAAAGCTAGGGATCCAACCAACTTGTAAAACCCTGTTAAAAAGAAGAGAAGAGAGAGAGAGAGAGGAGAGAGAGAGAGAGAAGAAAGGAAAAAGAAAATAGCGAGGAGCAAAGAAAGGAAGACATAATTAAAAAAAAAGCGATGACACAAGGAAGAAAATTTACATTTGTTTTTTGTCCCCGGGAAGCGGCTATTTTATTGTGCTTTAAATATCCATCCTATAACGGCCCACAAAGCATAGGGATAACAAGAGGCCTAAAACTAGGAAAAAAAAAAGGGGGGGTTACGGAAGTACTTCGGGATATATATATTACAATACATTTTCTTGAGTCATGTTTTTTTTTCATTAAAAAAATTTTAAGACTTACCATTCGGGAACAATTTTTCCACAAAGAGGGGTTAATTTTTGGTATATTATAATGGTCTTTTAAGGGGGTAAAAGGGAAAAACTGTGATTTGCGAGTCATCATGACCAAAAATTGATCATCTTTTTTTCTGTCTAACTGCCACAAGTACAAATAACCAAGCCTAACCGGCTACTACAACAACTTGATCATGTACAGTAATTCGGGGATATAGAATCCTAAGAAAAAACATTAATTTCAAATCTGATTTTTTAAAAATTTTCACCCGGCTTTTCCTAGCGTGTTGTTATCACGGGTGTCAACGGCTTCTCCAGGGCGTTTTAGTCCGTGTGTCAAGCGCTTCTCCGTGAGCGTGTTGTTAGTCACGGGTCCCAAACGGCTTCCCAGTGACGTGTTTTTTATCACGGTGTCAACGGCTTTTCCAGTGACGTTTTGTTAGTCACGGGCAAGCGGCTTCTCCAGTGAGCGGTTGTTATCCCCGTGTTCAAGCGCTTCTCCAGGAGCGTGTTGTTAGTCACGTTGCAAGCGGGGTTCCCCCGTAAAGTGTTGTTAGTCACTTGTCAAGCGGGTTCCCTTTTAGCGTGTTTTTTAGTCCTGTGTCAAGGGGGGCTTCCCAGTGAGGGGTGTTGTTTGTCACGTGTGTCAAGCGCCTTCATTCAGACCAAAAAATAACCAAATCATCTCATTACTAATTTTTAAAAATGCATCAGGATACAAACAATTTATGTGTTTGTATAGAAAACCACTTTTCAGTTTCCCTTTTGCCTTGTCAACATGGTTGACAAGTAGGGGCAAGGCAAGAGAGCAACGATACCCGCCACAACCTGCTCTGCCACAACCCTCCCCGCCACAACGCTAAACCCCTGCCAGCAGACGTGCCCTGCAGCAACGCGCCCTGCCCCGCAGACGCTACCCGCCAGCAGACGCTGCCCTGCCAGCAGACCCTGCCTCCAGCAGACCGCTAAACCCCCCAGCAACGCTACCCCCCGCCAGCAGACCTGCCCTGCCACAGACGCACCCTCCAGCAACCTGCCCCTTTCCACAGACCCAAACCCCCGCCCCCCAGACCGCCCTGCCCAGACGCTGCCCTGCCAGACCGCTACCCGCCACAGACCGCCCTTTCCAGCAACGCTACCCCGCCCCGAGACGCTGCCCGCCCCGGGCCCCAACCCCACCCTCCCAGACGCAAAACCCCGCCACAACCAAACCCCGCCAGGGAAAAGCTACCCTGCCCAGCAGAAAGCTACCCTGCCAGCAACGCTGCCCTGCCGCAACCACCCTGCCAGCAGACCCGCCCGCCAGCAGACGCGCCCCCCCAGCAGACGCTACCCCGCCACAGACCTGCCCTGCCACAGACGCCCCGCCGCGACGCTACCCGCCCCAGACCTCCTGCCGCAACGCTGCCCTCCAGCAGACGCTCCCTGCCAGCAGAGCTACCCTGCCAGCAACCCTCCCTCAGCAACGCTGCCCGCCAGCAACGCTACCCTGCCAGCAGACGCACCCCCGCCACAGACGCTACCCTGCCCGCAACGCTGCCCTGCCACAAGGGTGCCCTGCCACAAGCGCCCGCCAGCAACGCTGCCCCCCAGCAGACGCTGCCCTGCCCCAACGCTACCCCCACAGACGCTGCCCTGCCAGCAACCCCACCCCCACAGCCTGCCCTGCCAGCAACGCTGCCCTCCAGCAACGCGCCCTCCCCCAACCTACCCGCCACAACGCTGCCCTGCCAGCAGACGCTGCCCCCAGCAGACGCACCCTCCACAAACGCTGCCCGCCAAAGACGCTGCCCCGCCAGCAACGCTGCCCTCCAGCAAAGCGCCCTCCACAGCCTACCCTGCCAGCAACGCACCCGCCAGCAACGGGCCCCCCGCCCAGACGCTACCCTGCCAGCAACGCTGCCCTGCCACAACGCCCTGCCAGAACGCTGCCCTGCCAGCAGACGCTGCCCGCCAGCAACGCTGCCCCTGCCGCAACGCTCCCGCCCCGCAGACGCTACCCTCCACAGACCTGCCCTCCAGCAACGCTACCCCCCAGAGACCGCCCGCCACAGACGCTGCCCTGCCAGCAACGGCCCCCCGCCCGCAGACCTGCCCTCCAGCAACGCTCCCTGCCAGCAGCGCACCCCCACGACGCTGCCCTGCCAGCAGACGTGCCCCGCCAGAAACCTACCCTGCCAAGACCGGGTGCCCTGCCAGCAACGCGCCCTGCCCAGACGCACCCGCCAGCAGACGAACCCCGCCACAACGCTACCCGCCAGCAGACGCTCCCTGCCAGCAACGGCCCTGCCAGCAACCGCCCTGCCACAGACGCTGCCCTCCAGCAACGCTGCCCTGCCAGCAACGCTCCCGCCCGCAGACGCTACCCTCCCCAGACGCGCCCTGCCAGCAGAGCCCCCCCACCTGCCAGCAGACCCCCTGCCCGCAGACCTACCCTCCACAGACCTGCCCTGCCGCAGACGCGCCCCCGCCAGCAAGCTACCCCCCCAGCAGACCCCCCCGCCCGCAACCGCCCTGCCACAACGCACCCTGCCAAGACGCTGCCCTGCCAGAACGCTGGCCCGCCGCAACGCTACCCGCCAGCAACCCTGCCCTGCCACAGATCCCTACGACATGCATCAATAGTGCAACATTTTGTCTATAGATCAATTTATGATAGTTTTATGAAATTTTATTATTGCCTGTTACACAAAAATTTGATTGCAAAACAACCACAAGCTTTTGCCTTTTGTGTTGCAATCATCAGGACACCATGTTTCAAAAAGGGAAAGAATTCCAAATTTAGAATTTTCCGAATTTTACTTTCGACACGACAAGATGAAGTGGGAAGACGGAAGGGGGCAAAAAAGGGGGCAAGACAGATATAATGGGAAAGGGGGAGGTGGAGGGTATCTAAAGTGAAATGGCGGAAAGGTGTGAGAAATGAGAGGCGAGAGGGAAAGAAGGCAGGGCGTACGGTTCTGGACGGGAGAGCTGGGTAGGATGGGAGGGGGAATGGAAGGCGAGGGAATGGGTGGAGAAGAGGGGAAAGGTTTAGGGGGGGAGGACAAGAAAATTGGAAAGAGGGACAAAAAGGGTGTGGGAGGGAGGGGATAGGGGGAAGGAACAGAATTGGGAAAGGAGAACTGGGTGGTGGGAGGGAGGAGGGTGGAATGGAGGAGGGAGTGGGTGGGAGGAGAATGAGGGAGCAACGCTCGGGACGTTCATCCTGTGTAGTGGAACGACGAAGACCACCCACTGTGGTACCCTCCCACCCACTGTGGTACACTCCCAACCACTGTGGTACCCTCTCTCCCACTGTGGTACTCTCCCACCCACTGTGGTACCCTCCCACCCACTGTGGCACCCTCCCACCCACTGTGGCACCCTCCTACCCACTGTGGCACCCTCCTACCCACTGTGGTACCCTCCCTCCCACTGTGGTACCCTCCCACCCACTGTGGCATCCTCCCACCCACTGTGGTATCCTCCCACCCACTGTGGCAGGGTGGGAGGATACCACCTTCCAGTGGTTAGAAGATACCAACCACTGTGGTATCTTCCGACGCACTGTGGTACCCTCCCAACCACTGTGGTACCCTCCCACCCACTGTGGTACACTCCCAACCACTGTGGTACCCACTCTCCCACTGTGGTACTCTCCCACCCACAGTGGTACCCTCCTACCCACTGTGGTACCCTCCCACCCACTGTGGCACCCTCCTACCCACTGTGATACCCTCCCACCCACTGTGGTACCCTCCCTCCCACTGTGGTACCCTCCCACCCACTGTGGTATCCTCCCACCCACTGTAGTATCCTCCCACCCACTGTGGCACCCTCCCACCCATTGTAGTGCCCTCCCACTCACTGTGGTACCCTCCTACTCACTGTGGTACCCACCCATCCACTGTGATGACCTGCCTCTCTAAATGGCAAAATCCCACCCATAATAGCACCCTCCCACCCATGATGGTACCCTCGTACCCACAATGGTGCCCTCGTACCCACAATGGTGCCCTCGTAGCCAAAATGGTACCCTCGTACCCACGGTGGTACTCTCGTTGCCACGAAGGTATCCTCGTTCCCACGAGGGTACCCTCGTTTCCATTTATTTATTTATTAATTTGAACATGATACAGTGAAGTACAAAGGAATACAGTTATTACAGTGCAACATGCCAAAGCTCCTTGTATGCAGAGCATTATGGGCAGCTTAAAATTAACTTAAGATTAACTAAGCAATGATATAATCAGTGGTAAAAACATTATTTTAAACAGATAACAATTTAGCACAAATGAGTATTACAAAGACAGGTCATGTGGTGAACAATAAAATGGTATAAAATACCGACAGGTTGTTTAGGTAAGACACATATGCAACAGTTAGGTATCTTTATTTCGAAACGTTTCGCCTACACAGTCGACTGAAGAAGCCTACTGTGTAGGCGAAACGTTTCGAAATAAAGATACCTAACTGTTGCATATGTGTCTTACCTAAACAGGTCATATGGTCATTTACTGTGTTGCTGTGCATTCAATAGAGTGGAGTATTCTGTTAGGTAATGTAATTAAAAAATAAAGTTTGATTGGGTCACTGGTTAGACATTTATGAAATACAATAATGAGAAACATTTACGAGATACAATTTATGAGATACAATTATTAAGTATTTATTTAGATGTGGTACCAAAATGGTACCCTCGTACCATAATGATGCCGTAACACAGAAAATGGCACCTCTCCCACTACGGTGGTTCCTTTGTACCCGCAATGATTCCTTCCTCTCATAATGGTACCCTCCCACACACATCACACTGCAATGGTACTTTCCTATCCAGTTCACACTACCAGTAGTAACCACCCATCAACACCACAATGTTAATAGTAAACACCCACCTATATCACACCCACAATGGTGCTCTCCCACCCACATCAAGCAGACAACGGTTCCTTCCTACCCACACCACTCCATGGAAATAAATGGTATAAAATACCGACACAATGGAAATATAAACACACATGCAGTATAATGTGATCCTTTATTGACAACGTTTCGCCCGCACAGTGGGCTTTTTCAAGTCACAAACAGATCTACCTGAAGCGGAAGGTACGCAAGTATTTATAGTCAGGTTCAGAATGCTGAGGTCAGGTGGAGAATGCTGCATCTGATGATCTACCGAGTGGGGTTATAGAGTCTAAAATTTTGGGTAGCTTGGAAGGGAGATTGGCTAAGTATGTGAGTAGACCTTCTGCAGTATTCCTCCATTCCTATGTTCTTATGTGGGATAGCGATGAAGAAGTTTCTTGGCAAGTGGTTCAGGTATGTTATAGAAGCCATTGTTCTGGTTGAAGTTGTTGAATATAGAGATAAGCGATGATTCCAGGATTCTTCGGTATTGAGTACTGTTTTCTCTGGCGATAAGTCTTGAGATTCTGTAGTTGATTAAATGGTTGTATGAATTGCGATGTTGTACACAGGCATTCCTTGGATCGTCAGACCTGCTTCCGTATTGGTGTTCTGAAATACGTGTTTGGAGGTCTCTTGACCTCCAAACACGTATAATTTGCTGCAGTCATTACAAGGGATTATGCATACCCCTGCAGAGGATGGAAGCTTGTCCTGTCTGTTACTGGTAATGTCCTTGATGGTCGTGATTGTGGAGGTAGATACCTAGAATGAGGTATTGGAAAAGATGTTGGAAACGTGTTTGGCAATGGAGCTGGTGGGGAGGACTATGTATCTCTTCTCGGTAGTGTCTTCCCTGGGTATGTTGAAGATGTTTAATGCCCGTCGTCTGCAGTCTCTGATGAAGTGACGAGGATAGTGAAGTTTGGAAAATACTTGTTCAATTAGATTGCATTCTTCCTCAAGGAACTCATTGCTGCAGATTCTGAGTGCGCGCAGGAAAAAGCCTATAATTACACTCCTAGACGCTTCAACGTTCAAGCTCTCCAAGACAAGCTCAACCAGGTCGGGCCCTCAATCCAGTTCACACTTGAAGAAGAAGTCGACAACACTTTCTTTTCTTGATGTTCTCTGCAAAGCTGACCATGAACTTCGTTTTAAAGTCTATCGAAAACCCACCAACCAAAACGATCTTGTTCACTTCTTCTCTCACCACGACACCAAAACGGAACGTGGTGTAATTATAGACACGCTGTTCTTGTGTAGTGTACGGACACACTGTTCTAGTGTAGTGTACGGACACATTGTTCTAGTGTAGTGTACGGACACGCTGTTCTTGAGTAGTGCACGGACACACTGTTCTTGTGTATTGTACGGACACACTGTTCTAGTGTAGTGTACGGACACGCTGTTCTAGTGTAGTGTACGGACACGCTGTTCTTGAGTAGTGCACGGACACACTGTTCTTGTGTAGTGTACGGACACACTGTTCTTGTGTAATGTACGGACACACTGTTCTTGTGTAATGTACGGACACAATGTGCTTGTGTAGTGTACGGACACAATGTGCTTGTGTAGTGTACGGACACAATGTGCTTGTGTAATGTACGGACACACTGTTCTTGTGTAGTGTACGGACACACTGTTCTTGTGTAGTGTACGGACACACTGTTCTTGTGTAGTGTACGGACACACTGTTCTTGTGTAGTGTACGGACACACTGTTCTTGTGTACGGACACACTGTTCTTGTGTACGGACACACTGTTCTTGTGTACGGACAAAACTGTTCTTGTGTAGTGTACGGAAAACCTGTTCTTGTGTAGTGTACGGACACACTGTTCTTGTGTAGTGTAAAGGACACACTGTTCTTGTGTAGTGTACGGACACACTGTTCTTGTGTACGGACACACTGTTCTTGTGTACGGACACACTGTTCTTGTGTACGGGACACACTGTTCTTGTGTAGTGTACGGACACACTGTTCTTGTGTACGGACACACTGTTCTTGTGTACGGACACACTGTTCTTGTGTACGGACACACTGTTCTTGTGTAGTGTACGGACACACTGTTCTTGTGTAGTGTACGGACACACTGTTCTTGTGTAGTGTACGGACACACTGTTCTTGTGTAGTGTACGGACACACTGTTTTTTGTGTAGTGTACGGACACACTGTTCTTGTGTAGTGTACGGAACACACACTGTTCTTGTGTACGGACACACTGTTCTTGTGTACGGACACACTGTTCTTGTGTACGGACACACTGTTCTTGTGTAGTGTACGGACACACTGTTCTTGTGTACGGACACACTGTTCTTGTGTACGGACACACTGTTCTTGTGTACGGACACACTGTTCTTGTGTAGTGTACGGACACACTGTTCTTGTGTAGTGTACGGACACACTGTTCTTGTGTAGTGTACGGACACACTGTTCTTGTGTAGTGTACGGACACACTGTTCTTGTGTACGGACACACTGTTCTTGTGTAGTGTAACGGACACACTGTTCTTGTGTAGTGTACGGACACACTGTTCTTGTGTTTCGGAACACTGTTCTTGTGTAGTATAAGGACACACTGTTCTTGTGTAGTGTACGGACACACTGTTCTTGTGTAGTGTACGGACACACTGTTCTTGTGTACGGACACATGTTCTTGTGTACGGACACACTGTTTTTTGTGTACGGACACACTGTTCTTGTGTAGTGTACGGACACACTGTTCTTGTGTAGTGTACGGACACACTGTTCTTGTGTAGTGTACGGACACACTGCTCTTGTGTAGTGTACGGACACACTGTTCTTGTGTAGTGTACGGACACACTGTTCTTGTGTAGTGTACGGACACACTGTTCTTGTGTAGTGTACGGACACACTGTTCTTGTGTAGTGTACGGACACACTGTTCTTGTGTACGGACACACTGTTCTTGTGTACGGACACACTGTTCTTGTGTACGGACACACTGTTCTTGTGTAGTGTACGGACACACTGTTCTTGTGTAGTGTACGGACACACTGTTCTTGTGTAGTGTACGGACACACTGTTCTTGTGTAGTGTACGGACACACTGTTCTTGTGTATTGTACGGACACACTGTTCTTGTGTAGTGTACGGACACACTGTTCTTGTGTAATGTACGGACACACTGCTCTTGTGTAGTGTACGGACACACTGTTCTTGTGTAGTGTACGGACACACTGTTCTTGTGTAGTGTACGGACACACTGTTCTTGAGTCGTGTACGGACACACTGTTCTTGTGTAGTGTACGGACACAATGTGCTTGTGTAGTGTACGGACACAATGTGCTTGTTTAGTGTACGGATACAATGTGCTTGTGTAATGTACGGACACACTGTTCTTGTGTAATGTACGGACACACTGTTCTTGTGTAATGTACGGACACACTGTTCTTGTGTAATGTACGGACACACTGTTCTTGTGTAATGTACGGACACACTGTTCTTGTGTAGTGTACGGACACACTGTTCTTGTGTAGTGTACGGACACACTGTTCTTGTGTAGTGTACAGACACACTGTTCTTGTGTAGTGTACGGACACACTGTTCTTGTGTAGTGTACGGACACACTGTTCTTTTGTAGTGTACGGATACAATGTGCTTGTGTAGTGTACAGACACACTCTTCTTGTGTAGTATAAGGACACACTGTTCTTGTGTAGTGTACGGACACACTGTTCTTGTGTAGTGTACGGACACACTGTTCTTGTGTAGTGTACAGACACACTGTTCTTGAGTCGTGTACGGACACACTGTTCTTGGGCCTGGCTGAGCAACATGGCTCCACCTCGTCTATTTCAGCATCTATTACAAATCAAATAGCTGCTATTCGCAACCTGGCTGAAAAAAACTCTACTAGGCCCACATCAGAAAAAAACAGTAATGCGACAAAGCAGAAGTGCCTTTTTCGTTTCCTCCTAGTGACCAGGTCATGGATCAGACGGCAGTCCTGGGACACACCCTTCAGGTTTGGTATGAGGGGCCTTTAATGGTTAAAAAAGTAAATTATTTTATATTGCCAGGTGTTGTGGTTTTGACTCTGCGTAACTTAAATAACAAGCCTTGGCTAGTAAAGGGTAAACGACCTGGCTAGTCTAGGGTTTTTTAAATTATTTAACATCGAAGAAACAACCACTGTAGGGCCAACATGTACCTTCATATAAATTATGAAGCATAAATTTAAGGACACAAAAACTCACCTAAAAAAAATGTAATATATATTAATGATAAAGTATATACAGACTACAATCTACTCTACTACAACCAACATCATCACACTCCAGTTCACTTTCAGCTCACTAGCACACTGCTACTAGTGAGTAAAACAAAATATATAAACATTTATAAACAGGGAGGCTCCATGACAACCCGCCTCCCCACTTCTGCTGGTCCGTCTACCAGCAGGCAAAAACTATACGAGTGCTCTCCCAAAACTTAAACAGGCCTCTGCACACTAGGGTCTTACAGGTAAACATGAGAGCACTTAAACACAAATAAAATAACCCATGGTATAAACTTACAAGAAAAAAAAGAACACCGCCACCTACTTAAACCAATGTCAAACCATGACGACGACTTCCAGCCGCCGCCCTTCTTGTACTGCTCCACAAACGCATCATCTGCTCCTGTCTACTACCTTCCTTGACCTTAAATCCGCTTTCGATGTAGCCAACCGACATGTAATAATTAGTGAACTTGCCAGAATGGATGTTGGAGGATGGCTTCTCCGCTGAATTAAAGGCTACCTGTCCAACAGAAAATCGTCTGTGTTTTTCCAGGGACATAGAAGTGTAACTAAAGACTTTGAATTAGGAACCCCACAGGGAGGTGTGCTCAGTCCCACACTGTTCAATATTCTAATTAATGCATTACTTAATGCTATGCCTAGTCAGCCCCATAATTATGTGATTAGTTTTGCTGATGATATAATGATTCACACCACCGGATTCTCCAACACCCAAAACATTCTTAATCATGTACTAGCCTCGTGTCAGGACCTGGGGTTGATAATCTCTACTGATAAAACAAAGATACTCAATAGGCGTCCTCCTCGACAGAGAGGCACAGTTCGTCAGATCCAATTGCATGATGGGTCTCTTCTAGAATATGTAAGCAGATACAGGTATCTAGGCTTTGAGGTTCCACTACTTGGCCTGTTGTAACAAGACTTTGTCGCCAATACAAAGAACGACTAAGAGCACTTAGAGTTGTGGCAGGCTTCACCCCAGGTACGGTGCTAATGTTAAAATTGTGAAAATGATGTATCTTGCTTATATTAGATCATTGGTTGATTATGCTGCGCCACTACTTGCTCTTGTGTCTGACTGGAAGCTTGGAGGGCTGGAAAAACTGCAGAACGAAGCAATGAGATCACCTAGGATGCCCTCGTACTGCCAAAATTTTAAATATGCAAAAAGAACTTGATATTCCAAGCATCAGAGATCGTGTTACTGAAAGAAATATCCTAATTGGGGTTAATATGCTCAGGCAAGCTCATTCAAACCCCTGCACAGAAGCCCTCCAAACTTTCCTCAGCACTGGTGAACACTCCTCCAGATGGATCGAAAAGACTGGAACCGACCTCCGCATGAATCAGATACATGATCTATGTCAAGTAAGGCAACAGCGGCACTTCTCCGCTCCATGGAATATTACCCATTCCAAACTACCATTCCTCCATTTCCCCCCAAACTACTTCTTAAATCACAACCAAAACTTCGCCTTGAAGCCAAACATGAGGCCTTAAGCTGTATTGATAACTTAGTCACACAGCACACACTCTCGCAAATTATTTACGTTGATGGTTCTGTTCACCAATCCACTGGTGCAGCTGGTAGTGCTGCTGTTGTCGTACAGAGTGATGGCTCTCTTAAAGAAATTGGAGCACGCATCAATAATTGGGCCTCTACCCTTCAGACAGAACTGTTGCCATACTCCTTGCACTGAAATGCATCTATGTATCAAAGATCGACAGTTTAATTGTAACTGATTCTCTGTCATCCATAAATGCTCTCAACTCATTAAGCATAAATTGTGGCATGCTTGTGTCAGAAGCCAGACACAGGTATGGTAGGATTGTGGACAGTGGAGTCAGAGTGCACATGCTGTGGATTCCATCTCACATTGGTCTTCAGATGCATGATAGAACTGATAAATTGGCTAAGCTGTATGCTTTCAAAGAGGGAGTAGATTACAATCTTGGCTTGTCAGGTAGTAGTTTGGAACAATAATACGAAAAGAACTTCAGCTGAATTTTATGGACTTAAGGCTCAGGGAGATTGACACCAGTGAGTCCATCTATCATCATTCTATCATGCAGGAGGAGCCACATGTCTATGGTGCATCCAACAAAATAAGCAGACTCTTGGATGTCACTACCGCCCGGCTCCGGCTGGGTTACAAGTATCTTTGGCAGGTTAAATCACCACCACCAGATGTAGACCAAACGAAATGTAAACTTTGCCAGATGGATTATTGTCACACCTTGCGTCATTATGTACTGGGGGTGTGATAAAATTAATGAATTTAGAAACAACTCACTCAGAAGTGTTCAAGAAATGGCTAAGTATTTTATCCACAGTGGTATATTACAGACCATTGTGGAGAAATACCCTGACTTTGCTAGCTGTAAATAAAGCATTACCACATATGTGCATGTGTGTGTGTGTGTGTGTGTGTGTGTGTGTGTGTGTGTGTGTGTGTGTGTGTGTGTGTGTGTGTGTGTGTTTGTGTGTATGTGTGTGAGTGTGTGTGTGTGTGTGTGTGTGTGTGTGTGAGTATGAGTGTGTGTGGGGTTATGAGTGTGTGTGTGTGTATGAGTGTGTGTGCGTGTGTATGAGTGTGTGTGCGTGTGTGTGATGAGTTTGTGTGTGTGTGTGTGTGTGTGTGTGTGTGTGTGTGTGTGTGTGTGTGTGTGTGTGTGTGTGTGTGTGTGTGTGTGTGTGTGTGTGTGTGAGAGAGAGACTCAGCAATCAACATTTGCACCAATAACTCACTACTAGGAACTATAGACCTATATCTTTACTTGAAGTCACTGGAAAAGTTCTTGAGAGTCATTTCCAACAGACTGAATTACTATATGGAGTTTAATCACTTGTTTACTGAAAAACAATTTGGCTTTAGAACACATAGAGGTACCAATCATGCAATAAATGTTATTTTTGACACTGTAGCAAGTCTAAAACAGCAGGGCAATCTTGCCTTAATTGCCACCAGAGATGTTCATAAAGCTTTTGATAGCTTATGGCATGATGGCCTTATATACAAACTCATTGACCTACCAGACCATAACTGGGACTTTTCTCAGAGTAATTTATAATTTCTTATCTCAAAGAAAAATCATTCTCACACCTTTCATGGCAAGTCGACAGAACCTTTTATACCGACGGCTGGTGTCCCACAAGGTTCTTGTCTCAGTCCACTTCTGTTTAACATTTATGTGAATGACCTTCCTCAACCAGAGTTTAATGACACAATTGTGACACAGTTTGCAGATGATGTTATTCATGTCGTCTCATCAACTCCAGTAACAGGAAAATACAAGTATGAGAGAGTCATAGAAAAAATGAATATTGAACTTCGTCGAACATCTAATTGGGAGAAGAAATGGAGAATTACGACTAATCCTGATAAGGTCCTTGTTAGCACGATAGGATGTTTTGCATCAACCATCGAAGATAAAGGGGGTATCTCCATCAGAGGTACACCTGTAGCTATTAGAAACCCTAACAAGATCTTGGGATATGAAATAGACAGGCTGCTCCACTCAACATCTCATGTAACTACAAAGATCAACACAGCCAAAGCCGGTCTTAGCAGACTCTTTCGATTCAGTCAAGCCCCTCAACATGTCAAAAAACATCTGTATAAAATGATAATAAGACCTATACTCGAATACCCTTGTGTCCCAATGTCATTAACAACAAAGACCAACATGCTACGGTTACAAAGGGTCCAGAATGGAGCTCTTCACTTTATTACCGATACCAGGAGGAGAGACAGAGTTAAAATGGCAGATTTACATACACAACAAGATATTACTGCCATAAATGTACGCCTTGACACCCTAAAAAAGAAACAACTTTATACAATGCAAGAACTATACATGCCAGATAGAGAACATCCTATACAAGTGATAAATACCACCGATTACATCATCAATACTCCGCCTCACAGGACTCAAAGAATGACTCTCCCACAGAGGGTTCGTCGTTTTATTCATAAAGATGATTACCCTCGACCCATGATTTTGAGCAACTTACCGGATGAAGAAGATTGGATACCACCAGAACCCTTCTATGTATACTGAGAAAATTATCGCCCCCATTGTAAAATTATGCTATTGACTATCGTTGGACACCACCATTAAGAAGCTATTGTCACGAACTTATAAACTGGCCAGAAAATTATTGCCTTTCTTGTCGTATAAATATCCGTTGTGCAATCGCGAAAAAAAAAAAAAAAAAAAAAAAAAAAAAAAGCAATTGCAACTTGTATAATTACTACCAATTCAGAGTCATGTACTTATATACCTATTATATCTATGTGACTCTGATGGGTTAGTATTATACGCCTTAAAAAATATCTTATCAATTCACATACACTTTTTAAATTACACCAAAGTAGTTGGGCCACTTACCTTTTATATCCTACCTCTCCCCCCCCTCCCACCCTTTTCCAATATTTCCATCCTTACCCATCCTTCTTCCTTACCCATCTTACCAAAGCTCTGGTCATCAGAATCGAGAATCGAAATCACTACAGTTGTGACCGGGTGTGGAAGTGTGAATTGCTCATTACTCTAAAATTTGTTCATGATTGCAGCCATGTATAAACGTAAGTAACCATTCTTACAGTATTCATTACCTTTGTAACTTGTGAGTTCATTACCTTTGTAACTTGTGAGTTCATTACCTTTGTAACTTGTGAGTTCATTACCTTGTACCTAGTTCAGCCATCAAAACTTTGGAGCCCGGTCCCTGGACCCATTGTGTACCTCTGTAATCTGTAAATACCTTTGTAACTTGTCATGATTGTGACTAGACCTACCTGGAGTTCATTACCTTTGTAAATTGTGAGTTCATTACCTTTGTAAATTGTGAATTCATTACCTCTGTAACTTGCTCAGCTATCAAAACTTTGAGGCCCAGTCCCTGGACCAATTATGTACCTCTGTAATCTTTTGACTACCGCCCACAGGATGGGTATGGGGTGCATAATAAACATATTAAACTAACTAACTGCTCCTGTCTCCTGGCTACTCTGACTGACTAGGAATAATACACGTTCGGTTTCAGATCAATCCCGGATCTATGGAGCGTTATTTTTCTTTTACAATATTTTAAATGGAGCACACAGCATAATACCAAGACTCCTGGGAAGAGGAGGTCCAGTTATATTAACCAACTGTAGGCCTGTCATTCCTGGCTCCACTGTCGATCTACAATGACACACCAATTTCAGCTACCTTGTTTCTATCATTAAAATTTTATATCAAGAAGCAATCAACCTCGGTCATCCTTACTATAAAGTGATGTACATCTGGACATGACCAGCTTTGGTTTTCCTAACTGTATTCATGTAATTGGAGGTTAAAATCTTATAGGTTGTTGCATGCAAAGAGTATGTACCTTTATCCGGAGCATGTGAACACACTCATAAAAGGCTACCTCCCCAACCAGCGAACCAGGTAGCTAAGGGTTTGACGATTTATGGGGCCCCATCGTCAAATCAGCACCTAGGTTCAGCCAATCATATTGTGAATCTGGCAGTTGTGAAGGTGACGTGGATACCACTCACATTCTCACCCTTGTCATTTTCACCCAGCTGCTAGTTGAACACGGTTGTCCATTCTGTCTCCAGTCTGTCTCTTTGCCTTTTGCTTTACCGTGTTGTACACAAATATTTCCAACTGTATATAGTGTACATACTTATAAATACTGATAATCGCACTTGGTGAAGGAAAATATAATTCAGAGTCATTCCGCTGTGTTTGTTCTGCTCCTTATTCCCCTTTACATCCAGTATAACAGGCCTTATTGTTTCTGGGTTGTAATATAGGTTAAGGTTAGATTTGCTTGGCACACTCCTCCATAATTTACCTGAGAAGGAAGCTAGTGATAATGATGTCTTAACTGCTTTTAACTGTGTGCTTTAGGAGACGTACCACAGTTGTGCACGCTCAAGAACATGATGTCCAAGAAGTGGAGCCAATTAAACAATTTTTTTATTGACGTAGTCCTAGGAAATAGCAAGTGCCAAAATATGAAATCTATTTCCTACCCTGCCACTGCTTAGCTCTACCCAGTACAAGTCCTTGGGCATTTCCTTGCCTCTTGATCCCTAAGGCAGATGCCACCTACCGTATGTGAATATAATACAAGAAAATCCTAAACTTAATATGTCCAGACGGATGCCCTCTACCACTGATTGGCAATGTCCAGATGGATGCCCTCTACCAGTGATTGACAATGTCATCAGATATGATTCTCATACTGCCTTAATGAAGAGGTACAACAAAGTGCCACTGACCAAACGTGCCAGAGAAATCTTAGCATTAACTGTCCTAAGCAGTCTATACATCTGTCAAGTTATATCCTTCAGATGCTGAAATGTTCCACGCTCATTTCGCCACATTATGAATGAAGCAACATTGGATCTAGAGCAGTGGTCCTCTCAAGGGAGGTTCCTAGATGCTGGTGAAGGGCTCTTGATCTAGGGAATTGGATCTGTGCTCCAGTTCCTTGATATAAGGCTGAATGCCTTCCACTCCCACAGGCGCTGTATAAAACGGGTTTAGCACTTCCCCATGATAATAGTAACAATAATGATAATAGAGCTCTGGTTCTGAACTTTTTCTAAGCGTCTGTAACACCTGTCCCCAACTTTCTTTAGTTATCTTAGATTTTTCCACACTGCTTTGCTAAAAATGACTTTAAACTTTGTAAAGTAAAAGGACACAAGTGCAACTAATGTGACATTTTATTGTGGAAACGTTTCGCTCTCCAGGAGCTTTATCAAGCGAGAGCGAAACGTTGCCACAATAAAATGTCACATTAGTTGCACTTGTGTCCTTTTACTTCACATATTTTCGGTAATTCTACCAACTTTATTACTTTAAACTTTAATTTATTTTGGAAAGATTCTTCATTTTTTACAGCCAAAATAAATATAAAGGTCCCAGAGACACCTAGAAAATATTTATTATTAACTAATTTTAGATTAGTAATTATTATACATAATTATTAGTTATATAAATTTATGATAATTATAATTTCATAACAATGTATTTCTAATTATTACTATTCCATACGAAAACCAACACCAATTTACAACAGTGCCTGTTGTATCAACATGCAAGGTATGACTAAGTATGTGCAAGGAACTGTTCAAGCAGTGACTGAACAGGAACCATATGAGTCAAGATGACAATACTAACTTAAACAAACATTGCAGTAACATAAATAGAATTTGTTACAGCAAAAAACATTTTCAATGTCTTCCACATACAGTATTTTGATTTGATAATGTCTGGTAACCCCCTCCTCCCCCCCCTAAGCTTTGCTCTTTGGTCACCCCAGGAGGGTCAGAGGCAACCCTGGTTAAGAACCAGTGATCTGCAGTGTGTGGACTTTTAAAATACACTGTGGTGTGCAGGGTCGGTTATCTTCCTTAAATGGTGGTTACCTCGTTTTACTATATAACTAACCTGGTCAAGTGTTAGTTTTGTTCAGGCCACCTTCCGTATCCTGTCCACATAGTTGGGCAGCCCAGGTGGCACCTGTAAAAGAAAGGGTAGCGGTCAATACTCTAACGAGACAAGTCCGCAAGGCTGTTTTGAGATTCTGGAAAATGGTAGGTTACTACTCATAAGTTCTGGCCAAACACTCCCAGGCAGCTGCTCCATTTATTGACAATGACAATGTTTATTTCCTCGTAAAGCTTACGATGAATGATTTACATATTATAAAGTATTAATTATAAAGAAGGCCACCAGCATGCCTAGGCATTTCGGGCAGACATATGGTAGGTTAAAATCAAGTGGAGTCATGAATGCAATTGTCTCATGTTTACTTTTGTGTAAAGACATTTATAATGTTTATCTAAATAACATTTAAGTTTAATGAATATTTTTTCTGCATTTTTTTAGCATATTCTTATTATTATGGGCATAATATTATATTTATTATTTACAGTTTGAGGCTGCCAACATTGTGAGTGTACGAGGCTGCCAACATTGTGAGTGTCCCGAGTGCTGCAAACATTGTGAGTGTACGAGGCTGCCAACATTGTAAGTGTACGAGGCTGCCAACATTGTAAGTGTACGAGGCTGCCAACATTGTGAGTGTACGAGGCTGCCAACATTGTAAGTGTACGAGGCTGCCAACATTGTGAGTGTACGAGGCTGCCACATTGTGAGTGTACGAGGCTGCCAACATTGTGAGTGTACGAGGCTGCCAACATTGTGAGTGTACGAGGCTGCCAACATTGTAAGTGTACGAGGCTGCCAACATTGAAAGTGTACGAGGCTGCCAACATTGTAAGTGTACGAGGCTGCCACATTGTGAGTGTCCCAGGCTGCTAACATTGTAAGTGTACGAGGCTGCCAACATTGTAAGTGTACGAGGCTGCCACATTGTAAGTGTACGAGGCTGCCAACATTGTGAGTGTACGAGGCTGCCAACATTGTGAGTGTACGAGGCTCCCAACATTGTGAGTGTACGAGGCTGCCAACATGTGAGTGTACGAGGTTTGCCAACATTGTAAGTGTACGAGGCTGCCAACATTGTGAGTGTACGAGGTTTGCCAACATTGTAAGTGTACGAGGCTGCCAACATTGTGAGTGTACGGGCCCCAAACATTGTAAGTGTACGAGGCTGCCAACATTGTAGTGTACGAGGCTGGCCAACATTGTAGTGTACGAGGCTGCCAACATTGTAAGTGTACGAGGCTGCCAACATTGTAAGTGTACGAGGCTGCCAACATTGTGAGTGTAACGAGGCTGCCAACATTGTGAGTGTACGAGGCTGCCAACATTGTGAGTGAAAGAGGCTGCCAACATTGTAAGTGTACGAGGCTGCCAACATTGTAAGTGTACGAGGCTGCCAACATTGTGAGTGTCCCGAGGCTGCCAACATTGTAATTGTACGAGGCTGCCAACATTGTAAGTGTACGAGGCTGCAACTTTGTAAGTGTACGAGGCTGCCAACATTTTGAGTGTAAGAGGCTGCCAAAAATTGTGAGTGTAAGAGGCTGCCAACATTGTGAGTGTACGAGGCTGCCAACATTGTGGAGTGTACGAGGCTGCCAAACATTGTGAGTGTACGAGGCTGCAACATTGTGAGTGAAACGAGGCTGCCAACATTGTGAGTTTTCGAGGTGCCAACATGTGTTTCGGCTGCCAACTTGTCCGTTGTACGAGGCTGCCAAAATTTGGTCAGTGTACGAGGCTGCCAACATTGTAGTGTACGAGGCTCCCAACATTGTGAGTGTACGAGGCTGCCAACATTGTAAGGGGTACGAGGCTGCAACATTGTAAGTGTACGAGGCTGCCAACATTGTCAGTGTACGAGGCTTGCCAACATTGTGAGTGTACGAGGTCCCAACATTGTGAGTGTACGAGGCTACCAACATTGTAAGTGTACGAGGTTTGCCAACATTGTCAGTGTACGAGGCTGCCAACATTGTCAGTGTACGAGGCTGCCAACATTGTAAGTGTACGAGGCTGCCAACATTGTGAGTACGAGGCTGCCAACATTGTAAGTGTACGAGGCTGCCAACATTTTTAAGTGTACGAGGCTGCCAACATTGTAAGTGTACGAGGCTGCCAACATTGTAAGTGTACGAGGCTGCCAACATTGTAAGTGTACGAGGCTGCCAACATTGTCAGTGTACCTTCCTTCTCTGAGCTAGCGGGAGACTTTCACAAAGTTATCTTTTTCTTACTTGGCCATAATGACCGAATACACTTTTATTCTTTATTTAAATGATAACACTGTTATGTATTTCTAGCAAGAGTGATTGTTTATTTGTCTCACCATTCCAATTGTAAGAGAAAACATTCAGGTTTCTGTGCCTTCTCTCGACCTCTTATGTTGATGGACGCTTATGGATGTCACTTTCTCAGCTCTGTCGTATGGAGGTCACTTCTCAACTCTTGTTTTATCGAGGTCACTTCACAGCTTTCCTGTCTTATGGAGGTTACATCACATTTGTCCTGTCTTATGGAGGTTACATCACATTTGTCCTGTCTTATGGAGGACACATCACATCTTTCCTGCATTATGGATGTCATTTCACATCTTTCCTGTGTTGTGGAGGTCACTTCACAGTTTTAATTCTTTATTGAGGTCACTTTACAGTTTTCCTGTCTCATTTTGCAGTCCTCTGCACTTTATTTTAGGACTTTCATGTCCTCACAATTATGCCGGGGTCTCTAAACTTTTCACTACGAATACCACATTGTATATTTTACAAATTTTCGCGGACCAAATAAAAAAAATTAGTCTTATAAATAAATAATAAAGAATGAATAAAATTTAAATGAATAGATAACTTTCATTTGGACCTTATTTTAAACAGTATGATATGATTCAGAAAAAAAAGAGAAATGTGACAATTACGAAGAAACAATACTGTTCTTAGATGAGAAATGATATATAATGAGTAAAAATGTTAAACAGTTTTAATCAGTTACTGATATGTAGATGAGGGAAAAACTGATACAAGATTAATGGGAATGATGGAACTGGGTTTTTAACTTCAAATATTATTGAAAATGAAAATTTCAAGCTTGAGGAGCCAATTATTACAATGGACTTCAAATTGTTTTTTTCCAAGGGCTTTTAAAGATTTTTGTTGCAAATGAAGATGGAATTCTGCTTCACTTTTTCGTGACATTTTTCACAACATGGGAAATGAACCAAGGGTTTGAATATGACCTGACCTTCAAATAGCATAAATTTTACCATGAATGTCTTTACATGTTAATAAATCACAAATCAAATTTGTTTCACCTTGCAACTTCAGATTCAATTGATTTATGCGGGTTGTCACGTCTGAAAAAAAGTCAATTTGCAAAGTCAGTCGGCGTTTAATAAAAGTGGTTGGGATTGATTCTTCTTTGTGAGAAATGAATCAATTTCCTTTCTGAGCTGATAGAGCCCTGATAGAACCCTGATAGAACCTTTCCACAACTAAGCCATCAAACTGCTGTGTAATAAGGCAAACCAACGAACTCCCCAAACAGTTTCTTTTACAGAATCACGTAACTGGTGATGATTAAGCCCGTGAGAAGGAATGAAATTTACTGTTGAAACAACAGGTTTCAGAACACAAGACATATACACACATTTTCCACACAAAGCTGCTGGTGGATAACACAAGTAGAAACATCAACTTTGAGAATCCATCATCTCTCAAGCGTTTGAGATTTTTTCCAACAAACCTTTCTTCTCCCCAGACATGTTCTTTCTCCTCCAATTGTCACGCGCTGCAGTGTTTTCCCACTCCAGTTTAATTCTAATAGTTTTTTGTTCCTGTGTTGTGTATGCTATGCATTGATGCTAATTCTTGGGGACGTTAAATTCATTGTCAGTCTCCACGGGTGTAATACCCAGGAGTTGTCATGTCTCACTCCACATCATTTGATTCTCAAGTGCGGAAGATAAAACTGAAAATTAGGCTTTGTCTGCAATTTGATAAAACTGTTTTTTTTTTCCCTTTTTTATCAGTGATTGACTTTTCCTCTTGTAATAACGTTTTAGTTACTTTGTAATGACCCTCGTAAAGCTTAGTTACTTTGTAACTGACCCTCGTAAAGCTTAAGTTATTTTTGTAACTGACCCTCAGTAAAGCTTAAGTTACTTTGAAATGACCCCAGTAAAGCTTAAGTTACTTTGTAACTGACCCTCGGTAAGCTTAATTTAAACTTTGAAATCTGACCCTCAGTAAAGCTTAAGTTACTTTGTAACTGACCCTCAGTAAAGCTTAAGTTACTTTTGTAACTGACCCTCAGTAAGCTTAAGTTACTTTGAAAACTGACCCTCGGTAAAGCTTTATTTTCAGTGTTTTTCTGTGCAAGTAAAAAAAAAAAACCTTGTTGGGAAAGCAACCTTCGTTACCACTGATTCAACTTTTTCTAAAAAGCTTGTTCCCGTGAATTGGGAAAAAATTTAATTTATGTTTTGTCTCAAAATACAGACGTACATTGTAAATCCTTCAATAACAGTTTCGTGGAATACGGCACACAAGGCTTTATCACCGCTTGTACAAAGAAGTACCTTTACCCCGCATTCTTCATTAAAACAGGCGGCACTCACTCTGCACTGTTCATTTCCTTTAATCCTCCTTTAAATGAAGGGTATATCTCAAAAATGAATGATTGAACCCAAGATTTAACAAATTTTGACAAAAAATTGTTACGGGGCACAAAATCCTTAACTTTAAGTGCTAAATGATGGTTTTTAATTTTACTATTAAATATTTAACTTGCAGCGGGCCGCATGTGGCCCGCGGGTCACCCAGTTTGTAGACTCCTGCTTATGGTGAGGCAGCAGTGTGGGGGTCTACTCGTTCTCTCGGATTGTAAATTCACGAATATCATATTTAAGGACTTATTTTAATGTTTTTTCTGGCGGCTGCATAATCCAGAGCTTCACTTCATTAAACTGTTCCTGCCAGAGTCCAGGTTATGGAATTATTGTATCTGGCACAGTAAATGGGAGTTTTGCTTATGGTATTTCAACTTCTGAATGTCCACTATTGTGTGTTTGATGGTCAGTGATGCAATACTAGGCCTACATGTGTTTGATTGTCAGTGATGTAATACCAGGCCTACATGTGTTTGATGGTCAGTGATGCAATACCAGGCCTACATGTGTTTGATGGGCAGTGATGCAATACCCGGCCTACATGTGTTTGATGGTCAGTGATGCAATACCAGGCCTACACGTGTTTGATGGTCAGTGACGCAATACCAGGCCTACATGGTTGATGGTCAGTGACGCAATACCCGCCTGCATGTTGTTTGATGGTCAGTGATGCAATGCCAGGCCTAATGTGTTTGATGGTCAGTGATGCAATACCAGGCCTACATGTGTTTGATGGTCAGTGATGCAATACCAGGCCTACATGTGTTTGATGGTCAGTGATGCAATACCAGGCCTACTTGTGTTTGATGGTCAGTGATGCAATACCAGGCCTACACGTGTTTGATGGTCAGTGACGCAATACCAGGCCTACATGTGTTTGATGGTCAGTGATGCAATACCAGGCCTACATGTGTTTGATGGTCAGTGATGCAATACCAGGCCTACATGTGTTTGATGGTCAGTGATGCAATACCAGGCCTACATGTGTTTGATGGTCAGTGATGCAATACCAGGCCTACATGTGTTTGATGGTCAGTGATGCAATACCAGGCCTACATGTGTTTGATGGTCAGTGATGCAATACCAGGCCTACATGTGTTTGGTCAGTAATGCAATACCAGGCCTACACGTGTTTGATGGTCAGTGATGCAATACCAGGCCTACATGTGTTTGATGGTCAGTGATGCAATGCCAGGCCTACATGTGTTTGATGGTCAGTGATGCAATACCAGGCCTACATGTGTTTGATGGTCAGTGATGTAATACCAGGCCTACATGTGTTTGATGGTCAGTGAGACAATACCAGGCCTACATGTGTTTGGTCAGTGATGCAATACCAGGCCTACATGTGCCAAGGTGTTGACAGCTCCTCACTCACGTCGTCGTCATTGTGTGATATACTTGCAATACGTACTATATTTAATAATGTCCCTCTCACATTTACAAAGTACAGTTAGTCGTTGTTTGGTAAGTTATAGATTCTCAGTTAATGTCAGATTACTCCAGCCAGGGTAACCCCATAGTTTTCCCATATTAATTTTCTTTCTGTTTTATTTCTTGTAAAATATTACTCCTTACATCTTGACATTAAACAAATTAACTTGTATGATGATGTTTTGCTTTTCATCTTCTTGATTATTTTTTCACAATACTGAATCTGTTTACTTTCATCTGTAACAGGAAAAATACATTCTGGGTTACCTAACATTTGTAAAATTATAGGGAAAAAGTAAAATAACATTTATATTATGGTGTGAATGCAGGTTAGTTCTTAGAAGTGAGAATATTGGCTTTCTCTTTAATAACTAAGTTTGATCATAATTACTATCTCATTTTAAATTCTCAAGTTGCTGCGTCATGTGGTTGCTTGCTCTCTTATTCCAGTCGCCGTTCCTACATCATGCAGCATTTCTTGATCCTGACGTCTTATTGGATGTCCTGGAGTGCTGTTGTTCCTCAGCGTCCTCGTCCTGCGTCTTGATGCTTGTGAGTCTTCGTGGATGTTACTACATAAAGAATACTGCTCCATAGTCTGGAACAAAATTAAGTTTGCGAGGACGATGGATTGATTGCATCGTCCTTAAATCTCTAATGCTTCTCCTGCCTCCTCTGTATTAAATTGAAGAAGCATACCGTGTAGGCGAAATGTTTCATAACAAAAATACCTAACTGTTGCATATATGTCTTACTTATCAACTTATCGGTATTGTATACCATTATCATATTCACAAGTGTCTACGTCCTGGAGCTGGTTGTCAGAGCAATCATGTGGAAGGTGTGGGAGAGGAAACGTACCAGGTTGGCGAGACAAATTCTTTAAGATTAAACTTATCCCCCAGCACAGCCATCTCCTCGTGCATCTTGGGATGGTGAGTTCTAAGCAGATTAGTAAAGATCAAGGTAGGAGGTCGGGTATTTTTTTCCCAAGCTCTTAAACAGGCACTTACAGCCCAAGTTGCTTTAGTCATGTTCTCCTGTGAGAGCAGAGGTTGTAACTGGTGCATGGTATCTGGCTGGGAGCAACTGTAACTGTTACTAAAGCTAAATGTAATAAATTAAAAAAATAGTAACTGTAATTAAACTTTTCGATTACAAAGTAATTGTAACTGTTGTCAACCTTACACCTGCCAATA
The DNA here is from genome assembly GCF_026875155.1 of Cherax quadricarinatus. Taxonomy (NCBI): domain Eukaryota; kingdom Metazoa; phylum Arthropoda; class Malacostraca; order Decapoda; family Parastacidae; genus Cherax; species Cherax quadricarinatus. Next base: position 11,084,132 of record NC_069406.1, read on the forward strand.
TTGCATCATAAAACTGGAACATTATAATGGGCTAATAACAAAGTACACGTCAAATAACAGTTAATTGCAAATTCTAAAGCGGTTCTTGTTGCATGGATCATGTCCAACATTACATCAGTGTTATACATTACCGATAAGATGAAGAATTAAACACACGCAACATCTGGGTAAAGACACCCAGATGTTGCCCATGTGTCTAGTTCTTCATCACGTCCAGTACTTGTATTGCTTGATCTTTGCAACTGGGTTCCTCCCTCACTAGTAATTCAGACTTGGTGATGAATATACTCATTGCTTCGTGAATAAAAAATGTAAGTTATATTTATTTTGTGTCAAAAGTTTATTTTTTTGCAAATGGTGAGAGTAGTTAGAAGCAATGTTTATGTTTGACAACAGGAAGCCACTGGTTATGATTTTTCGAGGGGATAAACGCGGGGTTCATGAATAATTCTGACTCAGTAACATCTCTGGATGAGTTATACAGTGAAGGAAGTGAAACTTTGTCTTCTTATGTCATAGTTTTGGTGTTGTGTAAATTCTGTTACGAAAGTTTTGGCAAAATTTAGTTGTTTCTCAAGCAGTTTCATGCAAGCATAGAGCCATTAAGAAGAATGAAAGGCAGGAGAGGATAATGGAAAAAATAGTGAAAAGCAGGAGAAGGTAATGGAAAGACGAATGAAACGCACGAGAGGTTAATGGAAAGAATAGCGAAAGGCAGGAGAGGATAATGGAAAGACAAGTGAAATGCAGGAGAGGGGTTGCAAGATTCTGTACGAGGCACAAATACGCTCACACCTTAAATATGCTCCACTTTCTTGGTTTGCCTTCCCCCCCCCTCTCATCTGCGACTGCTTGATAGAGTAGAGAACAGAACAAGACGTCTCATACACTGCTCGCCTGAATACACAAATTCATTCTTCTAAACTACAGAATAAACTTCAACGTCTCATCTCAGCTAGCCCTTGGTCTAAATTCTCCCTCACTGACTGTGTTGCTAACTTGTCTTTTGTCTCACTCTCTCAGTATGAGCTTGAACTTCTTGGTTTTGGCTTTTCCTTTGCCACTTCACCTGCCCCTCGCGCTGGTATTGCCCTGATTACCTCTTTTGATTCCTTTCGTCAATCTCGCTCCCGTAATCTTCCTGACTTGTCCAATTTTAGTGGCGCTCTCCTTCCTGCTCTTGTTAGTCTGTTTTCTAAGAATCACCACCTTCCTCGCCATTACCAACTTGCTCTTTCTTCTCTTAAATCTAACACTAACATTGTCATACTATCTTCTGACAAAGGTAATTCGGTAGTTATCCTTGATCGCGAGGATTACCTCCGTAAATCTGATGTCTTGCTCTCTGACTCGCGTACCTACACTCTTCTCGTTTCCAACCCTCTTGATCGCATCAAGAGAACTTTCAACAAGAAACTAAGGACTCTCTCCCACCTCTGTCCTCCTGACTTTGACCTTGTTCAACGGTTTCGTGTCATCTGTCCCTCTCTTCCCTATTTCTATGGCCTTCCCAAAACTCATAAACCTGATATTCCTCTTCGTCCTATCATATCCTCTAGAGTCTAGAGGTTCTGTCTCTTATCCTCTTGCTTCTTGGTTGGCCAAAACCCCCACTCCCTTTCTTGGTACTTTTTCTCCTGCCCTCCTCCGCCACTCTCAAGACTTCATTGAACGGGTTCGCTCTCTCCCGACCTGTAAGATGACGTTGAGTCCCTCTTCACCAATGTCCCTCTTGATGATGTCCTTGATTTTCTTAGAGAGAAGGCCCATGAAGGGTTTCTTCATCTCCTTATACTACTGATGTTTTTCTTGATCTTATCCGCCTTTGTGTGGACTCTAATTCCTTTTCCTTCAAGGGAAATATTATTCTGAAACCTTCGGTGTCGCTATGGGCTATCCGCTCTCTCCTGTCCTTGCTAATCTTTACATGGAATACTTCAAGACTGTTCTTCCTATAATCGATGTGCGCCCTTCACTCTGGCTCCGCTATGTGGATGACGTCTTTGCTCTTTGGCCTCATGGCTCCAGTCTTTTCCAACCTTTTCTTGAAGCTCTTAATAATCTTGCCCCTTCCATTAAGTTTAAAGCTGAATGGGAATCTAATTTCTTGCTTCCTTTCCTTGATGTCCATGTCCACCGCTCAGATACAGGTTTTTCCTTTTCCGTTTACGGCAAACCTATGCACAGTGGCATGTACATTCACTACTTTAACTATTATGCTTCCCCTGTCAAGAAAAGTGTTATCTCCCTCTTTCTCCGTGCCCTCCGCGTCTGGGATCCTCAGTTCCTTCCAGCAGAAATTTCCACTCTTCATAATTCATTTTCCCGTCTTGGCTACCCTTCCCATTTCATAGACTCTGCCTTCTCACGTGCTAAACGTAATTTCTTCTCTCCCAAACTCTCTACTCCTGGGAACTCTTCTGTCCTCTGCCTTCCCTACATTTCCGGTCTTTCTAATCTCAACAATTCTCTCCGTTCCTTAGACATCAAACTTACTTTCTGCCAGACTAACACTCTTCGCGCTAATCTCGTTCATACCTCTCCTCCCTCTACAGATGTTCCTGGTGTCTATTCTATTTCTTGCTCCTCCTGTCTTCTTCAATACTTTGGAGAAACTGGTCGATCTCTTTCTGACAGACTTAGGGAGTACAAAAATAGTGTTAGGCTTGCCGACACTAACAATGCTCTGTTCTGTCACGTCAGAGATCAAAGCCATCCTATTGACTGGTCTTCTGCTAAAACTGTCTTCCCTACTTCCAACTTTAACAGTCGCCGTCTGGTTGAATCCTCCCTAATGTACAACTTTCCTTGTATGAATCTTAGTTGTGGCTTCGTCTCTGTAGACGCCTTCCTCTCCCACTACATTGTAAAATGCTCCAAACTTCAGAACACCCGTGACTTAACCTGATTCCTCTTTCTTTTTTTCTTTTCTCTTCTGGGTTGTCTTTCTTCTGTCTTGTGTTCCTGTTCCTTCATTATTTATTTCATTACTTCCCCTCCCCCCCACCTCTGTGCACTTGCTCTCCCTCTGTGGGCACCTAGCTCCCTTGCAGTGCTCCCCTTTCTTTGTATTTGACTGGCTCCTCCTCCTTAATTTCCCACTACTACTACCACTACTACTACTACTAGTACCACCACTACCTCTTCCTGCCTATATATACCCGTCCTGCTCTACTTCTCGTTAGTGTGACTTTGTAAATGATCCAAGTCGGACCGAAACGTCGTCGTAAGCTCCTCTCTTCTATGTGCGGGTTATTTGTGTATCGTTCCAGTCACGGTATTGTGCTTTTTTTTTTATTTAAGACGTCTCATCTCTCGCCTTGACCAATCCTGGATAGATCTGTCATTTCAGCAGAGCCTTCAACACAGGGGGGGGGGGTGGCCTTACTGTTATGTACAAGGCCAATATTGTCAAAGTACCACACTTGGATCCACTTCGAGGACAGGATGACTTGAGTATGGAACACATTCGTACAGCATTATGATGTCAACGAGATAAAGTCATTTGATCAGATGAAAATGCTCGCCCACAGATGGCTCCAACTTCATCTTGTTCCTACTTGTATGTTTCATAACAATAAAAATACTTTCAATTGAGCTGATGTAGGTAACAGCTCTTAGCTTGTCAATAAAGTTAGGGATCCTTAAGCTGTAAATAGCTTGTCAGTGAAGCTAGGGCGGGTAATGGAAAGGAGGTTAACTACATCGCCAATATTATCACTCCCTTTAACTGTTTTTAAATCATATTTTTCACCACTTTTATACTAGAGATACTGTTTAACAACCCACCCTTGATATACCTTTGACGAGCTTCGAGAATTCCATTACTCTAGGAGCCCTGCCATGGGCCACGCTCCTCTGGTGCGTGCCTGGTCAACCAGGCTGTTATGCTCGAGGCCCGCTGCCCCACATATCCATCACAGCCTGGTTGATCTGGCACCTGGTGAAGATACTTGTCCAGTTTCGTCTTAAAGGCTTCTACTCTTGTAGAAGCTTCTACTCTTGTTTCTGATATCTTCTGGTATGATGTTAAATAGTCTGGGGCCACGAATATTGATACAGTGTTCCCTTATTGTGCCCACTGCGCCCCTGCTTCTCCCGCACCCTGCTCCTCCATCCAGTATGTTATGGCAGTGTGCAGATTTAAGACTAGGCCCTCGAGCACTTTCCAGGTATATATTATCATATATCTTTCTCTCTCCTCCACTCCAGTGACTGTATGTTCAAGACTTAAGGCGTTCTTCCCAGTAATTTAAGTGCTTTACTGTCCTTAGTGTGTGCCGTAAACTATCTGATATTTCTCCTGCTTTGAACAGGGTTGTCAACACTGAGGAATATTCTAAATGAGGAACCACTAGCGATTTGAAAAGCGTCACCATCGGCATTATTTCCCTTGTTTTGAAAGTTCCCAATACCCACCCCGTCATCTTCCTGGTTTTCGTGATCTTTGTCTTGTTATAGTCTTTAAAAGAAAGGTCAGCCGACATAATTATTTCCAAGTCTTTTACGTGTTCCTTTCGTTCTATTTGGTGACCCTCTTGAGTTTTGTATACAGTGTTACTTTTGAGTTCTTCATTCTTTCCATACATAAGCAGCTGGAACTTATCACCGTCTTCCAGTGCCTCCGTAATTCTGTCATAATGGTTCAGCAGCTGTGACAGACATGATCGTCCTGCTCTAAAACCATGCTGGTTCGGGTTATGTTGGTTGTGCTGGTCCATGAAATTTGTAATCTGCCGTCTCATCACTCTTTCGAAGATTTTTATGATGTGAGAAGTTAGGGTTACTGGTCTGTAATTTTTAGCTAGTGCTCTACTACCCCTCCCCCTTATGCAAAGGAGCTATGTCTGCACTCTTTAAGGCCTCCGGTATTTCACCTAGATCTAAGCTCTTTCTCCAAAGAATACTGAGGGCTCGTGCTAGTGGTACTTTGCACTTCTTTATGAACAGAGCATTCCATGAATCTGGTCCAGGTGCTGAGTGAGTGGGCATGTTGTCCATTTCTTTTTCGAAATTTTCGGAATTTGTAATAATGTCAGTTAGCTGGTCTGTGCAACCTTCTGCTGGAGTGAAAAATGTTTCTGCATTTTCTACTTTGCTGTCATTTAGTGGGTTGCTGAACACCGACTCATACTGTTCTTTTAGGATTTCACTCATTTCCTGTTCATCGTCAGTATACGAATCTCCTCTCAATAATGGTTCAATTCCACAGGTAGTTCTTAGCTTGGATTTTCCATAGGAATAGAAATATTTTGTGTTTCTCGCAATATCCTGTATGGCCCTTTGTTCCCTCTGTACTTCTTCTGTGAGGTATGACATCCTAAGTTTTTGCTCTAATTTAGTGATATCTCGGCTAAGACTATCTTTCTTCTGTTGTGACATATTTGTGTTGATAAGCAATTCACTAACCCGTTTTCTTCTTCTGTACCATCTCCTACGCTCTCTCTCTATATCTGATCTTCTGGGATTCCTCAATGGTACGTGTTTCATACATACCTTGTATGTCTCTGTATCCAGCTTCTCTAGACACTGGCGAGGATTTAGGTCGCTCATGTCTGATTCCCAGGGTATGTCTGATAGCTCTGTTTATTTTTTTCCAGTCAATTGTATGGTTGCTGAAATTAAACTTACTGAACATCCCGTCTCTTACATTACTGCTGCAGTTCCCGAACAATGAGTTATTACTCGTTTGTAGTTTTATGATGTAGTGGTCAGAGTATATTGTTTTTGTAACTTATGTCTCTGATCAGTTCCTCGTTGTTTGTGAATATCAAATCCAGGGTATTTTCATTTCTAGTGGGATTAATTACCTGTTGGTTTAAAGAGTACTTCCCACAAAGCCTCATTAGTTCCCTGGTATGTACCTGTTGAGCCAGGGTGCTTCCCGGAGATATTTCTGGTATAACATTACGTTGCGCCATCTTCCATTTTACACGAGGGAGATTAAAATCTCCAGGGAGTATAATATTTCATGTGGGATTTTCTAGCCTATCCAGATAGCTATCTATCTTCCTTAACTGATCTGTGAATTCCTCAGCAGTTGCTGATGGTGATTTATATACTAGGATAATTACCAAATTCCTATTTTCAACTTTAATTCCTAGAATTTCTACTGTATCATTCGTAGAATTCATCAATTTTATGCAAGAGAAAGTATCTTTTATAGTGAGTCCTACTCCTCCCTGTGACCTATTCTGTCACATCGATACATGTTACGGTTTCCTATCTTTATCTCTCCGTTTAAAACATTCCTTGTGTGTGTTTCTGTAAGTACTCTAGACATGGCATTCACTTCTGAGAGGAATCACTAACATAACTAATTTTGTCGTTTTTATTTTATTTTAAACACTGAATATTTGCAAAGAGGAAGCAGGATTTGCTATTTGGGATGTTTAGTTAGTACCACTGGTGATGTACTACGTGGTATGGCCCCTGCTGTACATACCCCGGGTTTCTCCAGTACTGATATTGCATTTGATTGTATATTCGGCCTTGGTGGGCTGATACCTGGCTTGGTATGTTGCAGTGTTGTGCCTATCTGCCCCTTCTGTAGAATTTCCCTTGTATGCGTCTTCCTTTGGTCCGATCATTTCTATGTCTAAAAAAGATTGCTGCTCATTTTGCATTTTTCTGTAGCTCCGCGTTACTTTTACATGATGGTCTGAGCAGCTCAGGTCATAACATTCTCTGAACTGTGTTGAAGCTTTGCACATCACTGGGTGGAAGTACCTGCTGCACTTTCCCTTTCTTAACATGTTCACACATTTTCTGTTGTGTTTATTTCAGTAAACTCTCCCATATAGGCACATACCTTTTGCATAATATCTGTAAATGTTCTGATTGTTTATATTTACTGAGTTTTAGTCTTTCCCAAGTTGTGCCACCTGATGTGTATTCTCTTATTTTCTTTCATCTATGCATATTTCTTCCATTTTTTTAATTTTCATTTGTTCCTGCTATAGTTTTTTCTTCATTTCTTTTTTCTTTATGTTATATACCCATTTTATGTTCTTTTCTGACTTGCTCTGAATGACATTCTCTACTCTTATTTCAGCTCCTTGGTCTTTACCTTTATTTTTATTTTCCTCCTGATTCGTGAATATTAATTATGTAAGGTGAATGGAGAAGGAAGTAGTGTAATAGTATGTTGTGTCAAGTCACTTGCACAACGTAGTCTGCTAGTTCTGTCAACTGGCTTCTGTAAAAAGTTCTTGCTTCTTTCTCCTTTTACGCCGCAGAGTCACCGTATACTGACATGTTGCAGTTTGGAGCAACAGTGTGTTTGAATAAGAATGGAAACTTCATTAGAAGTATCATTGTCACAGCACTTTCTGAAGTACTTTAGTGTCTGCCAAGAAGAGTCAGGTAGCGAGAGAAACGCAGCTAAGTGCAAGAGCTGCAGAAAAAAGATTAAGGATTAATTCTGTGAAGGCAACTTCAGCCATCACCACACACGTTCTGAGGAAATGCTGTAGACTAAGTAATGAAAGGGAAGCAAGATGATGCACTGATATTGACTGACAGAGCTACTGCAAGAGAGCAATCACTATGTTGTCATATATCAAGAGTAAGACAGAGTACTAAGTGAAGTTCAGCCGAGGTAATTTGAAACAAAGATCCTAAAAAAAAAAAAAATCCTGAATTCTACTCTACGTGACTTTTCTATTTTATGTACTCTCTGGGAACTTCTATTAGCAGAAGCTAAATCTGTGACTCCTGTACGATCAACAAACAGAAACATACTTCATCCAGCACATCCATGAAAGATGGAGGCTGCAATCAAAGAAGCTTTCCATGATCTCAGGCAAGTTTATCTAATATAAGATCTTTGGAATAATCGCTTATTTAGTTATTTGCAATCTTGCTGGATCTTTGACTGCTTTATGTTCTGGCATTAGAGGCACTTATTCATGTTATTGCTGCCATGAATCACATATTCACACGAGACCAGTTATTAAGTGGGTGATTATCTGAGATATATTGAAATATTACTTTAAGTCCTAATCATAAGAATTAATTGAATCTTGTGTTTCGATTCATCTCTGACCCCTAGACTTGGTGGTATACAACAATACTCAATGACTCACAAGGGTTTAGCGTATGTCCTAACGGGACTTTTTATTTAAATTTGGCCGTATTGAATCTGAAGTTGGTGGGCGACTCGTGAGATAATATCTTCCTCATTACAAACTTCTGCCTCTTGGCACACGTGATATAATAGAGAAATTGTCTGGGCAACGTTACATACTCTCATATTCACATCATACCTACACTGCTAACTTCCCTCCCCTTCACTCTATCAGTCGTAATCTTTCACTCACAACATCCTAAGTGGTACCCTACAACTTACATAACTCCATCAATGTTACCAGAAACCCACCCACATCACATCGTCAGTGACACCCACCCACACCACACCTTTAGTGACACCCACTCATATTTCATCTTCGGTGACACCCACCTACATCACACCTTCAGTGACACCCACCCACATTACATCATCAGTGACTCCCACTCACATCACATCCCTAATGGTACTTTCCTTCGGTGTCACCTTCACTCATTGGTAACCTCCGACACACATATCACCCCAATTATGGCACCCGTCCGTTAGCAGCAAACCAACTATGGGCCACTCCCACCAACACAACACACTATCTGTGGTACCCTACCACCAACAACGTGCTATCTATGGTACTTCCCACTAACATTATTCACTCAGTGGTACCCTCCCACCCAACTTACACTTCCCAGGGTTCCCTCCCACCATCACACCAGCTATGGTATCCTCCCATCATCACACTAGCTATGGTACCTTCCTAACCATAAGGTTTTACACACGAAGTCTTGTGTCGGTGTAAGCCCACTTCTCCCTGAACAACATTGGCTACACAGTGTACTAGGTTCACTGCTCTTTCCAAGCTCTGCTTACTTTCCTTTCCTCGTCACTTAGGAAGATGCGTGCTATAATACCACTCAAGGTAAGCCGTGACATCATCTGTCACATCTACCAACATGTTGTCAGTATTCCCATTTTTATCGATTTTTTTCGGGTGATTAATTCTTGAGTAGTTGTCTGGCGGAGTTTACTGGTGGTCCCGTGTACACACAATGTTCCTGACAGTGTACTGGTGGTCCCGTGTACACATTGTGCTTCTGACAGACGCCTTCCCAGTTTTACGGAGAAAAAGAGAGACAACGGTACTAGCAATAAGTATGCATTCTTCATTTAGATAGCATTAATACGCTTCACTAGACTTGCTCGTCCCTGCAAGACCACTGGTTAGTTGATGCTGGTTGAAGGACTCCTCTTCTAATTAACAGGAGCTACTCTTTCTATTCTTAGGTCAAATCTGAATGATTCCTATTCAGAACAACAAAAAACAGCAATAACAACAATCACGAAATATAAGAATCGTACTTGGCCACACAGATAAACATAGAATAAGTGGATATTCTTTTTATAAATTGGCCAACTCAACCAAGGAAGGGAGACCAAGAGGAGAAAAATACATTTGCCATTACTCCTTATTACGAACATAGGCTAAGTTATTGTGACATACACAATAACCAAGGTAGAATGAGGAACGAGCAAAAGTCAGCAGTGAATAAATATTTATACATTTCCTTCGCCAAACAGCATGCAGATATATGTACAATATGCACAAAGTAAGTTTTGCAAGCAAGAGACAAAGTGAGAACTATGGGCGACCAGACTTGAGGTAAGTCTGTCAATGTTGCTCCACGAGTCTCCATCATCACTTCACAACTTTAGCTTCCTTGTGATTGACTGTGTGGAACCAAGGTACTAGCATAACAAGGGGCCTCGCTTGTTATACTCTTAGCATCTGGTTTGCTGGTCGGGAGGGCGCCTATATGGGTGTGACATACGCCGAGTAAAATACAACATACGTACTCTTAGCTTGCCGCACTCCTCTGTCTTCTCGGAAGTGCATCTTGTCTATTATAATTCAAATCATGTAGAGAATCTCAACATTTCGATATGTCCTTCAAGGTGTAAGTACTGAATCTCAAAATCCGCAACCATTCTTCAAGGTGTGACAGTGTGTGATAAGATAAATTATGATGAATTAGAGACACTTGTACAACACTCGTGTATTTTTATTTTGAAAACGTTTCGACATCCGATGGGTTCCTCAGTTCAATACAGAGATATATGTGGAAAATGAGAAGTTTGAGGTAATCAGTCCCTCAACCTGGAGTCGATGTATTCAGTCCATCAGTCTTTTATTAAGACTGATGAAGTGCACATTCTTGATAAAAGAGTGATGGACTGAACATATCGACTCCAGGCTGAGAGACTGATTACCTCAAATTCCTCTTTATCTTCCACCAATCATCTCTGTGTTGGACTGATGAAGCCACTGGCAGGCTAAACGTTTCCACGATAAAGATAGCCAAGTGTTGCACATGTGTTTCATTCATCAACTTGTCAGTTTTCTGAATCATTTATACAAGATAACTTATGGTGATAATTTATCTTATCACATACCATCCTACAGTAAACTTTTTCATGATAAATCAGACACATGTGTAACACTTGGGTATCTTTATTGTGGAAACGTTTCGCCAGCCAGTGTCTTCATCAGTCTAATGCAAAGAAGAATAGTGAAGATCAGCCTGGAGTCGATGTAATCAGTCCATTAATTCTGAAAAGTATGTAAGCCCCTGCAGTATATACTGTAGACAGGTAAGGTGAAGCAGTCGTAGGCAATATCACAGTGGACAAATCCACATGTGGAAGTAGGTCATGACTATAGGTTAGGCAAGTGAAGAATTCCCTGCATCAAGATCCCAAGATGTTGCTGTGTCTGACAGAAATGTAGATAAATGGTTTGCTGAACCATTTATCTATATGAGCAGTTTCATACACATCTGGAAAGTTTCAAATATAAAACGATCATAGTAAAGGCAAAACAAGGCAACAAGTTGGTGAAAAAGACACATGAAACAATGTTATAACAATCTTTCTCCTAGATGAAAAAATATTATGTTCCACTAGTCAAACACCCAAACAGTTACTGCTAGCAGAGGTAATATTGTTTTCATACACATGCACGTACAGATACAAGTAGATATACATACAAATAGACAGATTTATACGTTAAGGAGGTTATTTGTAGAATATACAGTATAACAACCAAAAAATTACATCATGAAACTCTGTGTAGTCTGCAACTGCAGTAACATATGGGCTTCTGCATGGATTACTTGCAGCTTGTGGCAAATGGGCCCATGCATCTTGTGCAGATATTCAGGAATAATCTACAAGAGATATTAAACCAGAGAAGGGTGTTTGTGTATGCCCAAATGAGAACCAACTGTGGAAAAAAATCACATTGGTATTACAAGACAGAAACATCAAAACGGCCTTCATAGAAAATCTGACATTCTATAACAGATGGGAAAATAAAAGGACTGGGCTAAATGGTGCTATTGCCCCTGGTGCAGATGTTGTCCTGGTAGACTAACTGTAAGAATGCAGAAATGATAGTTGGTGGCCTGGAGGGAGACAGGAACTCTAGTGGGGAAACAGGTGTAGACAGGGACATGCAAAACCCAATGTTACAAACTAGCAATACCACTGGATATAGTAAACAAGGGGATGACGCAAGGGAGAGTGAAGATAAAATACCAGAAAAAAAAAATGGTGAAGGCACCAGAAGATAGTAAAGAGACAGAAAAACACCCACCAATAGGGAATGCAGTCACAAAAAACCAAGGCAAACAGAAATCAGACATATGCAAATTCTATGCATTAGGTATCTGCAGGCATGGAATATCTATAAAAAACAGATGGGACGTGCAACTTTGACCACCCCAGAAAATACCGTGCCCATATGACAATAGGAAAATGCAACCTCCCTTCCTGTAAGCTTTTCCACCCTGAAATGTGTCACTCTTCAGTTCAGGAAAGACAGTGCTATAACTTATATTGTCAGACACACCACCTAAACGGTACAAGAAGATACAGAACATCCACACCATGGGAAAACCTGGATAGTCAAAACCACTCCAGAGAAAGAGAGTTAGTTTAATAAGTTTATTATGCACTCCATATCCATCCTGTGGGCGGTAGTCAAAAGATTAGAGGTATACAATGGGTCCAGGGACTGGGGCCCAAGGTATGGATAGCTGAGCAAGGTACAAAGGTAATGAAGTCACAAGTTACGAAGGTAATGAATCATGTTAGAGAGTAAAGTTACTAACGTTTATATAAGGCTGCAATCATAAACAAATTATAGAGTAATGAGCAATTCATACGTTCACAGCCGGTCACAACTATGAGTTATTGGTGCACACGCAAACACACACACACGGGGCCTGAAGCTGTGACTCGACCCCCGCAACCACAACTAGGTGAGCATAACTAGGTAAGTAGACACACACACACACACACACACACACACACACACACTAGCACAAGCACTCAAGAGAGTCAGAGGTTTTTTTTATCACCAGGAAGGATAAAAAGCTTGCAGGAAATGACTGAAATCGTATACCATTTCCGATCATTTCTGGAGTGGAATCACAGTCAATGGCCTCCACTCCAAAACAACAGATATTAGTGCCAAGAAAAATAAAAACTTCCTCTCGCATACCACCAATACGACGACATTCATCTTTGCAAATATACAGTGTCTAAAGCTAGCAACGAACAACAAAATACCTTTCATCCGTGGACTGCTTATAGTCAAACACAATGTTCGCGGTTTTCACAGAGACCCACATAAAGGATCACCTTGACAATGAAATATAGATCCCGGGTTATAAAGTGAACAGACAAAAGAGGAGGTTGGCCTGTACGTCACAGAGTCACTGATATGCTCGGAACTACTAAATGCCTCAAATGATGTAGTGAAGTTTTGGCAGTAAAGATCAAGAACCAAAACCTGGTCATTGTGGTTGCATACAAGCCTCCGGATGCAGCTTCCCAACAATTCCAGGAACAGCTTTTGAAAATAGACCACTGTCTAGAAAATCTTCCAGCTCCTGCCCCCAAAATCTTGTTCCTGGGGGATTTAAACCTAAGGCACCTAAAATGGAGGAATATAGCAAATAATGTTGTAGCAGAGATAACACCAGGAGGCAGCTCAGATGAAAACTCGCACACACACGAGCTTTTAAATCTCTGCATCAAATTCACTTTAAACCAGCAACCAGACTGGAGAATACGCTGGACCTCATCTTCACTAACAATGATGATCTGATACGAAATGTCATTACATCTAAATAATATACTCGGATCACAACATAATAAAGGTCCAGACATGTATGCGCGGGGCCCCAGACCGACAAAATATGATCAGTCACGAGGGAACCTTCACCAAATTCAACTTCAATAACAAAAACATAAGCTGGGACCAAGTAAACCAAGTCCTAAATGATATAAACTGGGGAGACAGACTAAGCAACAAGGATCCTACCCTATGTCTAGAACAAATTAACTCTGTGGCACTCGAGGAGCCTTGTTGTACCTCTTCTTAAAGCTATATATAGATCCTGCCTCTACTGCATCACTTTCCAGATTCTCACTTCCTGACAACTCTAGTGCTGAAGAAATGTTTCCTGATATCCCTGTGACTCATCTGAATTTACAGTTTCCAATTGTTCCTCCTTGTTGCTGTGTCCCATCTCTGAAACATTGTCTCTCTCCATCTTATCAGTTACTTTCAGTATTTTATACGTCGTTATGTCCTCCCTATCCCTCCTGTCCTCCAGTCTCGTTAGGTTGAGTTCCTTAACGTTTAACCTCTTCTTGGAGGACATGATAAAGGGTTAACTCCGGGACTACTCTTGTTTTTTTGTGTATGCGTACTCGCCCAATTGTGTGTTTGTGTATGTACTCACCTAGTTACATTCACCTAATTGTGGTTACAGGGGTTGTTTCACAGCTCCTGGACCCGCCTCTTCACTGGTCGCTACTAGGTCCACTCTCTCCCTGCTCCATGAACTTGTGTGTGTGTGTGTGTGTGTGTGTGTGTGTGTGTGTGTGTGTGTGTGTGTGTGTGTGTGTGTGTGCTCACCTAATTGTTCACCTAATTGTGGTTGCAGGGGTCGAAACTCAGCTCCTGGCCTCACCTCTTCACTGACCGCTACTAGGGCCTTCCCCTCCCTGCTCCGTGAGCTTTATCATACCTCGTCTTAAAACTATGTATAGTTCCTGCCTCCACTACATCGCTTGCCAGACTATTCACTTCCTAACAACTCTATGACTGAAGAAATACTTCCTAACATCCCTTTGACTCACGTGATCTTCAGCTTCCAATTGTGACCCCTTGTTTCTGTGTCCCATCTCTGGAACATCCTGTGTGTGTGTGTGTGTGTGTGTGTGTGTGTGTGTGTGTGTGTGTGTGTGTGTGTGTGTGTGTGTGTGTGTGTGTATCTCAAGCAGTGGGCAGTGGGTATCATCAAGGTTAGTGATGCCAGCTGAAGGCTTGGCACCGCCTTCCTCCCACAGTTTGTGGTCCTGCACAAAATGGCAATCTGGGTGTTGGGATGAGTGTCTAAAGATACAAAGGCCGTCACTTGGCCAGCATATTAGAACCGAGCGGCCCACACGCACTGAAAGGACACAGCCAAGTGGATAATTGAAAACACGGCAGCGACAATGGCGGAGGGAAGGTAGAGAGGAGGAAGTCAACTGCTTGTCGTGATGCGTGGGTGACTCTCCTTCTCTTGTGATGTTGACTTCGTAACACTACTCTTCTTAAAGTTTAGAGGCTTACGGTAATCTTTCGAATATTTTTTTTACTCTTTTTTACAGAGGTGATTAGGTGTGGAGATAGTATAGAGTAATGATGGAGAGGCAAGGGAGGGTGTGTGGTGGTGCATGGGTCGGGACGCGGACCAAGTGTCAACAAACAATAAGAGGCGGTCCACCAGAGGTCCCGCCTGAAAAAGATACACAAAAAACTGAAGAAAAGAAAACATCCCACGTCCTTTATCGTTCCATAGTAAGTGGATCGTTTGGGAGAGACTGAGAGATTCACCCTCAGTAATGACGCCAGCAGCCTCGTAGAACTCCGTAGTAAGTAAATAGTTTACGAGAGACTGAAAGACGTACTCTTGGTAATAATACCAACAGCCTTGTATAACGCCGTAGTAAGTACATAGTTTACGAGAGACTGAAAGACGTACTCTCAGTAATGACGCCAGCAGCCTAGTAGAACTTGTACACTCGCCTATATGCACTTCACCCTACAGCTGTTCGGAAAATCAAAACGAACTCGGCATTATTCCTCTAGGCTGAAAGCGGCATTCAACGAGGCTCTAAAACTCAGGTCAAAAACACACACATACACGCATACAAAAAAAAAAAAAAAAGGAATAACAAGAGGTACAAGAAAGCCCGGTAGAACCCATAGAGATGGGTCACCAACAGTCCTCTGGGTAAACATTTCGGTGTGTAGTAGAAGCCATTATGAGTTGATCTGTATGGCTAATGGGATTGAAGAGGCTCTAGGCCTGCCAGCTGCTCAGGCGTGATTGAGATCTGATCGTTTCCATCCCTGGCGCGTGGGCGGGGTGGCTTGTGTGAGCCAGGGGTTGTGGAGGGGGGACGTGGGTTAGGGTGAGGGGGTTTTGGAGGGGGTGGCGGGGGCGATTCCCCTGGCTCTTGGACTGGCTTCCGGAAAGCATTTTTAGAAGGTGACAGCTGACGCAGTTAGCGCCGCTTTATTCGATCCAGCTGCACCAGATAATTTATATCTGTGTACATTAGTGTTTATCAGTTGTCTGCTGCAGCTGCACCAGATAATTTATAGTATCTGTGTATATTAGACTTTTTCATTTTTTTTGACATAATAGAAAGACCTTCACTAAACTAGAATAAAAACAGCAAACTCTGAAATGTGATGTGATTTTCTTTCCATTTGTTCTCTTAGTTGTGACTTGATAATTTTCCAGGACGGAGCGAAACGTCGTCTAAAGTTTCCTCTCCAGAATGTAAATTTGTAAAAGAGCAGCACAAACATTTTTGCTCCAACTGGAGATCATTTTTCAGGCGACACTTTCACTCAGCCCAGCATTTTGAAGGGGATGCAATGCCGAGACGTTGATGCAGGGCTCTTGATCCAGGGGGATATGGAACTACCTACTTCCCTCCAACGGGTCTAGCGCTTCCCCTAAAACTGGTACTACTACTGCTAATAATAATAATAATCTTTATTTGTACAAAGTTAAATATAATTAATACAGGAATAGTTGACATTTCTGTCATACTTTACAGAAAATCTTAATAATTCTGCACAAAATACAGAGTATTTCAGACAAACTTAAGATTAACTTATATCTACCAACATTTATAACATTATGTTGGTTCAGTGTTAAAGTTTACAATCTCTGATGTTAACTCTAATAATTTAAGAATATAAAAGTATTGTACTTCATTGGTAAGACAATTTGTTACAATGTTTGTAGTGTTTATGACTTACCTGGACGTAGACTGTTGATAGTAACAACAACAATGTTAATGTTAATATGGATTACATAAACAATAATGAAGTTGATAAGCTGGATTTTAACATAAATGGTTTATGTAAAATTTAACTTTTTTTGAAGGTGGGAGATTTTTTTTTTTTTTTTTTTTTTTTTTTGCATTTTGAAGGAAGGGAATTTTATATTTTAGATCCCTTTATAAGCATGGAGGTTATAGACTGGTTGAGTGGAACACTTGGTGTGTCAAAAAGGTGGAATTTATTTCTAGTATTGTGTGTATGTGTTGCGTTGCAGCTCTCCAGGAAGAGTCGGAGCGCTGGCTGGAAGTTCGTACTGAACGACTTACATATAAAAAGAAAATGCACAGTAGGTGTGAATGTATTGTAAAGTGAGTAGAGAAAGACTGATGATGGGGGTGTGTGTTGTCTGTAGCCTGTATGGGCGATTATTTTAACAGTTAATTTCTGCTGGGTAGGCTGAAGGCAATTTGCTGTTATGGATCCATAAGCAGAGATACCATAAGTGAGGCAGCGCTGGATTAGTGAGTAGTACAGAGTAAAGTTGCTTGAGGAACATAGCCTATTTTGGATAAATTGGCCACAGTTTTGGAAATTTTCTTAGATATGTGATGGATGCGTGTGTTGAATTTCAAGTTCCAATCAAGGTGTATTCCTAAGAATTTTCTCCTCGTTTTGCTTTACTGTACGAGAAATGTAAACTTTTACACTAAACTGAGTATTTTTAGCCTGATTCCCAAACAGCTTGGGTTTGTCAATATTAAGTGTGAATTTCTGTTGAGGACAACTGGATCAAGATTAAATGTGACGAATATTGCCTGCAAACAGCAATTGTTTAAGTTCCTGAGACGTATTTGTTAGGCCATTTATGGTAAGTCATTTATGACCCTTGTTGGTTCATCGCTTCTCCGTGACAATTATTACTATTATAATGAAAAGAAGCGCTAAACCGCAAGGGCCCGTGACAATAAATAATAATAATACAGTTAGACCAAAATATCTGCGATCTTACTTAAAGTAGGTCACCGAAATAAATTAACGCACTAGTGTAGGGTTTACTTAAAATCATGTGAGAAGTCTCCTTCAAGGTGCAGCAGTTTACTCAAATCTGTTTTGTTTATTTTAACCAATTTGTTTGATCACGATAGACAATCTATTTACACGGATCAATTGTTCTTGTAATCAGCTGCTGTTTACATGATCAGCCGTTATGGTTACATAGATCAGCTGTTGTTATTACTAATTGTTACATTTACTCACACGGGCGAGTTGTCACGAGCTGCGCACTGTCATATGTGAGGAATATGAAGCTAATGCAAGAATATTGAGAAGGATGAATACAGTTCTGCAGTTAAGTAACCTCTTGGAACCTTGTTACAATTTGAGGCCCTCCCGTAATAATAATAAATAATAATAAATAATAATAATAATTTTTCAACGCACCGGCCGTCATCCACCAAGGCAGGGTGACCTAAAAAGAAAAACGAAAGTTTTTCTTTTTACATTTAGTAATTTATACATGAGAAGGGGTTACAAGCTCTCGGAATAATAATAATAATACTGATAATTATTATAATAAAATTAATAGTGAGATTAATAATTCTAATGAAAGTAATAATACGCATAAAAAGCAGTGTTACTGCTAACCCCGGGAAGTAATTACCCCAGGGTAAACACCCCTGACATAGGCCACCCGGACTCTGGAGATTAATAACCCAGAGTGATTTACTGTCTCACACATATATAAAGACAGTTATTATTAAGCACAAACCTATCGACGTTATGAGCGGATGGAACCTCTCTCTCCCAGGGCCAGTGATTGGCTACTTAAACTTAACACTGGAATGTGTTTTAAAAGGCTGAGAGTGAAACCAGTGTTTACCCAAGTTTTACTAAATGTCTTAGAGTCACATAAATAATAAAGTCAGCAGTGAAATGTTTCACTGGCTGTATTAGTTCACAGACATTGCTGCATGCAATCACAGACATGGCTGTGTGCGTCTCCAGAGAGGTAAATAAACACAAATTAAGATACCCAAGTGCTGCATGTGTCCAGTTTATCAACTTGTCGGTTTCTGGACCTTTTTTTCTACATTCCTGTCAGACACAAAAACATCTTGGGATCTTGATACAGGGAATTCAATGCTTGCCTTACCTGTGTGCATGACCTACTTCCACCTGTGGAGTTGTCCAGTGTGATATCGCCTACGATTGATTCACCTGTTTAAAGTACATAAGCCACTTCGCGCATATGCTGTGTTCTTTTCGAGACTGATGGACTGATTACATCAACTTCTGGCTGAGGGACTGATTACCTCAAATTCCTTCTGATATTCACCATTCTTCTTTGTACAGGACTGATGAAGCCACTGTGACGAAACGTTTCCTCAATAAAGATACACAAGTGTTGCACATGTGTCTAATTTATAAACTTGTCTGTTCTCTGAACCATTTACCACGGCAACGCTTCTTCAGAAGTGGCAGCCACATCCACAGACATGGCTGCATCATCAACTACACTCACCACATCCACAGACATGGCTGCATCATCAACTACACTCACCACATCCACAGACATGGCTGCATCATCAACTACTCACCAAATCCACAGACATGGCTGCATCATCTACACTCATCACATCCACAGACATGGCTGCATCATCAACTACACTCACCACATCCACAGACATGGCTGCATCACCAACTACATCCATCACGTCCACAGACATGGCTGCATCATCAACTACACTCACCACATCCACAGACATGGCTGCATCATCAACTACACTCACCACATCCACAGACATGGCTGCATCATCAACTACATTCACCACATCAACAGACATGGCTGCATCATCAACTACACTCACCACATCAACAGACATGGCTGCATCATCAACTACATTCATCACATTCACAGACATGGCTGCATCATCAACTACACTCACCACATCCAGAGACATGGCTGCATCATCAACTACACTCACTACATCCACAGACATGGCTGCATCATCAACTACACTCATCACGTCCACAGACATGGCTGCATCATCAACTACACTCATCACGTCCACAGACATGGCTGCATCATCAACTACACTCATCACGTCCACAGACATGGCTGCATCAACTACACTCACCACATCCACATTATTATTAATATTATTATTATTATTATTATAATCAAAAAGAAGCGCTAAGCCACAAGGGCTATACAGCGCTGCAGGGTAGGGAAGGAAGCGAGGGTATTGGATGGCAGAAGGGAGGAGGGATGATCAGTAGGGTACAGAAAACAGCGGGGCAGGGGATAGTACGGGGGTAGAGGGTAGCAAGAGATTGAAGTAGAAAGGGCTGAAGGTATCAGAATTTGTGAAGTAAGTCAGTTGTTGTCAAAAAGTCAATGAGAGAGTCTGGATGAAAGGTGGGTCCATCAGCAAGAAGGGAAGGTAAAGAGAGAGCAGCAGAGCGAAGACGACGACGGAGGTAAATTCTGCATGCTCGTTGATAAAGTGGGCAGTCCAACAGAATGTGGCTGCCTGATAATGGAACTTGGCAATTCTCACAGAGAGGAGCAGGGCGCCTCTCCATGAGATATCCATGATTAAGACGAGTATGGCCAATGCGAAGACGGGAGAGAGTAGTCTCCCAACCTCGACACTGGTGATAAGAAGACGGCCAGTAACCTATACTCGGTTTAATAGATTGAAGTTTGTTGCCGAGCATAGTAGACCAACGTTGTTGCCAACGGGTGTGAAGTTGGGAAGATATTGCAGCAAAATAGTCCGTAAATGGAATACCTCTACATGAAACTGGTAGGTCATGTACTGCTGACCGCGCAGCAGTGTCTGCCTGTTCATTGCCCTGTACGTCAACATGACCAGGGACCCAACAAAAAACAATATCTTTATGCTTGGTAAAGATGCGGCGTAGCCAAAGTTGGATAAGGAGGACTAAGGGGTGAGGTGTTTCAAATTTCTGTATAGCCTGTAAAGCACTAAGGGAGCCTGAGACAACCACAAATGATGACACAGGCATAGATGCAATACGGATAAGTGCTGTAAGGATGGCATACAATTCAGAAGTAAAAATACTAACCGAAGATAGTAAATGCCCTTGTACGACGCTGTCCGGAAACACTGCTGCGAATCCTACGCCGTCAGAACACTTAGAGCCATCTGTGTACACAGCAATGGCATGAGAATGAGAGTGAAAGTGGTCAAGAAAAAGAGAGCGGGAAGCGACCGTAGACAGTTGGGCTTTCGAGCAAGGGAGAGAGAAAGAACAGACTCGAACAGCTGGAACTTCCCAGAGGGGTAGGGAAAAGTGATATGGTACATGTACATAGAAAGGTGGTAATTGAAGAGAAGACAAGAGCGAATGAAGGTGAAGAGAGAAGGGACGGAGTAAACAGGGGCGGCAAACAAATAATGTCTACTAATATCAGTGACCATTCTATAAATGGAAGGATTGTGGAGATCATGAGAGCGTACATAGTAGCGAAGGCAATAGGCATCACGGCGATCGGATAAGGATGGAACGTTCGCTTCTGCATAGAGGCTCTCGACAGGGGAAGAGCGAAAAGCACCAAGGCATAAACGTAATCCTTGGTGATGAATGGGGTTAAGGCTAGAGAGAGTAGCAGGAGATGCCGCTGAATAGATCTGGTCACCATAATCAAGTTTCGATAAAATAAGGGTGGAATGTAGGCGAAGGAGGGTTCGATGATCAGCTCCCCATGAAAGATGAGCAAGGGTTTTAAGAAGGTTCAGCCGGCTGTGACAAGTTGCCTTCAGAGAGGCAATGTGAGGTTTCCAGGATGACCTACGATCAAAGAGGAGGCCCAGAAGCTTGACTGTATCACGTTCAGGGATACGGGAGCCATAGAGGTACAAAGGATGATCAGAGATGACAGAGCGTCTAGTGAAAGTAATTTGGTGGGTTTTAGTGCTGGAAAATTTAAACCCACGTGTGGTGGCCCAATTGGAAACACGGTCGACTGCATGCTGGAGAGAAACTGTAATAAGGTGACAGTCAGCGCCTGCACAGGCAATAGCGAAGTCATCAACATAGAGTGATGACCAAATACTTGATGGAAGACTAGAGGCCAAATCATTAATAGCAAGGAGAAAAAGTGTTGTGCTCAGAACACATCCCTGGGGGACACCTTCAGCTTGGATAAAGTCCGGGGAGAGCACATTATTAACCCGAACACGGAAATGCCTGTCAGTTAAAAAGTTCTTAAGGAAGGATGGTAGATTGCCTCGAAGGCCTAAGGAGTGGGCTTGGGCTAAAATATTATACCTCCAAGTTGTGTCATATGCCTTCTCAAGGTCAAAAAATATGGCAATAACTGAGTGGTTATTCGCAAAGGCATTACGAACATATGTATCCAAGCGTAGTAAGTGGTCTATGGTAGAACGTCCCTTACGAAAGCCATATTGACGAGTGGAGAGACTGTTGTGTATCTCTAAATACCACACTAAACGTCTATTTACTAGGCGTTCCATCACTTTGCAAACTGCACTGGTAAGAGCAATGGGACGATAGTGGGAGGTTTCATGTCCCGTAGTGCCTGGTTTGCGGAAAGGGAGAACAATGGCGGATTTCCACAGCTGTGGAAGAAATCCTTGTGACCAAATAAGATTGTAAAGGCGTAATAGGACTGTAAGGGCTGACTGATGTAAATGTTGTAGCATACGAATATGAAAGTCGTCGGGCTCAGCTGCCGATGATCGGCAAGCTGAGAGTGTTGCCTCCAGTTCTTGAAGTGTAAAAGGCACATTATACTGTTCTTCTCTGAGAAAAGAAAAGTCCAAGGGTGCTAACTCTCTGGCAGACTTTGAGGAAAGAAATGAGGGGCATAGATAGTCTCCCTGAGAAATACGGACCAGATGATTGCCAATTTCATTGGCAACATCTAGTGGGTTTGCTATATCAACACCGGCAACCCGCAGAACAGGAGCCGGGTCAGGAGAATATTTACCACTCAGTTTTCGTACTTTTTTCCAGACTGCACTCATAGAGGAAGCAGAGGTGATGGTGGAGACAATCTCGCCAGCAAGTGCGTTTAGCGTCACGGATGACATGGCGAGTGATCGCACGCTTCTGCTTAAAACCAAGAAGTCTCTCTGTGGTTCTATTGTACCGGTACCGGCCCCATGCAGCACGTTTCAAACGTACTGCACGAGCACAAGCAGGAGACCACCAAGGCACACATTTCTGAGAATGCCTGCCCAAAGTTTGGGGTATAGAATGAGAAGCTGCGGTTAAAACGGAGGATGAGAAGAGGTGTAAAAGCTCATCGATGGAGGACGAAGAAGGAACCTCTCTAAAAACAGTTAGGTGTGAGTAAAGGTTCCAATTTGCCTGATCAAATTGCCAGCGTGGGATGCGAAGAGGTGGTGAATATGAAGGGGAAGTAAGAATGATTGGGAAATGATCGCTGTCATGTAAGTCCGGAAGAAAAGACCAAGTGAAGTCTAATGCGGCGGAGGAAGAGCAGACTGAGAGATCGATGCAAGAGAGAGTGTGAGTCCGAGGATCAAAGTGGGTGTGAGTACCTGTATTTAAAACATGGATGGGGTGGGTGGCAAGAAAAGCCTCTAACTGAATGCCACGGGAATCACAGTGAGACCCCCCCCAGAGGAAATGGTGGGCATTAAAATCACCAAGTAACAGAATCGGTGGTGGTAATGACGAAACAAGAAAGGCAATATCCGGAATAGATAATGCCCGAGAAGGAGAGAGATATAAAGAACAGAGCGTATACCACCTATGCAAGTGGATACGGGCTGCTGTGTAATGCAGCGAAGTACGAACAAATAGCTGATGGTACGGAATATCAGTGCGTAGAAGAAGGGCACTTTCATTATAGGTCCCATCAGGAAAAGGATCTGAAGAATACAATAAATTATAGCCTGAGATGGGAGAGATAACAGCAGAGTGTAATTTTGGTTCCTGTAAGCAAACACCAACAGGGAAAAACTGGGAGAGTAACATCTGAAGGTCACCCCGATTACCCCTGAGGCCGCATATATTCCACTGTAAATAGGCCATGATTGGCAATGATAAAGATACCTGAAATCCGCAGGTAAGGGTTCCTATGGACTAGAGGGGTTAGAAAAGTCCACATGCGGAGGCAGTGGAAAACGTTCAAGCAGCGAAGGAACGGTGCGCTGTGAAGAAAGTTGTGCAGATGGAGTAGAGGAGAGAGAAGGAGCAGAGGGTGGATCAGTGTCCATTGATGGTTTGGTCTCTGCAATATATTCAGAGATTGCTTCAAGTGTTTCAGAATTCAGAGACGTCGTTTGGGAGACAATATTGGAAATGGTAGGGGGAGGATGAGTAAAGATTGGAACTGTAATGGACTGTACCAAGGTAGGGGGAGGGCGAAAGGGTGGAGGGAACTGGAGAAGCATGGAAGGGGACAGAAGAGGCAGAAACCTGGGAGGTGGAAGAAGAGGAAGAAACTTGGGAGGGAACAGGGGAGGAAGGTACAGTACGAGGAGGAGGGTGAACCTCTACACTTGTAACAAAGCCAGTGAGAGGGGGAGAACCAGGTACAGAGACAGGGAAGGGAAAATGAGGAGGTGGAAGATGGGTAGGAGGTGTTAACGGACCTTTTTTTGACTTTTGAGAAGTAGAGGGACGATTGGGAGGAGGTGTCATATGAGATCTCGTCGCTACTGAGGCTTGTGAGAGAGAACACGAAGAAGCAAGATCAGACTGAGACGTTGAAGTAGGGACGTCCGAGTCGAGGACAGCAAAAGAATTAGCTACAGGAGTGACTATGGGAGAGGTAAGCACAGAGGTGGGTGCAGAAGATGGGATACCAGAAGTGGGGGGACGTTTTGAAACACGGGAATAAGAAACACGAGGTAGTCTCCCTTGGAGGCGGAGATGAGAAACTGCCATGGCATAAGGGAGACCTTCTGCCTCTTTGAGGTAACGGATTTCCCGCTCGTTTAAGTAGACTTGACAACGGCGAGAGTATGAAGGGTGAGCCTCATGACAATTAAGGCAAGAGGGAGGTCGATTGCAAGATGTATTAGAATGGTCATCGGCACCACAGACTGGGCATTCGGCGATAGATCTGCAATATTTCGCTGGATGGCCAAATTGCCAGCAATTTCTACACTGTTGCGGTGTAGGGATCACCTTTCGAACTTGTAACCGATGTCCTGCTACATAAACTGAGGATGGGAGTTCACGGCTGTCAAAAGTTAAATGAGCCACATTGCTAGGGTATCGTCTCCGCCCGCGGGCAGGAAGAACATAAGTATCTACCTTGAGGATTGGGAGATCTTGGAGTTCTAGCTGTTCAAGAATGTCAGTGCCACATGTCTGGAAATGTTGTTGAACTATGGTATGGGGCAGAATGACGGTACCACTACAAGAATTGAGGGAATGATGCTTTTCAATAGTTACAGGAACAGTATCGATATGGGAAAGACGAGAAAGCTCATGAGCCTGGGTAGCATTCTGTATGGTGACGATGCGCGTACCGCTCTTAAGATCATGAAAAGAAATATCTTTACCAACATGGCGTAGGAGTGCCTTGCCAATACTGTGGTCAGAAAGATAGGTAGTAGAGGAAGTCGGTCGTAAAGTGAAGAATTTAGTCCATTGTGCAGTCTGAAACTGAGCGTGGAAAGGTAGTGAAGGACGTGTCGATCTTTTCTAAGAAGAACGAGAAGGTGGAGAAGTATCATCAGCAGGTAATTGTCGTTGGCATTTAGGCGTGGGACCAGAGTTGGTCCGACGCGGAATGGGCCAGCGATTCGAAAATTGCCGCACCATAGAGGGAGAGGCCGGAAGCATAGTCAGAGGAGAGCGAAGGTCATAAATCGAAGGAGTCAGTCGAGGCCTCAGTACCTGAAGCGGGTGAGAAAATAGCACCGGTGAGAGGTACAGAGGCATGAGGAGTGTTCGAAGAGTGGTCCAAAGACGAGGCGGGGTCAGAACGGGGTGCGGTATCAAGAAGGGGCCCGGGGGTAGCAGGTTCAGGGACTAGGGCTGCCATGGTTAGGTTACT
The DNA here is from genome assembly GCF_026875155.1 of Cherax quadricarinatus. Classification (NCBI taxonomy): domain Eukaryota; kingdom Metazoa; phylum Arthropoda; class Malacostraca; order Decapoda; family Parastacidae; genus Cherax; species Cherax quadricarinatus. The sequence goes on from NC_069406.1 coordinate 11,109,644, forward strand.
TCTTTATTTTTGTTTTTAAGAAAAAAAAGAAAAGAAAATAAAAATAAAAAAAAGAATAAAAAAAGGGGGGACCGGGGAGGGATAGTTCCTAGGAGGAATGAAAGGGCCAGAAATCTATCTCCACGCCCAAGAGGACCTCAGCACCGCAAGTAGCGCAGATGCAGCATGGAACCCGTGCCATACCCTACCCATCATGCCAGTAAACCGGCAATCTGGGATAGCAACCTCACATCTGCCGAGCTACCTCGGTGGACAAAAGAGAGAGCGGCCGGAAATCTGCCACAAAGCATACCTCCTTCGGCCACCTCCCCCGGAATCCGAAAGGTGGCTTCCAGAGATACACCCATCGCCCGAGAAACACCCAAAGCCACCCTCCGGGATACCGGAGAGGGATCAGGACATCCCCAGGCAATCCAGATTCCACAGCAAACTACGCCACCGCCAAGAACCTCAACGGAATGGGATGGACCCCGGTACCCTTTCCCCTACCTAGGAACTAGAGTGCCTGTGGAAAAAAAAGAAAAAAAAAAAACAAAGGCCAAAAAGGAAGGGCAAAAGGGAGGGGTGGAGAGGAGGAGGAGGAAAGGAAAAAGGGGAGGATGGGGAGGATGGGATAGGGAACGGGGGATTGGGGGGTAATTAGGTTCGGTCTGAGGAAGTAGACCGACAGGTCTAATTCCTCAGACCAAGAGCCTCTTCACCACGCCAAGGAGCCCCCCTTGAAGAGGACCACATCCACAGACATGGCTTCATCAACTACACTCACCACGTCCACAGACATGGCTGCATCATCAACTACACTCACCACGTCCACAGACATGGCTGCATCATCAACTACACTCACCACGTCCACAGACATGGCTGCATCAACTATACTCACCACGTCCACAGACATGGCTGCATCATCAACTACACTCGCCACATCCACAGACATGGCTGCATCATCAACTACACTCACTACATCCACAGATATGGCTGCATCAACTACACTCACCACATCCACAGACATGGCTGCATCATTGTTGCGTACAGGGCCACTACTTAAGCCTGTTTAGCCCTTTCTTGCAACAAATAAACAGGATTGAATATCCTGTTCTAGATGAAATCATTCAAGGGCTCAGTAGTAAACAATAAACCATAGAAGGGTTTTATATTAACTTTAAAAAGGTCGCACCATAAAACAGAGTACTCATGAAATTTACACTTAAGTTCACTTAAAAGATAATACACAGTATTATCTTGATTATAGTACTGAACGGCTCTAGTATCATAACACCTTCTCTTCACATAATAACACTTTACTTAACTTAATCCAAATGAGACAGAAGACGTAACACTTCAATAATAATTCACTCTTATTCAACTTTCATAATATACTAAGTGAGATTAGGAATATTTTACACTTAAAGGAATTTTGAGGCGAGTCTGTCTCCCATGACTTTTTCACCGTCCTCTTTGAACCAATACTGCTTAAATTCACTCCTAGCAGAGCTAGGGACAATCACCAGCGTCTCCAAAACAGCAACACACACTTCGTCCGAGACGTTTCTGTCAGATACCGTCCGAGGTACTGGAGGGTCACTAGGGAACCTCATGTGGGACCAGAAGTTTAAATCCAGGAATCAGGGAGCTTCCCTCACGAGAGGTGAGGAAGGTAAGAAATGAACTGTGAGGCTTTACCATCCCACTTTGCCTCGGTCGGAGCAGGGGTCGAGCAGCTCAAAACACCTACTGGTGCTTGGCCAGGTCACCAGCAGTTGACACTAATTAAATGACCTACCTAAATACAAAGCTAAGTAATACGACCAGATAATGTTATAAAGTCGAGTAAATCCATTTTAGCTACTAATGGAATTACTCCTGAATATAATATTAAGTGAAATAGCAAAAATAACATGTAATAGTATACCATTGTGATAATAAGAAGAAAATGAACAAAATGAACAAAAGGGTGTAACAATCATCAACTACACTCACCACATCCACAGACATGGCTGCATCATCAACTACACTCACCACATCCACAGACATGGCTGCATCATCAACTACTCTCACCACATCCACAGACATGGCTGCATCATCAACTACACTCACCACATCCACAGACATGGCTGCATCATCAACTACACTCACCACGTCCACAGAGATGGCTGCATCATCAACTACACTCACCACGTCCACAGACATGGCTGCATCATCAACTACATTCACCACGTCCACAGACATGGCTGCATCATCAACTACACTCATCACGTCCACAGACATGGCTGCATCATCAACTACACTCACCACATCCACAGACATGGCTGCATCAACTACACTCACCACATCCACAGACATGGCTGCATCATCAACTACACTCACCACATCCACAGACATGGCTGCATCATCAACTACACTCACCACGTCCACAGACATGGCTGCATCATCAACTACACTCACCACGTCTCCAGACATGGCTGCATCATCAACTACACTCACCACATCCACAGACATGGCTGCATCATCAACTACACTCACCACATCCACAGACATGGCTGCATCATCAACTACACTCACCACATCCACAGACATGGCTGCATCATCAACTACACTCACCACATCCACAGACATGGCTGCATCATCAACTACACTCACCACGTCCACAGACATGGCTGCATCATCAACTACACTCAACACGTCCACAGACATGGCTGCATCATCAACTACACTCACCACATCCACAGACATGGCTGCATCATCAACTACACTCACCACATCCACAGACATGGCTGCATCATCAACTACACTCACCACATCCACAGACATGGCTGCATCATCAACTACACTCACCACATCCACAGACATGGCTGCATCATCAACTACACTCACTACATCCACAGACATGGCTGCATCATCAACTACACTCACCACGTCCACAGACATGGCTGCATCATCAACTACACTCACCACATCCACAGACATGGCTGCATCATCAACTACACTCACCACGTCCACAGACATGGCTGCATCATCAACTACACTCACCACTTCCTCCGTTAAGACACTCTAAAAACCATTTTGAATTATGCAAAAGAATTAACAGTTGGTCTTCAGGAGAACATTACAAGCTTCGCTCTTTGCTCTCTTAATGGCGCTAAAGTGAAATTTATGAGAATGAGCCTGACTCATTGATAATTACTGGTTCCGTGTCATCACTGAATGTAATTGACTCGCATAATGACTCCTAACAACATGCTGCACTCTGTGACCCACATGGATTTGGCGCATTTTCGTGAGTATGATAAACATTAACAACATACTCATTGGTTTACGTGTTTATAGAAATATTAGTTAAAATAATGTAGGATACCCGTGAGTTTCACCTCATCATGATGTGCTCTTACGTGCTAATTTGATAGATTTGCTAACAACCGATTTTTTATGGTTATTTTAATTTTTGTTAACAATAAATTTTGAAGACAAGGCACTTCAAGAGGTGCTGTGATGCTGGTGAGAGGCTCTTGATCTAGGGAATTGGAGCTGCCCTTCCCTTTCTCGGACTGAACCTGATTACTTACTATTCTCCTGGTGTGATATAACCTCCAGCTTGTAGAGATTGTCCGCAGATATAACAATAATCTTGTAACTACAGATTGGTATACAGGCATACAGGTATACTTCAGATATATTCCAGGGACTTAGAAAGAGACGTGAGTATGATAAAGGTAATTACAAAAAAAGTAATTAGAAAAATGTAACCATATATAGGCAAAAACAAATGGTTTTCGAGAAGTAGGAGTGAAGGCGGCGACACTTCAGTGCTGCTGCTATAGTTCCATCCCAAAGAAACTCAGACTAT
>NC_069406.1:11115984-11131786 GCF_026875155.1 Cherax quadricarinatus
TAGTATTAGTAATATTATTTAGTAGTAGTAGTAATAGTAGTAGTCGTAGTAGTAGTAATGACATTATTATTAGTAGTAGTAGTAGTAAAATTAAGAGAAGTAATAAGAGTAGTGGAGGTAGTTGCAGTAGAAGGGAAATACTGCATCAAGGAGCTGAGAGGAAGACAACCTCACCTTGTAACACACGTACTCGTCAGAACTCACAGATGGACGAAGGAAAAAGAAGAAATGAGCAATACCAGGAAAGAGAAAAGAAGCAAGTAAGAAGAAAAGTAGAAAGCAAGAATGGTCTCCATACTTGCTAGGAAAAGAAGTGAGAAAGCTAAAATTAGGCCATATTACAAATGTATTGAGAAAGACAGGAATCTACAGAAACATAAGAAATATAAAGAATAGAACATACATGAACTATAGCGAATAGAAAGTACGGGAGTATTCACAGGAGAACTGGATTTAGGCCAGAGGCTTTTTATAATGCGGCATATTATACTACCACTTTTTTTTACTATGCTGCGTCTATCAAGAGAAGAGTTCTTATTTCTCTCATAATTCTCAGTGTGTTACACATCAATGACCTTCACTTTCTATGCTATGAAATTCCCATTATTTTTAGTTCATGGGTGTCCTCCCAATTTCAGAAACTCTGTGTATTCCCGTGATAGACGAACTTTCTTCTCTCCTAAACTCCGGTCTCCCAAGAAAACTCTGTACTTTAAAGAACATAAAGACACAATACCGTGACTGGAACATTACACAAATAACGCGCACGTAGGAGAAATACACTTACGACAACTGGTTATTTGTGAAGTGCTCTGTACTTTGCAGTTCCTATATTTTCAGACTTCAAATTGTAAACTACAGCGTCCGTCCTCTTGATATCAAACTTGCATTTCACACAACACACTTTTAGTTATTTAGTTTATTTTTCTCCTCCCGTCACTAATATTTCCGGTGTCTATTCAATTTCCTGCTCCTTTTTCCCCTTCCAACATTTTGGTGAAACTGGACGCTTTTTTTTTTTTGATAGGCTTAAAAAACAGAAACGAAATGTTCACTCTGCTTAGACAAAATATTTTCTTTTCTTATAGGTGATAGATTACAGTCAACATATAAAATGTTCCACTGTAAAACGATCTCCCTTCATTCAGCTTTTTACAAACTTCGACTTACTGAATCGATCCTGATACACAACATGACTAACATGAAACTCAGAATGTGTTGTTTCTGCAGATGTCTGCATCAATATATTGTCAAATTGTCTAATATTCAGGACACACGTGACTTGACCCAACCTTCGGTGATTCCTCACATATTCCCTTGGTGTGTCTTCTGTATTCCTCCCCCGTTCCCTCATATTTCCTGTTTTCTAACTTTTTCCTTAATTTTCCAGCCTCGCCCCCTCTCATTACACTACTCCCAGCCCCGCCCCCTCATTACGCTACTCCCAGCCCCGCCCCCTCTCATTACACTACTCCCAGCCCCGTCCCCTCTCATTACACTACTCCCAGCCCCACCCCCTCTCATTACACTACTCCCAGCCCGCCCCCTCTCATTACACTACTCCCAGCCCCGCCCCCTCTCATTGCACTACTCCCAGCCCCGCCCCCTCTCGTTACACTACTCCCAGCCCCGCCCCCTCATTACGCTACTCCCAGCCCCACCCCCTCTCATTACACTACTCCCAGCCCCGCCCCCTCTCATTACACTACTCCAGCCCCGCCCCCTCTCATTACACTACTCCCAGCCCCGCCCCTCTCATTGCACTACTCCAGCCTCGCCCCCTCTCATTACACTACTCCCAGCCCCGCCCCCACTCATTACACTACTCCAAGCTTCGCCCCCTCTAATTACACTACTCCCAGCCTCGCCCCCTCTAATTACACTACTCCCAGCCTCGCCCCCTCTTGTTACACTACTCCCAGCCTCGCCCCCTCTCGTTGCACTACTCCCAGCCCCGCCCCCTCTCGTTTCACTACTCCCAGCCCCGACCCCCTCTCGTTACACTACTCCAGCCTCGCCCCCTCTCGTTACACTACTCCCAGCCCCGCTCCCCTCTCGTTACACTACTCCCAGCCCCGCCCCCTCTCGTTTCACTACTCCCAGCCCCGACCCCCTCTCGTTACACTAATCCCAGCCTCGCCCCCTCTCGTTACACTACTCCCTGCCTCGCCCCCTCTCGTTACACTACTCCCAGCTTCGCCATCTCTCGTTACACTTCTCCCAGCCTCGCCCCCTCTCGTTACACTACTCCCAGCCTCGCCCCTCTCGTTACACTACTCCCAGCCCCGCACCCCTCTCGTTTCACCACTCCCAGTCTCGCCCCCTCTCGTTACACTACTCCCAGCCTCTCCCCCTCTCGTTACACTACTCCCAGCTTCGCCCGTCTCTCGTTACTCTACTCCCAGCCCCGTCCCCCTCTCGTTACACTACTCCCAGCCTCGCCCCCTCTCGTTACACTACTCTCAGCTTCGCCCCCTCTCGTTACTCTACTCCCAGCCTCGTCCCTTCTCTTTACACTACTCCCAGCTTCGCCCCCCTCTCGTTACACTACTCCCAACCTTGCCCCCTCTCGTTTCACTACTCCAAGCCCCGCACCCCTCTCGTTACACCACTCCCAGCCTCGCCCCCTCTCGTTACACTACTCCTAGCCTCGCCTTCCTCTCATTACACTACTCCCAGCCTTGCCTTCCTCTCATTACACTACTCCCAGCCTCGCCTTCCTCTCATTACACTACTCCCAGCCTCGCCTTCCTCTCATTACACTACTCCCAGCCCCGCCCCCCTCTCGTTACAGTACTCCTAGCCCCGCCCCCCTCTCGTTACAGTACTCCCTGCCTCGCCTCTCTCTCGTTACAGTACTCCTAACCTCGCCCCTCTCTCGTTACACTACTCCCAGCCTCAAACCCCATCTCGTTACACTACTCTCAGCCTCACCCCCTCTCGTTACACTACTCCCAGCATCACCCCCCTCTCGTTACACTATTCCCAGCCCCGCCCCCTCTCGTATATATACTGGCTTCCTTCCCTTCGCGCTTATGTGTAACTAGTTAATGGTCCAAGTCAGATCCAAACAATGTTTCAGTCTCTTACGTGTGGATTATCTGTACATTGCACCAGTCACGACATTGTGCGTTTTTATTCTATATATATTTGTAGAATCGTAAACTGAAGATCTGAACTTGCTATCAAAGCTCCGAGTCTTAAGGTATTAAGCTAAAAGGTGAGTAGTAAATCAGTTTTGATAAACCTACAATGTGGTGTTCTTAGTGGTTGTCATGCACGCTTTATGTCTGGGAGAATTAAACAAGCTTATGGAGAGACATCAGTTATAACAATGTTTCTGAATTCACTAAACCTTTAGAAGGCATCAGCAGTGAGCCCGTGCAACAGGGCAGCAGATGATTATATGATTGTGTCACATATATGGATGTGCGAATTTTGGACAGTTCATTGATCAAGTAAGCGCAATGTAAAAGACCTAATTGCTAGTTTTGTGAAATATGCTTCTAGCAGAATTAGAGATCACCAGCGTACTCGTAAACTTTGATCATGAGTACATTATCAAGAGTAGTATGTACTCGATGTGATCCTGCAGCTCAGTTTAGAAGAGCATCAGCAGCATATGAACTCCCCTCTTCCATCTCAATTAGTTGTGATAAATTCCTAGAAAAAGAAGGTACAGTTGAATGATATGGATATGATGAACTTCTGACAACAATGGACCAGTCATGGAACCTTATTAATCTCGTGCTTACTGAGAGATCATCCATGACTTGAAGATAATATATGAGGAAACTGGTGAAATCATTCCCCACCAGGTAGCATCACTGACACTCTTCAGCGATAGCTGACCACAAGAGTCCATAAGCCATGGACGTTCATCAGTTAACAGTTGCAAAACATACACATACAGCATCATAACTGCTACCAGCTGATGCGCTCACTGGGTGTTATACAGCGGCTAGTTACTGTGGCCTGGTTGTAAAGGCTCTTGAAGCAGGGAATGAGTGGAAAAGTCTAGGAGGCCCCTCAGCAGATATGAAGGATGTTATTCACAAATCAGCAGCCTTCAGTGCAGTTTGTTATGGCCAGAAGTGCGAGGCAGGAGCAATAATGTCCGATATTTGCTACAAACTTTGGATCTGAAGGTCAGGAGGAAAAGTGCATCGCTTTTGCCAAAACAATGAAAATGAATAGAGGCTGCTCTGGAGGGCTCCTCTGGAAGAGGATCTAGTGAAATTTGGATGGGAGATGTACGTACTTGCCAAGACTCTGAAGTATCGCTTTACTTCAGGAAGCTCGAATTGCACCACCTATCGTTACAAAATACACCCTATCAGACGAGCAATCCTTTTCAACCTCATAGGAGCCTGTTTTTGCGTGTTTAACAAGAAAAAAAGAAAACGCATTTAGAACACAATTGACTCAACAAGGGTCTTGTTAAGTATCGAGAGTAGGACAAGAGATGAGGGCTGGTGTTCAAGTGATTGGATGGGGAAAACCAGGGTTAGGATTGTTTGGTGTCTGGAGAAGGGACCCGGATTGGAAGTTGCTAATTATTTGGCTGGGGGAACAGTGTTAGAAAGTTGTTAAGACTCTGGAACGGCCTTCAGGGCTGGAGAGGTAAGTGCATAGAAGGGAGAGCAGTGTTGTTAAGCGCTTGGAAGAGGGACCACGACTGAGGGTTATTGTCTGGATGGGAGATCAGAGATTCGGGGTTGCTAAGTATCAAGAGGAACTAGGATTGGATTTTTTTTTAAATGTTTGGAAGGAAAGACCAGGGTTGAGCGATTAAGAGTCTGGAAAGATAATCAAGGTTGAGGGTTGTTAGGTTCCTGAGGTTGGGACAACCAGGGTTGTTAGGTTCCTGGGGTTGGGACAACCAGGGTTGTTAAATGTCTAGAGGAAAATGGACGATGATTGTGAGTGGTGAGGTCGTATGGTGTCTAATCCATGACTTATGACCTGTGATCCCAGCTGCCGCCTCGGCCTTGTGCCGCTAAATTTAGACGTCAAATGCCTACCTAGACGTGATGGATGATTCTGTATGTGAGCTGTTCTTCCACCTGAAACCTTCAGAAAATAATATTTCTTGGCTCAAGTACTATTTTTTTTATAGCGGCAGCGTAGCCAAGGACAGCCTGAAGGATCACGAAATACACTTTCATATCACTATTCCTTGTGGCATCCACGGGGTTGCAAGCTAGAGTTGTGCGGTTACCACCTGGCGGAACCCGGATCGAACCCACATTACACCTTTACACAAAATGCATTTTAGTCTCGGAGCATGTTAGATATTTAATTATTATAATAAAAAATAAGCGCTAAACCTGTTAGATACTTAAGGATGGTCTTGAAGGCATTTGTGGTACCAAGAATCTGTGTGTGACTTGTTAATGGTCCAAGTCAGACAGAAACGTCGTTATAAGTTTCATTGTCTTATGTATGAGTTATTTGTGTACTATTTCAACTACGGTATTTTTTATTATTTAAGCTTATGTTGTAGAAAAGGAATTTAAAAATATTGTTATCGCACATACTGGTGAGTGATACTGGTGAGTGATACTGGTGAGTGATACTGGTGAGTGATACTGGTGAGTGATACTGGTGAGTGATACTGGTGAGTGATACTGGTGAGTGTATTATTATAGTAATGGTATACAATACCGACAAGGTGAAGAATACTCACATGTGAACCACTTGGGTATCTTTATTTGAAGACAAGTCTCTAACCGAACACCAGCTTCGAGGCTGACGGACTGATTACTTCACTTTCCACTGTCTTTAGTCCAGCAAGGTTGAGAGACTGATTATCTCATCTTCTACTTCCTTCGCATATCATCCCCATAATGAATTGAATAAGCCGCTGATTGTCTTCAGATATTTCCAGGTGTTCCGTATGTGTCTATTTTTTCATACCTGTGCGTGTGGATAAAGGAGTCAAGGCAAAGTAATCCAATCAAGAAGAATGGATACAGGCCGGGCCGCGAAGATCGTTTAACCCTCGAAACCGGTTGCAGGTATGTCAGCCATGATGGTGGTGGTCCTGTCGATGACAAGCCTCCCGCCCCCTTTCACACAGGAAGCTCCACTAATCACCAGACCACCCTCACTTTCACGTACAAATGAGCCATTCTCGCTCACCCTCACCCCCGCAGCTTTACAAACTGATGCCACAAAGCCGCACATTCCCGCCTTCTTGAAAGGCGCTCTCAGGGAGGTCACCTCTTGGCAAAAGGCCAAGCTCGTGGTCCTTCACGTCATCTCACGACGAAGAGATCAGCTCGGGATTCTCCAGGTCATCTCACAACGTAGCTCTTCAAGTCATCTCACTATTAAGAGCTCAGCTCCAGATTCTTCAGGTCATCTCACTAAGAAATTATGATATCTAGGTGTGATGAAGAACCACGATAAGAGAACAAAGAACCTAAGAAAACTTGTTCTTCAGGTCATCTCATGCTGAAGTGACCATCTTTAGTTTCGTGGCGGCCTTGCTCTCTACTTCACGTATCAGCATCATGTATCAACATTAACATGTTGCATGCATTAAAGCCACTAAAAAGGGAGAAAATAATGATAACAATTCATCACTATTTATAAATAGTGAAATGGTAAAAGAACAAAGGCCTCTGGAGGTCTCCCAGGAGACCTGGAGAGAATGGATGCTGTGGTATTCAAGGGTCTCTGAAGGTTTTGTCGTGTAAGTTGTTAGTTTTGCCGGGTCTTGAATGTTGGCTGTTGGTCACCCTCCTCCCTCGTTATAGCTGTCGGCTAGGTCTGTCTTTTTACACTATCCATACAGCTATGAGTTTGTGGTGAGCTTCTCTGACGTTGACTGTATGGAGGCGCGACTTGTACACCCTTGTGCTGCATAAATCTTCACCTCTTGAAAGGTTTTAAAGGTTGCGGCAAAGTAATTCTCTTCTTTAGAACACTACAGCTCGTAAGATGAACTCTTGTAAAGTTGAATTTTTCCATAGTTAACCCTCGTCTGTAAGTCAGACCTAAAGGAGAGGTTGTTGGTACATAAAAAAAGAAGAAAAAAGAAAAACTTTACCTTTGGCCTGAGAAGCACAAACGAGAACTATTGTACATATCATTTAACATGATGGGTTTGATGTTCTGGGAGTCGGTAGGCCTGATCCACTCTCAAGTGCACTTTTCTACTTGAGGCTGCGTAAAATGATTTCATTCTTGTACTGATGGTCTCACCCCTCGAGTACCATTGAATATTCGCCACACACGTAACAATGAAGAGAGAAGGTAGAAGTCTTGTAGACTGACTAGCACAAAACACTAAGATAGGCCGGCATGGTTTTCTATAACGTACGTCTCAGGTATTGCTCATGACAATGTCTCCATTCCTAGGCTGAGTTCTACCGTCCCAGCCTACACACAGTGTTTGTGTTCAGTAAGTCTCTGCCTAACAATTCCTAACACTTCACTTTACTCTGAACTTGACCTAACTATACTTAAAACCTTCCTCTATAATGAAACTGACAAGACGGGTCATCGCAAGATTAAGACCCGTGCCAAGACTCCGGTCTTGGGGAACATTATACATACATGAAACTGATATAACCATACCTACCACCTCCCTCTACCATGAACCTAACCAAGCAAGTCTTCCCACCTCTTCCTATCATGATTATTACTTAACCATTCCTAACTCTCTCAACCATGATCCTAACCATTCCTTCCACCTCCCTCAACCATGATCCTAACCATTCTTATCACCCCCTTCTACCATGAACCTGACATAACAATTCTTTGCACTTCTTACTGCCATGATACTGACCTAACCATACGTACATCCTCTCTCTTCAATGAAAATAACCTGACCATTTCCCGCTACCATGATCCTAACCATTAATACCATGAACTTTCCACACTAAACCAAAAACCCCGAGCAACATCAACCCAGCACCACCACACTCCTCCACCACCAGCACCACTACCAACATCACCACACTCCTCCACCACCAGCACCACTACCAACACCATCACACTCCTCCACCACCACCAGCACCACTACCAACACCACCACATTCCTCCACCACCAGCACCACTACCAACACCACCACACTCCCCACCACCACACTACCAACCACCACACCCTCCACACCACCCACTACCACACCACCACTCATCCACAGCACCACTACCAACACCACCACACTCCTCCACCACCAGCACCACTACCAACACCACCACACTCCTCCACCACCAGCACCACTACCAACACCACCACACTCCTCCACCACCAGCACCACTACCAACACCACCACACTCCTCCACCACCAGCACCACTACCAACACCACCACACTCCACCACCAGCACCACTACCAACACCACCATACTCCTCCACCACCAGCACCACTACCAACACTACCACACTCCTCCACCACCAGCACCACTACCAACACCACTCAGCCCCGGGCCCAGACTCGTGGAACTCTGTTTTCATTAAGAACTGCAAGAAATCCCTCTCGCGTGCCGTAAGTACACTATGGAGGAGGAGCTTGGACATAGGTGAAATTCCACAGTCACTTAAAACAACGGATATAGCCCCACTCCATAAAGGTGGCAGCAAAGCATTAGCTAAGAACTATAGACCAATAGCTCTGACGTCCCACATCATAAAAATCTTTGAAAGAGTGCTAAGAAGCAGGATTGCAAATCACCTGGATTCCCAAAATCTGCACAATCCAGGGCAACATGGGTTCAGGGCAGGTCGCTCCTGCCTCTCACAACTACTGGATCACTATGACATGGCCTTGGATGCACTGAAAGAAAATCAGAATGCAGATGTAATATACACAGACTTTGCAAAACATTTGACAAATGCGATCATGGCGTAATAGCCCATAAAATACGTGCTAAAGGAATAACTGGGAAAGTGGGGAGATGGATCTTCAACTTCCTAACAAATCGAACACAAAGAGTAGTGGTCAACGATTTAAATCGGAGGCTCCCATAGTGAAGAGCCTGTTCCACAAGGCACAGACTCGCCTCCATCTATTCCTTACCCCAATCAGACTAGACAGAGATATACACCACAGACCATCATCCTTTGGGGGATGATACTGGACTGCATAGGTGTCAATTTGTGAGGACGGGGTTAACCTCCAAGAAAATAAAACAAATTTTTTCCAGGGGGGCCCAACGGAAACTATGAGTTCAATGGGGACAAATTCCAACAATCCGTTAGGGAAAACTGGGGAGATAATAACTAAAACAGAGTATACTCTGATCCGCCAACAATAAGCGGAAAAATAATAAAAGGGCCCGGGGGAGAGTAATTTTGGGGTCTCACTTTAAAGGATCAAAACTCCCACGCCCGCACGTGCAAAAAAAATGTAGGATTAATGAAACTTTCAAAACAAGAGAGCCAACCCAAAATGATGTCCTTTCAAATCATTGTTCTCTCTAGGCTGGAATATGTGTAAAATTAACACTCATTCAAAGAAAGTGAAATCCAGACTAGAAGTGCAAAGATCCTTTACTGTACTATAAGTTTTGTAAAGCACCTTTTAACTACGGGAAAACGTTGGGAAGCACTTGACTTTTACTCGTTGGAAGCAAGGAGGGAGAGATATATCATATCTCACTTGGAAAATCGGGAAAGGGGAATGGCCCAAATCTGCACACAGAAACACTCCCTACGAAAGTAAAAAACGGGGAAGGCGATGCAAATCCCCCCAATAAAAGTGGGGGGCGCCATTTACACTAAGGGAAAAACCATAAGTGCCGGGGCCCAAAACTGTTCAACAGCCCCATCAACTTGGGGGGAATTGCCAAAAACCCCCGGGCTCCTTAAAGAGAGAGCGGGCAGAAAAACCCAAAAGTATCCCGGCACCCGGGGATGTGGCTCGTACTTTTGGGAAGCGTGCGGCCAGCATACAGCCTAGTTACGGGCCCCTGATCCATCGGGAGGCCTGTCATGGCCCGGGGCCGGGGGGGCGTTTCCCCAATAACCCCAGGTAACCAACCCCCACCACCCCCCACTACCAAACCCAAAATCCTCTACCACCAGCACACACCAACACCACCACATCCAAACCCCCAGGATCACTCCCCAACACCACCCACTCCCCCCACCAGCCCCATACCAACACCACCACACCCCTCCACCCCCAAAAACCCCCACACCCCTTCCCAACCACACGCCCACACTCCTTCCCACCCCCAGCACGCCCACACCCTTTCCCCAAACCACCCCCCCCCAACTCCTTCCTACCACCAGCCTCCCACATCCTTCCCACCACCACCCCCCCCCACAATCCTTCCCCCACCAGCACCCCAACCCTCCCCACCACTGCCCACTACACTCCCCCCCCACCCCAGCACCAATACACCCTTTCCCCCACCACCACCATCCCCATACTCTTTCCCACCACCCCACCCCCACATTCCTTCCCCACCACCAGCACCCCCACACCCCTTCCCCACCACCACACCCTACTCCTTCCCCACCACCAGCCCCACTACACCCTTCCCCCCCACCAGCACCACTCACTCCTTCCCCACCCCCACACCCTACACTCCTCCCCCCACCACCCCACTACACCCCTTTCCCCCACCACCACCCACTACACCCTTCCCCCCACCAGCACCACTACACTCCTTCCCCACCACCAGCACCACTACACTCCTTCCCCACCACCAGCACCACTACACTCCTTCCCCACCACCAGCACCATACATTTCCCCACCACCAGCACCACCACTCCCCGCCCCCCCCCCACCCAGCACCACCACACTCCTTCCCCACCACACCACAACTCCCCTTCCCCCCCAGCACCACCACACTCTTTCCCCGTACCAGCACCTTAGCTCCACCACACCCTTCCCAACCACCAGTACCATTAGCACCCCCCACACCCCTTCACCACCCCAAACCCATCGCACTCCTTCCCCCCCCAAAACCCCCCCCCAACTTTTTCCCCCATCGCCAGATCATTAGCTCCACCACACTCCTTCCCTCATCCCACACCACCACATCCTTCCCCACCCCCACACCATAACAAAAACCACACCCCTTCCCTCCCAAGCACCATCACATTTTCCCCCACCCCCAAGAGCCCCCAGCACCAGCTCCCCCAGCAGCACCAGAGCCCCACTCCACCCACACCAGTCCAAACAGCCTAACAGCACCACCCACCAGAACACCAACAGCATAGCTTATCACAGCCCCGGGCCCCCACTTGCCCAACAGCACCCTCCATTATCACCGCCAGCACCACCAGCACCATCACCACCACGAGCACTCCACCACACCAGCCCCACCTCCTATCATTCTTCCACTCATTACCATCCCACAATTCTTCCCCCTTTTACCACCCTACCATTTTTTTTTCCCATTCCCATCCCTCCATTCTCTTTCCCATTACCTCCCTCCTTTTTCCCTTCCCATTACCATCCCTCCATTCTTTTTTCCCCATTACCATCCCACCATTCTTCCTTCCCATTACCACCCTACCATTTTTTTCCTCACCCCCTGGGGTCACCATCCACTCCTCAGCCCCCTTGGTCCACCTCAACTTTTTCATCCCCCCAAAAAAGCCACACCACTTACTCAAAAAATCCAGCCCCTCTCTCCTATATTCCCCAAAAACCCCCACCCTCGCTTTTCCAAGCACACTTCTCTTTTCCAACCACCCTCTCTCTTCCCAAGCCACGCCTCTCTCTTGCAGCCCCCCTCCTTTTCCCCCAACCACGCCTCTCTTTTCCAAGCCAGCCTCTCTTTTCCCAACCCACGCCTCTCCTTCCAACCCACGCCTCTTTTCCAAGCCACGCCTTCTCTTCAACCCGCCTCTTCTTCCAACCCACCCCTCCTCTTCCAAGCACGCCTTCCTTCCAAGCCACGCCTCTCTCTTCCAAGCCACCCTCCCCTTTTCCCAAGCCACCCCTCTCTTTTCCAACCACGCCTCTCTTTTCCAACCCACGCCCCTCCTTCCAAGCCAGCCTCCTTCCAAGCCACGCCTCTCTTTTCCCAAGCCACGCTCTCTCTTCCAAGCAAACGCCTCTCTCTTCCAACTACCCCCTCTCTCTTCAACCACGCCTCTCCTTTTCCAAGCTACGTCTCTCTTTCAAGCCACGCCTCCTCTTCCAAGCACGCTTTTCATTCCAAGCCCACGCCTCTCTTCCAACCACCCTCTTTTTCCCCAACCACGCCTCTCTCTTCCAAGTCAGCCTCTCTTTTCCAACCCACGCACTCCTCCAAGCCACCTCCCCTTTCCCAACCCACGCCTCCCCTTTTCCAAGCCACGCTTCTCTATTCCAACCCCACGCCTTTTCCCCTTTTCCAAGCACGCCTCTCTTTTCCAAGCCACGCCTCTCTCTTCCAAGCCCGCCTTCCTTCCAAAGCCACCCCTCTTCTTCCAAGCCGCCTCTTTTTTCCCAAGCCACGCCTCCTTTTCCCAAGCCACGCCTCTCTTTTCCAACCACCTCCCCTTTTCCAACCACGCCTCTCTCCTCCAACCACGCCCCCCTTTTCCCGAGCCAGCCCTCTCCAGCCGCCTCTCTTTTCCCAAGCCACGCATCTCTCTTCCAAGCCACGCCCTCTCCTTTCCCAAAGCACCCTCTCTCTTCCAACCCACGCCTTCTTCCAACCCAGCCTTCTTTCCAACCCACGCCTTTTTTCCAACCCAGCCACTCTCTTCCAAAGCCACGCCTTCTTTTCCCAACCACGCCTCTCTCTTCCAAGCCAGCCTCTCTTTCCAAGCCACGCCTCTTCCTCCAAGCCACGCCCTTCTTCCAAGCCCGCCCTCTTTTCCCAAGCCACGCCTCTCCTTCCAACCCACCCCTCTCTCTTCCAAGCCATCCTCTCCGCCCAAGCCACCCTCTGCTTCCAAAGCCCCCTCTCTTTTCCAAGCCACGCCTCTCCCCTTCCAAGCCAGCCTCTCTCTTCCAAGCCACCCTCCTCCTCCAAGCCAGCCCTCTCTTCCAAGCCACGCCTCTTTTCCCCAAGCCACGCCTTCCTGTTTTTTCCCTATCTCAGATACGTTATGACTTTCTTACCCATTGCCTTTTGTTCTTCCTTATTCCTCACACCCAGTCTCCCCCTAAGGTTATCTATTAACCCCTTTTTTTTTCCAATTTGCCCCCCCCAGGCTTACCCTCCGGTTCTTCCCCCCCCCATCACCCCTTTCCGGTTCTTCCCTCCCCACACCATTTTCCTGTTTTTTCCCCCCCCCATCGCCCCCCTTCCCCGGTTCTTCCCCTCCCATCTCCCCCTTTCCTGTTTTCCCTCCCCATCACCCCCTTCCGGTTCTTCCCTCCCCATCTCCCCCTTTCCCGGGTTTTCCCTCCCCACCCCCAACCCCCGGGTTTTCCCTCCCCATCCCCACCTTCCTATTTTTCCCCCCCATCACCACCTTCCTGGTTCCCCCCTCCCCATCCCCATTTTTCCGGGTTTTCCCCCCCCATCACCCCCTTTCCGGGTTTTCTTCCCTCCCCTCTCCCCCTTCGGGTTCTTCCCCCCCATCTCCCTTTCCTGTTTTTTCCCTCCCCATCTCCACCTTCCTGGTTCTTCCCCTTCCCATCCCACCTTTCCTGGTTCTTCCCTCCCCTCACCCCCTTTCCGGGTTTTTTCCCTCCCCACCCCACCTTCCGGTTTTCCCTTTCCCCATCACCCCTTCCCTGGTTTTTTCTCTCCCCATCCCCACCTTCCGGGTTTCTTCCCCCCCATCTCCCCTTTCCCGGGATCTTCCCTTCCCCACCCCCCTTCCGGGATTTTTCCCTTCCCACCTCCATTTCCGGTTTTTTCCCTCCCCTTCCACCTTCCCATTTTCCCTCCCCACTCCCCCTTTCCTGGTTCTTCCTCCCCCATCACCACCTTCCGGTTCTTCCTCCCCATCCCCAACCTTCCCGGGTTTTCCCTCCCCACTCCACCTTCCTGGACTTCCCTTTCCCACCTCCCCTTCCTTTTTCTTCCCCCCCCATCTCCCCCTTCCTGGTTTTTTTCCCTCCCCCCATCTCCCCCTTCCTGTTTTTCCCTCCCTCCCACCTTCCGGGATCTTCCTTCCCACCCCCACCTTCCTGGTTTCTTCCCTCCCCACACCACCTTGGGTTTTTTCTCCCTCCCATCCCACCCCCGGGTTTTCCCCTCCCCTCCCCCTTCCGGGTTTTTTCCCTCCCCCATCTCCACCCCCCCCTGGTTTTCCCCTTCCCTCTCCCCTTTCCGGTTCTTCCCTCCCCATCCCCACTTGCGGTTTTTCCCCCCATCACCACCTTCCTGTTTTTTTCCCTCCCAATCACCCCTTCCTGGTTCTTCCCTCCCCATCTCCCCCTTCCTGGTTTTTTTTCCCCCCCCCATCTCTCCCTTCCCTGGTTTTTCCCCCTCCCTCTCCACCTTCCTGGTTCTTCCCCCCCATCTCCCCCTTCCGGTTCTTCCCACTCCATCCCCCCACCTTCCGGGTTTTCCCCTCCCCCCCACCTTCCCTGGTTCTTCCGCCCCCATCCCCACCTTCCTGGTTCTTCCCCCCCCACTTCCCTTCCTATTCTTTTCCCTCCCAAACCCCCTTTCCCTGGTTTTTCCCCTCCCCATCTCCCCCTTTGCTTGTTCTCCCTTTTTTCCCCCAAAAACCCCCCTCCCTTTCCCCCCCCAACTCTCTAGCTCTGCCCCTCTGCACTCTCCTACCCCAGCATTTTCCCTCTCCAACTTCCTTTCCAGCTCTCATCCCCCATCACCTTCCCCAATTCCCTTTCCCATCTCTTCCCCCCGGGCCCTTCCCCCCCCCCCTCAGCATCACTTTCTCAGCTGAACTAAACCCCCAAAAACACCCCCCACCATTGTGGAGGAGGGGTCGATTGGCCTCCTCTTTGGGTGGAACCCCCCCGGGGCCTCTCACCCCCCCCCGGGGACAATGGTGCGTGATGACCCCCCGGAGGCTGACCTTTTCCCCCTGCCCCCTCAGGGCCCTCCCCCTGACCCTACCTTGCACCCCATCTCTCCCAACTTCCTCTTTAAAAGGGTTTTTTCAAGCAATTTTCCTAGCTTTTTACAAGCAAAGCGCTTTTAAACCCACATCACTCTCCTCTCTCTTTCCATTTACTTGGTGTGTGTGTTGTGTGTGGGTGGGTTGGTGGTGTGGGTGTGGTTTGTGTGTACGTGCTCACCTTTTTTGTGGTTAAAGGGGGTGGATTCACAGCTCCTGGCCCCCGACTTTTACTGGCCCTACTAGGTCATTTCCTGCCCCTCTTCTTAAAGCTATGATGGATCCTGCCTCCACACTCACTTCCCGGTTATCCATTTCCGAAATTTTGGACTGAAGAAATATTTCCTAACATCCCTGCGATTCAATTCTGGTCTTCAACTTCCAATGTGCCCCCTTGTTTCTGTTCCCATCCTGGAATCCTGTCTCTGTCCATCTTGTAACTCCTTAGATTTTATATGTCGTTATCTTCCCCCCCCCATTTTCCCTGTTTTTCCCAGTGTGTCGGGTGATTTCCCTAACCTCTCCCGAGGTCATACTTCCATAGCCCCGGGTTGTCAGGTTGCAAACCTTTGCATTTCCTATTTCCTTACTTTTGGCTGGGGGGGGTTTCCCAAAAACTTGTGGCTACTCCGCTATGGGCCTAACGTCACTTGAAGGGGCCTGAACGTTCCCTTTTTTTAAGTGTCGGAATGCTTTTCTTGGTTTGTTAGCGCCCATTACTGAGCGGTTTTGGTTGTTGGCGTTTCAGGGTGTTTATACTCACCCCAAAATACTTTTCCTTGGGGGGGGGGGGGGGTTTTTGAGACTCTGGCCCCCTAGACTGTACTCCGTCTGGGTCTTTTTTGCCCTTCCCCCCAAT
>NC_069406.1:11132286-11149925 GCF_026875155.1 Cherax quadricarinatus
AAGAAGCCACTGTGTAGGCGAAACGTTTCGGAATAAAGATACCTAACTGTTTCACATGTTTTTTATCAGCTTATCGGTATTGTATACCATTATCAAATTCAAGACAGGCATTAGACAGCATCTACACTCTGGCTCTACCCTTCTCAAGAACTTCTCTTCATCTGAGACTCATTCCTAAATTGACTCGAGTCTT
The DNA here is from genome assembly GCF_026875155.1 of Cherax quadricarinatus. Lineage (NCBI taxonomy): Eukaryota > Metazoa > Arthropoda > Malacostraca > Decapoda > Parastacidae > Cherax > Cherax quadricarinatus. The sequence continues at coordinate 11,132,480 of NC_069406.1, forward strand.
GCACAAGTTCATAAAGCATAACAGCATCGATAAAATAAAGTCAGTGGAACAAACAAAGTCGCTGGTCCACACATGGCTACAGCTTCATCGTATTCTTTATTGAATGTATATTTCATAATAATAAAAAGACTTACAAATGAAATGTATGTATAAAGGCAGGAACTTGAAACATAACACTTTAAAAATCTTTGTGTATGAGAGAGTGGGGGAGGAGGGGATGTAGGGGGAGGGGGAGGGGGGAGAGGTGTTATTAAGGGGAAATGCTTACGGACTCTTGAAGTGAGAACAAAATTTGTTGTCGTGACCTAAATGCTGAAGTGGGAGAGACTACTGTAGTTGGAGTTGTAGGTAAATGATAATGGAGGACCTCGGATTGAATTATGTATGTTATGGGTACTTTTAATGACAAAACCAAAAATAAATAAGTTTACAAGGTATGACGTAGATCATCAACAAAAGTCTGCTAGATTATGTTTTAGTGACTTAAATGTTGCTGGATGGACTAGAGAGTCAATTGAATTCAAGGTTAAAAATGAAAGTAGAGATGTTAGACGGGAAGGGAAAAGTATCGTGAAGATATAGAGAATGTTTGGCGGAGTTGTTAAATATTTATGAGGTAGGGAAGGTTGTGACATCAGACCTTGGCTAAAAAATAACAGCATCGAGTAAGAGTAAGGAAAAGTCAGAGGTGAATGTATACCTGGAGAGGGTTTCGGGGGGCCCCTTTGCCCGGTCCGTGACCAGGCCTCATGGTGGATCAGGGCCTGATCAACCAGGCTGTTACTGTTGGCCGGGAAGTCCATGAGTAATGAGAAGAATGGCAAAGGGTAAAGCAGTTAGGACAGACTGGAATGTTAAAGACAGATGATGGTTTAGTTTTGGAGAGACTGGTGCATTTGTTCATTATACATGGTAAGGGGAAATGTACCTAACAACTGACAGACACCATACATATTTTCTTTGTAAAACAGAAAAGGAAAAAAAAGAGTGTGAGAACTATAGGGGAATAAAGGGCACAGTAGATTAATTATTGAAAGAAATAGAGGTATGGCAGAAAGTAAATTTGCAGAGGAACAAGAGAGATTTAGAAAGTGAGAGGATGTTTAAATATTTACGTTGACGCAGCATATTCCTGAACAATACTTAGGCAACGTTTGAACAGTTTGTCTCATTTATGGATTTAGAAAAGACATTTAAAAGGGAAGATTAAAGAGTAATGTGGCAAATTCTGCAAACATATGAAATAAGTAGTACGTTACTGAAAGCAGTGAGGAGTTATTGTGAGAAGAGTGAGGCTCAGGCGAGACTGTTAGTGCGAAGGGAACTACTTACCGGCGAGACTGTCATCTGTCATGTCTCAATGGTTGTTCAATATAATTATAAAAGTGGTAGTAAATGAGGCGAATGAGATTTAATAACTGAGAATAACTAAATTAAGCCAAGCAGTTTGTCATATTCTCGTTACGTTCCTTATGACCTTTCCCAGTATGCGACCCACAGCAACAGATTAGATCCTAGGTCTCTACAACTAGGAGCTGAAACACTGGGATTGACAAGACTTATCCATTACTCTGTTTTCGTTCGGCACTGATTCGGGTCCCTTTCATTGTAAGACGCACGCTCTGTCACTGAGCTTCTGCATTAATGAGAGGTGATGCTAGCTGGTCAGCACATACAAGTAGCGATCTTGTGTTCAGAGAACCGACAAGTTGATAAATTAGACACATGTGCAACACTTAGGTATCTTTATTGTGGAAACGTTTCGCCACACAGTGACTGCTGCACCTCACCTGTCTACAGTATATAAGCCACTTCTTCGCGCATATTAGCATTTTTTAAAAGATTGATGGACTGAGGGATTCATTACCTCAAACTCCTTCTGATCATCATTCTTCTTTGTTTTGGGACTGATGAAGTCACTGTGTGGCGAAACATTTTCGCAGTAAAAGATACTCAAGTGTTAAAACATATGTCTTAATTTTTATCAACAAGTCTTCTAGCTCCACAGCAAACTCTATGTCCAGGCATTTAAGGAGGAATCCACATCCTATTTTAAACCTGTCGCTTACGTTATACATTTGTTGCACATTTTGTGGCCGGATCTGACACTTGCATCATGGTAGAGATAGTGCCCAACGGGCTGGTCAGTTTTTCTTTACTCTCGCTGGTCGATTTAAAGATGTTTGTGTCGATCTCAAGGCCTTGCATGTCGATGTAAAGAATCCTTTTGATTCGATATCAAGTTTGTGTATTTAAAGACCACACTGTCAATTTCAAAACCCATCTATCAATTCTGAGATATTTCTTTTGGGATTTAGGGCCCGTCATGTCGAATTAGAGACCAGTTCTCTGGAATTTGAGTCAAACCTTCTCAATTCAAGCACCAACCCCGGTAAACAAAGGGATAAATTTTTTCTCTTTTATTAGAAAATTCCATCGATAAGAGACAAATCATCAATTTAGAACCATTACTTAAATTATAGATAAATCCGGGTCAATTTAGATAATACTGTCGATTTAAACACCAATTGTCTATTTAGAGAACAGTTCTGCCCCTGTTAAAAGCCAAAGTTGATGGTGTATTTAACATCTGGAACTTTGAAAAACCACCACAGTCCATGATCATCTTACCTGTGTCTTCACTACAGTCCCGTTGCCTGGTAGGTAACGTTTCTGGCTTCACACCACTAAGTTTTCTGTGGTTCGATCCCCCGGCAAGGGTGGGAACATTGGGCTTGTTTCCTTATACCTGTTGCCCCCGTTTTACCTAGCAAGCAAGTAGGGTACCTGGGTCGTACCTAGTCGATTGTTGTGAGTCGCATCCCGGGGACAAAATTGAAGGACCCCGAAGGAAATACGACAGACAGTCTTCGGCAACACACTGACTTTCTTGGGTTATCCTGGGTGGCTAACTCTTCGGAGTTAAAAATGCCTAGTATTTGGGGGAGTAGGCCTACTGCAGTGTTCCTCCTCTCTCATGCCTTTATACAGTCCCTTCCTTAAGGTCCACCTCTACCTCCGGACTTACAAAAATCTATTGTTACCTATGTGCTACATAGTTACAAACACCATCGTACCATTCCTTCCACCACGGCCACCTGCACCACCATACCCCCACACTATTGCACCATTCCTTTCACCACAGTCGCCTGCACCACCATTCAAGTATAAATATACTCGCTAACATATTAAACCCCTAAGCAGTGTCCGGTTAAATCATGTTGGGAGCGGCTCCACGTCTGGTGTAGCGCCTCCATCTCACCACCAGAAAACTCAAAGTCACCGTCTGTGTGGGGGGATCCAAGTCAATTCTCTATTCATCTCATTCAACTGTGATCTGCTGCACGCCCAGGGACGCTGGCTAGACGGATCATGTGTGTGTGTGTGTGTGGTGTGTGTGTGTGTGTGTGTGTGTGGTGTGTGTGTGTGTGTGTGTGTGTGTGTGTGTGTGTGTATGTGAGCGCGTTAGTAATATTACCTCCTGTATCTCAGTCTAGTAAACTCACTTTACTTGTGGATGAGAACACTGCAACATTGAGGTATATTTATTGTGGAAACGTTATGCCAGCCAGTGACTTCATTAGTCAGTGCAGAGAATCAGCGGAAGATTAGGATAACTTGGAGTCGATGTGTTATCAATCTTCATGAAAGCGCAGCATGTTCACGGAGATGGTGCTCATATACTGCAGACATGTGAGGTGGAGCAGTGATAGGCGGCGTCACCAGTGGAAAAACCCACTAGTGGAAATAAGTCGTGACCATAGGTAAGGCAAGCTTAAAGAATTACCTGCACCAAGTCTCAAGATGTTGCTGTGTCTGACCTCTGTCAGACACAGCAATATCTTGAGACTTGGTTGTTGAAATAATTAACAAAGTACCTATAGGGACCTTCTAGAAACTTTTGAGATAGACTTCTGATACTATGGATTTAATTTATTTTTTTTTGGCTATTATTGAGCTATTTTTTGTATAAGTGTGATAATTTTTCTGTGTACTTGTTGGAATATTTCAGTGTAAACCCGACCATTTTCTTCCTTCTTTCTTTGTAAACATTCTGTTATTTTCATATTATACTCGTACTCAACACTGTTTAGAATTATTTAAATATTACCTTAACAATATGGCTCCATTGGTTACGCTCTCTTCTCACATACTGAGGGTCCGTAGTTCGACACCCAGCACGAGTGGAAACATTGTCATGTTTCCTTGGTGTGTGTTCACCTAGCAGTAAGTAGGTACCTGGGTGCTAGTCGACTGTTGTGGGTGGCATCCTGGAGGTGTTAGTATAAAAACCTTAGATAGAGGTGGACTTTGAAATGAGTTGAGTAGGATAACTCTTAGTCCATAGACCTTAAATACAGTTGGGGTTTGAAATGAGCTCATGAACTAATCTACCTGGAGTCTACGTGGAGGACATTCTGGGGATCAACGCCCCCGCGGCCCGGTCCATGACCAGGCCTCCTAGTGAATCAGGGCCTGATCAACGAGGCTGTTACTGCTGGCCGCACATAGTCCAACGTGTGAAGCACAGCCCGGCTGATCCGGCACTGACTTTAAGTATCTGTCCAGCTCCCTCTTGAAGGCAGCCAGGAGTCTATTGGTAATTCCCCTTATGGCTGGTGGGAGGCTGTTGAACAGTCTTTGGCCCCGGACACTTATTGTGTTTTCTCTTAGTGTACTAATGGCTCTCCTACTTTTTATTGGGGGTATGTTGCATCGCCTGCCCAGTCTTTTGCTCTGCCCAGTCTTTTGCTCTCGTAGGGAGTGATTTCTGTGTGCAGATTAGGGACCAGCCCCTCCAGGATCTTCCAGGTGTAGATTATGATGTATCTCTCTCGCCTGCGTTTCGGTGAGTACAAGTCAAGTGCTTTCAAGCGTTCCCAGTACTTAAGATGTTTGATGGAAATTACATGTACATTCTCTGTACATTTTAGAAAGTTGAAGATCCATCTGCCTACTTTGCTAGTTATCCCTTTAGCACGCATTTTGTGTGCTATTACACCATGATCGCACTTGTCAAAGGCTTTTGCAAAATCTGTGTATTCTACATCTGCATTTTGTTTGATTTCCAATGCATTCAAGACAATATTATAGTGATCTAGTAGTTGCGAGAGCAGGAGCGACCTGCTCTGAACCCATGTTGCCCTGAATTGTGCAACTGTTGGGAGTCCAATTGCTTTGCAATCCTGCTTCTTAGAACTCTTTCAAAGATTTGTATGATGTGGGACGTTAAAGCTATTAGTCTGTAGTTCTTAGCTATTCCTTTGCTGCCACCTTTATGGAGTGGGGCTATATCTGTTGTTTTTAGTGACTGTGGAATCTCACTTGTGTCTATGCTCCTTCTCCATAGTATATTTAGGGCCCGAGAGTGGGGTTTCTTGCAGTTCTTAATGAACACAGAGTTCCATGAGTCTGGGCCTGGGACTGAGTGCATGAGCATGTTATCAATGGCTTTCTCAAAGTCTAATGGAGTTAGGGTTATGTCAGAAATTTGACAAATATTGACAGGGTTTTGAGGCTCATTCATGAAAAAATTGTTTGGGTTGTCTATCTGTAGACTGATTAGTGGCTCGCTGAACACAGAGTCAAACTGAGGTTTCAGTATCTCACTCATTTCTTTGTTGTCATCTTTGTAGGATCCGTCTTGTCTGAGCAGGAGCCCTATAATAGATGTGGGTTTTGCCATGTTTTTGGCATATGAAAAAGAAATATTTAGAATTCCTTTCAGTTTCACTAATCGCTTTTAGCTCCTCTTGTCTCTCCTGGATCCTGTATGAGTCCTTTGACTTAAGCTCAATATTTTCCACTTCCCTGATTAGCGCTTACTTTCGTGTTTCAGATTAATCTAGCATTCTTGAGGAGGTCAGTGATTCTTCGCCTTCTCTTGTAGAGGGAACTTCTCTCTCTCTCCAGTTTACTTCTCTTCTTTTTTTCATAGGGGAATATGCCTTGAACATTCTTCAGCTGCTGGTTAAGGTCCATGTAATCTAAGATATCTTCCCAACATGTTTCATTTAGGACATAGTTTGCCTGGTCCCAGTTGATGTTCTTGTTGAAGTTGAATTTGGTGAAGGATATTGTTGTTTCTTGCCAGGTCCTCATTATTTGTGAAAATAAGGTCAAGTGTGTTCTACAGTGTTGTTGGCTCCACTATCTGCTGACTTAGGATGTGTTTATTGCAGAAATTCAGCAGCTTATGTGTTTGTGACTTTTCATCTGAGCTACCTCCAGGGATTATTTCTGCTACAACATTATTTGCTACATTCTTCCATTTTGTATGTCTCAGATTGAAGTCACCAAGCAGCAAGATGTTTGGGGATGGGGCTGGAAGGTTTTCCAGACAGTAGTCAATTTTCAATAGCTGTTCTGTGAACTGTTGAGAAGTTGCATCTGGTGGCTTATATACAAGCACAATCACTAAGTTTTGGCTCTCGGTTTTTATTGTTAGAGCTTCAACTACATCATTTGTGGTGTTCAGTAACTCCGTGCAAATGAACGACTCTTTGACATACAGGCCAGCCTCTTCCCCTCTCCTTGTAGCCTGTTCTTTCTGTCGCATCTGATAAGGTTGTACCCAGGTATCCATATTTCACTGTCAAAGTGATCTTTTGCGTGGGTCTCTGTGAAGGCTGCAAACACTACATTTGACTCCCCTAGAAGTCCACTAATGAAAGGTATTTTGTTGGTGGTGGATGGCTTAAGGTCCTGTATATTAGCAAATATAAATGAGGTCATGTTGCATGTTTGTTGAGGTGATTTTGTTGATGGTATCAGTAGTTGTGAGTCTGGAGGGCCACTGGCTAATAAACTCATGAGCTAATACGTATATGTTAAACGGAATATTAATCAACGAATCCAGTCTAAAATTCTGTTCCTAGTCTGTTTTTCTTATTCACTTGCTGTATATAAGAGATGGTGTTTGTAGTGTTTTAGTGATATGACGAATGTTCTATTGTCCAATAAACGATTGCCAAAACGTGACTGGTGAGAGACTGGTCAGGGACTGGCCAGAGACTGGTCAGGGACTGGTCAGGGACTGGTCAGGGACTGGTCAGGGACTGGTCAGAGACTGGTCAGAGACTGGTCAGGGACTGGTCAGAGACTGGTCAGAGACTGGTCAGGGACTGGTCAGGGACTGGTCAGGGACTGGTCAGGGACTGGTCAGAGACTGGTTAGGGACTGGTCAGGGACTGGTCAGAGACTGGTCAGGGACGGGCTCAGGGACGGCTCAGGGACTGGTCAGGACTGGTCAGAGACGGGCCCAGAGACTGGTCAGAGACTGGTCAGAGACTGGTCAGAGACTGGTCAGGACTGGTCAGGGACTTGTCAAAAAACTGGTCAGGGACTGGTCAGAGACTGGTTCAGGGACTGGTCAGGGACTGGTCAGGGACTGGTCAGGGACTGGTCAGGACTGGTCAGAGACTGGTCAGAGACTGGTCAGACCCTGTCAGAGACTGGTCAGAGACTGGTCAGAGACTGGTCAGAGACTAGCCAGAGACTAGTCAGAGACTGGTAAGAGACTGGTCAGAGACTGGTCAGAGACTAGTCAGAGACTGGTCAGAGACTGGCCAAAGACTGGTGTGGCATGCAAAGAGTACGTAACCTTTATTCGGCGCATGGACACACCCTCATTTACAGGCTATCTCCCCCAACCAGCGAACCAGGTTGCTAAGAGTTGATGATGGGGCCCCATCGTTCAACTAGTGACCAGGTTCTAGCCAATAAGAAGGTGGGATTGACAATCGCAGAGGTTATGTGGATACCGCCCCTCCTGTCTGCCCTTGTCATTCCCACTCTAGAGCTGGTTGAAGCACGGTCGTGCTATCTTGTGGCTTCTATTCTGCCTTGCTTACCGTGGAGTGCACTATATATTTACACGGTACATAGTGTACATATTGCTGTTATAATTGGTGAAGGATAATATAAGCCCTTAAACTTTTTCTACTGTGTTTATTTGCTCCCATTACACCTGGGAAAAACAGGCCATTTGAAATCCTGGGTTGTAATATGGGTAGCCGCCGAGAGCTGGACTTAGAGAAACGGTTGAGCTTAGGGGAACTTGTAGCAGGAACATTGTGTCTTGCTGTTTCGCTTCGCTTTACAAATTTTGCGTGTCAGTTGCTTATGATCAGCCTTGCTATTGTGTGATCTTTTCAACAGCTCGCTACTAGCTTGTTCAGTGTTGCTCGCTTCGCTACGGTCAATCTTGTGTGCAGCCCGGCTTTGCTTGTATGCGTATTCTGCAATCGTACTGTCATAGCTAAGCGTGTTCTGCAAATTAACGTGTTACTTTGGGTATTCGTACTGTGCATAGCGAATAACTTATGCCACCTAGACGAGTCAGACGCCTGGTGTCGGCATATACTTTGCATAACCTACCTAAATTGCCCCCTACAGCGTTGTTGGCAAATTGCTTCGTTCCAAATTGGCATTCCCTATAAACGCACTCTTACAGCTGCGCAACTGCGTTCACTTATTGCTGACAACTTATTGAAGAAGAGATGGCACATCAACTCCTCCCTCTACGGGAGCTAGGGCAAAAACAAACTATGTTCTCGCAGGAGGAAAGATATACACCCTAGGGAGCAAAATGGTCAGTATAGTGCACATGGGTTGTCTCAGGGTGAATCAGCGTCGTTGGCATTTCAGCTGGAAAAAAATCAATCTTGGCAAACTAGGGAACAGAGAGCATTCGCAAGGGAAGAATTTGATAGGGAAAGAGAAAGGAGGCATTTTTTCGCATTCTGTAAACGATTTCAGTTTAAAAAAAAACAGTACAGCTTGTTCCCCGCTTCAATGAGGCCGAACCAGAGCAATTTTTCGAAAGCTTCGAAAATCAGGCTCGAGCCTTGAGGTGGCCGGAACAGCACTGGGCAGCGTTGGTTCATACAGCATTTTTTGGGTAAGGCACAGGAATTTACGTCGGTATTAACTGACGCTAATTCTTGATTATCAAGTAGTGAAAAACCACAGTGTTGGGAGCATATACATGTATCCCAGCTAAATATCGTAAGACCTTCAAATTGAACAGGCGGCAGCTTGGTCAATCCCTGGTGGACTTTGTGAGACAGCAAACCAAAGCTTTACCCAGCTGGTATAAAGCGAGTGGTGTCTCTAACTTTGAGGAGCTGGTGCAGCTTATTCGATTGATAACCTGCTGGAGTCTGTGGGACCAGAGGTTCGTGTCTTTCTGCAGGATCGTGACTTAACCACTGCATTGGAGGCGGCCAGGTTGGCTGATACCTTCGAAACAAAACCGCTCCTTGTCCGAGCGGCCCGTCCTCTTTTCAACAGTCTGGCGTGAGCAGAGATCGACAACATTGGAGAATGAAGTGCCAGCCGGAGGGAGAGCGTCTACGACATCCAACCAAGCACCTGGTGAGCCACGCTTCTCAACATATGGTCCCCCTTGGGGAAAGAGGCAAACTACTTATGGACACCCTCGACAACAAAAACCAGAGAGGCACCAGCCAGAACGACCACCATTTTGAAAACCGCATCAGAGTAAAGGGCAAGCCTGTCGCCCTGCTTCAGGTGTAATAAAGTAGGTCATATCAGTTCCAACTTGGCCCCCAAAAACCTCAACCCATCGGGAAAATCTCTAATATCCCTAGTAACATGTCCCCCTAGAGAAGTAAAAAAGGTATGGCCCCTTATTTTTGCGAAATTTCTTATTTCCCTTCAGGAAACTCAGAACCAACTAAAGTAAATACCTTTAGAGATACTGGAGCATATTGCTCACTTGTCAGAGAAGGAATATTACCCCTTTCAGAGAATACTTCCTTGAATTCCTCCGTTTTTATTGGAAGCCTATGGAGGAACTATAATATTCTGTTCCTTTGCATAAAATTTAAATGTACAGTGCAAATATTACACTGGGTACTTGACTGTAGTATCTCAAAAAGGATTTCCCATGAAAAATGCCATGTTATTACTGGGTAATAACATTACTACTGTTTACTTCGTGTCCTGAACCTATAATGATTAATGCTTCTCCATGTTGGCCAAAAACTCGGGCAACACCCAAGGGTTGTCTGGGGAGAATGTTGACCTATCCTTGGACGACTCCGATCTCGGAATAGCCACGTTGTTTTATGAAACACACCCGGCCGGAGTCTCGTAAATCAAGTGAACAGACCCCGATCAAGCCTTCCTATTCCCAGGTTGCAGGATTGCCAGATGTCTCTGTTTCCATGCCCGAGGGACTGTCCTTCCGGGAGGAACAACGAAAGGGACCCTTCGTTAAAATTCACTTTTGAGGCAGCCATGGTAAATCCTCTTTGGGTCATCCAGTCAAGTATGAAGTTAAAAATGATTATTTGGTATGCCTGAGACTGGTAAAGGAGACAGAGGGCCGGCAATTATACGACAGGTTAGTGGTTTCCCAACCAAGTAAGACCTCAGATTTTAAATATAGCTCATAATACGTCATCAGGAGGTCACTTAGGAATTACAAAACCTTTTTATAGAATCACAAAAGAATTTTATTGGCCAACATTAAAGAAAGATGTGAAGAATCATATTAGTGTTGCCGAGAATGTCAGCAAGTTGGAAAACCTGGACATTCAATTAAACCTGCACCTCTCCAACCCATACCTGCTGATGGAGAACCTTTTGCAGTTTTAAATTATAGATTGTGTAGGTCCACTACCAAAGTCAAAGTCTGGAAATCAGTATTTATTTAAAATTTATGGATAAAGTAACCAGATATCCTGAAGCGATCCCAATGCAGTATCAATACAAAGCTATTCTCAAAGCTTTAAACAAAATTCATTTCTTGTTTTGGCATTCCTAAAACTATACAAAGTGATCAAGGTACTAACTTCACTGCCAAAGCATTTAGGGAAGTATTACTAGGTTAGGGATAATTCACAACTTATCCACTGCCTATCACCCTCAGTCCCAAGGCGCCCCTTTGGAAAGATTCCACCAAACATTAAAAAAAAATGATGAGAATTTTTGCATGCACTTTCCGACAGATTGGGATGAATCTCTACCTTTGTGGCTGTTCTCAGTACGGGAGACGGGCAAGAGTCTAACAGGGTATAGTCCGTTTGAGCTATCTTTGGGCACAAATGTACGAGGTCCTCTTCGGGTGCTCAAAGAAGGGTGATGGGAGAAGACGAAGCTCAGCACTTACAAACCCGTCTTCAAGGTTGCAGGTGGCACGTGAGTTGGCCACGGCTAACCTAAAGACAGCTCAAAGTAAGATGAAACAGAGGTATGACAAAAGTGCAACAATTCCGCTCCTTCCATCCAGGAGACAAGGTGGTTGGGGCAGGAACATATACCTGGCCACACCTTGAAAGCTAGAATTTACGGGACCTATGCAGATAGTAAGTAGATTATCCCGATTTAAATTATGTGGTAGCTCCCATTGATAAGACCTCAAAAACAAAAACTTACCACATTAATCAAATCAAGGCCTTTCATACACCAGATAAAATCCCAGTAATGACTCTTCCTCTACCTCGAGGACGACTTTGACCCCTTTTTCACCTATCTCTGAAATTAATACAAAACTTTCCAATTCTGTCCTCCTCAAGGATCCTAGCCCTTTAATGGATGGATTTATCTGAAATACAAGCAACCAATTTAACTGAGCTTCTACATCAATCCTAATATTTTTTCGGATGTGCCGAAAAAATGTACGTTAGGTTACCATGATGTAGATGTGGGAAAATCTAAACCAATTAAACTCTCCCCCTACAGAGCTAATCCTGAAAAGCAAAGGCTACTTCAGCAGGAAGTAGACTTTTTTGTTAGAACATGGTTTTGGGGGAGGAGTCATCTAGTCCATGGGCTTCACCGTGCATCCTAGTAAAGAAGGCTGATGGAGGGTTTCGTATGTGCACAGACTACCGTAAAGTGAACGAGGTCACAATTACAGATGCTTACCCTCTTCCTCGTCTGGATGACGTAATTGACTTTGTGGTAAGGCTACTTTTGTGTCCAAATTAGATCTCCTTAAAGGTTACTATCAGGTACCTTGACAGATAAGGCGAAGGAAATCTCTGCCTTCGTAATTCCAGGAGGTTCATTATCAGTATACAGTTACCCCCTTCGGAAATGAAAAATTCCCCCTCTTCATTCCAGAAACTCATCCATCAGGCTATTAAAGGACTTGAAGGCACGGCAGCATACCTAGATGATATTGTTGTGGTGTCTGATACTTGGGGAAACAACACCTACTTAGACTTAAAGCTCTGTTTGAGACCTTTTAAAAATTCCCAATTAACAGTTAATTTGTCTAAATCTCCTTTGGCCAGGCCACTATCACTTTTCTAGGCCATGAAGTAGGTAGTGGTAAAAGTTTTCACCTAAACTTGCTAAATTCTTTCGATTAAAGATTATCCAGTTCCTCATGATAGGAAATCTCTTCAACGTTTCCTAGGCATGATAGGATTTTACAGAAGATTCCCGTAAGAATTTCTCAGATATTGTAGCCCCTCTTACCCCTCTTACCAGCTAAAGTTCCCTTAAAATTTGGGCGTCAGATTGTAACACTGCTTTTAATAAAGCAAAAAGATTTTTGTGCTCTGCACCCCATTCTCCTGTCTCCAACTTCTCCAAGCCTTTTTCATTACAGGTTGATGCTTGTGAGTCTGGGGTTGGGGCGGTACTATTACAAATAGGGAACAAGGGAGTTGCAGCCTGTAGCATACTTTTCAGCTAAGTTCCAGCCACATCAGAGAGCTTACTCTACCATTGAAAAAGAAGCCCTCGCGCTGGGGAAAAGGCTTTGGAGCTTTCGATGTTTATGTGGGCCAGACATCGCAGGGGGTCACAGTCTACAGTGATCACAACCCGTTAGTCTATCTCCAAGCCATGAAGAATCACAACACAAGCTTATGCGTTGGACGCTCAGGGTGCAGCCCTAAACTTCAAAATTCGTTACATTGCCGGCAAAGAAAATGTTTGGCAGATCTTTGTCAAGAGCAGTTTAAATTTTATTTTGGTTAGGATGTATTGTGGTAACCCCCCTTTCAAGCTCTTTTTTTATCCCCTGATGTGGGGGTTTTTTTTTAGTGGGGGGGATACGGGCTACCGTCCGCTTGTATCTTGGGCCTAGTTGGCCTATCTGACTGCTGTCTCACTCTGAGTTTAGGGTTTGGCTTTGGTCACTAGGAAAGCTGAGCTCTATCTAAGAGTGGGATGGTGGAGAGGATAGGCGGTCCCATTATTTTGTTTCCATGGCGGCACGGTTACCACGGGAGGTGGCAGCCTCATCCTGAGCCTTCTCGGGGGTGGGGGGGTGTGGCATGGCAAAGAGTACGTAACCTTTATTCGGGCGCATGGACACACCCTCATTTACAGGCTATCTCCCCCAACCAGCGAACCAGGTTGCTAAGATTGATGATGGGGCCCCATCGTTCAACTAGTGACCAGGTTCTAGCCAATAAGAAGGTGGGATTGACAATCGCAGAGGTTATGTGGATACCGCTCTCCTGTCTGCCCTTGTCATTCCCACTCTAGAGCTGGTTGAAGCACGGTCTGCTATCTTGTGGCTTCTATTTCTGCCTTGCTTACCGTGGAGTGCACTATATTTATCACTGTACATAGTGTACATATTGCTGTTATAATTGGTGAAGGATAATATAAGTCTAAACTTTTTCTACTGTGTTTATTTGCTCCCATTACACCTGGGATAACAGGCCATTTGAAATCCTAGGTTGTAATAACTGGTCAAAGATTAGAAGATATAGACTCTTATATCCATGTGCGAATGACATTCATGGGTATAATAATAATAATAATAATAAATAATAAAAAATAATAATCTTTATTTTCAAGTACATGTACAAGGTATACAGACCATAGCTGACATCAATGACATACTGCTGTATGAAAGCCGCTTGTTATGCTGAGCATTTCGGGCAAATTAGGTCAGTTTTGTCCCAGGATGCGACCCACACCAGGTACCTATTTAACTGGGTTTAGAAAAACATGTAAGCAAACACTAGGACATATTTATTGGAAAACGTTTCTGTCCTGGGACCTTGATCAAGTGATCAAGGTCCCCGGACAGAAACGTTTTTTTAATAATCCTAGTGTTTGCTTTCGTGTTTTTCTAAACCAACTTGTTAGTATCTATTGCCAAGGTTATACCGCCTATTTTACTGTTAGGTTTAATAGGGACACGTCGTGTTTCCACCCTTACCGGGGATCGATTCATGAACCTTAATAACAACAATAATAATAATAATAGTAATTTTTTTTTCTACAAGTACATGTACAAGGTATACAGTCCTAGCTGACATCAGTGACATACTACTGTATAGAAAGCTCCTTGTTATGCAGATCATTTCTGGCAAAATAGTCATTTTTGTCCCAGGATCGAACCTCGCCAGTCCACTAACACTCAGGTACTCATTTTACTGATGGAGAACATAAACAACCGGTGTAAAGAAACACGCCCAATGTTTCTACCCCGTACCGGGACTCGAACCCGGACGCTCGCCGTGTGAAGCGAGAGCTTTAGCCACCAGGCCACGGACCCCTAAGCCGAGTGCGCGAGCAATCAACGTACGCAACACCAATACTTCATGAAACCTAACACACTTTAAAAGATGAAAGAAGATGATGAGAAAAACAACGATGTGGATGATTACTTGGCGTGGTTTAGGTGTATCTGCGGGCCCATGTACAGTTGTTGGGTAGTGGGGGGTGGGTTGGTGGGTGGAGTGGGCGGGGTGCTTAGGAGCGACCATACAGCCGGCCACATCTTCCGGCTGGGACAATGGTCTTCCCCCTCTCCCAAGATGCCCCACGAGCAGCTTTTCCCACGCACGTTGTACCCACGCTGAGTCTCCGGGGATTTTAGAGTCGATTAAAATTTGGTAAATCTTTTTTGAAAGCGGAGAATTGGGAGCTGAGCTTCAACTGTAAGCCAAGCTTCCGCACCACTAACACCCTCTGGCTGAAGCTATTACCTAGCTAGACCAGTTATACCACATTCAGCTCATAACTTAAAGTAACCAGGGTGGAATCCTGGCCGAGGATAAACATATTGAAAAGTTTCCTAACACCTGCTGCCCCTGTTCATCAGTCAGTAAACAGATACGTATGAGGACACTCGACTGTTGTGGGTGCAAGCTAAGTGAGGAGTTAAAATGAACCGCAGTGGTAAAAGCTAACATAGCTTGGCTTTCGTGGGTTATCCTGAATTAACCTCCTCTAGGGTGATGGGGCCTAAGCCTTTCGTGTATCCACATGCTCTAGTGACGCCGTCCACAAGATGGCTATGGTGTGCGCAATACAGTGCCGCTCTGGCGGCAAAATCTGAAACTCATAACCTACCGAGGTTATATAATCCAGTCTTCCTCTTCACCATTATCACCAACATTATCATTCATTGTCATCTACGTATATCCTGTTACGAATCTGACTTAAATAAAATTGCCTTTAGGATACTGCCCATTAGGATATCAACTTATTATCGTAAGATACGCTACTCAGTAGAGAACCTCTGTAATTTTCAAGCAGGGTTAGAACCTGGGTTGAACAAACGGTTAGAACCTGGCTTGATCAAACAGGGTTAGAACCTGGCTTGAACAAGCAGGGTTAGAACCTGGCTTGAACAAGCAGGGTTAGAACCTGGCTTGAACAAGCAGGGTTAGAACCTGGCTTGAACAAGCAGGGTTAGAACCTGGCTTGATCAAACAGGGTTAGAACCTGGCTTGAACAAGCAGGTTTAGAACCTGGCTTGAACAAGCAGGGTTAGAACCTGGCTTGAACAAGCAGGGTTAGAACCTGGCTTGAACAAGCAGGGTTAGAACCTGGCCTGAACAAGCAGGGTTAGAACCTGGCTTGAACAAGCAGGGTTAGAACCTGGCTTGAACAAGCAGGGTTAGAACCTGGCTTGAACAAGCAGGGTTAGAACCTGGCTTGAACAAGCAGGGTTAGAACCTGGCTTGAACAAGCAGGGTTAGAAACCTGGCTTGAACAAGCAGGGTTAGAACCTGGCTTAAACAAACCAGCGTGTTCTAAAACACTGAACGGTTCATCATCTGGGACCAGTGTCAGCAGCACCGTGTTGTTTCCTGACGAATATACTATAGGTAACTTCCAGGTAACCTCCAGGTAATCTCCAGGTAACCACCAGGTAACCTCCAGATAACCTCCAGGTAACCACCAGGTAACCTCCAGATAACCTCCAGGTAACCACCAGGTAACCTCCAGGTAACCAGGTAACCACCAGGTAACCTCCAGGTAAGCAACAGGTAACCTTCAGGTAACGTCCAGGTAACCACCAGGTAACGTCCTGGTAACCTCGAGGTAACCACCAGGTAACCTGTAGGTAACCAGGTAACCTCTAGTAATCACCAGGTAACCACCAGGTAACCAGGTAACCTCCAGGTAACCACCAGGTAACCTTCAGGTAACCACCAGGTAACCTTCAGGTAACCACCAGGTAAACCTCCAGTAACCACCAGGTAACCTTCAATGTAATCACCAGGTAACCTTCAGGTAACCACCTGATAACCACCTACTTTACTGAACTTTAAAAGTTACAATTATAAACAGGTGAATAATATATAAAGAATAAATATATGTAGCAGATTCTTAGATACTTTTACTCTAATAAAGATATCTTTTAACAGGTTCTTTAATAAAGACGGCGGTTCGTTAACAGTAACTACATCATTGTAAGTTAGTTTACACCAAGTTTATCCTTTCTAAGTAATTTCTAAAGAGCTAGCATTTCTAAGTTAGTTTACAATGACTGCATTATTTCTAAGTTAGTTTACAATGACTGCATTATTTCTAAGTTTACAATGACTGCATCATTTCTAAGTTTACAATGATTGCATCATTTCTAAGTTAATGTACAATGATTGCATCATTTCTAAGTTAATTTACAATGATTGCATCATTTCCAAGTTAGTTACAATGATCACATCATTTCCAAGTTCGTCGTTAATGAGCACATTTCTAAAGAAATTATTAGTAAGTACATAATTCTAATCTATATTATACTGAAACACATCGTTTCTAAAATTAGTTGAAATGAGTACGTATTTTCTAAATTATCTTATAACGAGTCAAAATTTCTAAGTTAGTTAACAATGAACACAGTTTCTAACTCCGTGTAAATGAACACATAATTTCTTAATTTGTTTATAAATAGTAAGTTTTATAAACGAGCTCATAATTACTGTGTTTAGAAAATAAGATTGATGAGCTTAATGTAAGAAATGTCTGAGTTTAAGTGAATAAAGAGTGAGAATGTGTAACTGAAGAAACAATTTGAAAGTATAAGTGAGGCAGTTTGAAAGTATAAGTGAGGCAGTTTGAAAGTATAAGTACCTCCATCTTATTCCTTATCTCATATCAGACATAAACAGAGATATACACCACAGCACCGTATCACCTTTGCGGTGATACTAGGTCGCAGAGATGCATTGCTGAGGGCGCGGTTAACCTCCAAGAAGATTTTTAAAAA
>NC_069406.1:11150425-11195396 GCF_026875155.1 Cherax quadricarinatus
TATTTTTTCTCGTTAGGTTCAGAATGTTTTTTGTGTTTTTTTTTGAATATACAAATTTTCGCTTGCCTATTAAATTTAAATTTATATATTTATATATATATATATATAAAATATATATTATATATATATATATATATATATATATATTATATACATAAAGCAGGGGAGAAGCTACGACTTCACAAACCCACGTGTAGCGATGCACAAGGTCAGATGGCCTCTCGTGGCTAACCTGGAAGGAGCGTTGCCCTAGGTTTATTCGCTCTCCAATAAGCCACTGTCTGTCACCCTACCCTCTTTTTAACACTGCCGTTTTGGGACTTTTTTTCCCTGATAGCCTTAGTTGTCCATATAAAATATCATGTGTGTGAGATTAATTTGTGGCAGTAATGTGCAGTGTGAGCTCTACCATGATAATTACAGAGCCAGTCAGAGAGAGAGAGAGAGAGAGAGAGAGAGAGAGAGAGAGAGAGAGAGAGAGAGAGAGAGAGAGACTCATTATCTGCTAGCTCCTTCAAAAATCCTACAGTTTCTCCTCCTACAGTACATGTTTGTAGAGTTAGTTCCTGCACTAAGTCATGTTTATACGTGGTTTTAGAAAGACGTGTGAACGCACTGGGTGGTACACCCACATCACTGGGTGGTGTGTGAGAACCGAGTTGGTTCTGCTTATTGGACTTAGCCTTTGAGGTTGCGTTCAAATCAAATCAAATCAAGTTTATTCTCTATAAAGATTACAATGTGTGGTTTACATATTATAGAATATTGTGTGGTTAACATATTATATAAAACTAATTACAGAGAGAGCCAATATCACACCTAGCATGACTAGGCATTTCGGGCAGACTAAGATTAATTCAAAACTCTATATTGGTACAGATTAAGGAGCATATTGGTATTAAGGCTAAGTAACTGTATTACAGTTCGTAAATTTAGTAATGTGAATGGTTTTGTTTTGGTACAATTCGTAGTTTTATTGAAGCTCCTATATTGGAGTATCACGGGCAAACTTAATGACTATTTTAAGTTTCCCATTAGTAATAGTTGTATTACTATTTGTATGTTTATAGTAAATTTGGGGTGAGTGTAGGTGCGAATTGTGGGGAATCACATTATCGAGGGAGGTCTAGGTTGTTTTTTTGTGTGTTATGATACAAGAGAATAGGGGGTTTTTTCATGTAGTTAGCTGATGGTGGGTGTGTCATGGAGATAAGACGTTTTCTAATGGCAGTTCTAAAAGTGATGAATGTGTCTGCAGTTTGAGTTTTCAGGTGGGGTTTTTCCAGATTTAGGCCCTTTTATGTACACTGAATTTTGAAAAGGGTTTAGCTGGACAGGGGGAAAATGTCATAGAGATGTTTGTGTCTGGTTTTTATGGCTGTGAGTCCTGTCACAACTTTTCAAGAAAGTGTTTTAGGCCATGCTTAAAATTGGAATTTAAGGTTCTGTAAATGTAGGTTGCACAGTATTAAGGGGTGGATCTTCTGTACATGAAGAAGTGGGGAGGGGGGTGTTGCCTGAGATTGAATTGCTGATTATTTCTTACTGCGCCTTTTTGTTGGGTTAATACTGGCTTTAAGTGTGGTGTGCAGTTGATCCCCAAGCACAAACAGCGTAGGTGAGGTAGGGAAAGATGAGTGAAGGGCTGATTGTGGCACGTATTAAAAGTATCTTGGAGAGGATCCCAACCTTTTGGATACTTTTTTTTTATGTGTTGGATATGGGTGCTGAAATTCAGGTTGCTATAAGGTGCAGGCCTAGGAATTTGCCCTCATTATGTCTGGCAATAAAGTGTTGTCGATCGTAATGTTCAGTTGTGCAACACTTTTCTGTTTCCAAACATAATATAGAAGTTTTGTCAGGTTAAATGTAAGTTTATTGGGTGTCATCCATGTAGATATTTTTGGGGAGCTCCTCGTTAACAATGGTTTGAGGGGGGAAATATTTGGGTGGGAGATGACATAAGTCTTGTCGTTAGCAAAGAACTGGGGTTCAGGTGTTTGATACGTTGGGAAGATCATTGATGTATAGGGAAAAAGAGCAGGGGACCAAGGACACTTCCCTGTGGTACTCCAGTATCAAGTGGTCGTGTTGATGAGGTTGTGTCTTTTAAAGGTGACGTATTTAACCTATTAGTAAGGTAGGATTTGAAATATGCAAGGCCCTGGCCTCTTATACCATAATGGTCAAGTTTGTGGGTAGGAAGCCGTGATCTACTGTGTCAAAAGCTTTTCTTAGGTAAATTAAAGTCCTAATGGATATTCCTTATTTTCCAGTGCTGTGTAAAGCAGATCTAGCATTTTGACAATTGCATCATTAGTGCTTTATTTTTTCTGAAGCCAAATTGGCAGGGGTTGAGTATGTTTGATGCTGTTATAAACGAATATAATCTGTTGTGCACGAGTTTCTCGAAGATTGTGAATAACAATGGTAAGTTTGATATTGGTCTATAGCTGGTCTAGTGGCTAACGCGACGGGCTGGAGTTTTGAGACTCTGACCGCGGGTTCAATCCCGGCCGGGGTATGGTTTGTTTGCAATCGTGTCATTACGATTTCGTGAGTCTTGGTCTATAGTTCTTTGCATCTGTGGGGTCACCACCTTTGTGTATTGGTGTAACCCTTGCTGTCTTGAGTAGTGTCGAGAAAGTGCTAGTTTCTAGTGACTTGTTAAAAAGTAATGTAATAGTAGGCGGAAGGACATGGACCGCTCGCTTGTACAATAATGGTGGGACGTGAGACAGATTCTCTGAATTATTTTTAAGTGACTTAATAATCGTGGTGACTTCAGTGGGCTCAGTAGGTGCAAGATAGAAGGAGTATGGGAAATTCCCATCTAAGTAATCGTTTGCACAGGCGTTGGTACCTGGGATTTTACTGGTGAGATTAGATCCTATGGTTGAGAAGTCGTCGTTTATCTTGTTAACTGTATCAATGGGATCCAGTGGTGTTTCGTTAGGTTTAGTGTTGGAACATAATTTCCTGAAAGTTAAATCCTGTGGACACTTTGTCTCTCATCTGTTTTTTCTGAACTTACTTTCCTAATAGCTAAGTTGTGTGTTGACTTAAACAATACACACTGGAGGCTGACTTATGGTATGCCTAAGACACTTTATTTTTGTCATTTATTTGGTGTAACTTTGGAGAATATTATCACATGTATAGATTTGTGGAGTTTCATTGTGTTATCGAGACATATTTGGATTAGAATAAGATATTCTGGTTTTACCATTAGTTTTCCTGGGCCTTATTCATATATAAGTTTTATTCCTGAGATATTTACCTTCAAGAGACAAGTACGTCTTACATCCTTCAAGTTGCACTAAACTTCTGCAGAACAACTTCACTTCCTATAAGACCTACATGATATGAGATAATCTCCGCCTCTATTATTTCACTCACTTGCCTTGAGATATACTCAGCTTCCGTAAGACACATCTTCTCTGAGATACACTTCTCTCCTGAACGACTCATTCGCCTACCCTGAGACACTCATGTGATGTAACAAAAAAGTGAGCTGCGGCTGCAGATACAAGAGGGCCTCCTGGGAGGGTGTGCTCACACTAGTGGATAATAAGATCACAGGAGCCTGGACCTCCTGGGAGGGTGTGCTCAACTAGTGGATATAAGATCACAGGAGCAGGACCTCCTGGGAGGGTGTGCTCACACTAGTGGATAATAAGATCACAGGAGCCAGGACCTCCTGGGAGGGTGTGCTCACACTAGTGGATAATAAGATCACGGAGCCAGGGCCTCCTGGGAGGGTGTGCTCACACTAGTGGATAATAAGATCACAGGAGCCAGGACTCCTGGGAGGGTGTGCTCACACTAGTGGATAATAAGATCACAGGTAGCCAGGACCTCCTGGGAGGGTGTGCTCACACTAGTGGATAATAAGATCACAGGAGCCAGGACCTCCTGGGAGGGTGTGCTCACACTAGTGGATAATAAGATCACAGGAGCCAGGGCTCCTGGGAGGTGTGCTCACACTAGTGGATAATAAGATCACAGGAGCCAGGACCTCCTGGGAGGGTGTGCTCACACTAGTGGATAATAAGATCACAGGAGCCAGGACCTCCTGGGAGGGTGTGCTCACACTAGTGGATAATAAGATCACAGGAGCCTGGACCTCCTGGGAGGGTGTGCTAACACTAGTGGATAATAAGATCACAGGAGCCAGGACCTCCGGGAGGGTATGCTCACACTAGTGGATAATAAGATCACAGGAGCCAGGACCTCCTGGAGGGTGTGCTCACACTAGTGGAATAATAGATCACAGGAGCCAGGACCTCCTGGGAGGGTGTGCTCACACTAGTGGATAATGAGATCACAGGAGCCAGGCCCTCCTGGGAGGGTGTGCTCACACTAGTGGATAATAAGATCACTGGAGCCAGGCCCTCCTGGGAGGGTGTGCTCACACTAGTGGATAATAAGATCACAGGAGCCAGGCCCTCCTGGGAGGGTGTGCTCACACTAGTGGATAATAAGATCACAGGAGCCAGGACCTCCTGGGAGGGTGTGCTCACACTAGTTGATAATAAGATCACAGGAGCCAGGACCTCCTGGGAGGGTGTGCTCACACTAGTGGATAATAAGATCACAGGAGCCAGGACCTCCTGAGAGGGTGTGCTCACACTAGTGGATAATAAGATCACAGGAGCCAGGACCTCCTGGGAGGGTGTGCTCACACTAGTGGATAATAAGATCACAGGAGCCAGGACCTCCTGGGAGGGTGTGCTCACACTAGTGGATAAGAAGATCACAGGAGCCAGAACCTCCTGGGAGGGTGTGCTTACACTAGTGGATAATAAGATCACAGGAGCCAGGACCTCCTGGGAGGGTGTGCTCACACTAGTGGATAATATGATCACAGGAGTCAGGACCTCCTGGGAGGGTGTGCTCACACTAGTGGATAATAAGATCACAGGAGCCAGGACCTCCTGAGAGGGTGTGCTCACACTAGTGGATAATAAGATCACAGGAGCAGGACCTCCTGGGAGGGTGTGCTCACACTAGTGGATAATAATCACAGGAGCCTGGACCTCCTGGGAGGGTGTGCTCACACTAGTGGATAAGAAGATCACAGGAGCCAGGACCTCCTGGGAGGGTGTGCTCACACTAGTGGATAATAAGATCACAGGAGCCAGGACCTCCTGAAGGGTGTGCTCACACTAGTGGATAATAAGATCACAGGAGTCAGGACCTCCTGGGAGGGTGTGCTCACACTAGTGGATAATAAGATCACAGGAGCCAGGACCTCCTGGGAGGGTGTGCTCACACTAGTGGATAATTGATACACAGGAGCCAGGACCTCCTGGGAGGGTGTGCTCACACTAGTGGATAATAAGATCACAGGAGCCAGGACCTCCTGGGAGGGTGTGCTCACACTAGTGGATAATTAAGATCACAGGAGCCAGGGCCTCCTGGGAGGGTGTGCTCACACTAGTGGATAATAAGATCACAGGAGCCAGGACCTCCTGGGAGGGTGTGCTCACAACTGTGGATAATAAGATCACAGGAGCCAGGACCTCCTGAGAGGGTGTGCTCACACTAGTGGATAATAAGATCACAGGAGCCAGGACCTCCTGAGAGGGTGTGCTCACACTAGTGGATAATAAGATCACAGGAGCCAGGACCTCCTGGGAGGGTGTGCTCACACTAGTGGATAATAAGATCACAGGAGCCAGGACTCCTGGGAGGGTGTGCTCACACTAGTGGATAATAAGTCACAGGAGCACCAGGACCTCCTGGGAGGGTGTGCTCACACTAGTGGATATAAGATCACAGGAGCCAGGACCTCCTGGAGGGTGTGCTCACACTAGTGGATAATAAGATCACAGGAGCCAGGACCTCCTGGGAGGGTGTGCTCACACTAGTGGATAATAAGATCACAGGAGCCAGGACCTCCTGGGAGGGTGTGCTCACACTAGTGGATAATAAGATCACAGGAGCCAGGACCTCCTGAGAGGGTGTGCTCACACTAGTGGATAATAAGATCACAGGAGCCAGGACCTCCTGGGAGGGTGTGCTCACACTAGTGGATAATAAGATCACAGGAGCCAGGACCTCCTGGGAGGGTGTGCTCACACTAGTGGATAATAAGATCACAGGAGCCTGGACCTCCCGGGAGGGTGTGCTCACACTAGTGGATAATAAGATCACAGGAGCCAGGACCTCCTGGGAGGGTGTGCTCACACTAGTGGATAATAAGATCACAGGAGCCAGGACCTCCTGAGAGGGTGTGCTCACACTAGTGGATAATAAGATCACAGGAGCCAGGACCTCCTGGAGGGTGTGCTCACACTAGTGGATAATAAGATCACAGGAGCCAGGACCTCCTGGGAGGGTGTGCTCACACTAGGGATAATAAGATCAGAGGAGCCAGGACCTCCTGGGAGGGTGTGCTCACACTAGTGGATAATAAGATCACAGGAGCCAGGACCTCCTGGGAGGGTGTGCTCACACTAGTGGATAATAAGATCACAGGAGCCTGGACCTCCTGGGAGGGTGTGCTCACACTAGTGGATATAAGATCACAGGAGCCAGGACCTCCTGGGAGGGTGTGCTCACACTAGTGGATAATAAGATCACAGGAGCCTGGACCTCCTGGGAGGGTGTTGCTCACACTAGTGGATAATAAGATCACAGGAGCCAGGACCTCCTGGGAGGGTGTGCTCACACTAGTGGATAATAAGATCACAGGAGCCAGGACCTCCTGAGAGGGTGTGCTCACACTAGTGGATAATAAGATCACAGGAGCCAGGACCTCCTGGGAGGGTGTGCTCACACTAGTGGATAATAAGATCACAGGAGCCAGGACCTCCTGGGAGGGTGGCTCACACTAGTGGATAATAAGATCACAGGAGCCAGGACCCTGGGAGGGTGTGCTCACACTAGTGGATAATAAGATCACAGGAGCCAGGACCTCCTGGGAGGTGTGCTCACACTAGTGGATAATAAGATCACAGGAGCCAGGACCTCCTGGGAGGGTGTGCTCACACTAGTGGATAATAAGATCACAGGAGCCAGGACCTCCTGGGAGGGTGTGTTCACACTAGTGGATAATAAGATCACAGGAGCCAGGACCTCCTGGGAGGGTGTGCTCACACTAGTGGATAATAAGATCACAGGAGCCAGGGCCTCCTGGGAGGGTGTGCTCACATAGTGGATAATAAGATCACAGGAGCCTGGACCTCCTGGGAGGGTGTGCTCACACTAGTGGATAATAAGATCACAGGAGCCAGGACCTCCTGGGGGTGTGCTCACACTAGTGGATAATAAGATCACAGGAGCCAGGACCTCCTGGGAGGGTGTGCTCACACTAGTGGATAATAAGATCACAGGAGCCAGGACCTCCTGGGAGGGTTGTGCTCACACTAGTGGATAATAAGATCACAGGAGCCAGGACCTCCTGGGAGGGTGTGCTCACACTAGTGGATAATAAGATCACAGGAGCCAGGACCTCCTGGGAGGGTGTGCTCACACTAGTGGATAATAAGATCACAGGAGCCAGGAACTCCTGGGAGGGTGTGCTCACACTAGTGGATAATAAGATCACAGGAGCCAGGACCTCTGGAGGGTGTGCTCACACTAGTGAATAATAAGATCACAGGAGCCTGGACCTCCTGGGAGGGTGTGCTCACACTAGTGGATAATAAGATCACAGGAGCCAGGACCTCCTGGGAGGGTGTGGCTCACACTAGTGGATAATAAGATCACAGGAGCCAGGGCCTCCTGGGAGGGTGTGCTCACACTAGTGGATAATAAGATCACAGGAGCCAGGACCTCCTGGGAGGGTGTGCTCACACTAGTGGATAATAAGATCACAGGAGCCAGGACCTCCTGGGAGGGTGTGCTCACACTAGTGGATAATAAGATCACAGGAGCCAGGACCTCCTGGGAGGGTGTGCTCACACTAGTGGATAATAAGATCACAG
Organism: Cherax quadricarinatus; assembly: GCF_026875155.1. Classification (NCBI taxonomy): domain Eukaryota; kingdom Metazoa; phylum Arthropoda; class Malacostraca; order Decapoda; family Parastacidae; genus Cherax; species Cherax quadricarinatus. Next base: position 11,158,360 of record NC_069406.1, read on the forward strand.
GAGCCAGGACCTCCTGGGAGGGTGTGCTCACACTAGTGGATAATAAGATCACAGGAGCCAGGGCCTCCTGGGAGGGTGTGCTCACACTAGTGGATAATAAGATCACAGGAGCCAGGACCTCCTGGGAGGGTGTGCTCACACTAGTGGATAATAAGATCACAGGAGCCAGGACCTCCTGAGAGGGTGTGCTCACACTAGTGGATAATAAGATCACAGGAGCCAGGGCCTCCTGGGAGGGTGTGCTCACACTAGTGGATAATAAGATCACAGGAGCCAGGACCTCCTGGGAGGGTGTGCTCACACTAGTGGATAATAAGATCACAGGAGCCAGGGCCTCCTGGGAGGGTGTGCTCACACTAGTGGATAATAAGATCACAGGAGCCAGGACCTCCTGGGAGGGTGTGCTCACACTAGTGGATAATAAGATCACAGGAGCCAGGGCCTCCTGGGAGGGTGTGCTCACACTAGTGGATAATAAGATCACAGGAGCCAGGACCTTCTGGGAGGGTGTGCTCACACTAGTGGATAATAAGATCACAGGAGCCAGGACCTCCTGGGAGGGTGTGCTCACACTAGTGGATAATAAGATCACAGGAGCCAGGACCTCCTGGGAGGGTGTGCTCACACTAGTGGATAATAAGATCACAGGAGCCAGGACGTCGCCCGACTCCCACGTCTCACCACGCGTATTTCTCCGTGTGTTCCTCTTTGGCTTTACCAGTCATGTGTGTTTGTACATTCATTTCATATTACTACTACCACTACTACTACTACTACTGCTACTACTGCTATTACTAGTACTGCTGCTGCTGCTCCTGCTAATCCTGCACCTGCTACTGCTGCTGCTGCTACTACTACTACTACTGCTGCTGCTGCTGCTGCTGCTGCTGCTGCTGCTGCTGCTGCTGCTGCTGCTGCTGCTGCTGCTTCTGATGCTGCTGCTTCTGCTGCTGCTGCTGCTATTATTACTACTACCACAGTCAAGTGAACTAGGGGCCATTATAATTCTATTAGTAATATTCTTTTAATCATGTTGAAAACCACTGCTGTTTATTTATGCATAACTGAAGTGTTAAACATAATATGCAGGAATTATCTTGTGTATAGACTAGCTTAATAAATACTTAAATATTTTTTCTGGGGATGGGGGTCCGTGGCGTCCGTGAATAGGATGTAAATTGAACAATATTGCCAACACCATGATTAGACACACTGAAGAACAACCATCAAAACTGATGGACTGAACACATCGATTCCAGGCTGAGGGACTGATTACCTCATTCCCCTCTTCATCTTTCACCATTTTTCTCTGTAGTGAACTGAAGAAACTACTGATTGGCGAAACCTGAGTATTTCCAAATGTTGCACAAGTGTCTAACTCTTCATGAACTCTTGTGAACTGCATGCTTCTGCAGCAGTTTAAAACGCACCGTCATCACTGACGGACAGACAACAAACTACAAGCTCTTTGCATAGGAAATTCTGGAAAGCAAAAAGAAAGCAGGATATGAGAGACGTGAAAAAAATCGTGCACTGGTTCCAGAGGCACAATCTTTTTGACAGCGGATTTCCTGAACTTCGATCTCAGGTTAGCGGTTTGACAGCGATGGTATCAGCTGTGATGAAGCCAGGGGAGGATCTACTGTGATGAAGCCAGGGGCGGATCTACTGTGATGAAGCCAGGGGCGGATAAACTGTGATGAAGCCAGGGGAGGATCTACTGTGATGAAGCCAGGGGCGGATCTACTGTGATGAAGCCAGGGGCGGATAAACTGTGATGAAGCCAGGGGAGGATCTACTGTGATGAAGCCAGGGGCGGATCTACTGTGATGAAGCCAGGGGCGGATCTACTGTGATGAAGCCAGGGGAGGATCTACTGTGATGAAGCCAGGGGAGGATCTACTGTGATGAAGCCAGGGGAGGATCTACTGTGATGAAGCCAGGGGCGGATCTACTGTGATGAAGCCAGGGAGGATCTACTGTGATGAAGCCAGGGGAGGATCTACTGTGATGAAGCCAGGGGAGGATCTACTGTGATGAAGCCAGGGGCGGATCTACTGTGATGAAGCCAGGGGAGGATCTACTGTGATGAAGCCAGGGGAGGATCTACTGTGATGAAGCCAGGGGAGGATCTACTGTGATGAAGCCAGGGGAGGATCTACTGTGATGAAGCCAGGGGCGGATCTACTGTGATGAAGCCAGGGGCGGATCTACTGTGATGAAGCCAGGGGCGGATCTACTGTGATGAAGCCAGGGGCGGATCTACTGTGATGAAGCCAGGGGCGGATCAACTGTGATGAAGCCAGGGGCGGATCTGCTGTGATGAAGCCAGGGGAGGATCTGCTGTGATGAAGCCAGGGGCGGATCTACTGTGATGAAGCCAGGGGAGGATCTGCTGTGATGAAGCCAGGGGAGGATCTGCTGTGATGAAGCCAGGGGCGGATCTGCTGTGATGAAGCCAGGGGAGGATCTGCTGTGATGAAGCCAGGGAGGATCTGCTGTGATGAAGCCAGGGGAGGATCTGCTGTGATGAAGCCAGGGGAGGATCTGCTGTGATGAAGCCAGGGGCGGATCTACTGTGATGAAGCCAGGGGCGGATCTACTGTGATGAAGCCAGGGGAGGATCTGCTGTGATGAAGCCAGGGGAGGATCTGCTGTGATGAAGCCAGGGGAGGATCTGCTGTGATGAAGCCAGGGGAGGATCTGCTGTGATGAAGCCAGGGGAGGATCTACTGTGATGAAGCCAGGGGAGGATCTACTGTGATGAAGCCAGGGGCGGATCTACTGTGATGAAGCCAGGGGCGGATCTACTGTGATGAAGCCAGGGGCGGATCTACTGTGATGAAGCCAGGGGAGGATCTACTGTGATGAAGCCAGGGGCGGATCTACTGTGATGAAGCCAGGGGCGGATCTACTGTGATGAAGCCAGGGGCGGATCTACTGTGATGAAGCCAGGGGCGGATCTGCTGTGATGAAGCCAGGGGCGGATCTACTCTGATACTAATGAAGCTTAAACTTCAGGGTCCCTAATCCTGGAGGAGCCCACAGAAACGACTTCAGTCCACTTTGCTTAAAATTTTTGGGTCTGCTGTTTGAGAAGGGGTTGCGAAGGGGCCCCCATAACAGTTCAAGCTTCAGGGCCCAAAAAATGTAGGTCCGCCACTGGATGAAACTGAGAAGGTGAGCCTTGAGATGCAGTGCTGTGTGGACAATAAACCTATGAATGAAGCCGACACTTGCAGCAGCAGCAGCAGGACTTTTGTGAGTGACGGTGGCTGGTGGTGCACTGCTAAGACTGCAATATACTCAAAAGTTTTGAAACAGTACAGTTCCTCTCTGGGGAACAGGTATGGAAGGTGTTGCATTGTGTCTGAGGGATTCACAAAGCTCTCAGTTAAGGATCAAGACCACAAGTGTCAACAGTATTATGATAGCAGGTACTGCTAAGACTTACACAGACCAAGACACATGGCTGTCGTCTAATGAAAGGAACAAGATATAGTTAGTCAACCTCCTTGAGGAGCACCTTTACTTCCAGGACCATAGTGTTAATGTATGCAGTGGAGATGTTCACTCACTACTCATGTCAACAGTATTAGAATTTGCCCGTGACTGGCAGCATGATACTGTTGCAGAAGACACTGATGTATTCACATTATTTTATTACTGGGACACTTGCATGGCTGACATCTTGTTCGGGAAGGAAAGTAGGCGCTGAAAGACGGAACAAATATATGGGTTGCAGAAAGCCATATATGTTGCAGATTTTGAACTGTAGTATCTGCACTCCACTGGTAAGACAGTGATGGGGTAAGCGATGATGAAAGTGTTTATTTTTCTGGTCACTTTGCCTCGGTGGGAAACGGCCGATGTGTTTAGAAATAAAGGAAACTGACTGCAGGCTGTTTATGATATTCGGAAACACATATATTCATGCCTTGAGTAATTGAAACACTACGTCAGAGTAGCTGCAGTACTGCTTCAGAGTGGTTGCAACACTACATCAAGGTGGTTACAATACTACGTCAAAGTGGTTGTAATACTACGTCAGAGTGGTTGCAACACTACGTCAACAACAGACGGTTATGGAGGGACATAGTTAATGAGACAACTGCAGAAGTGTGTGATGAATGGTTTGAAAAACCGACAAGTTGAAGATTGAGACACTTATGCAGCATATGGGAATCTTTATTCAGGAAACGTTTCGCCACACAGTGGCTTCATCAGTCCAATACAAAGAGGAAGGCGTAAGGAGAGGAGGAGTATGAGGTAATCAGTCCCTCAACCTGGAGTCGATGTGTTCAGTCCATCAATCTTGTAGAATGTACAGCATAGGGCCGTAGACGTGGCTTTTATACTGTAGTGAGGTGAGGTGAAGCAGGCGGAGGCGGGGTCATAGTGGTACCATCCACTAGTCGAAGTAGGTCTTCGTCCAAAGGTTGAACAAGTGTTGAAGAATTCTTTGTAACAAGATCCCATGATGCTGCAGTGTCTGACAGTTGTGATGAATGGTTTGAAAAACCGACAATCTTCAACTTGTCGGTTTTTCAAACCATTCATCACAACTGTCAGACACTGCAGCATCATGGGATCTTGTTACAAAGAATTCTTCAACACTTGTTCAACCTTTGGACGAAGACCTACTTCGACTAGTGGATGGTACCACTATGACCCCGCCTCCGCCTGCTTCACCTCACCTCACTACAGTATAAAAGCCACGTCTACGGCCCTATGCTGTACATTCTACAAGATTGATGGACTGAACACATCGACTCCAGGTTGAGGGACTGATTACCTCATACTCCTCCTCTCCTTACGCCTTCCTCTTTGTATTGGACTGATGAAGCCACTGTGTGGCGAAACGTTTCCTGAATAAAGATTCCCATATGCTGCATAAGTGTCTCAATCTTCAACTGCAGAAGTAAACAGATGGCTTGTGGGCACTATGTCATATGAACACACTAACTGCACAATATGTAAGGCAACTAATCAATCAAGAGTGCCTCTTGCCGTCAGACAGTAGAGGTTATCGCCGTGGTAGGAGATGACTGGCTCATCTTGGGTGGTACCACTACAAGTAGCGGGCTCCCGGTTGCTTTCACTGTACCACTGTAAGTACTAGGGATGTGTTTCTTCATACCATACCACTGTACGTTGTAAATTTATTCAAGTACAGGTACACATAAATACAGTTAGCACAGATTATCATACACAGCAGCATAAGTGTAGATTACCAAGGATAACCCCTGGCTGTTTTCACTCTGCTACTGTGCATACTGGGTTCCATTTTCCTCTATTCCACTGCATGTTCTGAGCAGTTTTTTTCTCACTATCCCACTTTCATTCTTACTGTAACACTGTACATATAGTACAGGGCTCCTGACTGTCCTCACCATCCCGTCACTCAACTCTTTGCTTTATAACAGTCAATAATCAAGCAAAAACACATTAACTGGATCCCCTACGATAAATCTGCTGCTCATGATTCACTTCCAACATACGACGCTGTTTGGGCAGTGAGGTGTGAAGGCGCATATACAGAACAGTTCTTAAACGAAATATAAACTTTATCAATTTTACTCTGATTTGATTCATCGACCACTGGGGTGATCACACCTGTGGCTAACACTCTGGGTTTCACCCACTCGGGTATGACTGGGTGTTTCACACCTGCTGGTTTACACTCTGGGATACCCACTCGGGTATGACTGGGGTGATCACACCTGCGGGCTAACACTCTGGGTTTCACCCACTCGGTGTAGGGACTGGGGTGATCACACCTGTGGCTAACACTTGGGATCACCCACTGGGTTTATGACTGGGGTGATCCACCTGCTGGTAACACTCTGGGATCACCCACTCGGGTATGCGGGGGTGATCACACCTGCTGGCTAACACTCTGGGATCCCCCACTCGGGTATGACGGGGGTGATCACCCCTGCTGGCAAAACACTCTGGGATCACCCACTCGGGTATGACTGGGGTTTCCCTGGAGTTTACCTGGAGAGAGTTTCGGGGGTTTCAACGCCCCCGCGGCCCGGTCTGTGACGGGCCCTCCTGGTGGATCAGCGCCTGATCAACAGGCTGTTGCTGTGGCTGCACGCAAACCAACGTACGAGCCACAGCCCGGCTGATCAGGAACTGTCTTTAGGTGCTTGTCCAGTGCCAGCTTAAAGACTCCCAGGGGTTTTGTTGGTAATCCCCCTTATGTGTGCTGGGAGGCAGTTGAACAGTCTCGGGCCCCTGACACTTATTGTATGGTCTCTTAACGTGCTAGTGACACCCCTGCTTTTCATTGGGGGGATGGTGCATCGTTGCCAAGTCTTTTGCTTTCGTAGGGAGTGATTTTCGTGTGCAAGTTTGGTACTAGTCCCTCTAGGATTTTCCAGGTGTATATAATCATGTATCTCTCCCTCCTGCGTTCCAGGGAAAACAGGTTTAGAACCTTCAGGCGCTCCCAGTAATTGAGGTGTTTTATCTCCGTTATGCGCGCCGTGAAAGTTCTCTGTACATTTTCTAGGTCGGCAATTTCCCCTGCCTTGAAAGGTGCTGTTAGAGTGCAGAAATATTCCAGCCTAGATAGAACAAGTGACTGAAGAGGGGCATCATGGGCTTGGCCCCCCTAGTTTTGAAGGTTCTCATTATCCATCCTGTCATTTTTCTAGCAGATGCGATTGATACAATGTTATGGTCCTTGAAGGTGAGATCCCCCGACATAATCATCCTAGGTCTTTGACGTTGGTGTTTCGCTCTATTTTGTGGCCAGAATTTGTTTTGTTTCTCTGATGAAGATTTAATTTCCTCATGTTTACCATATCTGAGTAATTGAAATTTCTCATCGTTGAACTTCATATTGTTTTTGCAGCCCACTGAAAGAAATTTTGGTGATTTTCCGCCTGGAGCCTTGCAGTGTCTGCAATGGAACCACTGTCATGCAGATTCGGGGTGTCATCTGCAAGGAAGACACGGTGCTGTGGCTTGACATTTGTCTATGTCGGATATGAGGATGAGGAACAAGATGGGAGCTGTACTGTGCCTTGTGGGGGGCAGAGCTTTTCACCCTAGCTGCCTCGGACTTTACTCTGTTGACGACTACTCTCTGTGGTTCTGTTAGTGAGGAAATTATAGATCCATCGACCCACTTTTCCTGTTATTCCTTTAGCGCGCATTTTTTGCGCTATTACGCCATGGTCACACTTGTCGAAGCTTTTGCAAAGTCTGTATTTTACATCTGCATTCTTTTTGTCTTCTAGTGCATTTAGGACCTTGTCGTAGTGATCCAGTAAATTGAGACAGACAGGAGCGACCTGTTCTAAAAACCCCTGTTGCCCTGGGGTTGTGTAACTGATGGGTTTCTAGATGGGTGGTGTGATCTTGCTTCTTAGGACCCTTTCAAAGATTTTTATGATATGGGATGTTAGTGTATTGGTCTGTAGTTCTTTGCTGTTGCTTTTCTGCCCCTTTGTGGAGTGGGGCTATGTCTGTTGTTTTTAGTAACTGAGGGACGACCCCCGTGTCCATGCTCCCTCTCCATAGGATGGAAAAGGCTCGTGATAGGGGCCCTTCTTGCAGTTCTTGATGAACACAGAGTTCCATGAGTCTGGCCCTGGGGCAGAGTGCATGGGCATGTCATTTATCGCCTGTTCGAAGTCATTTGGCGTCAGGATAACATCGGATAGGCTTGTGTTAGTCAAATTTTGTGGCTCTCTCATAAAAAAATTTTTTTTGGTCTTCGACTCTCAGTCTGTTAGCGGCTTGCTAAAAACTGAGTCATATTGGGACTTGAGTAGCTCACTCATTTCCCTTTCTGTTTATCTGTGTAGGACCCATCTTGTTTAAGTAGGGGCCCAATACTGGACGTTGTTCTCGATTTTTATTTGGCATAGGAGAAAAAATACTTTGGGTTTCTTTCGATTTATTTGGCTTTTTTTGTTCTTCCCGCGATTCCTGACTCCTAAAGGATTTTTTAGCTTAAGTTCGATGCTTGCTATTTCTCTGACCGTGTCTCCCTGCGCATTTCAGATATATTGACCTCTTTAGCCGCTCTGTTATTCTTTTCCGTCGCCTGTAAAGGGAGCGCCTGTCTCTTTCTATTTTACATCTACTCCTCCTTTTTCTTAGAGGAATAAGCCTTGTGATACATCGAGTGCCACCGAGTTAATCTGTTCTAGGCATAAGTTTGGGTCTGTGTTGTTAGTATATCTTCCCAGCTTATATCGGTTGGGGACTTGGTTTACTTGGTCCCACTTTATGTTTTTGTTTTGAAGTTGAATTTGGTGAATGCTCCTCATGACTGTCTCATTTTGTCGGTCTGGGGCTCCATGCATACATGTCTGAACCTCAATTATGTTGTAAATTGAGTATATTGTTTTTGATATGGTGACATTTCTTTCAGATCATCATTGTTAGTGAAGATGAGGTCTAGTGTATTCTCCAGTCTTGTAGGCTCTATTATTTTGCTGGTTTAAATTGAATTTTGTGCAGAGATTTAAAGCTCGTGTGTGTGTGAGTTTTCATCAGAGCTGCCCCCTGGTGTTTTTTCTGCAACAATATTATTTGCTATATTCCTCCATTTTAGGTGCCTTAAGTTGAAAATCCCCCAGGAGCAAGATGTTGGGGCGGGGAGCTGGAAGATTTTCCAGACAGTGGTCAATTTTTAACAGTGTTCTGGAATTGCTGGGATGTTGCACCCGGAGGCTTGTAGACTACCCCCAATGACTGGGTTTTGGTTTCGACCTTTACTGCTAAAACTTCCACTACGTCATTTGAGGCATTTTAGCAGTTCTGTGCAAACAAGTGACTCTGAAATGTACAGGCCAACCCCCCCTTTTGCCTGTTCACTCTGTCACATCTGTATAGGTTGTAACCTGGGATCCATACTTCGTTGTCCAAGTGATCCTTTATGTGGGTCTCAGTGAAAGCCGCGAACATTGCCTTTGCCTCTGCAAGCAGTCCACGGATGAAAGGTATTTTGTTGTTTGTAGCTGGCTTTAGACCCTGTATATTTGCAAAGAAGAATGTTATCGGACTGGTGATCACACCTGCTGGCTAACACTCTGGGATCACCCACTCGGGTATGACTGGGGTGATCACAGCTGCTGGCTAACACTCTGGGATCACCCACTGGGTATGACTGGGGTGATCACCCCTGCTGGCTAACACTCGGGGATCACCCACTCGGGTATGACTGGGGTGATCACAGCTGCTGGCTAACACTCTGGGATCACCCACTCGGGTATGACTGGGGTGATCACACCTGCTGGCTAACACTCTGGGATCACCCACTCGGGTATGACTGGGGTGATCACAGCTGCTGGCTAACACTCTGGGATCACCACTCGGGTATGACTGGGGTGTCACAGCTGCTGGCTAACACTCTGGGAATCCCACTCGGGTATGACTGGGGTGATACACCTGTGGCTAACACTCTGGGATCACCCACTCGGGTATGACTGGGGTGATCACAGCTGCTGGCTACCCCTCTGGGATCACCCACTCGGGTATGACTGGGGTGATCACACCTGCTGGCTAACACTCTGGGATCACCCATCGGGTATGACTGGGGTGATCACAGCTTGCTGGTTTAACACTCTGGGATCACCCACTGGGTAGACTGGGGTGATCACACCTGTGGCTAACACTCTGGGATCACCCACTGGGTATGATGGGGTGATCCAGCTGCTGGCTAACACTCTGGGATCACCCACTCGGGTATGACTGGGGTGATCACACCTGCTGGCTAACACTCTGGGATCACCCACTCGGGTATGACTGGGGTGATCACAGCTGCTGGCTAACACTCTGGAATCACCCACTCGGGTATGACTGGGTGATCACACCTGCTGGCTAACACTCTGGGATCCCCCATCGGGTAAGACTGGGGTGATCACACCTGCTGGCTAACACTCTGGATCACCCAACTCGGGTTTGACGGGGGTGATCACACCTGCTGGCTAACACTCTGGGATCACCCACTGGGGTATGACTGGGGTGATCACACCTGCTGGCTAACACTCGGGATAAACCCACTCGGGTATGATGGGGTGATCACACCTGCTGGCTAACACTCTGGGATCACCCACTCGGGTATGGACGGGGGTGAATCACACCTGCTGGCTAACACTCTGGGAAATCACCACTCGGGTAAGACTGGGGTGATCCACCTGCTGGCTAACACTCTGGGATCCCCCACTCGGGTATGACTGGGGTGATCACACCTGCTGGCTAACACTCTGGGATAAACCAACTCGGGTAGACTGGGGTGATCACACCTGCTGGCTAACACTCTGGGGATCACCCACTCGGGTATGACTGGGGTGATCACCCTGCTGGTAAACTCTGGGGATCACCCACTCGGGTATGATGGGGTGATCACACCTGCTGGTACACTCGGGGGATCACCCACTCGGGTATGACTGGGGTGATCACACCTGCTGGCTAACACTCTGGGATCACCACTCGGGTTAAGACGGGGATGATCCACCTGCTGGCTAACACCTGGGATCCCCCACTCGGGTATGATGGGGTGATCACACCTGTGGCTAACACTCTGGGATCACCCACTCGGGAAAGGCTGGGGTGATCACCACCTGCTGGCTAACACTCTGGGATCACCCACTCGGGAAGATGGGGTGATCACACCTGTGGCTAACACTCTGGGATCACCCACTCGGGTAAAACTGGGGTGATCACACCTGCTGGCTAACACTCTGGGATCACCCACTCGGGTAAGACTGGGTGATCACCCCTGTGGCTAACACTCTGGGATCACCCACTCGGGTATGACTGGGGTGATCACACCTGCTGGCTAACACTCTGGGATCACCCACTCGGGTAAGACTGGGGTTTGATCACACCTGCTGGTTTACACTCTGGGATCACCCACTCGGGTAAGACTGGGGTGATACACCTGCTGGCTAACACTATGGGATCACCCACTCGGGTATGACTGGGGTGTCACCCGCTGGCTAACACTCTGGGATCACCCACTCGGGTATGACTGGGGTGATCACACCCGCTGACTAACACTCTGGGATCCTTTTCATACCTTCAATGATAAACTCGTCTTGATAACTGTAACTCGTTAAAATGATTGTAAACAAAAACTTTGACCCCAAAAAGCCACGGTAACTGGAGGTTAAACAAACTATACCACGGGCAGGGATAGAACCCCGGGGTCAGAGTCTCAAAACTCTTTGACCGTCGCGTTAGCCACTGGACCCGCTAGCCACAATAAAATTCGTCCAACTAGGTATTTTTTCTACACCATAGGAAGGTTAGCATAGGCACACTGTGACCACAAATGCAAGTTTTTACAGACGAATGTCCAGCTAGCGTGGCCGTGACGAACTCTAGCTCAATCCCCTCAAAGCCGTTAACATGGGCTCACGAAATCGTAAAAAACACGATTGTGGTCACGTGGTGCCCATGCTAACCTTCCTATGGTTTTTAGAAAAAATACCCGTTGGACGAATCTTATTGTGGCTAGCTGGTCCAGTGGCTAACGCGATGGTCTGGTGTTTTGAGACTCTCTGATCACGGGTTCTATCCCCGCCCGTGGTATGGTTTGTTTGCAATCATGTCATTACGATTTCGTGAGTCATGTTAAAGTAACTGGAGGTTAACATTAAAAATTAATCAGAGACTCGAGCTGAATTACAGTCTTCTGTAGAATACAAACATAAGTGCCATATTAGTAAAACTTATCGCCGGTTAAAGGCTTCGAGCAGTTTAGCCACCAATTTGACAATCTGATAGACAAAACTGAGACATTATTCTCCATTCGATTTCTCGTGAACGCTTAATCTGATTCACTTTAGTGTTATTCTCTTAACGAAGTGTATTAAAAAATTATGCATCATTCTGTTGCTCCTCCATGCATTAAGGTGGAGAGAAACCACGGAACGGGTGGGGTGTGAACTCGTGGCGAGTGAATCGTAACTCCTAGAGTTTTACAACTCACTCGCCATGGGTTCAAACCCCACCCATACCGTGGTTTGTTTGTAATCGTGTTATTACGATTTCGTGAGTCAAGGTAGAGAGGTATGAGCTTATGGGATACAGAGGGATACCTTCCTCTGATCACCCACCGACCGAAACACATCTAGTTGTTGAATAAATTGAGGAATCACAGTAGCAATTGTGAGTCATTGTATGGAGGGTCGCCGGTCAGTCAAGCCGTGGCTCGCACCACCAGGACCCTCCCGCTCGTGTCCACCTTCTCTTTCCAGCTTTACCTCACCGTTTTGTAAGTGTTTAATTGATCATCCAGTCATTGTGCCTTAGACGTTTCTCTCTTAATTAAGCTTGTTTTCTGCAGGAGTTGTCATAAGGCTCTCCTCTAGGCTTTTGCCACACCCTTAGGCTCTCACACCCTGAGGATCCTGCCAAATTCTTAGGCTCCCAACACATCCTAAGGATCCTGCCAAATTCTTAGGCTCCCAACACATCCTAAGGATCCTAACACACCCTTGATACCCTCACACTCCTACCACACCCTAAACCTACTGCACACCCTAGAACTCCTACCACACCCTAGAGCTCTTCCATATCCTCGAGCTCTTCCACACTCCTAGAGCTCCTTCCACACCCTAGAACTTCTTCCACACCCTAGAACTCTTCCATATCCTAGAGCTCCTTCCACTCCCTAGAGCTCCATCCACGCCCTAAAGCTCTTTCTACACCCTAGAGCTCCTGCCGCACCATAGAACTCTTCTACATCTTAGAGCTCCTTCCACACCCTAGAGCTCTTTCTACACCCTAGAGCTCCTTCCACACCTTATAACTCTGCCATATCCTAGAGCTCCTTCCACATCCTGGATCTCCTTCCATATCCTAGAGCTCCTGCCACACCCTAGAACTCTTCCACATCCTACAGCTCTTCCACATCCTACAGCTCTTCCACATCCTACAGCTCTTCCACTCACTAACAAACTTTTCCTCAGAGAACTCCGGCTTTAAGAGTTTTTCTTTAATGATTTAGTTACCTCTTTGTGTTAATTTATTGCGGATTATCCATTTAATGTGCGATAGATAAGGCAAAGAAGAGAGGGAGGGAGGGAGAGAGGGAGGGAGAGAGAGAGAGAGAGAGAGAGAGAGACAATAACGGAAGAAGGATGGACGGTAGGAGTTGAGAGGATGGATGGCAAGGATAGATTTCGAAATCCAGAAGAAAGGGGAGATATGGGTGGAGGATGTGTTATATTAATAGTGAGAGAGAAAGAGAGAGAAAGAGAGAGAAAGAGAGAGAGAGAGAGAGAGAGAGAGAGAGAGAGAGAGAGAGAGAAGCACCTGGTGCTTTCGACCGGGTGTGGCATCAGGGCCTCTTAGCAAAACTGCAAGCTCTGGGAATTGCAGGCTCTACGCTGTCTCCTCAGCAAGTGTTCCACAAGGAAGCGTGCTGGGACCTTAGTTATGGAATGTGTACTTCAGTAACCTTCTTCATATCATCCCAGAATCCCATGCATATGCAGACGACTGTACACTGACATTCACTTATCCAATTGAAGAAACGCCAGCTGGTCTAAGCTACGGCAATCACCAGCTAACAGCTATATCAGCTTGGGGAAATAGATGGCAAGTAACATTTGCACCTGAGAAAACACAAATGATGATGGTCTCTAGGCACCATGATGGTAATACCGGTGCAGTAGTAAGGATGAAAAGGAGGATGTTTGCACCTGGGGAAGTTGATATCCTTTGGGTGAAATTTGACTCCAAACTAACCATGAAGAGCCACATTGTAAATCTTGCAAACAAGGCAGCTAGAAAGCTTACAGCACTTCGCCGTATCTCGTATCTGCTTGACAGTAGAGGTTGCAAGATTCTGTATGAGGCGCAAGTACGCTCACACCTTGAGTATGCTCCACTTTCTTGGTTTGCCTGCCCTCCTTCCCTCTCATCTGCGACTGCTTGACAGAGTAGAGAACAGAGCAAGATGTCTCATCTCTCGCCTGGACCATTCCTGGATAGATCTGTCATTTCAGCAGAGCCTTCAACACAGGAGAGATGTGGGTGGCCTTACTGTTATGTACAAGGCCAATATTGCCAAAGTACCATACTTAGATCCACTTCGAGGACAGCGAGAAGCAAGCTTCTATACCACAAGACGGGCAGAAAGCAACAACAACTTCACTCTGGCTGTATTCTACCCTCTAAGATCATTTATCCCAGGATGACTCGAGTCTGGAACACATTCGTACAGCATTATGATGTCAACGAGATAAAGTCAGTTGATCAGATGAAAATGCTGGCCCACAGATGGCTTCAACTTCATCCTGTTCCCTACTTGTGTGTTTCATAACAATAAAAATACTTTCAAATGAGCTGATGTAGGTAACAGCTCTTAGCTTGTCAACAGTTAGGAATCCTTAGACTGTAAATAGCTTGTCAATAAAGCTAGGGATCCTTAACCTAACCTTGTCAAACCCTGTGTAAAAGAGAGAGAGAGAGAGAGAGAGAGAGAGAGAGAGAGAGAGAGAGAGAGAGAGAGAGAGAGAGAGAGAGAGAGAGAGAGAGAGAGAGAGAGAAATAGTGGGAGGGAGCAAAGAAGAGGAAGACATAATTGAATTAAAGCGATGACACAAAGGAAGAGAAGATTTACATTTGATTTTGTCGCCGAAGCGGCTAGTTTATTGTGCTTTAAATATCCATCCTATGAACGGTACCACAAGAGCATATGGATAACAAGAGGCCTAAGAACTAGGATAAAAAAAAAGAGGGGTTAGCGGAAGTACTTCTGGATATATATAGTTACAATTCATGTTTCTTGAGTCATGTTTCTTTCATTGTAAGCAAATTTAAGACTTACCATGTCTGGAATCAACTTTTCCACTAAGATAGGTTAACTTATTGTATATATATAATGGTCATTAAGTGGGTAATGAAGGACACTGTGTACTTGCGAGTCATCATGACCACAAACTTGGATCATCTGTGTTTCTGTCAAACTGCCACAAGTACATATAACCAAGCCTAAGCCTGGCTACTACAACAACTTGATCATGTAGCAGTAATTCAGGGAGTGATAGAATCCATAAGAATTAAGCATTAATTACAACTCTGATTTTAAAATATTTACAAGCGGCTTCTCCAGTGAGCGTGTTGTTCGAGTCACGTGTGTCAACCGGCTTCTCCAGTGAGCGTGTTGTTCGAGTCACGTGTGTCAACCGGCTTCTCCAGTGAGCTTGTTGTTCGAGTCACGTGTGTCAACCGGCTTCTCCAGTGAGCGTGTTGTTCGAGTCACGTGTGTCAACCGGCTTCTCCAGTGAGCGTGTTGTTCGAGTCACGTGTGTCAACCGGCTTCTCCAGTGAGCGTGTTGTTCGAGTCACGTGTGTCAACCGGCTTCTCCAGTGAGCGTGTTGTTCGAGTCACGTGTGTCAACCGGCTTCTCCAGTGAGCGTGTTGTTCGAGTCACGTGTGTCAACCGGCTTCTCCAGTGAGCGTGTTGTTCGAGTCACGTGTGTCAACCGGCTTCTCCAGTGAGCTTGTTGTTAGTCACGTGTGTCAAGCGCCTTCAGTCATGACATAGTAATAACCGAAGTCAATCTCAGTTACGTAAGTTAACATAATGACATCAGGATAGCAAACAATTCAGTGTGTTGTGTAGAACAGCACTTGTCAGTTCTTATGCCTCAGTCAACATGGTTGACAGAGTAGGGGTCAGATGGCAAGGAGAGCAGACGATACCCTGCCAGCAGACGCTGCTCTGCCAGCAGACGCTACCCTGCCAGCAGACGCTGCCCTGCCAGCAGACGCTACCCTGCCAGCAGACGCTGCCCTGCCAGCAGACGCTACCCTGCCAGCAGACGCTGCCCTGCCAGCAGACGCTACCCTGCCAGCAGATCCCTACTGACATGCATCAATATGTGCAACATTTTTGTCTATAGATACAATTTATGATAGTTATGAAATTTGATATTATTGCCTGTTATCACAACATATTATGATATGCAAAACAACCACAAGCTTTAGGCCTTTCGTGTTGCAATCATCAGGCGCTATCCATGTTGCAGAAAAGAGGACGAATTCCAGAATTCAGAATTTACTCAGAACATTTTACTTTCAGACACTGAGCAAGATGAGAGTGGGAAGACGGAAGGAGGCAAGAAGAGGGCGCAAGACAGATATAATGGAAGGGAGGGATGGTGGGAGGAATATCTAAAGTGAGAAATGGCGGAAAGGTGTGAGAGAATGAGAGGCGAGAGGAAGAGAAGGCAGGACGTACTGTTCTGGACGGTGAGAGCTAGATAGGATGGGAGGGGCAATGGAAGGGCTGAGGGTATGGATGGAGAGAGATGGGAAGGTTGCAGGGAGGGAGGACAAGAGAGAGTTGGGAAAGAGGCACAAAAGGTGTGTGGGAGGGAGGGAGGATAGGAGGAAGAAACAGAAGTTGGAAGGAGGGAGAACTGGGTGGTGGGAGGGAGGTAGGGTGGAATGGAGGGAGGGAGTGGGTGGGAGGGAGAATGAGGGAGCAACGCTCGGGGACGTTCATCCTGTGTAGTGGAACGAAGAAGACCACCCACTGTGGTACCCTCCCACCCACTGTGGTACACTCCCAACCACTGTGGTACCCTCTCTCCCACTGTGGTACTCTCCCACCCACTGTGGTACCCTCCCACCCACTGTGGCACCCTCCCACCCACTGTGGCACCCTCCTACCCACTGTGGCACCCTCCTACCCACTGTGGTACCCTCCCTCCCACTGTGGTACCCTCCCACCAACTGTGGCATCCTCCCACCCACTGTGGTATCCTCCCACCCACTGTGGCAGGGTGGGAGGATACCACCCTTCCAGTGGTTAGAAGATACCAACCACTGTGGTATCTTCCGACGCACTGTGGTACCCTCCCAACCACTGTGGTACCCTCCCACCCACTGTGGTACACTCCCAACCACTGTGGTACCCTCTCTCCCACTGTGGTACTCTCCCACCCACTGTGGTACCCTCCTACCCACTGTGGTACCCTCCCACCCACTGTGGCACCCTCCTACCCACTGTGGTACCCTCCCACCCACTGTGGTACCCTCCCTCCCACTGTGGTACCCTCCCACCCACTGTGGTATCCTCCCACCCACTGTGGTATCCTCCCACCCACTGTGGCACCCTCCCACCCATTGTAGTGCCCTCCCACTCACTGTGGTACCCACCCATCCACTGTGATGACCTGCCTCTCTAAATGGCAAAATCCCACCCATAATAGCACCCTCCCACCCATGATGGTACCCTCGTACCCACAATGGTGCCCTCGTAGCCAAAATGGTACCCTCGTACCCACGGTGGTACTCTCGTTGCCACGAAGGTATCCTCGTTCCCACGAGGGTACCCTCGTTTCCATTTATTTATTTATTTATTAATTTGAACATGATACAGTGAAGTACAAAGGAATACAGTTATTACAGTGTAACATGCCAAAGCCCCTTGTATGCAGAGCATTATGGGCAGGCTTAAAATTAACTTAAGATTAACTAAGCAATGATATAATCAGTGGTAAAAACAATTTAGCACAAATGAGTATTACAAAGACAGGTCATATGGTGAACAATAAAATGGTATAAAATACCGACAGGTTGTTTAGGTAAGACACATATGCAACAGTTAGGTATCTTTATTTCGAAACGTTTCGCCTACACAGTCGACTGAAGAAGCCTACTGTGTAGGCGAAACGTTTCGAAATAAAGATACCTAACTGTTGCATATGTGTCTTACCTAAACAGGTCATATGGTCATTTACTGTGTTGCTGAGCATTCAATAGAGTGGAGTATTCTGTTAGGTAATGTAATTAAAAAATAAAGTTTGATTGGGTCACAGGTTAGACATTTATGAGATACAATAATGAGAAACATTTACGAGATACAATTTATGAGATACAATTATTCAGTATTTATTTAGATGTGGTACCAAAATGGTACCCTCGTACCATAATGATGCCGTAACGCAGAAAATGGCACCTCTCCCACTACGGTGGTTCCTTTGTACCCGCAATGATTCCTTCCTCTCATAATGGTACCCTCCCACACACATCACACTGCAATGGTACTTTCCTATCCAGTTCACACTACCAGTAGTAACCACCCACCAACACCACAATGTTAATAGTAAACACCCACCTATATCACACCCACAATGGTGCTCTCCCACCCACATCAAGCAGACAACGGTTCCTTCCTACCCACATCACTCCATGGAAATAAATGGTATAAAATACCGACACAATGGAAATATAAACACATATGCAGTATAATGTGATCCTTTATTGACAACGTTTCGCCCGCACAGTGGGCTTTTTCAAGTCACAAACAGATCTACCTGAAGCGGAAGGTACGCTGAGGTCAGGTGGAGAATGCTGCATCTGATGATCTACCGAGTGGGGTTATAGAGTCTAAAATTTTGGGTAGCTTGGAAGGGAGATTGGCTAAGTATGTGAGTAGACCTTCTGCAGTATTCCTCCATTCCTATGTTCTTATGTGGGACAGCGATGAAGAAGTTTCTTGGCAAGTGGTTCAGCTATATTATAGAAGCCATTGTTCTGGTTGAAGTTGTTGGATATAGAGATAAGCGATGATTCCAGGATTCTTCGGTATTGAGTATTATCTTCTCTGGTGATAAGTCTTGAGTTTCTGTAGTTGATTAAATGGTTGTATGAATTGCGATGTTGTACACAGGCATTCCTTGGATCGTCAGACCTGCTTCCGTATTGGTGTTCTGAAATACGTGTTTGGAGGTCTCTTGACCTCCAAACACGTATAATTTGCTGCAGTCATTACAAGGGATTATGCATACCCCTGCAGAGGATGGAAGCTTGTCCTGTCTGTTACTGGTAATGTCCTTGATGGTCGTGGTTGTGGAGGTAGATACCTAGAATGAGGTATTGGAAAAGATAAGAACATAAGAACATAAGAACGAAGGAACACTGCAGAAGGCCTACTGGCCCATGCGAGGCAGGTCCAAGTCCCTACCGGCTTAAGCCAATGCACCCAACCTAGTCAGGTCAGGTCACATTGACTCAAGGGAGGAACACGGCAACCGACCCGTTAGCACAAGCTATCAGGTCTAACTCACACCCACCCACATCTACTCATGTATTTATCCAACCTATTTTTAAAGCTACACAACGTTCTGGCCTCTATAACGGTCTACATCCTGTGGTGGTCATCTACACATGTAAGGGTCTACATCCTGTGGTGGTCATCTACACATGTAAGGGTCTACATCCTGTACTGGTCATCTACACATGTAAGGGTCTACATCCTGTGGTGGTTATCTACACATGTAAGGGTCTACATCCTGTACTGGTCATCTACACATGTAAGGGTCTACATCCTGTGGTGGTTATCTACACATGTAAGGGTCTACATCCTGTACTGGTCATCTACACATGTAAGGGTCTACATCCTGTGGTGGTCATCTACACATGTAAGGGTCTACATCCTGTGCTGGTCATCTACACATGTAAGGGTCTACATCCTGTGGTGGTCATCTACACATGTAAGGGTCTACATCCTGTGGTGGTCATCTACACATGTAAGGGTCTACATCCTGTGGTGGTTATCTACACATGTAAGGGTCTACATCCTGTACTGGTCATCTACACATGTAAGGGTCTACATCCTGTGGTGGTCATCTACACATGTAAGGGTCTACATCCTGTGCTGGTCATCTACACATGTAAGGGTCTACATCCTGTGCTGGTCATCTACACATGTAAGGGTCTACATCCTGTGGTGGTCATCTACACATGTAAGGGTCTACATCCTGTGGTGGTCATCTACACATGTAAGGGTCTACATCCTGTGGTGGTCATCTACACATGTAAGGGTCTACATCCTGTACTGGTCATCTACACATGTAAGGGTCTACATCCTGTGGTGGTCATCTACACATGTAAGGGTCTACATCCTGTACTGGTCATCTACACATGTAAGGGTTTACATCCTGTGGTGGTCATCTACACATGTAAGGGTCTACATCCTGTGCTGGTCATCTACACATGTAAGGGTCTACATCCTGTGCTGGTTATCTACACATGTAAGGGTCTACATCCTGTGCTGGTCATCTACACATGTAGAGGTTTACATCCTGTACTGGTCATCTACACATGTAAGGGTCTACATCCTGTGGTGGTCATCTACACATGTAAGGGTCTACATCCTGTGGTGGTCATCTACACATGTAAGGGTCTACATCCTGTGGTGGTCATCTACACATGTAAGGGTCTACATCCTGTGGTGGTCATCTACACATGTAAGGGTCTACATCCTGTACTGGTCATCTACACATGTAAGGGTCTACATCCTGTACTGGTCATCTAGACATGTAAGGGTCTACATCCTGTACTGGTCATCTACACATGTAGAGGTTTACATCCTGTACTGGTCATCTACACATGTAGAGGTTTACATCCTGTGCTGATCATCTACACATGTAGAGGTTTACATCCTGTGCTGGTCATCTACACATGTAGAGGTCTACATCCTGTGCTGGTCATCTACACATGTAGAGGTCTACATCCTGTGCTGGTCATCTACACATGTAGAGGTCTACATCCTGTGCTGGTCATCTACACATGTAGAGGTTTACATCCTGTGCTGGTCATCTACACATGTAGAGGTCTACATCCTGAATGGTGGCAGCGGTGGGATGTAGACCTCTACATGTGTAGATGACCAGCACAGGATGTAAACCTCTACATGTGTAGATGACCAGCACAGGATGTAGACCTCTACATGTGTAGATGACCAGCACAGGATGTAGACCTCTACATGTGTAGATGACCAGCACAGGATGTAGACCTCTACATGTGTAGATGTTGGAAAGGTGTTTGGCAATGGAGCTGGTGGGGAGGACTATGTATCTCTTCTCGGCAGTGTCTTCCCTGGGTGTGTTGAAGATGTTTAATGCCCGTCGTCTGCAGTCTCTGATGAATTGACGAGGATAGTGAAGTTTGGAAAATACTTGTTCAATTATATTGCATTCTTCCTCAAGGAACTCATTGCTGCAGATTCTGAGTGCGCGCAGGAAAAAGCCTATAATTACACTCCCAGACGCTTCTACGTTCAAGCTCTCCAAGACAAGCTCAACCAAGTCGAGCCCTCAATCCAGTTCACACTTGAAGAAGAAGTCGACAACACTCTTTCTTTCCTTGATGTTCTCTGCAAAGCTGACCATGAACTTCGTTTTAAAGTCTATCGAAAACCCACCAACCAAAACGATCTTGTTCACTTCTTCTCTCACCACGACACCAAAACGGAACGTGGTGTAATTATAGACACGCTGTTCTTGTGTAGTGTACGGACACACTGTTCTAGTGTAGTGTACGGACACACTGTTCTAGTGTAGTGTACGGACACGCTGTTCTTGAGTAGTGCACGGACACACTGTTCTTGTGTAATGTACGGACACACTGTTCTTGTGTAATGTACGGACACAATGTGCTTGTGTAGTGTACGGACACAATGTGCTTGTGTAGTGTACGGACACAATGTGCTTGTGTAGTGTACGGACACAATGTGCTTGTTTAGTGTACGGATACAATGTGCTTGTTTAGTGTACGGATACAATGTGCTTGTTTAGTGTACGGACACAATGTGCTTGTGTAGTGTACGGACACAATGTGCTTGTTTAGTGTACGGACACAATGTGCTTGTTTAGTGTACGGACACAATGTGCTTGTTTAGTGTACGGATACAATGTGCTTGTGTAATGTACGGACACACTGTTCTTGCGTAATGTACGGACACACTGTTCTTGTGTAGCGTACGGACACACTGTTCTTGTGTAGTGTACAGACACACTGTTCTTGAGTCGTGTACGGACACACTGTTCTTGTGTAGCGTACGGACACACTGTTCTTGTGTAGTGTAAGGACACACTGTTCTTGTGTAGTGTACAGACACACTGTTCTTGTGTAGTGTACGGACACACTGTTCTTGTGTAGTGTAAGGACACACTGTTCTTGTGTAGTGTAAGGGACACACGGGTTCTTGTGTAGTGTACGGACACACTGTTCTTGTGTAGTGTAAGGACACACTGTTCTTGTGTAGTGTACAGACACACTGTTCTTGTGTAGTGTACGGACACACTGTTCTTGTGTAGTGTAAGGACACATTGTTCTTGTGTAGTGTAAGGACACACTGTTCTTGTGTAGTGTAAGGACACACTGTTCTTGTGTAGTGTACGGACACACTGTTCTTGTGTAGTGTACGGACACACTGTTCTTGTGTAGTGTACGGACACACTGTTCTTGTGTAATGTACGGACACACTGTTCTTGTGTAGTGTACGGACACACTGTTCTTGTGTAGTGTACGGACACACTGTTCTTGTGTAGTGTACGGACACACTGTGCTTGTGTAGTGTACGGACACAATGTGCTTGTTTAGTGTACGGATACAATGTGCTTGTGTAATGTACGGACTCACTGTTCTTGTGTAGTGTACGGACACACTGTTCTTGTGTAGTGTACGGACACACTGTTCTTGTGTAGTGTACGGAGACACTGTTCTTGTGTAGTGTACGGACACTGTTCTTGTGTAGTGTAGGGAAACACACTGTTCTTGTGTAGTGTACGGACACACTGTTCTTGTGTAGTGTACGGACACACTGTTCTTGTGTAGTGTACAGACACACTGTTCTTGTGTAGTGTAAGGACACACTGTTCTTGTGTAGTGTACAGACACACTGTTCTTGTGTAGTGTACAGACACACTGTTCTTGTGTAGTTTTTACGGACACACTGTTCTTGTGTAGTGTACGGACACACTGTTTTGTGTAGTGTACGGACACACTGTTCTTGTGTAGTGTACGGACACACTGTTCTTGTGTAGTGTACGGACACACTTGTTCTTGTGTAGTGTACAGACACACTGTTCTTGTGTAGTGTACAGACACACTGTTCTTGTGTAGTGTACAGACACACTGTTCTTGTGTAGTGTACAGACACACTGTTCTTGTGTAGTGTACGGACACACTGTTTTTGGGTGTAGTGTACGGACACACTGTTCTTGTGTAGTGTACGGACACACTGTTCTTGTGTAGTGTACGGACACACTGTTCTTGTGTAGTGTACGGACACACTGTTCTTGTGTAGTGTACGGACACACTGTTCTTGTGTAGTGTACGGACACACTTTTTCTTGTGTAGTGTACGGACACACTGTTCTTGTGTAATTTTACGGACACACTGTTCTTGTGTAATGTACGGACACAATGTGCTTGTGTAATGTACGGACACAATGTGCTTGTGTAGTGTACGGACACAATGTGCTTGTGTAGTGTACGGACACAATGTGCTTGTGTAATGTACGGACTCACTGTTCTTGTGTAGTGTACGGACACACTGTTCTTGTGTAGTGTACGGACACACTGTTCTTGTGTAGTGTACGGAGACACTGTTCTTGTGTAGTGTACGGACACACTGTTCTTGTGTAGTGTACGGACACACTGTTCTTGTGTAGTGTAAGGACACACTGTTCTTGTGTAGTGTACAGACACACTGTTCTTGTGTAGTGTACAGACACACTGTTCTTGTGTAGTGTACGGACACACTGTTCTTGTGTAGTGTACGGACACACTGTTCTTGTGTAGTGTACGGACACACTGTTCTTGTGTAGTGTACGGACACACTGTTCTTGTGTAGTGTACGGACACACTGTTCTTGTGTAGTGTACGGACACACTGTTCTTGTGTAGTGTACAGACACACTGTTCTTGTGTAGTGTACAGACACACTGTTCTTGTGTAGTGTACAGACACACTGTTCTTGTGTAGTGTACAGACACACTGTTCTTGTGTAGTGTACGGACACACTGTTCTTGTGTAGTGTACGGACACACTGTTCTTGTGTAGTGTACGGACACACTGTTCTTGTGTAGTGTACGGACACACTGTTCTTGTGTAGTGTACGGACACACTGTTCTTGTGTAGTGTACGGACACACTGTTCTTGTTGTAGTGTACAGACACACTGTTCTTGTGTAGTGTAAGGACACACTGTTCTTGTGTAGTGTACGGACACCACTGTTTTGTGTAGTGTACGGAACCACTGTTCTTGTGTAGTGTACGGACACACTGTTCTTGTGTAGTGTACGGACACACTGTTCTTGTGTAGTGTACGGACACACTGTTCTTGAGTCGTGTACGGACACACTGTTCTTGGGCCTGTCTGAGCAACATGGCTCCACCTCGTCTATTTCAGCATCTATTACAAATCAAATAGCTGCTATTCGCAACCTGGCTGAAAAAAAACTCTACTAGGCCCACATCAGAAAAAAACAGTAATGCGACAAAGCAGAAGTGCCTTTTTCGTTTCCTCCTAGTGACCAGGTCATGGATCAGACGGCAGTCCTGGGACACACCCTTCAGGTTTGGTATGAGGGGCCTTTAATGGTTAAAAGTGTAGATTATTTTATATTGCCAGGTGTTGTGGTTTTGACTCTGCGTAACTTAAATAACAAGCCTTGGCTTTGTAAAGGGGTAAACGACCTGGCTAGTCTAGGGTTTTTTAAATTATTTAACATCGAAGAAACAACCACTGTAGGGCCAACATGTACCTTCATACAAATTATGAAGCATAAATTTAAGGACACAAAAACTCACCTAAAAAAAATGTAATATATATTAATGATAAAGTATATACAGACTACAATCTACTCTACTACAACCAACATCATCACACTCCAGTTCACTTTCAGCTCACTAGCACACTGCTACTAGTGAGTAGAACAAAATATATAAACATTTATAAACAGGGAGGCTCCATGACAACCCGCCTCCCCACTTCCTCTGCTGGTCTGTCTACCAGCAGGCAAAAACTATACGAGTGCTCTCCCAAAACTTAAACAGGCCTCTGCACACTAGGGTCTTACAGGTAAACATGAGAGCACTTAAACACAAATAAAATAACCCATGGTATAAACTTACAAGAAAAAAAAGAACACCGCCACCTACTTAAACCAATGTCAAACCATGACGACTTCTTCCAGCCACCGCCCTTCTTGTACTGCTCCACAAACGCATCATCTGCTCCTGTCTCCTGGCTACTCTGACTGACTAGGAATAATACACGTTCGGTTTCAGATCAATCCCGGATCTATGGAGCGTTATTTTTCTTTTACAATATTTTAAATGGAGCACACAGCATAATACCAAGACTCCTGGGAAGAGGAGGTCCAGTTATATTAACCAACTGTAGGCCTGTCATTCTCCCATTATATTCCTGGCTCCACTGTCGATCTACAATGACACCAATTTCAGCTACCTTGTTTCTATCATTAAAATTTTATATCAAGAAGCAATCAACCTCGGTCATCCTTACTATAAAGTGATGTACATCTGGACATGACCAGCTTTGGTTTTCCTAACTGTATTCATGTAATTGGAGGTTAAAATCTTATAGGTTGTTGCATGCAAAGAGTATGTACCTTTATTCGGAGCATGTGAACACACTCATAAAAGGCTACCTCCCCAACCAGCGAACCAGGTCGCTAAGGGTTTGACGATTTATGGGGCCCCATCGTCAAATCAGCACCTAGGTTCAGCCAATCATATTGTGAATCTGGCAGTTGTGAAGGTGACGTGGATACCACTCACATTCTCACCCTTGTCATTTTCACCCAGCTGCTGGTTGAACACGGTTGTCCATTCTGTCTCCAGTCTGTCTCTTTGCCTTTTGCTTTACCGTGTTGTACACATATATTTCCAACTGTATATAGTGTACATACTTATAAATACTGATAATCGCACTTGAAGGAAAATATAATTCAGAGTCATTCCGCTGTGTTTGTTCTGCTCCTTATTCCCCTTTACATCCAGTATAACAGGCCTTATTGTTTCTGGGTTGTAATATAGGTTAAGGTTAGATTTGCTTGGCACTCTCCTCCATAATTTACCTGAGAAGGAAGCTAGTGATAATGATGTCTTAACTGCTTTTAACTGTGTGCTTTAGGAGACGTACCACAGTTGTGCACGCTCAAGAACATGATGATGTCCAAGAAGTGGAGCCAATTAAACAATTTTTTTATTGACGTAGTCCTAGGAAACAGCAAGTGCCAAAATATGAAATCTATTTCCTACCCTGCCACTGCTTAGCTCTACCCAGTACAAGTCCTTGGGCATTTCCTTGCCTCTTGATCCCTAAGGCAGATGCCACCTACCGTATGTGAATATAGTACAAGAAAATCCTAAACTTAATATGTCCAGATGGATGCCCTCTACCACTGATTGAAAATGTCCAGATGGATGCCCTCTACCACTGAATGACGATGTCCAGATGGATGCCCTCTACCACTGATTGACAATGTCCAGATGGATGCCCTCTACCAGTGACAATGTCCAGATGGATGCCCTCTACCAGTGATTGACAATGTCCAGATGGATGCCCTCTACCACTGATTAACAGTGTCCAGATGGATGCCCTCTACCAGTGATTGGCAATGTCCAGATGGATGCCCTCTACCACTGATAATGTCCAGATGGATGCCCTCTACCAGTGATTGACAATGTCCAGATGGATGCCCTCTATCAGTGATTGACAATGTCCAGATGGATGCCCTCTACCAGTGATTGACAATGTCATCAGATATGATTCTCATACTGACTTAATGAAGAGGTACAACAAAGTGCCACTGACCAAACGTGCCAGAGAAATCTTAGCATTTACTGTCCTAAGCAGTCTATACATCTGTCAAGTTATATCCTTCAGATGCTGAAATGTTCCACGCTCATTTCGCCACATTATGAATGAAGCAACATTGGATCTAGAGCAGTGGTCCTCTCAAGGGAGGTTCCTAGATGCTGGTGAAGGGCTCTTGATCTAGGGAATTGATCTGTGCTCCAGTTCCTTGATATAAGGCTGAATGCCTTCCGCTCTCCCACTCCCACAGGCGCTGTATAAAACGGGTTTAGCACTTCCCCTTGATAATAGTAACAATAATGATAATAGAGCTCTGGTTCTGAACTTTTCTAAGCGTCTGTAACACCTGTCCCCAACTTTCTTTAGTTATCTTAGATTTTTCCACACTGCTTTGCTAAAAATGACTTTAAACTTTGTAAAGTAAAAGGACACAAGTGCAACTAATGTGACATTTTGTGGCAACGTTTCGCTCTCCAGGAGCTTTATCAAGTGAGAGCGAAACGTTGCCACAATAAAATGTCACATTAGTTGCACTTGTGTCCTTTTACTTTACATATTGTCGGTAATTCTACCAACTTTATTACTTTAAACTTTAATTTATTTTGGAAAGATTCTTTATTTTTTACTGCCAAAATAAATATAAAGGTCCCAGAGACACCTAGAAAATATTTATTATTAACTAATTTTAGATTAGTAATTATTATACATAATTATTAGTTATATAAATTTATGATAATTATAATTTCATAACAACAATGTATTTCTAATTATTACTATTCCATACGAAAACCAACACCAATTTACAACAGTACCTGTTGTATCAACATGCAAGGTATGACTAAGTATGTGCAAGGAACTGTTCAAGCAGTGACTGAACAGGAACCAGCTGTATAGTCCTTGTGGCTTAGCGCTTCTTTTTGATTATAATAATAATGAACAGGAACCATATGAGTCAAGATGACAATACTAACTTAAACAAACATTGCAGTAACATAAATAGAATTTGTTACAGCAAAAAACATATTTCAATGTCTTCCACATACAGTATTTTGATTTGATAATGTCTGGTAACCCCCTCCTCCCCCCCCCCTAAGCTTTGCTCTTTGGTCACCCCAGGAGGGTCAGAGGCAACCCTGGTTAAGAACCAGTGATCTGCAGTGTGTGGACTCTTAAATACACTGTGGTGTGCAGGGTCGGTTATCTTCCTTAAATGAGTGGTTACCTCGTTTTCACTTTATAACTAACCTGGTCAAGTGAAGTTTTGTTCAGGCCACCTTCCAGTATCCTGTCCACATAGTTGGGCAGCTCCAGGTGGCACCTGTAAAAGAAAGGGTAGCGGTCAATACTACTAACGAGACAAGTCCGCAAGGCTGTTTTGAGATTTTGGAAAATGGTAGGTTACTACTCATAAGTTCTGGCCAAACACTCCCAGGCAGCTGCTCCATTTATTGACAATGACAATGTTTATTTCCTCGTAAAGCTTACGATGAATGGTTTACATATTATAAAGTATTAATTATAAAGAAGGCCACCAGCATGCCTAGGCATTTCGGGCAGACATATGGAAGGTTAAAATCAAGTTGAGTCATGAATGCAATTGTCTTATGTTTATTTTTGTGTGAAGACATTTACAATGTTTATCTAAATAGCATTTAAGTTTAATGAATAATTTTTCTGCCTTTTTTCTTAGCGTATTCTTATTATGGGCATATTATTATATTTATTATTTACAGTTTGACTACTTTGCATTATATTATAAACACACATTTATTGTTGTTTGTAGCTGCACTGACAACCTTAGTTCTTATAACAAGTCTCACATAACTGCTTGAACTAAGAGGCTGCCAACATTGTGAGTGTACGAGGCTGCCAACATTGTAAGTGTACGAGGCTGCCAACATTGTGAGTGTACGAGGCTGCCAACATTGTGAGTGTACGAGGCTGCCAACATTGTGAGTGTACGAGGCTGCCAACATTGTGAGTGTACGAGGCTGCCAACATTGTAAGTGTACGAGGCTGCCAACATTGTAAGTGTACGAGGCTGCCAACATTGTGAGTGTACGAGGCTGCCAACATTGTGAGTGTACGAGGCTGCCAACATTGTAAGTGTACGAGGCTGCCAACATTGTGAGTGTGTACGAGGCTGCCAACATTGTAAGTGTACGAGGCTGCCAACATTGTAAGTGTACGAGGCTGCCAACATTGTGAGTGTACGAGGCTGCCAACATTGTGAGTGTACGAGGCTGCCAACATTGTAAGTGTACGAGGCTGCCAACATTGTAAGTGTACGAGGCTGCCAACATTGTAAGTGTACGAGGCTGCCAACATTGTGAGTGTACGAGGCTGCCAACATTGTAAGTGTACGAGGCTGCCAACATTGTAAGTGTATGAGGCTGCCAACATTGTAAGTGTACGAGGCTGCCAACATTGTGAGTGTACGAGGCTGCCAACATTGTAAGTGTACGAGGCTGCCAACATTGTAAGTGTACGAGGCTGCCAACTTTGTAAGTGTACGAGGCTGCCAACATTGTGAGTGTAAGAGGCTGCCAACATTGTGAGTGTAAGAGGCTGCCAACATTGTGAGTGTACGAGGCTGCCAACATTGTGAGTGTACGAGGCTGCCAACATTGTGAGTGTACGAGGCTGCCAACATTGTGAGTGTACGAGGCTGCCAACATTGTAAGTGTACGAGGCTGCCAACATTGTAAGTGTACGAGGCTGCCAACATTGTCAGTGTACGAGGCTGCCAACATTGTAAGTGTACGAGGCTGCCAACATTGTAAGTGTACGAGGCTGCCAACATTGTGAGTGTACGAGGTTGCCAACATTGTCAGTGTACGAGGCTGCCAACATTGTAAGTGTACGAGGCTGCCAACATTGTAAGTGTACGAGGCTGCCAACATTGTGAGTGTACGAGGCTGCCAACATTGTGAGTGTACGAGGCTGCCAACATTGTAAGTGTACGAGGCTGCCAACATTGTAAGTGTACGAGGCTGCCAACATTGTAAGTGTACGAGGCTGCCAACATTGTAAGTGTACGAGGCTGCCAACATTGTCAGTGTACGAGGCTGCCAACATTGTAAGTGTACGAGGCTGCCAACATTGTGAGTGTACGAGGCTGCCAACATTGTAAGTGTACGAGGCTGCCAACATTGTCAGTGTACGAGGCTGCCAACATTGTAAGTGTACGAGGCTGCCAACATTGTGAGTGTACGAGGCTGCCAACATTGTAAGTGTACGAGGCTGCCAACATTGTCAGTGTACCTTCCTTCTCTGAGCTAGCGGGAGACTTTCACAAAGTTATCTTTTTCTTACTTGGCCATGATGACCGAATACATTTTTATTCTTTATTTCAATGATAACACTGTTATGTATTTCTAGCAAGAGTGATTGTTTATTTGTCTCACCATTCCAATTGTAAGAGAAAACATTCAGGTTTCTGTGCCTTCTCTCGACCTCTTATGTTGATGGACGCTTATGGATGTCACTTTCTCAGCTCTTCTGTCATATGGAGGTCACTTCTCAACTCTTGTTTTATCGAGGTCACTTCACAGCTTTCCTGTCTTATGGAGGTTACATCACATTTGTCCTGTCTTATGGAGGTCACATCACATCTTTCCTGCATTATGGATGTCATTTCACATCTTTCCTGTGTTGTGGAGGTCACTTCACAGTTTTAATTCTTTATTGAGGTCACTTTACAGTTTTCCTGTCTCATTTTGCAGTCCTCTGCACTTTATTTTAGGACTTTCATGTCCTCACAATTATGCCGGGGTCTCTAAACTTTTCACTACGAATACCACATTGTATATTTTACATATTTTCGCGGACCAAAGAAAAAAAATTAGTCTTATAAATAAATATTAAAGAATGAATAAAATTTAAATGAATGAATAACTTTCATTTGGACCCTTATTTTAATCAGTATGATATGATTCAGAACAAAAGAGAAATATGACAATTACGAAGAAATAATACTGTTCTTAGACTGAGAAATGATATATAATGAGTAAAAATGTTAAACAGTATAATCAGTTACTGATATGTAGATGAGAAAACTGATACAAGATTAATGGGAATGATGGAACTGGGTTTTTAACTTCAAACTATTATTGAACTGAGATTTCAAGCTTGAGGAGCCAGTTATTACAATGGACTTCAAATTGTTTTTTTCCAAGTCATTAATGATTTTTGTTGCAAATGAAGATGGAAATTCTGCTTCACTTTTTTCGTGACATTTTTCACAACATGGGAAATGAACCAAGTTAGAATATGACCTGACCTTCAAATAGCATCAATTTTACCATGAATGTCTTGACATGTGAATAAATCACAAATCAAATTTGTTTCACCTTGCAACTTCAGATTCAATTGATTTATGCGGCTTGTCACGTCTGAAAAAAAAGTCAATTTGCAAAGTCAGTCGGCGTTTAATAAAAGTGGTTGGGATTGATTCTTCTTTGTGAGAAATGAATCAATTTCCTTTCTGAGCTGATAGAGCCCTGATAGAACCCTGATAGAACCCTGATAGAACCTTTCCACAACTAAGCCATCAAACTGCTGTGTAATAAGGCAACTCAACGAACTCACAATCAGTTTCTTTCACAGAATCACGTAACTGGTGATGATTAAGCCCGTGAGAAGGAATGAAATTTAGTGTTGAAACAACAGGTTTCAGAACACAAGACATATACACACATTTTCCACACAATGCTGCTGGTGGATAACACAATGTAGAAACATCAACTTTGAGAATCCATCATCCTCTCAAGCTTTTGAGATTTGTCCAACCAAACCTTTCTTCTCCCCAGACATGTTCTTTCCTCCTCCAATTGTCACGCGCTGCAGTGTATTCCACTCCAGTTTATATTCTAATAGTTTTTTGTTCCTGTGTTGTGTATGCTATGCACTGATGCTAATTCTTGTGACATTAAATTCATTGTCATCTCCACGGGTGAATACCAGGAGTTGTCATGTCTCACTCACATCATTTGATTCATCAAGTTCGAAAGAATAAAACTGAAAATTTAGCGCTTATGTCTGCAATTTGATGAACTGTATTGTTTCCTATATCAGTGATTGACTTTCCTCTTGTAACTAACGCTTAAGTTACTTTGTAACTGACCCTCAGTAAAGCTTAAGTTACTTTGTAACTGACCCTCAGTAAAGCTTAATTTACTTTGTAACTGACCCTCAGTAAAGCTTAAGTTACTTTGTAACTGACCCTCAGTAAAGCTTAAGTTACTTTGTAACTGACCCTCAGTAAAGCTTAAGTTACTTTGTAACTGACCCTCAGTAAAGCTTAAGTTACTTTGTAACTGACCCTCGGTAAAGCTTCATTTTCAGTTTTTTCTGTGTAAGTAAAAAAAAAAAAACCTTGTTGGGAAAGCAACCTTCGTTACACTGATTCAACTTTTTCTATACGCTGTGTTCCTGTGAATTGGGAATAATTTAATTTATGTTTTGTCTCAAAATACAGACGTACATTGTACTCCTTCAATAACAGTTTCGTGGTATACGGCACACAAGGCTTTATCACCTGCTTGTACAAAGAAGTACTTCACGTCTCATTCTTCATTAAACAGCGGAACTCACTCTGCACTGTTCATTTCCTTTATCCTTCCATAACTGAAGGGTATATCTCAAAAATGAAATGATTAGAACTAAGATTTGAACAAATTTTGACAAATAAATTGTTACGAGCAACAAAATCCTTAACTTTAAGTGACTGAAAATGATGGTTTATTAATTTTACTATTTATAAATATTTAACTTGCTGCGGGCCGCATGTAGCCCGCGGGTCACAGTTTGTAGACTCCTGGCTTATGGTGAGGCAGCAGTGTGTGTCTACTCGTTCTCTCGGATTGTAAATTCACGAATATCATATTTAGGACTTATTTTAATGTTTTTCTGGCGGCTGCATAATCCAGAGCTTCACTTCGTCATTATCTGTTCCCTGCCAGAGTCCAGGTTATGGAATTATTGTATCTGGCACAGTAAATGGGAGTTTGCTTATGGTATTTCAACTTCTGAATGTCCACTATTGTGTGTTTGATGGTCAGTGATGCAATACTAGGCCTACATGTGTTTGATGGTCAGTGATACATGTAGGCCTGGTATTGCATCACTGACCATCAAACACATGTAGGCCTGGTATTGCGTTTGATGGTCAGTGATGCAATACCAGGCCTACATGTGTTTGATGGTCAGTGATGCAATACCAGGCCTACATGTGTTTGATGGTCAGTGATGCAATACCAGGCCTACATGTGTTTGATGGTCAGTGAGCAATACCAGGCCTACATGTGTTTGATGGTCAGTGATGCAATACCAGGCCTACATGTGTTTGATGGTCAGTGATGCAATACCAGGCCTACATGTGTTTGATGGTCAGTGATGCAATACCAGGCCTACATGTGTTTGATGGTCAGTGACGCATTACCAGGCCTACATTGTGTTTGATGGTCAGTGATGCAATACCAGGCCTACATGTGTTTGATGGTCAGTGATGCAATACCAGGCCTACATGTGTTTGATGGTCAGTGATGCAATACCAGGCCTACATGTGTTTGATGGTCAGTGATGCAATACCAGGCCTACATGTGTTTGATGGTCAGTGATGCAATACCAGGCCTACACGTGTTTGATGTCAGTGACGCAATACCAGGCCTACACGTGTTTGATGGTCAGTGATGCAATACCAGGCTACATGTGTTTGATGGTCAGTGATGCAATACCAGGCCTACATGTGTTTGATGTCAGTGATGCAATACCAGGCCTACATGTGTTTGATGGTCAGTGATGCAATACCAGGCCTACATGAGTTTGATGGTCAGTGATGCAATACCAGGCCTACATGTGTTTGATGATCAGTGATGCAATACCAGGCCTACATGTGTTTGATGGTCAGTGACGCAATACCAGGCCTACATG
Source organism: Cherax quadricarinatus (assembly GCF_026875155.1). Lineage (NCBI taxonomy): Eukaryota > Metazoa > Arthropoda > Malacostraca > Decapoda > Parastacidae > Cherax > Cherax quadricarinatus. The sequence goes on from NC_069406.1 coordinate 11,191,920, forward strand.
TGTTTGATGGTCAGTGATGCAATACCATGTTGATAAATTAGACACATGTGCAACTCTTGGGTATCTTTATTGAGGAAACGTTTCGCCACCAGTGGCTTCATCAGCCATACAAAGGGATTTGATAGAACAGGAGGGAATGAGGTACAGTCCCTCAACTGAGTCGTGTGGTCAGTCCATCAATCTGAATGAATACGGCAATACGTGCTGAGAAGGAGCTTATAATAACCACTTTCAAGGAGGTGCAGCAGTCATAGGTCGTTGTACATTTGTTCAATGTGCTAATATTATCATCATGTCGGTTCGTCTGAACCATTCATCTACAACCGGGTCAACCCCATACGCTTCTTGGGATCTTATATTGGAATTCTTCGCTTGCTAATTTTGGGCACAACTACTTCACTTGAACAAATGTTAACGACCTATGATGCCACTCTTGCAACGAGTTTACAAATCCTTTCAGCACGTATGCCGTATTTATTCAAGATTTGACTGACCACATCGACTCAAGGTTGAGGCTGATTACCTCATTCTCTCCTGTTCTTCAAATCTCCTTTGTATGGCATGATGAACCTGTTGTGGCGAAACGTTTCCTCAATAAAGGAATACCCAGAGTGCATCATGTGTTCTAAATTTACAACATTTCGGTTTCTGAACATTCAATTACAAGATAGCAATTCCAGGCCTACATGTGTTTGATGGTCAGTGTGAATACCAGGTCCTATGTGTCTTGATGGTCAGTGAGACATATCGGCTACATGTGTTTGTATGGTCAAGTGATGTAATACAGACCTACATGTGATTTGATGGTCAGTGAGAAATATCAGGCCTCATGTTGTTTGGTCAGTGTGTATACAGGCCTACATGTGTTTGATGGTCAGTCGAGACATTCCTAGGCCTACATGTGTTTGTCGTGTGCATACCAGGCCTCATGTGTTCTGGTCAGTGGTATGAATTACCAGGGCCTACATGTGCTTTGGTCTTGATGCATTCAGGCCTAATGTGATGTTAACGTACATAAAGCAATACAGGCCTACATGTGCCAGGTGTGACATCCTCACTCACCATTATGCTTTAGCGTCGTCGTCATTGTGTGATATATTGCAATACGTATATATTTAATAATGTTCCCTGCTCACATTACAAAGTACAGTTAGTCGTCGTTTGGTAAGTTGCGAAGTTCTCAGTTAATGTCAGATAATCCAGCCGAGTAACCATGTTTCCCACATAATTTCTTTCTGTTTTAATTATCTTGTAAAATGATTACTCATATATCTGCATTAAACAATTAACTTGATCTGGAGATGTTTTGCTTTTCATATTCTTGATTATTTTTCACAATATGGAATCTGTTCTTTCATTGGAAAGGAAAATACATTCGGTTACTAAATTTCTAAATTATAGGGAAAGTTAAAAACATTTATCCCTATGGTGTAAGTGCTCTAGGTTAGTTCTTGAGTGATGGAATGGGGTTCTCTTTATAAAACTAAGTTTGATATATTCGGTATCTTTTTAAATTTCCCAAATTGCTGTCATGTGTTGCTTGACTTCTTATTCCAGCCCAAGTTCTACATTCAGCATTTCTTGATTCTGAGTCTTATTGGATGTGCTGGTGTGCTGTTGTTCCTCATGGTCTCGTCCTGGTCTTGATGCTTGGAGTCTTCGTGGAATGTTACTACATAAAGAATACTGCTCCATAGTCTGAATAAAAAACTAGTTGACGAGGACGATGGATTGATTGATGTCTTAAAATCTCTAATGTGTCTCCTGCACTCTCTGTATTGATTAGAAGAAGCATTACCGTGTAGGCGACAATGTTATAACAAAGAACTCAATAACTGTTGAATATGTCTTCTTATCAACTTTGGTTTGTATACCATTATCATATTCACAAGTGTCGACGTCTGGAGTGGTTGTCAGAGCAATCATGTGGAAGGTGTGGGAGAAGAAACGTACCAGGTTGGCGAGACAAATTCTTAGATTAAATTATCCCCAGAGCCAGCCTTCCTCGTGATCTGGATGGTGAGTTCTAAGCAGATTAGTAAAGATCAAGGTAGGAGGTCGGGTATTTTTTCCCCAAGCTCTTAAACAGGCACTTACAGCCAAGTTGCTTTAGTCATGTTTCTCCTGTGGGAGCAGAGGTTGTAATGGTGCATGGTTTTCTGGTGGGAGAACTGTAACTGTTACTAAAGTAAATGTTAATAAATTTAAAAAAATAGTAACTGTAATTAAACTTTTCGATTACAAAGTAATTGTAACTGTTGTCAACCTTACACCTGCCAATATTGCATCATAAAAACTGGAACATTATAATGGGCTAATAACAAAGTACACGTCAAATAACAGTTAATTGCAAATTCTAAAGCGGTTCTTGTTGCATGGATCATGTCCCAACATTACATCAGTGTTATACATTACCGATAAGATGAAGAATTAAACACACGCAACATCTGGGTAAAGACACCCAGATGTTGCACATGTGTCTAGTTCTTCATCACGTCCAGTACTTGTATTGCTTGATCTTTGCAACTGGGTTCCTCCCTCACTAGTAATTCAGACTTGGTGATGAATATACTCATTGCTTAGTGAATAAAAAATGTAAGTTATATTTATTTTGTGTCAAAAGTTTATTTTTTTTGCAAATGGTGAGAGTAGTTAGAAGCAATGTTTATGTTTGACAACAGGAAGCCACTGGTTATGAATTTTCGAGGGGATAAACGCGGGGTTCATGAATAATTCTGACTCAGTAACATCTCTGGATGAGTTATACAGTGAAGGAAGTGAAACTTTGTCTTCTTATGTCATAGTTTCGGTGTTGTGTAAATTCTGTTACGAAAGTTTTGGCAAAATTTAGTTGTTTCTCAAGCAGTTTCATGCAAGCATAGAGCCATTAAGAAGAGTGAAAGGCAGGAGAGGATAATGGAAAAAATAGTGAAAGGCAGGAGAAGGTAATGGAAAGACGAATGAAACGCACGAGAGGTTAATGGAAGGAATAGCGAAAGGCAGGAGAGGATAATGGAAAGACAAGTGAAAGGCAGGAGAGGGGTTGCAAGATTCTGTACGAGGCACAAATACGCTCACACCTTAAATATGCTCCACTTTCTTGGTTTGCCTCCCCCCCCCCCTCTCATCTGCGACTGCTTGACAGAGTAGAGAACAGAACAAGACGTCTCATACACTGCTCGCCTGAATACACAAATTCATTCTTCTAAACTACAGAATAAACTTCAACGCCTCATCTCAGCTAGCCCTTGGTCTAAATTCTCCCTCACGACTGTGTTACTAACCTGTCTTCTGTCTCACTCTCTCAGTATGAGCTTGAACTTCTTGGTTTTGGTCTTTCCTTTGCCACTTCGCCTGCCCCTCGCGCTGGTATTGCCCTGATTACCTCTTTTGATTCCTTCGTCAATCTCGCTCCCGTAATCTTCTGACTTGTCCAATTTTAGTGGCGCTCTCCTTCCTGCTCTTGTTAGTCTTTTT